>CM076569.1:330727167-331374127 GCA_034641835.2 Pinus albicaulis | reverse complement strand
TCCTTCTCTAATATCATATGGAGTTGAAAAGATTCCAACCCCACATAGCCCATTCATTCTTCAAAATTGAGACCACTAATGGTGTAAGAATTTTGCAAACATGGTTATTTTTATGTTAAGAATCCAATCTACTTTAATTTTTTGGGTTTACACCAAATAAAATTATTCTATTGGATTTTTTAATCTTCCTATTTGATGTAGGAGCATCATGGTTCCAAAATTTTGTACATTTAGTAGAATCTAGGGGGTCTTATGTTTTCAAGATAGTTGTATTTAATTAATGTAATTTTAAATATTTTGAGGGATTTATGTGAGACAATTAGAATAAGGCTTAATTAATTAATGAGAGGCATATTTGTAAATGTTCTTGAATGTAGGAGAACATGAGTGATTGATGAGTGATTGATGAGTGATTGGTGTGAATTGAGATATTCTGAAATATTGTAAATCTTAGATTAGAAATTAGTTCATGATTTTATGGATTTATAGAGGATCCTTAGGATTTAGTTGAATGTTGAGGTCCTCAAGGGATAAAGAAGATATTTTAGGAACTAATTGAGGACTTAGAGGATTTTTGGGATTTTGTTGAGAAAACTATGGATCTGAACCAAAATTGGTTACAAAACCTTTTGTATATAATTTTAAAGCCTCAAAGGCACAAGCAATAGAAAAATATCAACATTATTTGATAGGAGGTTTGATTGTAAGCCTACGGGCACAGAGAGAGAGTGAAGAGAAAAGGGCCATGTATAGACATATTGGGCCAAAACTATATTGTAAATAAATTTATTTGTATATGTACAATTTATTTGATTAATGAGGAATTGAATTCATTGCAACTGTGTTCTTCTTTCTCTTACGATCCGAGTGATCCGTAATTGAACTCACCCGATTTATGTGTAATATATTATAGTTGCATGAATTATGATGGTGTATAAGTATTTCTGGGTAGTAAAAGAATTACTTTGAAGGAACTGGGTAGAATCACCATATGATTCCATTTCTATTAAAATAGCTTTGAAATGAAATTAAGAAAGATTGAATTGAAATAGTGTGCAAGATGTTACAGTGAGTATGATTATTCGGGATACGAGTGAATAATCAGAAGAAAGCCATGAGGGACGAGTAGTGGAAGAAAAAAAAGCAGAGAGACATAAATAAGAGAAAGAAACAAAGGCAAAGGATACTTATAGATTCCAAATAAGTGAATGGAAGAACATGATTGAATCGCAGAAATGAAGATTTAAGTATAAACGGAAGAGATCAAAGAAAGAAAAAATGAGGGCAAGCGATTAAACATCAAAGATTACACAGAAAGGCAATTTTGGAGAGTTGTGAACGAGGACACATGTCGGTGTTGCGCAACATCTCACATTGGAGATTTTAGAAGTTAAAGTTAAGGACTTCACAAGGTAAAGAGTATAACTTGCGATGTGGTAAAGTCTGATAGTTGCGATGCAATGCGACGTGTCAGTACCATGCAATAGTGCACTTCGCAAGAATTAAGGTTTAGCATCAAAGACTTCGCTAAGTAAAGGTTTTTTATTGTGATGCAAAATGGAAAGGACAGTTGTGATGCGGTGAGGAGAGATGCCACGTGTTGGCACTATGCAACATCGCGCATTGGTGATTTTAAATTTTAGTGTTAAATAGTTTGCATGGTAAGTTGTTTTATTTCCGATGCATTATGATTGGTCAAAGGATGGTGGGACCCTGAAACCCTATTCTGCGCATATGTAATGATATTTGGGTTTATGTGATATTTTATAAAGAAAAGTGTTGTTGATTGCTAAGGTATGTATATAACGGATTATGTGGGACCTAGAACCATGGTCAATAGGTCTGGTTAAAGTGGAAGTCATGCACATGATAAGGTAAGGTGAAGGCACAGAAAGTTTTAAAGGTAATATTTTATATAAAAAAGTTTAAACTCGAGAGCCACTTATGGATAAGCTTCAACGAGAATTTGAGTAAAAAGGTTTAATGATGTGGTTGGGTGTAGGGTTAATTCCTCTAACTCCACATAAGTGAATTTTTGCAGCCGATGGCTGCATCAATTTGGTATCAGAGCAGAAAATCTCTTTTTGGAGAAAATTAGAGTAGGTATACTCTACGAAAGAGAAATGAGAGTGGGTTTGTCCTTTGAAGATAATTTAGAACTTATGGAATTATTGTATTGCATAATTAGATTTGTGAATAGAGAATAGGTTTTGAAGAGAAAAAAAAAGATGAATTTTTAGAGAATCAGAGTGGCGCAGCAAAAGGGAAGAATCAGATCTAAATCTGATTGAATGAAGATATAGTGGCAAATGCAAACAGGGAAGGAAAAGTAAGCAAACAAAATAGAGAAATTGCAACAGCAACATGTGTTCAGAAAATTGGACAGTAACGTATGGTATTCATGTTTTCAGGTAATTAATGATGAATTGATTGAAATAAATTCTATGAAGATTTTTGATGATTGTAGCCAAGAACAAGAAGAGTTTTTGATGATGATGGCAATGAACCTATCCAAATAGAGGTTGGAAGAAAGGTGAGAGGTGACTGAGTGCAGAAGCCAGAGGAGCAGCGAAGCTCTAAAAGGTTCAAGAGAGTGAACCAAGATAAAGAGAGAGAATACCTAGGAAGAGATCAAGCATAGAGAGGAAGCTTGATATGGTATTGAGTAGCAAGAAGAGATTGTTACAAGGGAAGGCTATGTTGTAGATCACTAATTGAGCATGGATGAGCTCATGAGGAAGATGGACATGGAGGGTCATAGAAGAGGTTCTAGATAATTCCATGAAGGTAATATGAGTAATGAGGAGCGAGAAAGAAATATTACAGTGATGAGAGTACAGTTGGAAGTACCACAGGGATGGCTACAAGAGAAAGAGAATGGATACCAAAGACATGGATGGAAAATGAGGAAACAGGTTAGATGGAACCTATTGAAAAAAATATGGAATGTCAAACTGATAAGTGAGTTCACGGAACTTGAGAAGAGACATATTGAATTGTTGGAGAAGGAGAGAATCAAAGGAGTTGAGTCACAACAACGAGGATTTGATGAAATCCAAAAAGTACATTATGAAGTATTGGTGTCTGAAGCATCAAATGAGACCGAAAGGTCTTGTATTTTTAAAACTAATGATTTGTGTATGATTGCAGGTACATCACAAGATGATGAAAAAAAATTAGAGTTTGTTAATAAGAAGGAGCAGAATCTGAAATCTGTTCAGATTAATACTGAGATAGCAAGATCTCAAAAATGAAAGGAGACAAAGAGGTCTCATGGAAATGTGCAGTAGAATATTGGAGCTAGTAACAATGAATATTGGAATAGCAGATATGAGTTAAGACATGAAGATGAAGAAAAGGTATTTATTGTGCCTAATGAATTTGGAATTTTTAAACATGATGATTTAGACATGTGTGTATATTTAGCAGAGGAAGAAGGACCATTTGATGATGGGTCAACAACAAGTGAAGGCATTGAAAAATATATAAATTTTCCAAATTCTACTCCAATTGAAATTGTTGAGTTATATAGAAATTTAGACCTTCAAAGAATAAATATGGAAAAGCAGAGGATATATACTCAGGATAAATTGTTGAAGAAGGAAGACAAAGAAATTGTAATGAATAACAATCATAAAGAAGAGAGAATGGTAATAAGAGTTCACCAAATTGACATTACAGAGAAAGGAGTTTATTATTGTCAACCAGAGCAGGAACACATCCTTGAAACAGATGATATGAAGGAGAGAATAGTTGACAGTCTCATAAATTCTTTGGATAATTTAAATCAACATACTGATGTGCTGACAAAGTAGTTAGAGGAAAACTCAGAGAAACATATTGAGATGTTGCCAAAGAAGGAAAAAGAAATGAGTCCTTATATTTTTAATTCTGATAATTATTTATGATTACAGGTTATGATGAGGATGAGACAGACATGTTTCAAGTTTAAGGACAGTTAGTTTTAGAATTGAAGAAGACTGGAAGTTTCCAGGTAAATCATAATGACGAGGAATGTGTAAATCATGAAGATACCGTGCTTAAAGAAACTAAATTTAATGTCAGAATCAGTCAAGGAAATGAAGGACAATCACTAAGGTATGTCAAGGATGAAGAAGGAAAATATGCTGGAAATGATGAACAACATAGTGATGTACAGTGAGAAGAATCAAGTACAAATGGAATTGGAGGACAATTTTTCTTTGAAATTAAATTTACAGATATTGAACAGAGGTTGTTTGAAGATGAGATAGAAGTTAAAAGGCAACAAGAGGGTAAGGATGTAAGGGTGGTAGTAAGAATCCAAAAATTTCAAAGAGAAGATAACAAGAAGAAGTTTGAAGATGAGTGGATAGAGTGTAACAACAATGGGAAGAGAGAGTACCAGTCAGAAGATAAACTGGACATAGAGATTGAAGGAATGATAAGGTTGATGATGAAGGTGCTTCAAAATAAGACAACAACAAGAAAGCCAAGCAGTAGTAAGAGAAAGACAACATCAGACTGTGAAAGCATAGCTTGTGGAGAAATGCAACATAAAGTGTGGAGACCTGGAGAACAGAAACAACCAAAGACAAATTACAGAACAAAGTATGGGATCTAGGAGCACAAAGACTGGAAGCACATGATCTGGAGATCATGATTATTTTCTACCTTGGGAGTTTGATGCAGGAGCATCATGGTTCCAAAATTTTGTACATTTAGTAGAATCTAGGGGTCTTATGTTTTCAAGAGAGTTGTATTTAATTAATGTAATTTTAAATATTTTGAGTGATTTATGTGAGACATTTAAAATAGGGTTTAATTAATTAATGAGAGGCAGATTTGTAAATGTTCTCGAATGTAGGAGAACATGAGTGATTGATGAGTGATTGGTGTGGATTGAGATATTCTGAAATATTGTAAATCTTAGATTAGAAAGTAGTTCATGATTTTATGGATTTATAGAGGATCCTTAGGATTTAGTTGAATTTTGAGGTCGTCAATGGATAAAGAAGAGATTTTAGGAACTAATTGATGACTTAGAGGATTTTTGGGATTTTGTTGAGAAACCTATGGATCTGAACCAAAATTGGTTACATAACCTTTTGTATATAATTGTAAAGCCTCAAAGGCACAAACAGTAGAAAAATATCAACATTCTTAGATAAGAGGTTTGATTGTAAGCCTACGGGCACAATGAGAGAGTGAAGAGAAAAGGGCCATGTAAAGACATATCAGGCCAAAACTATATTGTAAATGGATTTATTTGTATTTGTACAATTTATTTGATTAATGAGGAATTGAATTCATTGCAACTATGTTTTTGTTTCTCTTACGAGATGAGTGATCTATAATTGAACTTATCTGATTTATGTGTAATAGATTATAGTTGCATGAGTTCTGATGGTGTATAAGTCTTTTTGGGTAGTAAAAGACTTACTTTGAAGAAACTGGGTAGAATCACTGTATGATTCCAGTTCTGTTAAAATAGATTTGAAATGAAACTAAGAAATATTGAATTGAAACAATGTCCAATATGTTACGGTGAGTATGATTATTCAGGATACGAGTGAATAATTAGAATAAATCCCAGGACGAGGAGTAGCGGAAGAAAAAAGAGTAGAGCGGCATAAAGCAAAGAAAGCAACAGAGGCAGAGGATACTTATAGATTCCAAATAAGTGAATGGATGAACAGGATTGAATCGCATAAATGAATATTTAAGTATAAACGACGAAGATCTAAGCGGGGAGAAATGAGGGCAAGCGATTAAAAAACAAAGATTACACAGAAAGGAAATTTTGGAGAGTTGCGGATGAGGACACGTGTCATTGTTGAGCAACATCGCACATCAGAGATTTTCGAAGTTAAAGTTAAGGACTTCGCAAGGTAAAGAGTATAACTTGTGATGTGGTAAAGTCTGATAGTTGCGATGCGATGCAACGTGTCAGTACCATGCAATAGCGCACTTCACATGAATTAAGGTTTAGCATCAAAGAATTTGCAAGGAAAAGGATTTTGGTTGCGATGCGAAATGGAAAGGACAATTATGATGTAGTGAGGAGAGATGCCACGGGTCAGCACTACACAACATCGCGTATCAATGATTTTAAAGTTTAGAGTTAAGAATTCGCATGGTAAGTTGTTTTATATGGGATGCATTATGATTGGTCAAAGGATGGTGGGACCCTGAAACCCTGTTCCATGCATATGTAATGAGATTTGTGTTTATGTGATCTTTTTTAAAGTAAAGCACTGCTGATTGATAAGGTATGTGTATAAAGGATTATGTGGGACCCAGAACCATAGTCGGTGGGTTTGGTTAAAGTGGACGTCATGCACTTGATAAGGTAAGGTGAAGGCACCGAAAGGTTTAAAGGTAAAACTTTATATAAAAAAGTGTAAATTCGAGAGCCACTTATAGATAAGATTCAGTGAGAATTTAAGTAAAAAGGTTTAATGATGTGGTTAGGTGTAGGGTTAATTCCACTAACTCTATAGAAGTGAATATTTGTGGTTGACGGCTACATCACTATTGATATTGAAACTAGGCCTATCCATCAAGTTATTTATTCATAGCTTAGTTTATTTGTAAAAATATATTAAGCTCATATTTGATGTGAAACAATTTTGCAAATCAAAATAAGTAGATTTGATGCAAAGTAACATAAATTAAGCACGTTGTATGCACCATTTAGTAGGGATTTTCAAATTTTCACTATTGGGAAATTGGAAATTCATAAACATTCTTTAATGTCAGTTCATCATGTATGGAATTTTTGAAACCAACCTTATTGTGTGGTACTAGGGCAAGTTGAGGGTGATTTGGTTATGCTTTGGTGATAAATAATGGTTTTATTAGTGATGGAATGACTTATGGAGTAGATATCCTCTTGAGAATTGATGGAGATAGATTTGAAGCATTTATTATAGTGAGGCGAGGTGTTCTCCCCATAAACCCAATGTTGGGAGAAGTTAAATTGTTGTACATGTCCATAGATTTCTTGCAAACAAAAAAAGGGCGTAATATTACACATGCACACTTCATCTTGAAGTCATTTATATATCTAAATTCTATTACAACAGGCTTTATTCCCAGAAAAATATTAATATTATCCATTGTCATCCCAGGGATAATTTCTCTTACAATTTAACATTTAGTACATAACCAAAGTTAATTATGATTTTTGTGTGAGGTGAAGTGATTCTTACAATTTCCTTGCTACAATGTACAAGGTTGGCATGAAATGAAGGTTGATAATCACTTTCATGTGAAGTCATGAGTGTTAGACAAAGAAGTTTTCCCTAACAATTGAATGTTCATCCAATGGAAAACAAGTGGGAGTTTCCGTATATTAATCCAAAGTTAGATTCTTAGCAAATAGTTTATGTTTTCATAATTGTTATAATAGTATCAAATGAAGAAATTTTCTTTCTACACTGAGTTGTGGTTCAGTGGTAAACAAGTGGGAGATTTATCTTTCCTACATTTGCCCTAGTTTTATTTGCAACAAATTGTGCTCATGCATCTTCCTTAGGAAATGTCATTGGCTTAGGTTCAATTCCCAGAAAATGGTGCTCATACATCTTCGTTAAGACATGGCGTCCATATTCCCTAGGACATGCCATTGGCCTAGGTTTGATTCTCAGTAAGTGGTTCTCATTCATCTTCCCTAGGACATGCCATTGGCCCAAGTTCGATTCCCAACAAATGGTTCTCATGTAACTTCCCTAGGACATGGCATGGTGTCCCAAGAGTGTAGTTCTATTAACCTCAACATCAATACGACCCAATTCTAGTGGATACATATAGGTCCAATAGCGACTTTTTTCTACTTATTTATTTCATAAATTTTTTTCATTTTTCATGCCTTCATTTTCCATGTTCAATTTCAGTGCCTACGCTTTCTATGCTTGAATTTTATTGGTGGAATTGATGCTTGGATTTACAAGAACATCAAATTTTGTCACAAATTTTATTATTGTACATCTCTCTCTAATTTTGATATAACTACAATTTCTCTATACTTGAACCTTACAAGGAAATTTTTTATCTTAACTTTGAAACCAAATGCATTATCATGTACATGGAAGAAAATCCCATGGACAATTACGACTAGAAGGACAAACTTAATGTAATTCAAAAAAATATATACCACTTAAATTGAAAGAAAATTTGTTTCCTTAATGTATTTCTCATTTAATTATTTCTACTCAAATCTATATTAGACACACAATCACCAATTCATTCACTTACTAAAATGCTATCAAAATTTCTCTAACTTCTTCTTTGCCTTTGTATTCAATTTTTTCAAGTGGACATAGCAAGAAAATTTTGAGAAACCATCACTGAGGTATATAAATATAGACATCAATAAAGAAATTTATAATATTAAAATAAAAATGTATTGAGTGCAAGCAATTGGAACACCTCAATTTGGAAGGCACTGCATAGACTTGGTAACTATTTTTCCAAAAGAAATAACTAGAAGTCTGTGAAACCAAGAACTAAGTAGCTTGATATGTCAATGCCATAAAAATAGTTTAAGATGCTTTGATTAAATACAACGGGTAATGAAAATTTTATATGTCGTATAGTAAAATTAATTTTGAGGCACGAGCATTGCTTTAGAATAATACCATTATTTTTCCACTGAGACATCTTCATTGCCAAAATATCCTTGAAGAAAACATTGTTGATGAGAAATGCTTCACCAATATATCCAACAGCACAAGGAGAAACAAATAAGTGTTGTAATACTTGACAAACATGGAGCTATATTCTAGCCCTAAGCCTTTCCAGGTCAACTGAAGGTGACCCTATATTCATCCCATCTTTGAATAGGATTATTCCAATATACAAACGTTGCTTTAGAAGAAAATCATATATTTTTCTTCCAAGACATACCCATTACCAAAATAATCCCCGAGGAAGACACTATTGATTAGAAATGCTTCACCAATATGTTTAACCTCACAATGATAAACAAACAAATGAGTATTGTAATACTCTATAAGAATGGAGCTATGTTCGATCCTAGGAAACAAAGAAAATGATGATATGAAAACTACCTTTTATGTGAAAAAAAATGAGAAAATAGAAGCAGTTTGGAACTTTTTGTGCCTAAAACTAGCATGGAAATAAAAATTAAACAATTACAACATCAATGTATTAGGGAACGACAAATTAAACAATCACAACTTTAATGTAGTAAATATTTTCCAAGATCAACTAACCCTGCCATGGTGAGACTTCTCAAAACATATTGTTTTACCAAGAAACATGTCTATATTGTAGATTATGTAAGTTAGATATGGTCATGTTGATATTGTATAGAATAATCTTAAAATAAAATCAGAAGACTATGTAAGAGACATATATATATACAAAAAAAATATGAACTCTAAATTTTCACCAGATCTCAACGTCAGGAATAACCATGTATTCACTAAAATATAGGGAAATTTAACAGTAAAGTGACAAACTTCATGTATTATTATCATCGTTTAAAGAAATTAAAAAACTACAAGAAATATAATAATTGATACAATTTTACTTGATACCCTCAATCAATATTATCGAAGGCATTTTGTCAAGATTTGAAATGAACACTATTTTCATAAAGCAATCCAAATGTGAAAATAATTAAACCTAAAAAGAATCAAATAGTTGTTTTTTTTTTAAATCAGTAACCTCGGATAAATTTGAAAAAATAAAATCAATCAATTCAACAAGGCTGCACATGAAAAACATCTACTTGATTTAATCCCTAATACAAAATTGTGCTACCTTCAGAAATCCTCCCTTAGAAGAAACTCACAAAAATAGCATGAATGGAGGACTTGTTGGATAAATGGACATTATAATACAAATTAGTACATAACTTTATGTAAATCCCTAGATACACAATTGACCATAGTTTGGGAATTTTTTGGCAATGATGCACAAAGAGTGCAAAATCATCAGTTGTGAAAATGTAAAAATGACTTGCTTCACTTTCCACCATGCTTCATTGCCTTGTGGATACTCAATGCTCCTATGCAAAGTCCTTGAAAAACAATGAATCAATGAGTCCAAACGACAAACAAGAAACATAAAGAAGAACTAAATTGAATTATTTGCGAAGTTCCTATGATCACCTAAGTTGACATGATTTAGTTCAGATACAACAAATACAAAAGACTCATACAAATGTAAATAAGAAATGGTCATAGTCAATTTATAAATTATTTCTAAAGTTGAACTAATTCCATCATTTTGCGAAACATAAATTCTAATTACATTCATATACACCAATTACAAGACTTCCGTGATTCTAATAAACATTAATCATATTCAATGAAATAGTGCAGTGCATTACGCAGAACAAAAAAAGGCATAAACTTGAAAGTAACTTACCTTGAAAAACTCTAACACTTAAACTAGCTAGATTTATTTCTAGACTTAGGTGTAGACATATTTTTTTGTAGATTTTATTAATAAAAAATTTATACAAGACAGGTTCTGACATATATTGAGATTCCACCAATATGTTTTCAGAAAGATAGAAGACTTGCCACTTTTAAACCAAGTGTTTTTTTTTAATCCAAGTGGAGTTTCTTTGCCCTTGACACCTAAGGCAGGGACCTTTACACCCTATTTTGGATAAGGAGTTGCAAAGTGTTCTTTTTTATTTCCTTTGTCAACACCTATAACATGAGAAAGCAATTGAAAACAAGTTGTGTTAGCGAAATACAACAAAAAAATATTTTAGATCATAGTATATCATGCAACTGTCACATTTTAGAGACAATTAGCCATTGTGTTACCTAGTTCAAAACTAGGGGCGAAGTTCAAAAAACAGAGAGAATTTTCAACCCACTAATATTCTTATTACCTTTCTTATCCATTCCTGCAAGGATGAAACTTTCACAATACTCTCGAGTTGCAACATTTTTTTCTTCCCATATATATGAATTGTTTCCAAAAGCATGGGGAGCGTGAGTTTTAAGTGATACTGGAATTTCCCTGGACATACCCCGTACCTAATCCCCATTGGGTTATGGTAGGTAAAAACAAACCCAAAAGGGAGAAATACCCCAATTGATACACATACTCTAAAATCTACATCCACCCATACAAATCAAGTACTACCACATGTACCCCATTGATGTCAAGGTACATACCCAACATAAAAACCCTAGCCAAGCATGGCACAAATAAGCCAATACAAAAAATGAAGGAAATCCCCAATCGATGTATATAGACCATAAATCATCATTTTCTTTACATTTACAAGAAATAAATAACATTAAAACACTACATTTTCATATTCACAATATCAAATTTAAGAAGGTTAAGGCTTTCACTACATATATGACACCATCCAACCATAAAACTTCATGATCGCCTCTTTAATTGAAAAATTGAAACCCTTGAATCTACCCTCCTGGGCCTGTTGTGATATCCAAATGGATCCCACTCACATTAATCCCCTCATCCCTCAAAAAATTGAGATCCTTCATCTAGGTCACATGCTCATAATTTGTTGCATAATGTGTCACATTTTCCTGATTTTTCCTCACCCAGCCATACCCTAACAAACCTAAAAGCTTCAAACCTTTTACCTTCTTTATGATGTTATTTTTCATGAGAAATATGTACGATAGAGAAATGTCCTTGTAGAGGTTGTATTTTGAATCTATCTTACATTGCAGGATGGTAATAATCCATCCCAGTTTTGTAGACAGAGAATATGTTGGGATACCTGATTCATTATCATTCCTATCCAAGTCCCCAAACATGCCCATGATTCCATTAGGAAGGGTGTTGGGGATGTCATTTGGTGCATTAACCATTATTTTCCTAACAACCACCTTATAATCAATAAAACTCACATAATGCATAACATACCTTGTAAGCAGATGAATCGTGTCGACTGGGGCCGAGGTTTTTGAATTTTCCTCCTAGACTACATTCTTGAATTTCTTCAAAATACCCTATTCCCACTCCCCGAGCCAAATTGTGATCATGGAGGCTTTCATTTTGAAGATTGAACACAATGCTTGGCTAAGAATGATGTCAATGTCAAGCATAAGATCCAAGTGAGAGTCCTACATGTCGAGCATCCTAGAGAGACTTTCATTGGGATTTTGGCTTATGGTCACTGAATCACCAAAGGAAAAATGCTTCATTTCAAGTCCCTTGAAACATCAAAGAAACAAGAATCCATGACATTATTAAAACCTAAAAAAATATCGTCACAAAGGCATTTCATGTGCCCGAACAATATCCTCACCTCATCCAAATCTCTATAGTGGCGAACAAAAAATCTCTATAGTGTCTATAAGAAAAGCCTCACATTAAGAATTCCTATCACCATAATGATTTAAATTTTATTATAATGAAACAATAATTTTAAATTTTAAATTATTTTTTAAAAATTAATTAAAATATATATATATATATATATATATATATATATATATATATATATATATAGATTGTCTCATCAAAATAAATTATTTCAAGAGAATAAATATAACTAAATTATAAATATTGTTATATAAAATAGTTTTTCTACTTATGAGTCTCTACCAAATATTGTAGCAATTGAATTGTTGATGATGTTGTTATCACTCTGCTAGATTCGCAAGGCTGAGGAAGGAATCCCAACCGAGGTAACCACAAACCAAGATTTTGACTTGATAGCTAGCCTTATCAAGCAAAAGAGGGCTCTCTCCAAAAGGGTCACCGTCAAGATGGATGGAGAAATTAGGGTTTTTAGGCTAGATATAGAGTGCAGGGGGTTGTTTTGAATTGATTTGGTTAGGAAATCACTGAATGAAGGAATTAGGTCAAGGAAATCTAGGTCAGGGAAAATTAAGTTTAGGGTTGCAGGGATCAATGGGGAAAGGTAGGTATCATGAAAATCACTTTAAGGGAATGGTTATGAAATGGTTTTGAAATTGTAAGAAGGCTCAGAAAATCATGAGAGATATATTTTTCTCAGACATAAGATAATGAACAAAATATGATCAACTACCGAAAACAGAGCATGGCAGACATGTATTCTGAATTTCTAACTTGTAAAAGATCATAATATAGAAATGAAAGTGAACATGAACACAATAATTTCAAACATATGATACTGAAGAATAAAAAATGAAAGACATTCAATATCACAGGTATCCCATAAATGTAGCTACAAATCCTCTTTATTAGCTTGGCCAAAAACTGACTACAAAGCTTCCTTGATCAACTAGAAAAAATTAAACTAATTCCAACCCTTCACTAGTGTGAATAAATGAGCTAAATAGACATTAAAACCAAATTCACTCATCCTCAGGGGTCTAACCCATGAGGTGAAGAAGATATTACAAAAAAATCTGCATTGATAGCTAGAGTATAGGATGGTTCAAGTGACTCATTCCTATCTCAAGTGAACTGATTCATTACACCTCATTTTATTTATTTACCTAATGTATTTACCCTAGTAAATAGTAAAAACATGATAATTAAAGTTATTTTAATCATTTACATAGGTAAAATAAAAATTTATCAAGATAAAATTAGAACTAGAGTGAAACTCAGAAAATTTTAGAAGAGTGGCAAATGTGCCCTTTCCTGTTCAAACACACCCTCTCTGTTCAAGGCTAAATTTGGGTGCCTTCCCTGATGTATAAATTTGCTCCAAGATGGCTTTCTGGAAATCCCTTCAAGTATAGTTTCTAGAAATACCTTAATTTTTTAAAGTTAATACCATTTTAACTATCAAAAATGAATTCTCCCAAGGCTGGTAAATGCGCAACAACCAGGCCAAAAATGAGGTAGAAACATGGTGTTTCGATGGTTTTTTGCCTTTTTCACTAACCAATCTGCCTCCAAATGCTTAGAAAATTCAATGGGATAATGTACTCATCATTATAGATCTAATTGTGGTGGCCATTTTCTCATTCGATGCCCCAAAAAAGAGCGCATCATCCTAGGTTTTGCGTGTTTGACACTTTGACTGTGCTAAAAATATCCTAAAAAACACAAAATTTCAGAAATTTAAATTTTTTTCCCAAAACTTGTCAAAATTGGTGGGAAGATGGTTGATCATGTGTTTGAGGTATGGATTGTTACCTCAACAAGTATATCTATCCTCCTTTTCTCCTCTTGCTTGGTCAAGGCTTCAATTTTTGCATGGGCCCGTTTGAGCTTGGCCCTTGAAATTTTGTTCCTCATGGCATAATGCTTTGCCATATTTCTTTGAATGTAATTGTCCTTTTGAGAATTGGCCAAGAGCTTCTCAAAGTGTTGGTTGGCCCTATCAAGCCATGTTTCTCTATTCTAATTGATTTCAATGGCAAGCTGTTCATTTAGGGTAAGTTGGTCTACTAGCTCAACTTTCCTTTGTCTCTCTATGGCTAGAGCTCTTTCCAGCCCTCTAGTCCTAAGACTCTGTCTTGGAGGCTGATCCTCCTCATCACTAGGTTCACCAAAATTATTTTATGTCTCTTCAAGCAAGGCTTTAGGCTTCTCTGCCTCTCTTTGTTCTTTGATGCATCTCACTTCATCAATGGTGTGTTTGTTCTTCAGTTGTTAATTCTCTTGTTTAAGAAAGTTAATGACAAACCTGGACCTTTCAAGATTAGCTTGGAGGTTTCTAATCTTGGATTCCTTCTCTCGGATGGTCAAGGAAGGATCATCATCAATTATGTCCAAGTTTACAAGTTAGAAATATTCCTCTTTCTCATGGAGGCCTTCCTCTTCATGTATATCCACCTCTGCCATCTTTTCCTTGTCTTTGTGTACCTTCTTTGTTGGTGAAGAAGGTAGGGCCCTTCCCACAATCTATTGGGAAAACACTTTCCTATTACCTCTTTGATAGGTATGTGCCAATGTGTCCAAATCAACCATTTTAGGCTTGCTAATTTCACCTTTTCTAGGTGACCTAGTCTCAATGTGAAATGGACATGAAGGTGGTGAGGTGGATGAAGGTTACTGACCTGGTGATGATGTATGAACAATAGGCTAAGATTGAGGTATGGATGTGGAAGGATGAGATGATGAAGGTGCATATTGGCCAGATGAATAGGTGGGACAGTGAAAATCTCATTGGATATGAAGGTGTCCCATGTAATGTTTAACTAATCAAGGTGGTGAAGGACTATCATCTTGATAAGGAAATGATGAAAGCCACTTTGCATTTGATGATCATAATATCTCTTTTGGGCAATAAATTCCATATTCTCAATGCTACAATAGAGATATTAAGGTATATTAAGCATGCTGACTCTTGTAAAGTGCATGAGTAGCCGGATATGATAGGAATAGAGTCTAGAAAACCTAGTACCTCATAATAATTTTCATCCTAGGGACATATCTGTCTAGGAGATAAGAGAAAGGAAAAATCCTCTTTCTCTCATTCCTATACCTTGGTTTAACATATGTCTCATAAAAAAACTGATTCAAATATCCTTGCTTAAACCATTTTTCTCCAATTTTTGGGATCTCAGTAGCAATTGATATGATGGCAGGGGGCATAGTGAAAGTAATACCAGCAAGGGTTACATGGTTGGCATGGAGGTTTGAAATGAATAATATGAACAAAATATGATGGTATTGTACCCTTTGTACTTTCTCACATAACTCAAAACATCCCACATTATTAAAGCATGTCACAACGATGGGAGATGCCATAATTTCTCTGGTATTTCCTGGTTCATGTCTAATGACTATCCATCCTTTTTTATATGACCTTCTCTCCTGTCTTTCCTCCTCCTCACTATGAATTCTATTCTCCTCTTCTGATATAATGTTTTTGGTGTCAAAACCATAGGGAGATGGCATAATTGAATCTGAGTGGATGAAGTGAGGGTTGGTGTGATGAAATTGGAGGAATTTTGGAATAGGGATTTGTAATATGAGAGAGGTGACAGGGGTAGTGATTATGAGGGGTTTTAAGATAGGGGATTTATTTTTAGGAGGGTGTAGGGAGCCTACGAAAATGAAAACCTAGGACTTAGGGTTTTGAACAATATGATAGTTTAGGGAAAGGGGATATTAGTGTAGGGATTTGAGAAAGTGTTGTGTGATACGAGGAAAGGAATATGAAGGCTAAGGGATTGAGATCAAAGTGTAAATTATGTTCTAATGAAAAATAGGGTTTTAAAATAGAAGGAGACTACAAATTATCTTAGGAAAAATTCACACATCAAAATGACATTTGATAAAATGGAGTGAATCAAATTTGTTACTTACTGGCTTACTGGAGGCATGAAGAATCATTATTGAAGGATTGAAAGTGAATTTGTGAGATTTTTTGGTTTGGTAGAGAATTTTGAAGCAACTGGATGAATGCACAATGCCTTTGGAAAACACGCAAGATCACTAGAAAAGGCCTAAAGGCTATTGAGAAACATACTACACTTTCATCCAAACACGTAGGCAAGCACCGGGCAAACAAGCCTCTCGACCTTGTTTTTCACAATTTCCACCCTAAAACTCGAAAATTTCACCTTTGAGGAATTTTCTTGAGGCTGTACGGAGAAAATGAACTTTGGTTTTGATGTGTTCAGGGCTTTTATATTTGAGTAGATTTGATTTATGCTTTGAACACCCAATTTCCTTATGTTTCACTTTACCTTTCAAATTTTCAAACTAAAGCTCTTTAATTTCTGACCCTTTTTTTGCAGGTTGATCGGTTGATGGAGTTTGACATTTATTTCCTTTATTTTGGCATGATTGATTTGATTTGACAGCTAGGGAATGAAAATATTACATATAGAAAACATAAAATTACATAGGAAATTAAAAATTAAATTGCATCTTAGTTTTCATATCAAAATGACATTTTGATATGAAAACCAGATAAAATCAAAATTCAAAATTTAAAAATATAATGTTTATATACTGATGATATTTTGTAGATGGAAATCGAATGTCATTAGGTCACTCTCATATTTTTTTGTTGACTTTATTAGGATGGAATGATGCATTTTTGGACCTTGAAAAACAAAAACCTAATGACCTAATGGAACTTTGAATAAAATGACTTCCATGGTTGACTTTAACTGAGAAAAGACATGATGGAATGAGATTTTCATAGGTCTTATCATGCTTACCAAGACATGAAGGTGAGTCAAAAAATGTGATTTTTTGAGGGAGATTGAAGTTTTATTGAGTAGGGCTACCATCAGTGAAGTAATTTTTAGAATGACATAATGGAATGATATAAAACTTTCAGAGTTGGACACCTAAAATGAGAATTAAAAGAGAGATATTGATTGCTAATGGCAGAATGCATATTGTGAAACTAAAATTGGCCTTATTGGGGATGGAAAATTTGAAAGAGGTGTAAATAACCGTAGATTTCTAAGTTTTGCAGATCAATGCCTCATTTATTGGGCCAATACGGTCAAAAAATAACTAAAACTGAAATGCAGGACTGACTATTTGACAACTGAATGACACAAACTGAATGAAACTGACTCAATTTTGACTCACATTGACTGAAACAAAGACTCAAAAATTGAACTTACCATAATGCAAACTTAACTTGAAAAGGTAGAAACTCAATGAAGCTCAATGGCCTTCACTTCGAGCTCCGAACTCCAATGATTTTCCACTTCACACTTGAAGAAATATAAAACCGATATATACAATGAGGACGAGAATTTTTGTATAACTTTTAGATCAAAAGATAGTGCTTCGTGAGCCTACTATTTATCGTCTTCCCACACATGGTTCTCCATTCGCTTGTTCCACATTCACTTCATTTTTTGTCCACGAGAAGCTGAAACCTTAAAGGGACCTTTCCATAAATTATCGAATTTCTTGTGCTTACCTTTGTCTTCATTCCTTGCATCCCAATGGAGTACCACCTCATCAATCTTGAAATCATCTTGTTTGGTTTTCCTATCATAAATCTGCTTGATCTTATCATGGAGCTTGGAAGTGTTATGGAACACTTCTTCCCTTGTTTTCTGCAAATGAATCATTTGGTTTATTCTTCATCGAATACTGTTTTCTTCACTTTCCGGCCAAGACTTGTTTCTCAATTATGTTGTATCAGAGAGTTTCATCTCTTCTTGTGTGACTGAAGAAAGCTATCAGCATCTCAGTCCCATATTTTTTCTACATAAGCACTGCTGCCAAAGTATTCTTAGAAGCAAAAGAAAATATAATGAAATATAATGAATATTTAGGACTTATCAACACTGGATTAGTGGTCAAAGAATATTTCACCGAGTTGAATGAATTATGAGAATTTTCTAACCATCTAACATAATTTTCCTTCTTTAGCATATTAGTTAATTCTCTAAGATGTTCTGCTAAGTTGGGAATGAACCTACATAGGAAATTCTTCCTACCATTGAAGGCTTGAATTTCCTTCTTGTTTCTCGGGAAATCTGTTTGCTGTATTGCGTCAAATTTACCAGGATCTATTCAGATTCTATATTTTGAGATTATCTGACCCAACAGCATACCTTCTTCCATAGCAAATAGGCACTTTACAGGATTTAGGGAAATCTAGAACTTTCTACATCGCTGGAACACAACTCTCAAATGGCATAAATGCTCATCATCTGAATTTGAATAAACAATCAAATCATATAAATAAACTAAATGGAAGACATATTTTTCATTACCAAAATCTATGTCCATGGCACGATGGAAAGTGACCCTGACATTCTTCAACCCAAACGATATCTTGGCATATTTAAAGGTGCCCCTTGGTGTAGTGAATGTTTTCTTATCCTGATCTTCTTCATGTACAAGGATCTGATTGTAGCTCGATTAACCATCCAACAATGGAATCCTGCTGGAACCTACAACTCACTGAAGTATGTGATCCATCTTGGGCAGCAGGTAATTGTCTTTCAATGACACTTTGTTTAGATTTCTGAAATATATACAAAGTTGAATTTCACTGGTATTTTTACACACTGGAACCAAATCGGAAATCCAATCTCAAAATTTGATTGGAACAATGATGCCTACCTTATAAATATTGTTTAACTCCTTCTCAATGGATGACAACAACTTTGGTTTTATTCTCCTGAGCTTTTGTCTGAAGGGCTTCTGATTTGGATTGATCAGGATTGTGTGCTAAATGATATCTTCAAATTATACACCTTTAGATCTAAGTAATCCCAAGAAAATACGTCAGAAAAATCAGTAAAAAAATAAATATATTTAGGCTTTACCTCTGATGGAAAAGACTTTGAGAGCTTGATAAACTTCGGCTGATCAGTTTTTTCGATATTCACATCTTCTACACCTTTTTCTATGGGAACCAAAGTTGGTTTTCTCGCCACATCATCTTGATAAAATAACTCTTCCAAAGGTATAAGACCTTTCAGAATGTTATTGTATTTGATCTAAAGTATGTCAATCTGATCCACTTCAATAACTTGGTCATCCTTGTCATGCACTTTGTCCATAGAATAGTTCTCAAACTCACCTTCACTCTGAAGGAAATTGTTCACTTGTTTATTGTCCCAAAAAAATTGCCAAAATTTCAAGTTTTCTGGAATTGCGAGACTATGCTTTATATGGATCTCAAAATTTTTATTAGAAAAAATTATAGATATGAAATTACTCACAGCAGTAGCTAATGAATCATCCATCAAGTTTTGCAATCTCGACACTACCTTAAGTGTATATTCTGAAAACATTCTTAAAATGTCAAGTGTTGCATTCCTATATTGCCTCATCCTTGGGTGATTAGATTGATACTCACATTTTATTTGTTTAATAACTAGATATAAATCATCGTAGACTGTAACTCTCCTAGCTCCCAATTTCTTCAAAATTTTCAAACCGGTAATGAGCACTTCATATTCAGCCTCATTATTCATACAATCAAACACTAGTTTGTAGGAACACAACCTTACATTATTTGGGACCCTGTTTTTCTGTTGACATGGGTCATAGATCCATAAACCAATGCCATCTCTGTCTTTACAAAAATAACCATCAAATTCCATGCTCCAAATACCATCTTCTTCTTCTTCAAGGTGCTGAAACTCTTGATTCTGATTTGACACAATTTGGTGATATGATTCTTTATGCTGCTCTAAACTTTCATCTCCCTTCTGTGGTGGCTGTTTAGATATATTAGGCATATTCTCTTTCTCTTTCTCTAACACTGTTCTAATGCAATCTGAAACTTTAGGAACATCCTCTATTTCTACTAATTGTCAATCAACATCATTTAATTCGGAATCATTGTACAATATGAAGGAATCTAAGTCTATATGTACCATGTTGATAGGATGATTATTAGGCCTTTCCTTATTCATGATCATGTATTTAATTTTATTCTCATGGTATAGTTTTCTCATTTGACCGAAGACAGGGATAATGGCATAGGAAAAGTCTAACTGCAGTGTACCTCTCAATTTGACCCCCTAAGATCTTGACAACGACATATCGAAACGTGGTGGAATATCAACAACTACCACGTCCATAAGGACATTTTTGGCTAGGATCTGCTCTAGGGAGACAAATAGATTTTTTATTAGACCCAAAAAATGGACACGACCGAAATAAAAAGAAGATAAATCATGATATGGGCGGGTTATGTGAAGGCCAAGCTTCTCCATGATGTCTTTGGGCATGAGGTTGTGGGAGGCCCTTGAGTCTAACATAGTGTTATGAAGAATGCACTAATGTAATTTAAGACTCAGGTAAAATGGTGGGACCCCACTATGTTCAGACTGGCCATCGATGGTGGGAATAAATATTAACAAGGGTTGATCATCCTCTACATTAACCATGTCAATTAAGGGGTCAAATTTCAGAGTTTTGACTACATGAGTTTTGTATTTATCAATTTTGACGAATTTAGTGAGAGGAATAGAAACTTTTCACTTAGAGATTTCTGACTCTAAATTGAAAGGTATAGTTTTATCAACCTCTTTTATGATAACATCCCTTTTCTCAACATGATATTTCGGTGTAGCTTCTTTTCTTGGAACATCTCTTTCTTTGACAGATGCACTTGTAGAAGGCTAATTGCATCTGTTCTGGTTTAGAGCTATAATCTATTTACCCTTATTTTGAACTTGTTTCGGTGGTGTTTCTTTCTCTGAATTGACTTCTTCGGAGGTGGATTTATTGGAACACCTCGACTTCTCAAGGAGTAAAACTTTTTCGTTGACGGGAAAATATGTCCAAACTAACAAGAGGGGATCTCCCCCGCAAAAGTCCCAATTAGACTTTGAACCGTTTGGAGTAGGGATCCCGTCTGGGGTGTGGGTCCGGCTACCACTTAAATGACTTCCTCTTCGGTCTCGAACAGCCTGATTGAATCTGCAAACATACACTCATTCACATGATACAGAATACATGACTGATGTATCAAAACCGATATATGACACTGTGCGTAGCAAGGTAATAAACAAAATGCATGCGCCCAGGAAATGTCGTTAGCAACACATCTATGGGGTAATGCATACAAGATAATCCGACCACCAAAGAAACAGTTCTTTAATGGCGAGAATATCCCTTAACTTTCCGAAAGATATAACGAAATGCTAATAAAACAATTCATTAACATTCATCATAAGAGTAAACAGCAAACTTGAGCATCATCAACACAATCACAGATAGCTATGGAGCATGAATGATGCTGTTAATAACACAGATTCATTAATCAAAAGATATTCTGAAACTATACGCAGAATACACACATTGTTGTCACAGCTAGACACATCATCCAATCAAAGGGATTTTAACAAGTATTTGTATTACATATGTCAAGAGTATGATTCTTCAATTACAATGCAATATTGCCTTTCAGTCCACAAAAGAGGAGCCTTTTACTATGTGCCCCACAGGGGTATTTATAGATTCAAGAGACGCTCTTATGGCCTTCCGACGCTTCAACTTCCCGACGGTTCAGCTTCCCTGCGACCTTTGCCACACTTGCGACCTGCGACTTGGTCGCAGGTGCGACCTGCGACTTGGTCGCAGGTGTGACCTGCGACCTGGGGGACAAAAAACGACCTGCGACCCAGCGGTTAAACTATGGAGGTGGTCGCGTAATTGAGGTTTCTGGAACGTCAACTTTCTTGCCCTTGAGGAAATCTCGCCAAGTCTGGTAATCTGCTGTTATAGGAGCGACAAGAGGGCTTTCCTCTTTTATTCAATGCATACATTCTAGGGCATTCGGCACCAGAGTCTCCTTCTTCTGAGAGATCAGCATTGAGAGGGAAGCAAGCTTGGTATAGATTTGTACTGGAGTGACAAGCAACCGATTTAGGTTCTCTTGTGATGCCTCAAATTCTGGTGCGGCAGCAGCTTGTCTCACGGGTTGCAGAAAAGACTGAATTTCCTGCTCTACCTGCTCCCAGTCTTTAGTTTCATTCAGTGCCCCTAATGACGGAATGTGATGAAGAGCGTTCATGGAGTCAATACCACTGATTAGGTGATTATATGCAGACACCACTTTGTCCAAATCTTTGGCCAGCTTGTCTTTGGACTGCATATTCATCCGAATTTGTACTTTGGCTTCTTGCGTATGACTCCAATCCTTCCTAGGCACATGTTCGGGAGCTTGCTGATACTGCGCTATCCAGTTCATCATTTTGTCCAAAGCTGCCGAGGCTTCCCTGAGCTGCTCGTGCTTCTGTTTGGTTTCCTCTCGTGCCTCTGCCAATGGGGCCACCGTTTTTTTTAGTGTGAGAATTTCTTTATACACTTGCCTCATGGTCATTTCCAACACGTCACACTCTTTCCTGACCGCCAGTGGGACCTCATTCACTTGGGCATGCTTACTTTGGAGCTGTAGCATCTCACTTTCTATTCTTGATTTCTCTTGCTCCGCTGCTTTGAGCCTGTTCTGTAAAGAAATAATTTCCCTGCTCATCCTAGTGACATTTTCATCTGTGGCTGCGGCAAAAGCGGTGCCTGCTGACACTATCATAACAGGGTTAGTCCTTGTATCTGGAACTATGTCCTTTCCTGTGGCGACCGTAGAGATGGCAGGCTGGCCTTGCGCTAAGGATTTTCTTTTCTCTTGCCGTATTTTGAAAGAGAATTGGTCAAATGTCAATCTGGTCAGGTCGAAGACTTCTTCTTCTTGCTCCCCGGGAAAATCATCAACATTGAGGGTACTTTTCGCGCCACCTGAAGGGATCTCAAAGGGGGATATGTCAATGTCGTCTATTAGCTCGTCCTCCTCATCCTGCGTTTGATCCTTTTCTTTCTCTTTTTGCCGGCGCTCTGCTTCCGCCTTGTCGTGTTCCTCCTTCCTGCGTTCTGTCTCTGCCTCTGCTTCCTTTTCAGCTTTTCTCTTTCGCTCTGCCGCGGCGGCTTGTTCTGCCTTCTTTTGACGATCGACTTTGTCGATTTCTTCCTTTAGTGCTTGCTCTGCCGCCGCCTGTGCCTCCTTTTCCTGTCTTTCCTTTTCCTCTTCCTTTTTCTTTTTTCGCTCTGTCCTGGCATCTTTCTTACGCTTCTCTTCATCCTCCTTTATTTTCTTCTCCTCTTCCTTCTTGGCTTGGGCTTCTGCTGCCCGTTGCTGATCCGAGGTGTCAGGCCCAGTACTGGTCTGTGTTCTCTTATCTTTGGAGGAAGAAGAGCCTCCAAGCTTATGGCTTCTATCCTCTAAATTCTGGTGATCCTCATCCTCTCGGTCAGAGTCGATCCCTGGAGCTAGATGCATGTCTGCGTTGTACCAGTTTCTTTTTTCGTCCTCAGCCGGGCGCTCGACATGCTGATAACTCCATCTAAAATTGGCCCTTTTACAATGCTCAGGAACTATCTTGACTGGGTCATAAGTTCGGCAATCCAGATTTCTGAAGTGATAACTCTTTACCTCTTCCCCTTCACACCCTACCTCTCTAAAGTCCTTGACTGTATAAGCACCAATGGTGAGAGGTAGAGCGGGCCAAGGTTTCTTCTTCCCTTTGGAAAGGACATTGGAGAAGCCCAAAGTCATCTGGTGACATACCTCCTGCATGAGCACCTTATCGGTAATGAATCTAGGCAAAGCATGTGGTGCTTTGAATGAGCCAAATACTCGGATGATTGTAAATTCAGTGAACGGAAACCAGTGTGCCACCTGACCTAGTGTCTCCATTGCTCGCCAAGACATGCAGGGGGTGTCTTGACCAAATAGTTTCCCGTAAAGGGCGGGAATGAATATATGAGAGATTTGCTCGATGTCTGACTTGTACCTGGATTCCCAGAATACCTTGGTCTGCAAATGGATTGCCCGGGTTTGTTCGGAGTCCCAGTTATGTGGCCATCCCTCAACATGCAGCTGGGCACAGACAGCATCTAATAAATACGAAGCCATATAGAATTCTAACGGCGCTCCCTCATCTGGGGCTAAAGATGAAGCCAAATTTGTGTGCATGGAGCCCATTAATATACCAGCCCAATTGAACCGAGTGCCGTGTACTGTTACGTGTTCCATAATGGTTGCCCATGTTCCGTTGAAAGTGGTGGCGTCCGAACGCCCGTATACTCTGCACAGCATGGCGGCCACTAACTTATACACCTTCCTCAGACTGGCCACCGGGTACTCCTAGTCTTTTTTTATTTTAAATTTATCTGGTTCTGCCCACCATTTTCTGATTGTATCAACCATCGGCACTTCATTTGCAGAAAACCATCTCGGGGTGAAGTTTACCTCTGGTTTGGGGAGCGAGTAGTAGACCTGTGCTTTTGAGCTCTCCAAGGTTGCAAAAGCTTTACCTCCACTATCTCGGATTGTGAAGTTCTTAGGGTCCGTCTTCTGTATGATCCAGTCCAACATTTCTGGGCACGGAAAAATGGCGGGATGTGACCCTGCTAGGTGCAATTTGGATTTCTTAACCTTCAGATATACTTCCCGGTCCGGGAGATCTTCTGGGAACTCCTCTTCTGGTATGGCGAACTCGCGGTATACTTCATACCACCTAAGGCTGTCCTCCTTTGCGAAGGTGCAAAGGGTGTCTCTGTATATTGGTGGAGGAGATGTTTGTATGTCTGTGTCTGACTCTTCCTCCACCACCTGCCTACTTCTCCTTCGGGATACCCGGGGTGACATATTGCTAGAGTCGGAGAGGACCGGTACCGTGTCTGCTCTAAATTCACCTGTTGCATTCAAGACAGAATCCCAGGATGAGAAAGACATGATGATAATGGCTAAATAAAGTCTACACATGCAAAGTTTAATTGACTGTTCTCTGGGAGTCGCTGGGTCGCTGATCCACAAAAGGACTCACATGCGACCTCGCGACCTTGCGACTAGGTCGCAGGGTCGCAGAGTCGCTAACAGGGAGTCGCGCGACCTTGCGACCTTGCGACCGAGTCGCTGGGTCGCAGGTCGCACTTGAGCCTGCCGGGGGGGTTTCGCGCGCGCGTGACTTTGCGGCTAATCTTTCCCTAACGGGAAAAGTATGCGGCTTGAAAGGGCCTAAACTGACAATAAGGCATAGCCATGAGGAATTAGGCAAGAGACGGGTGACCTTGGGGTTTGTGGGAAACAAAACAACGGTGAAACTCAAAAGAAAAACCCTACATCCTCTCCAGCAAATAAATAAGACCGTGGGGAGGCTCAATAATGGCAAGAAATGCTTAAGAGGGAAACATAGGGAGGAAAAGGCAACTTACCCGGAAGAAAACGCGCCAGTCGACCTGTCAGAGTAATTCCACAGTTTTCGCCGCGAGCTACAAATGCGACCTAGCGACCCGACCTTATATAAAAAGGTCGCACGTGCGAGTACTAAATGAGGTCGCAAGTTGTAAGTTTGCGACCTTGCGACCTCGCGACCTTAAGGTCGCTGAGTCGCAAAGGTCGCTGAGTCGCTAATTCCCTTAATACTTCATTTTGCGACCTTGCGACCTTGCGACCTTAAGGTCGCTGGGTCGCAAGGTCGCAAATTGCTTGACTTCCGACTCTTGCGACCTGGCGACCTCTGCGACCTTAGGGTCGCTGAGTCGCGTAGGTCGCATGGGTCGCAAATCATGGATCCGCGACTTATGTGACTTGCTCTTAAAAAAATTACTTGGCTTTTTCCTTCTTTTAGTTTCAAAGGGGCTCCAAAAAATTTTGAAGTGTGTGTTATGATTTTATGTATTTTTTGGAGGGTGTTGTAGGAGCTACAACAAATGGCGATTCACTGGATGAATTCAGAGTCTCTGCTGATGAAGGGTCGATGAGGGAGGCGGGAGGGGTCTAAATACTAGCTTGTTCTTTTACCTCAGAGTTTACACCTTCCTTCCTTTGCCACCCCGCATAGTTGCCTGGCCTTTTGGCTTATGGGGTGCAGATCAACCGAATTTTAATTCCTCACGCTTTAGGATCGAGAGGGTTGGGGAAACCTTGGACAACTGCAGGGTCCGGTACAATTATTTCGTCCTCATGGTGTTGCTCCGCTGCCAGCGAACCTCTCGGCTCCGGCGGAGTCACTGCCTAAGGAGTCATGAACGTTGCTCCGCTGCCAGCGAGCCTGGTCAGTACCCCGACGGAGTCGTTACAACACCTCTCTGCGCAGGAAGCCTTTCTCAATCCTTTACCCTTTATTTGTGTGCGATTGCACTTATTTGAGAATGTGCCTGTAGCACTTATTTAGATGGGCATATTTTGCCTGGGCGGATGAGGGATCCCGACTTATTTTTCTTGCAGAGAGGTTGCTCCTGGTCTCATATGACGACTCGGGTTTTTCCCGAATGACCTGCAATTCTCTTGAGTTAGCCCTGTTCCCTCACGATCCGGTTGCTGCTATGCAAGACCTTCTCTGCCTGCACCCTTCGAAGCCGCTAGGTGGTTCCTTATGCTTGAAGACTCTAGTAAGGCCGTGTACTATCCTTAGGTGCCCATTACAAGCGAGTTTCGACTGCCCCGTGTTTTGCGGGAAGGGCCTTTCGGCCTTTCATCAGCATAGAACCTCTTCAAGGAGTGAGCCAGTTGCGGGCAGCTTAGACAAGGTTTTCTTTGAAGAGTTAGAGAAAGAGTTTTTTTTTTTTTTTTTTTTTTTAACAAGTACAAAATGCGACTTTTATGATACAGGGGGGAAAACAGCCCTTTGAGGGCTATTCAAGTAAAATAGTGTTTGAGGTCATGCCCGTTTACCGGGAGGACCTCGACTTTTCCTTCCAGAGTTTGCAATCGGAAAGTATGGGGACCCACCTTTTATTTAACCTGAAAGGGACCTATCCATAATGCTTGAAATTTGGCATGTTTTCCTTTTTCTTCGTGTGCTTTATCCCATTTTAGGACTAGGTCTCCTACTTCAAATTTTTTATCTCCCACAGACTTTTTATCGAACCATTTCTTGATCCGACTCTGGTGGATGGCGAATTTCTCCCGGGTTTTCTGCCTTTCCTCTTCCAATTTCAGCAAGGTGTCAATGCGGGTTTGCAAGGTGGGGCAAGGGGTACCATGACACTCTTGAGACAACTGCAGAGCGGGAAGATACAAATTGGGTGGGAGGACAGCTTCTTTCCCATACACGAGAAAATATGGTGAGGTGCCTATTGAGGAATTAGGGGTGACGCGATCAGCCCAAAGTGCATTTTGGAGAGCATTATGCCAGTTTCGTTGGTGAGACAGAAGGGTTTTTTTAATGATGCGAATCAGATTTTTATTTGTTGATTCTGCTAGACCATTTCCTTGGGGATAGTATTTTGCAGAGTGTTTAAGGATGATACCATTTTCTAAAGCAAAATCATATAATTTAAAAGATGAAAAATATGTTGCATTATCAAAAACCAAGGAGGTCGGAACGCCAAACCTGGTAATGATGGAATGAATGACAAATTGCATTACCTCCTGGTCGTTGACTTGGCGTAATGGTATTGCTTCAACCCACCTGGTGAAGTAATCAGTGGCTGTTAGGATGTACCTGTGTTGCTTAGAAGAGTGGGGTAGGATCTCGCCAATGACGTCTAGACCCCATTGTTGAAAAGGTTCTTCTACTGCTACTGACAACAAAGGAGCAACCAGACGCGCTTCTCGGCTTGCGAATTTCTGGCATTGAATGCATTTCCGAACATATGCGTGGGCATCTCTGAAAAGAGTTGGCCAATAATAACCTGCTCGCATTATTTGATGGGCTGTAGTATCCCCGACAAAATGACCTCCTGCTGGTCCATCATGCAGCTCGATTAAGATCTTCTGAGCTTCATCATATTCCAGGCAGCGTAACATGACCCCATCGGAATGTTTCCTGAAAAGCTTCCCTTGGATTAACTGGTAAGACGCAGCTTTGAGTCTGATTGCACGTTTCTCTTGGCCATTTAGAGCGGGATCCAATGTACCATGTGCTAAATAATATGAAATATCCGAGTACCAAGAAGGATTCCTTATCTGAGGTATGACGTCGGTTTGGTACATATCAATTTCTTGTTCCCAATTATCTTCTTCAACCTGGTGGGAACTTGCGGCCTCTGCAGCCATTTGGCATAGACCTTGCCCTTTAACTGTGCGTGCTGGCTTAAACTCTAAGTCGTATTCTTGCATACACGCAACCCAGTTCCCTCGTCTCTCGCCCAACTCCTGCTGCATGAACATTGAGCGAACAACTGGGTGGGGGACGTAAACTGTGACGTGGTTCTTCAAAATGTATGGTCGGAAATGTTTGACCGCTTTATATACCGCATAGGCCTGTTTCTCGATTTCGGGATAATTTAATTCAGCTCCCTGCAGACCGGTGCTCATGAATGAAATGGGACGCTCGTCATTATTTCTGTCCTTTTGTGTGAGTACGACTGCCAGGGACGAATCCGAAGCGAACGTATACAAGCTGAAATTTCTGTCGAAATCTGGGCTCTGGAGGGAAGGCGCTTCGGCTATAGCTTTCTTGATCTGGTCGAAAGCTTCCTTTTCGGGTTGATTCCATTTGAAGGTAGCATTTTTCTTTATCATTCCCTACAGTGGCTTCACTATCTGGGCGAAATCTGATATGAACTTACGTACAAAATTGATCTTTCCCAAAAAGGACTGAATTGCTTTCTTACTGCTGGGGGGAGAAATCTGAGCAATGGCTTTCGCACGTTCTGGATCAACGACAATGCCTTGTTTAGTTATGATGTGACCCAGTAGATTTCCCTTTGCTACGGCAAAAACACTCTTCTTTGGGTTGAGCGAGATACCGTATTTTCTGCACCTTTCGAAGATCTGTCTGAGGTGACGCAAATGATCCCCTCGGCGTTTAGAGAATACCGTAACATCATCCAAGTAGACTACCACACTTTGGCCTATCAGACCCCTGAATGCTATATCCATAGCTCTTTGGAATGTTGCTCCTGCGTTGATTAATCCAAAAGGCATGCGCCTGTAAGCGAAAGTTCCCCACTTAGTCCGAAAGGTAGTCTTTAACCTATCTGGTTCAGCCACCAGTACCTGATTGTAACCAGAGAATCCGTCCAATAGAGAGAACATCTCTGACCCGGACACTGCCTGTAATATTTGCTCCATAGGGGGTACCAGGTAATTATCTTTATTCGAGGCTCGGTTTAAGTTTCGGAAATCTACGCATAAGTGAATTTCACCTGACTTCTTCCGTACCGGAACCAAATTGGACACCCATGTGGAATGGCGAACTTTGAAGATAATGCGTGCATCTAAAAGTTTTTTGAGTTCCTTCAGAATCAGTGGTTCCATCGTAGGGTGCAATTTCCTGAGCTTTTGTTGGAAAGGTTTTACATTTTCTTTGATGGGTATCACATGTTGGATGATTCGGGTATCGTATGTGCGTAATTCCTCATATGTCCAAGCGAACACGTCACGATATTTGCGAAATAGCTAAGTGAAATCTTGAGCCTCTTGGGGGGTGCAATCCTTCCCAAGGTTTACGAATTTAGGATTATCCTCTGATCCCAAGTTTACTTGTCGATGAGCTAAGATAGAGCTTTGTACTTTGGCATTTGGGGGACCACGGAAGCGATTTTGCAGATCGAAAAGCTTCTCCAGTGATACCACCCCTTTAGGCATGGGGTTTCCTTTGACTTGCTCGTACTCCTTTTGCATAGCTTGGTCGTGCTCATCTTCATCTATAGTAGCGTCTTTGAATATCTCTGAGTTGCACATAAATTCCAGCACCTGTTGATCATCATCAAAAACACGCAGATTAGTGATATTGTCTGGCACGGAGGGTTTGTACATAACTTCAATAGAAAAACCGTCCCTCAAAGGGGTAAACCTGGCAGCAGCATTAGCTAGAGTATCTGCCGCTGCGTTATGCATTCTTAGAACAGATTTAATTCCAAAAGCGTCAAAAGCAGAAATTAATCGCCATACCTCTTGCTGATACGCCTTCAAATGTGGAGACAAAAAGTGAATAGTATTGCGTACCTGCCGAGTGATAATCTCGGAGTCTCCAATGACCCGTAAGCATTTTACCTTCAAATCCAGCGCCTTTTTAAGCCCAAGGATCAAAGCTTCATACTCGGCAGTGTTGTTAGTGCATTGGAACTCAAGTCGACAAGAGACTAAGAATTTTTTCTTATGCGGATCAAGCAAAACGCAGCCAGCGCCAGAACCATCGAGATTCTTGGAACCGTCGTAATACAATGTCCATATATCATTTTCCGAGTCCTTGGGGGCAGTGGGTTGCGGAGGAATTTCGGCTTGGTGTGAGACCGTTTGGGCTTGCTCCTCTGCGACGAGTGTCATTTCAGAGAGGACCTCGGGGCCTACTGCAGACTGGGGAGGTTGGTAACATCCAAAAATGGAATCTAGAAAGCACATACCAAGTTCTTCTTGGGCAAAGCTGATGGGTTCATTTGTGGCATCCAAATCAGTTACAGTGTGTTTCATATATGGTTCACTTTCGACTCTGATTTGGTTGTTCCTCCCTTTGTAGGGTAGCCATAAGTGAGACCAATCTGTGGCGAAGTATCCTTGCAATTTGCTAGACCAGTCTCTACTAAGCAGTACACCATAGGCTTCTGGGATGTCAACAACCACAATATCAATACATTGATGAACTCTAGAGTCGGATGAGAGGCGGATGATGACATTGTTTAGTTCTCCAACGGCTGGTACTTGTGATCTGTCAAGTTGAATGATTTTTGCGTCAGTTTTCTCTGGGAGAATGTTGAGTTTCTTGCACACAGATAGAGGCATGACATTTGTGGATGCACCGAAGTCAACGAGACAATTGTGAACGTTGAAGTTAAACATCTCAAAAGACAAAAGGAAGGGAGGGGTGGATCCTCTCGAATTCGTGTTGACAGCGTTCACTACAGACTGGATATCTGGACTGGTTTGTGCAGACATGTTGCTGACATTCTTCGTATTTTGGTTGTTGGCGAAAGCTTTTAGAATAAGTTCCTTTTGATTCGTGATGCGGGCCAACTCGTAGAGTGAGATATTAGCTCTGGTCTTTTTCATTTCCTCCACTATGTTGTAGCTAGTATCGGTTTGGGGACTAGGTTCAGTGGTGGTTTTCGAGGGTTCCACTGGGAGCTTGGTCTTTTGACTTGCTTTGCTATTACTATTTATGGGCTTTTCTGGCGTAGCTTGTCCTTCATTTCCAGGAGGAAGAATTTTCCTCAGGAAAGCCCTTTTCTTGTCCTCATATGATTGTTCGGGGACAGTTCCTTTGCTTCTAAGACTATAATTTAGAGTGGGCTGAACCTTGGGACTGCCTGCGATGTTGATATCAATGGGAGCAAGACTCTCTCCCCCGCGGATTACATCAAAAGTTAAGACAGAGGCTCCTGATTCCCCATCTAGGAGCGAACCCTCATCTCGATCAGAAACCTCATCCTTTGTCAGGTTTCCTGGAGTTTGGTCATCCAAAAGTTGGTTAACCACCGCGGTCATGCTGCCAATCCATTGCGGGCACATTTTTTCAGAATGGGCAGCTTGATGAAAAGAGCAAAAATTGTCTTTCCCTATCTCCTCCACGTTGAGAGCGGCACTAGTGTTTGACGGAGGTCTGCTGGTGTTGGGATTACTTTTCTTGAAAAAGGGTTTTGGAGGTTTATTTGTAGTTGAGGTTTCAACGCCCTTTCTCTTTAAGTCAGAGACCTCATTCGTTAGTAGTTTAAGGGTCTTCGCCATACTCTCGAAATCAAAAGTTTCTCTCTCTCTATTAGGGGTGGAAGACTGACGTTTTTTAGTGGTTGGTTTGTGATCATCCTTTCCTTCATGGTCCATGACTCCTATCGACAACATGTCCTTCTCTACCGCGAGAGCAGCAGCGTAATTTGCTGTAAGAGTAGTGCGGGCCTCACGTTTGACGAAAACGGCAATATCCCTAGGGAGAGCTTTAGTATAGTAGTCGATGGTGATAGAATCGTCCAATGCTAAGTTTGGAGGAAATTTTTGCAATATTGTGGCGAAGCGTTGGTTAAAGTCCTTAACTTTCTCTTTTCTATGACACTTGATGGTACTTAGTTCTGTGAGGAGCATAGAGGGTGTTTTATCTTCTGCAAACTTTTGCAGGAACACACGACGGAACTGGTCCCATGAAGTAATAGAAGCACTGGGTAGGGAACGGTACCAGGTGGCTACAAGCTTTACAAGAGTGTGTGGGAACAATCGACATGCGACATCATCAGACTGAACTCTCATGATTTGTAGGGACAGATAGAAACTACTAATATGATCTTCCATGGAGGTACCTTTCTCGGGGTCAAATTTAGGAAGATGCTTCTCCAGGTGTCTAGGCATATCATGGAGAGGACGTAAAAGAGCCAACGGGGATTGAGCCATCCAGGCTAGGGGTTGCACCCTTCTGGGGTGCTGACGATATCGGGATTCTGCCTCGGACTCACTTCCCGTCCCTGACACTGATGCTCCACCATGATGGCGAGAGTGTTCGTCTTGGTGTCTTTCACGGTTATTCATGTTTCTAAAACGCTCCCAGTTTTGGTGGTGATGATCGTTGACGTGGTGTCTTTGGCCGCGAACTATATCTCCTCTGCCTCCACGTCTGTGACCTCTGTTGACTCCACCCTCGTTTCTTCGAGGCCTGATTCCTTCCCCTACATTTCTTTGGGTTGTGTTGCCTTCTCTTTCATTTCTTCGTCCTGTGTTAACTTCTCTCTCGTTCCTTCGACCCCCCACTCCTTCTTCTCGCAGGTTGTACACTTGGTTGTTGTTCCACTGATGTAAGTCAGGCTGAGGTTCGGGGAAAGGTTCAGTATCAGGGAAACCTTCACTATCTTGGAGAATGGGGTCGTTTTCCTGGACAGCCCGCCCGAGATCTTCAATCATGGAGTTCACAAGTTCAGGTATGGTGCGGACAAGCACACCATTACGGGTGATGTTCTCAGCAGGAGTCCTAGTGTGAGCTAGACACTCCATGAAAGGGGCATACCGTAAATCCCTCATGAGATTACGGGCAACTGGGCGTAAGGATCTTAACTGTTCGTTAGTGATTTCAAAGTACCGAGCCTCCTCCGTTGGAATATCCTCTAAGGGGGGAAGAGGAGGTTCGTTATTTATGACCTCCCGGTGGGGAGTTTGTGATGGAATATCGGTCGTATGCTGGGAGGATGCCATGGCCCTCCTTCTAGCGCCAAATCTGTTGACGGGAAAATATGTCCAGCCAACAGTAGGGGATCTCCCCAGTAGAAAGTCCCAATTAGACTTTGAACCGTTTGGAGTAGGGATCCCGTCCGGGGTGTGGGTCCGGCTACCACTTAAATGACTTCCTCTTCGGTCTCGAACAACCTGATTGAATCTGCAAACATACACTCATTCACATGATACAGAATACATGACTGATGTATCAAAACTGATATATGACACTGTGCGTAGCAAAGTAATAAACAAAATGCATGCGCCCAGGAAATGTCGTTAGCAACACATCTATGGGGTAATGCATACAAGATAATCTGACCACCAAAGAAACAGTTCTTTAATGGGGAGAATATCCCTTAACTTTCCGAAAGATATAACGAAATGCTAATAAAACAGTTCATTAACATTCATCATAAGAGTAAATAGCGAACTTGAGCATCATCAACACAATCACAGATAGCTATGGAGCATGAATGTTACTATTGATAACACAGATTCATTAATCAAAAGATATTCTGAAACTATACGCAGAATACACGCAGTGTTGTCACAGCTAGACACATCATCCAATCAAAGGGGTTTTAACAAGTATTTGTATTATATGTCAAGAGTATGATTCTTCAATTACAATGCAATATTGCCTTTCAGTCCACAAAAGAGGAGCCTTTACAATGTGCCCCACAGGGGTATTTATAGATTCAAGAGACGCACTTATGGCCTTCCGACGCTTCAACTTCCCGACGCTTCAACTTACCTGCGACCAAAAGATTGCGACCTGCGACTTGGTCGCAGGTGCGACCTGCGACCCAGCGGTTAAACTATGGAGGTGGTCGCGTAATTGAGGTTTCTGGAACGTCGACTTTCTTGCCTTTGAGGAAATCTCGCCAAGTCTGGTAATCTACTGTTATAGGAGCGATGAGAGGGCTTTCCTCTTTTATTCGATGCATACATTCTAGGGCATTCGGCACCAGAGTCTCCTTCTTCTGAGAGATCAGCATTGAGAGGGAAGCAAGCTTGGTATAGATTTGTACTGGAGTGACAAGCAACCGATTTAGGTTCTCTTGTGATGCCTCGAATTCTGGTGCGGCAGCAGCTTGTCTCACGGGTTGTAGAAAAGACTGAATTTCCTGCTCTACCTGCTCCCAGTCTTTAGTTTCATTCAGTGCCCCTAATGACGGAATGTGATGAAGAGCGTTCATGGAGTCAATACCACTGATTAGGTGATTATATGCAGACATTACTTTGTCCAAATCTTTTGCCAGCTTGTCTTTGGACTGCATATTCATCCGAATTTGTACTTTGGCTTCTTGCGTATGACTCCAATCCTTCCTAGGCACATGTTCGGGAGCTTGCTGATACTGCGCTGTCTAGTTCATCATTTTGTCCAAAGTTGCCGAGGCTTCCCTGAGCTGCTCATGCTTCTGTTTGGTTTCCTCTCGTGCCTCTGCCAATGGGGCCACCGTTTGTTTTAGTGTGAGCATTTCTTTATACACTTGCCTCATGGTCATTTCCAACACGTCACACTCTTTCCTGACCGCCAGTGGGACCTCATTCACTTGGGCGTGCTTACTTTGGAGCTGTAGCATCTCACTTTCTATTCTTGATTTCTCTTGCTCCACTGCTTTGAGCCTGTTCTGTAAAGAAATAATTTCCCTGCTCATCCTAGTGACATTTTTCTCTATGGCTGCGGAAAAAGCGGTGCCTGCTGACGCTATCATAACAGGGTTAGTCCTTGTATCTGGGACTATGTCCTTTCCTGTGGCGACCGTAGAGATGGCAGGCTAGCCTTGCGCTAAGGATTTCCTTTTCCCTTGCCGTATTTTGAAAGAGAATTGGTCAAATGTCAATCTGGTCAGGTCGAAGACTTCTTCTTCTTGCTCCCCGGGAAAATCATCAACATTGAGGGTACTTTTCGCGCCACCTGAAGGGATATCCAGGGGAGATAGGTCAATGTCGTCTATTAGCTCGTCCTCCTCATCCTGTGTTTGACCCTTTTCTTTTTCCTTTTGCCGACGCTCGGCCTCTGCCTTGTCATGTTCCTCTTTCTTCCTGTGTTCTGACTCAGCTTCTACTTCCTTCTCTGCTTTTCTCTTTCGCTCTGCTGCGGCGGCTTGTTCTGCCTTCTTTTGACGATTGACTTTGTCAAGTTCTTCTTTAAGTGCTTGTTCTGCAGCCGCCTGTGCTTCCTTTTCCTGTCTCTCCTTTTCCTCTGCCTGCTTCTTTTTCCGTTCTGTCCTAGCATCTTTCTTACGTTTCTCTTCATCTTCCTTCACTTTATTTTCCTCTTCCTTCTTGGCTTGGGCTTCTGCTGCCCTTTGCTGATCGGAGGTGTCCGCCCCTGTATTGGTCTGTGTTCTCTTATCTTTGGAGGAAGAAGAGCCTCCAAGCTTATGGCTTCTATCCTCTAAATTCTGGTGATCCTCATCCTCTCAGTCAGAGTCGATCCCTAGAGCTAGATGCCTGTCTGCATTGTACCAGTTTCTTTTTTCGTCCTCAGCCGGGCGCTCGACATGCTGATAACTCCATCTAAAATTGGCCCTTTTACAATGCTCAGGAACTATTTTGACTGGGTCATAAGTTCGGCAATCTAGATTCCTAAAGTGATAACTCTTTACCTCTTCCCCTTCACGCCCTACCTCTCTGAAGTCCTTGACTGTATAAGCACCAATGGTGAGAGGTAAAGCGGGCCAAGGTTTCTTCTTCCCTTTGGAAAGGACATTGGAGAAGCCCAAGGTCATCTGGTGACATACCTCTTGCATGAGCACCTTATCGGTAATAAATCTAGGCAAAGCATGTGGCGCTTTGAATGAGCCAAATACTCGGATGATTGTAAATTCAGTGAACGGAAACCAGTGTGCCACCTGACCTAGTGTCTCCATTGCTCGCCAAGACATGCAGGGGGTGTCTTGACCAAATAGTTTCCCGTAAAGGGCGGGAATGAATATATGAGAGATTTTCTCGATGTCTGACTTGTACCTGGATTCCCAGAATACCTTGGTCTGCAAATGGATTGCCTGGGTCTGTTCGGAGTCCCAGTTATGTGGCCATCCCTCAACATGCAGCTGGGCACAGACAGCATCTAATAAATACGAAGCCATATAAAATTCTGACGACTCTCCCTCATCTGGGGCTAAAGCTGAAGCCAAATTTGTGTGCATGGAGCCCATTAATATACCAGCCCAATTGAACCGAGTGCCGTGTACTGTTACGTGTTCCATAATGGTTTCCCATGTTCCGTTGAAAGTGGTAGCGTCCGAACGTCCGTACACTCTGCACAGCATGGCGGCCACTAACTTATACACCTTCCTCAGACTGGCCACCGGGTACTCCTGGTCTTTCTTGATTTTGAATTTATCTGGTTCTGCCCACCATTTTCTGATTGTATCAACCATCGGCACTTCATTTGCAGAAAACCATCTTGGGGTGAAGTTCACCTCTGGCTTGGGTAGCGAGTAGTAGACCTGTGCTTTTGAGCTCTCCAATGTTGCAAAATTTTTACCTCCACTATCTCGGATTGCGAAGTTCTTAGGGTCCGTCTTCTGTATGATCCAGTCCAACACTTCTGGGCACGGAAAGATGGCGGGATGTGACCCTGCTAGGTGAAATTTGGATTTCTTAACCTTCATATATACTTCCTGGTCCGGGAGATCTTCTGGGAACTCCTCTTCTGGTATGGCGAACTCGCGGTATACTTCATACCACCTAAGGCTATCCTCCTTTGCGAAGGTGCATAGTACTTGTAGACAGGAGTAGATAGTTTGTGGTCTGTCCGACTTTTCCTTCCACCACCTGCTTACTTCTCCTTGGGGATACCCGGGGTGCCATATTGCTAGAGTCGGAGAGGACCGGTATCGTGTCTGCTCTAAATTCACTTGTTGCATTCAAGAAAGAATCCCAGGATGAGAAAGACATGATGATAACGGCTAAATACAGTCTACACACAAAGTTTAATTGACCTGTCGAGTCGCTGTCGCCGACCTGCAAAGACTCACATCGTTACCTGAACTTGCAACTAGGTCGCAGGGTCGCAGAGTCGCTAACAGGGAGTCGCGCGACCTTGCGACCGAGTCGCTGGGTCGCAGGTCGCACTTGAGCCTGCCGGGGGGGTTTCGCGCGCGCACGACTTTGCGGCTAATCTTTCCCTAACGGGAAAAGTATGCGGCTTGAAAGGGCCTAAACTGACAATAAGGCATAGCCATGAGGAATTAGGCAAGAGACGGGTGACCTTGGGGTTTGTGGGAAACAAAACAACGGTGAAACTCACAAGAAAACCCTACATCCTCTCCAACAAATAAATAAGACCGTGGGGAGGCTCAATAATGGAAAGAAATGCTTAAGAGGGAAACATAGGGAGGAAAAGGCAACTTACCCGGAAGAAAACGTGCCAGTCGACCTGTCAGAGTAATTCCACAGTTTTCGCCGCGAGCTACAAATGCGACCTAGCGACCCGACCTTATATAAAAAGGTCGCACGTGCGAGTACTTAATGAGGTCGCAAGTTGTAAGTTTGCGACCTTGCGACCTCGCGACCTTAAGGTCGCTGGGTCGCAAAGGTCGCTGAGTCGCTAATTCCCTAAAAAATTCATTTTGCGACTTTGCGACCTTGCGACCTTAAGGTCGCTGGGTCGCAAGGTCGCAAATTGATTGACTTCCGACTCTTGCGACCTGGCGACCTATGCGACCTTAGGGTCGCAGAGTCGCATAGGTCGCATGGGTCGCAAATAATGGATCCGCGACTTAGCGACTTGCTCTTAAAACTTTACTTGGCTTTTTTCCTTCTTTAGTTTCAAAGGGGGCTCCAAAAATTTTGAAGTGTGTGTCATGATTTTATGTATTTTTGGAGGGTGTTGTAGGAGCTACAACAAATGGCGATTCACTGGATGAATTCAGAGTTTCTGCTGATGAAGGGTCGATGAGGGAGGAGGGAGGGGTCTAATACTAGCTTGTTCTTTTACCTCAGAGTCTACACCTTCCTTCCTTTGCCACCCCGCATAGTTGCCTGGCCTTTTGGCTTATTGGGTGAAGATCAACCGAATTTTAATTCCTCATGCTCCAGGATCGAGAGGGTCGGGGAAACCTTGGACAACTGCAGGGTCCGGTACAATTATTTTGTCCTCATGGTGTTGCTCCGCTGCCAGCGAACCTCTTGGCTCCGGCGGAGTCACTGCCTAAAGAGTCGTGAACGTTGCTCCGCTGCCAGCGAGCCTGGTCAGTACCCCGACGGAGTCGTTACCACACCTCTCTGCGCAAGAAGCCTTTCTCAATCCTTTACCCTTTATTTGTGTGCGATTGCACTTATTTGAGAATGTGCCTGTAGCACTTATTTAGATGGGCATATTTTGCCTGGGCGGATGAGGGATCCCGACTTATTTTGCTTGCAGAGAGGCTTCTCCTGGTCTCATATGAGGACTCGGGTTTTTCCCGGATGACCTGCAATTCTCTTGAGTTAGCCCTGTTCCCTCACGATCCGGTTGCTGCTATGCAAGACCTTTTCTGCCTGCACCCTTTAAGCCGCTAGGTGGTTCCTTATGCTTGAAGACTCTAGTAAGACCGTGTATTTTCCTTAGGTGCCCATTACAAGCGAGTTTCGACTGCCCCATGTTTTGCGGGAAGGTCCTTTCATCAACATAGAACCTCTTCAAGGAGTGAGCCGGTTGCGGGCAGCTTAGACAAAGTTTTCTTTGAAGAGTTAGAGAAAGAGTTTTTTTTTTTCTTTTTTTTTGAAAGAACAAAATGCGACTTTTATGATACAGGGGGGAAAACAGCCCTTTGAGGGCTATTCAAGTAAAATAGTGTTTGAGGTCATGCCCGTTTACCGGGAGGACCTCGACTTTTCCTTCCAGAGTTTGCAATCGGAAAGTATGGGGACCCACCTTTTCTTTAACCTGAAAGGGACCTATCCATAATGCTTGAAATTTGGCATGTTTTCCTTTTTCTTCCTATGCTTTATCCCATTTTAGGACTAGGTCTCCTACTTGAAATTTTTTATCTCCCGTAGACTTTTTATCGAACCATTTCTTGATCCGACTCTGGTGGATGGCGAATTTCTCCCGGGTTTTCTGCCTTTCCTCTTCCAATTTCAGCAAGGTGTCAATGCGGGTTTGCAAGGTGGGGCAAGGGGTACCATGACACTCTTGAGACAACTGCAGAGCGGGAAGAGACAAATTGGGTGGGAGGATAGCTTCTTTCCCATACACGAGAAAATATGGTGAGGTGCCTATTGAGGACTTAGGGGTGACGCGATCAGCCCAAAGTGCATTTTGGAGAGCATTATGCCAGTTTCGTTGGTGAGACAGAAGGGTTTTTTTAATGATGCGGATCAGATTTTTATTTGTTGATTCTGCTAGACCATTTCCTTGGGGATAGTACTTTGCAGAGTGTTTAAGAACAATGCCATTTTCTAATGCAAAATCATATAATTTAAAATATGAAAAATACGTTGCATTATCAAACACCAAGGAAGTTGGAACGCCAAACCTGGTAATGATGGAGTGAGTGACAAATTGCATTACCTCCTGATCGTTGACTTGGCGTAATGGTACCGCTTCAACCCACCTGGTGAAATAATCAGTGGCCGTCAGAATGTACCTGTGTTGCTTAGAAGAGTGTGGTAAGATCTCACCAATGACGTCCAGACCCCATTGTTGAAAAGGTTCTTCTACCGCTACTGACAACAAAGGGGCAGCGGGACGCGCTTCTAGACTTGCGAATTTCTGGCACTGAATGCATTTCCGAACATATGCGTGGGCATCTCTGAAAAGGGTTGGCCAATAATAACCTGCACGCATAATTTTATGGGCAGTGGTATCCCCAGCGAAATGACCTCCTGCTGGTCCATCGTGTAGCTCGGTTAAGACTTTCTGAGCTTCATCATGTTCCAGGCAGCGTAACATGACTCCATTGGAATGTTTCTTGAAAAGCTTCCCTTGGATTAACTGGTAAGATGCAGCTTTGAGTCTAATTGCATGTTTCTGTCGGGCATCTAGATCTGAGCCCAACACACCGTGTGCCAAATATCCCGAGATATCTGAGTACCAAGAAGGGTTTATTTCTTGAGGCATGATGTCGGTTTTGTACATATCAATTTCTTGTGCCCAATTATCTTCTTCACTCTTTTGGGAGCTTGCGGCCTCTGCAGCCATTTGGCATAAACCTTGCCCTTTAACTGTGTGTGTTGGCTTAAACTCTAAGTCGTACTCTTGCATACACGCAACCCAGTTCCCTCGTCTCTCGCCCAACTCTTGCTGCATGAACAGTGAGCGAACAGCTGGGTGGGGAACGTAAACTGTGACATGGTTTTTCAAGATGTACGGTCTGAAATGTTTGACTGCTTTATATACTGCATATGCTTGTTTCTCGATTTCAGGATAATTTAATTCAGCTCCCTGCAGACCGGTGCTCATGAATGAAATGGGACGCTTGTCATTATTTCTGTCCTTTTGTGTTAGTACGGCTGCCAGGGACGAATCCGAAGCGAACGTATACAAGCTGAAATCCCTGCCGAAATCTGGGCTCTGGAGGGAAGGTGCTTCGGCTATCGCTTTCTTGATCTGGTCGAAAGCTTCCTTTTCGGGTTGATTCCATTTGAAGGTGGCATTTTTCTTTATCATTCCCTGCAGTGGTTTCACTATCTGGGCGAAATCTGATATGAACTTACGTACAAAATTTATCTTTCCCAAAAAGGACTGCATTGCTTTCTTACTGCTGGGGGGAGAAATCTGAGCAATGGCTTTCGCACGTTCTGGATCAACGACAATGCCTTGCTTAGTTATGATGTGACCCAGTAGATTTCCCTCTGCTACGGCAAAAACGCTCTTCTTTGGGTTGAGCGAGATACCGTATTTTCTGCACCTTTCGAAGATCTGTCTGAGGTGACGCAAATGATCCCCCTGGCGTTTAGAGAACACCGTAACATCATCCAAGTAGACCACCACACTTTGGCCTATCAGACCCCTGAATGCTATATCCATAGCTCTTTGGAACGTTGCTCCTGCGTTGATTAATCCAAAAGGCATGCGCCTGTAAGCGAAAGTTCCCCACTTAGTCCGAAAGGTAGTCTTTAACCTATCTGGTTCAGCCACCAGTACCTGATTGTAACCAAAGAATCCGTCCAACAGAGAGAACATCTCTGACCCGGACACTGCTTGTAATATTTGCTCCATAGGGGGTACCGGGTAATTATCTTTATTCGAGGCCCAGTTTAAGTTTCGGAAATCTACGCATAAGCGAATTTCACCTGACTTCTTCCGTACCGGAACCAAATTGGACACCCATGTGGAATGGCGAACTTTAAAGATAATGCGTGCATCTAAAAGTTTTTTGAGTTCCTTCAGAATCAATGGTTCCATCGTAGGGTGTACTTTCCTGAGCTTTTGTTGGAAAGGTTTTACATTTTCTTCGATGGGTATCACATGTTGTATGATTCGAGTATCGTATGTGCGTAGTTCCTCATATGTCCAAGCGAACACGTCACGATATTTGCGAAATAGCTGAGTGAAATCTTGAGCCTCTTGGGGGGTGCAATCCTTCCCGAGGTTTACGAATTTAGGATTATCCTCTGATCCCAAGTTTACTTGTCGATGAGCTAAGATAGAGCTCTGTACTTTGGCATTTGGGGGGCCACGGAAGCGGTTTTGCAGATCAAAAAGCTTCTCAAGCGATACCACCCCTTTAGGCATGGGGTTTCCTTTGACTTGCTCATACTCATTTTGCATAGCTTGGTCGTGCTCCTCTTCATCTATAGCAGCGTCTTTGAATATCTCTGAGTTGCACATAAATTCCAGCACCTGTTGATCATCATCGAAAACACGCAAGTTAGTGATATTGTCTGGCACGGAGGGTTTATACATAACTTCAATAGAGAAACCGTCCCTCAAAGGGGTAAATCTTGCGGCAGCATTAGCTAGAGTATCTGCCGCTGCATTATGCATTCTTAGAACAGATTTAATTCCAAAAGCGTCAAAAGCAGAAATGAGTCGCCATACCTCTTGCTGATACGCCTTTAAATGTGGAGACAAACAATGAATAGTGTCGCGTACCTGCCGAGTGATAATTTCGGAGTCTCCAATGACCCGTAAGCATTTTACCTTCAAATCCAGTGCCTTTTTAAGCCCAAGGATCAAAGCTTCATACTCAGTAGTGTTGTTAGTGCATTGGAACTCCAACCGACAAGAGACTAAGAATTTTTTCTTATGTGGATCAAGCAAAACGCAGCCAGCGCCAGAACCATCGAGATTCTTGGAACCGTCATAATACAAGGTCCATATGTCGCTTTCCGGGTCCTTGGGTGTAATGGATTGTGGAGGAATTTCGGCTTGGTGTGAGACAGTTTGGGCTTGTTCCTCTGCGACGAGTGTCATTTCAGAAAGGACCTCGGGGCCTACTGAAGACTGAGGAGGCCGATAGCATCCAAAAATTGACTCCAGGAAAAACATCCCGAGTTCCTCTTGGGCAAAGCTGATGGGTTCATTCGTGGCATCCAAATCGGTTACAGTGTGTTTCATGTATGGTTCACTTTCGACTCTGATTTGGTTGTTTCTCCCTTTGTAAGGTAGCCATAAGTGAGACCAATCTGTGGCGAAGTATCCTTGCAATTTGCTAGACCAGTCTCTACTAAGCAATACACCATAGGCTTCTGGGATGTCAACAACCACAATATCAATACATTGATGAACCACAATATCAATACATTGATGGACCCTAAAGTCGGATGAGAGGCGAATGATGACATTGTTTAATTCTCCAACTGTTGGTACTTGTGATCTGTCTAGTTGAATGATTTTCGCATCAGTTTTCTCTGGGAGGATGTTGAGTTTCTTGCACACAGATAGAGGCATGACATTCGTGGATGCACCAGAGTCAACGAGACAATTGTGAACGTTGAAATTAAACATCTCAAAAGACAAGAGGAATGGAGGGGTGGATCCTCTCGAATTCGCGTTGACAACATTCACTATAGATTGGATATCTGGACTGGTTTGTGCAGATGTATTGCTCATAGTTTTCATATTTTGGTTGTTAGCGAAAGCTTTTAAAATAAGTTCCTTTTGATTTGTGATGCGGGCCAACTCGTAGAGTGAGATATTAGCTCTGGTCTTTTTCATGTCCTCCACTATGTTGTAGCTAGTATCGGTTTGGGGACTAGGCTCGATAGTGGTTTTCGAGGATTCTACCGGGAGCTTAGTCTTGTGACTTGCTTTGCTGTTGCTATTTGTGGGCTTATCCGGCGTAGCGTGTCCTTCGTTTCCAGGGGGAAGAATTTTCCTCAGGAAAGCCCTTTTCTTGTCTTCATAAGATTGTTCGGGAACGGATCCTTTGCTTCTAAGACTATAGTTTCGAGTGGGTTGAGCCTTGGGACTGCCTGCCATGTTGATATCAATGGGAACAAGACTCTCCCCCCCGCGGATTATATCAAAAGTTAAGACAGAGGCTCCTGATTCCCCATCTAGGAGCGAACCTTCATCTCGATCAGAAACATCATCCTCTGTCTGGTTTCCCGGAGTTTGGTCATCCAAAAGTTGATTAACCACTGCGGTCATGCTGCCAATCCACGTCGGGCACGTTTTTTCGGAATGGGCGGCTTGGTGAAACGAGCAAAAATTGTCTTTCCCTATTTCTTCCACGTTGAGAGCGGCACTGGAGTTTGACGGAGGTCTGCTGGTGTTGGGATTACTCTTCTTGAAAAAGGGTTTTGGGGGTTTATTTGTAGTTGAGGTTTCAACGCCCTTTCTCTTTAAGTCAGAGACCTCATTCGTTAGAAGTTTGAGGGTCTTGGCCATACTCTCGAAATCAAAATTTTCTCTCTCTCTATTAGGGGTGGAAGACTGACCTTTTTTAGTGGTTGGTTTGTGATCATCTTTTCCTTCATGGTCCATGACTCCTATCGACAACATGTCCTTCTCTACCGCAAGAGCAGCAGCGTAATTTGCTGTAAGGGTAGCGCGGGCCTCACGTTTGACGAAAACGGCAATATCCCTAGGGAGAGCTTTAGTGTAGTAGTCGATGGTGATAGAATCATCCAATGCTAAGTTTGGAGGAAATTTTTGCAATATTGTGGCAAAGCGTTGGTTAAAGTCTTTAACCTTCTCTTTTCTGTGACACTTGATGGTGCTTAACTCTGTGAGGAGCATAGAGGGTGTTTTATCCTCTGCAAACTTTTGCAGGAACACGCGACGGAACTGGTCCCATGAAGTAATAGAGGCACTGGGTAGGGAACGGTACCAGGTGGCCACAAGGTTTACAAGAGTGTGTGGGAATAGTCGACAAGCGACATCATCAGACTGAACTCTCATGATTTGTAGGGCCAGATAGAAACTACTAATATGATCTTCCGCTGAGGTACCTTTCTCAGGATCAAACTTAGGAAGATGCTTCTCCAGGTGTCTAGGCATATCATGGAGAGGACCTAAAAGAGCCAATGGGGATTGAGCCATCCAGGCTAGAGGCTGCACCCTCCTGGGGTGCTGATGATATCGAGTTTCGGCCTCGGATTCACTTCCCGTCCCTGACACTGATGCTCCGTCCTGATGGCGAGAGTGCTCATCTCGGTGTCTTTCACGGTTATTCATGTTTCTAAGGTACTCCCAGTTGTGAAGAGGGGGTCTATTTTGGTTTTGGTGGTGATGATGGTTGTTGTGATGTCTCCGGCCGTGGACCATATCTCCTCTACCTCCACGTCCGTGACCCCTATTTACCCCACCCTCATTTCTTCGGGGCCTGAGGCCTTCTCTTACATTTCTTGTGGCTGTGTTAACTTCTCTCTCGTTCCTTCGACCCCCCTCTCCTTCTTCTCGCAGGTCGTACACTTGGTTGTTGTTCCACTGATGTAAGTCAGGCTGAGGTTCGGGGAAAGGTTCAGTATCAGGGAAACCTTCACTATCTTGGAGAATGGGGTCATTTTCCTGGACTGCCCGCCCGAGGTCTTCAATCATGGAGTTTACGAGTTCAGGTATGGTGCTGACAAGCACACCATTACGAGTGATGTTCTCAGTAGGGGTCCTAGTGTGAGCCAGAAATTCCATGATGGGGGCATATCGTAAATCCCTGACGAGATTACGGGCAACTGGGCGTAAGGATCTCAACTGTTCATTAGTGATTTCAAAGTATCGAGCCGCCTCCGTTGGAATATCCTCTAAGGGGGGAAGAGGAGGTTCATTATTTATGACCTCCCGGCGGGGAGTTTGTGACGGAATATCGGTCATATGCTGGGAGGATGCCATGGCCCTCCTTCTAGCGCCAAAATCTGTTGACGGGAAAATATGTCCGGCCAACAGTAGGGGATCTCCCTGGTAGAAAGTCCCAATTAGACTTTGAACCGTTTGGAGTAGGGATCCCATCCGGGGTGTGGGTCCGGCTACCGCTTAAATGACTTTCTCTTCGGTCTCGAACAACCTGATTGAATCTGCGAACATACACTCATTCACATGATACATAATACATGATTGATGTATCAAACCAACATATGACACTGTGCGTAGCAAGGTAATAGACGAAATTCATACGCCCAGGAAGTGTCGTTAGCAACACATCTATGGGGTAATGCATGCAAGATAATCTGACCACCAAAGAAACAGTTCTAAATGGCGAGAATATCCCTTAACTCTCCGAAAGATATAATGAAATGCTAATAAAACAGTTCATTAACATTCATCATACGAGTAAATAGTAAACTTGAGCATCATCAACACAATCACAGATAGCTATGGAGCATGAATGATACTATTAATAACACAGATTCATTAATCGAACGATATTCTGAAACTGTACGCAAAATACACACAGTGTTGTCACAGCTAACACATCATCCAATCAAAGGGGTTTTCACAAGTATTTGTATTACATATGCCAAGAGTATGGTTCTTCAATTACAATGCAATATTTCTCTTCAGTCCACCAAAGAGAAGCCCTTAACTATGTGCCCTGCAGGGGTATTTATAGATTCAAGACACGCCCTTTAGGCTTTCTGACGCTTCAACTTCCTGACGGTTCAGCTTCCCTGCGACCTTTGCCGAACCTGCGACCTGCGACTTAAGTGTCGATGCGACCTGCGACCTAGGTGCCCATGCGACCTGCGACCTGGGTGACGGTGCGACCTGCGACCTGGGGACAGTGCGACCTGCGACCTAGGGACGGTCGTGACTTGCGCCTGAAAAGCTTAGCTATGGAGGTGGTTGTGCGATTGAGGTTTCTGGAACGTCCACTTTCTCGCCCTTGAGGAAATCTCGCCAAGTCTGGTAATCCGTTGTTATAGGGGCGACAAGAGGGGTTTCCTCTTTTATTCGATGCATACATTCTAGGGCATTCGGTATCAGAGTCTCCTTCTTCTGAGAGATCAAGATTGAGAGGGAGGCAAGCTTGGTATAGATTTGTACTAGAGTGACAAGCAACCGATTTAGGTTCTCTTGTGATGCCTCGAATTCTGGTGCGGCAGCAGCTTGTCTCACGGGTTGCAGAAAAGACTGAATTTCCTGCTCTACCTGCTCCCAGTCTTTAGTTTCATCCAGTGCCCCTAATGATGGAATGTGATGAAGAGCGTTCATGGAGTCAATACCACTGATCAGGTGATTATATGCATACATCACTTTGTCCAAATCTTTGGCCAGCTTGTCTTTGGACTGCATATTCATCCGAATTTGTACTTTGGCTTCTTGTGTATGACTCCAATCCTTCCTAGGCACATGTTCGGGAGCTTGCTGATACTGCGCTGTCCAGTTCATCATTTTTTCCAAAGCTGCCGAGGCTTCCCTGAGCTGCTCATGCTTCTGTTTGGTTTCCTCTCGTGCCTCTGCCAATGGGGCCACTGTTTGTTTTAGTGTGAGCATTTCCTTATATACTTGCCTCATGGTCATTTCCAACACATCACACTCTTTCCTGACCGCCAGTGGGACCTCATTCACTTGGGCGGGCTTACCTTGGAGCTGTAGCATCTCACTTTCTAGTCTTGATTTCTCCTGCTCCGCTGCTTTTAGCCTGTTTTGTAGGGAAATAATCTCCCTGCTCATTCTAGTGACATTTTCCTCTGTGGCTGCGGCAAAAGCGGTGCCTGCTGACGCTATCATAACAGGGTTAGTCCTTGTATCTGGGACTATGTCCTTTCCAGTGGCGACCGTAGATATGGCGGGATGGCTTTGCACCAAGGATTTCCTTTTCTCTTGCCGTATTTTGAAAGAGAATTGGTCAAATGTCAATCTGGTCAGGTCGAAGACTTCTTCTTCTTGCTCCTCGGGAAAATCATCAACATTGAGGGTACTTTTCGCGCCACCTGAAGGGATATCCAAGGGAGATATGTCAATGTAATATATTAGCTCGTCCTCCTCATCCTGTGTTTGATCCTTTTCTTTCTCCTTTTGCCGGCGCTCGGCTTTCGCCTTGTCATGTTCCTCCTTCTTCCTTCGTTCTGTCTCTGCCTCTGCTTCCTTTTCAGCTTTTCTCTTTCGCTTTGCCGCGGCGGCTTGTTCTGCCTTCTTCTGACGATCGACTTTGTCGAGTTCTTCCTTAAGTGCTTGTTCTGCTGCTGTCTATGCCTCCTTTTCCTGTCTTTCCTTTTCCTCTTCCTTTTTCTTTTTCCGCTCTGTCCTGGCATCTTTCTTACGTTTCTCCTCATCCTCCTTCATTTTCTTCTCCTCTTCCTTCTTGGCTTGGGCTTCTGCTGCCTGTTGCTGATCCGAGGTGTCAGGCCCCGTACTGGTATGTGTTCTCTTATCTTTGGAGGAAGAAGAGCCTCCAAGATTATGGCTTCTATCTTCTAAATTCTGGTGATCCTCTTCTTCTCGGTGAGAGTCGATCCCTAGAGCTAGATGCCTGTCTGCGTTGTACCAGTTTATTTTTTTGTCCTCTGCCGGGCGCTCGACATGCTGATAACTCCATCTAAAATTGGCCCTTTTACAATGCTCAGGAACTATCCTGACTGGGTCATAAGTTCGGCAATCCAGATTTCTGAAGTGGTAACTTTTTATCTCTTCCCCTTCACGCCCTACTTCTCTGAAGTCCTTGACCGTGTAAGCACCAATGGTGAGAGGTAGAGCGGGCCAAGGTTTCTTCTTCCCTTTGGAAAGGACATTGGAGAAGTCCGAGGTCATCTGGGAACATACCTCCTGCATGAGCACCTTATCGGTAATGAACTTAGGCAGAGCATGTGGTGCTTTGAATGAACCAAATACTCGGATGATCGTGAATTCAGCGAATGGAAACCAGTGTGCCACCTGACCTAGTGTCTCCATTTCTCGCCAAGACATGCAGGGGGTGTCTTGACCAAATAGTTTCCCGTAAAGGGCAGGAATGAATATATGTGAGATTTTCTCGATGTCTGACTTGTACCTGGATTCCCAGAATACCTTGGTCTGCAAATGGATTGCCCGGGTCTGTTCGGAGTCCCAATTATGTGGCCATCCCTCAACATGCAGCTGGGCACAAACAACATCTAATAGATACGAAGCCATATAGAATTCTGACGGCGCTCCCTCATCTGGGGCTAAAGCTGAAGCCAAATTTGTGTGCATGGAGCCCATTAATATACCATCCCAATTGAACCAAGTGTCGTGTACTGTTACGTGTTCCATAATGGTTGCCCATGTTCCGTTGAAAGTGGTGGCGTCCGAACGTCCATACACTCTGCACAGCATGGCGGCCACTAACTTATACACCTTCCTCAGACTGGCCACCGGGTACTCCTGGTCTTTTTTGATTTTAAATTTATCTGGTTCCGCCCACCATTTTCTGATTGTATCAACCATCGGCACTTCATTTGCAGAAAACCATCTCGGGGTGAAGTTTACCTCTGGTTTGGGGAGTGAGTAGTAGACCTGTGCTTTTGAGCTCTCCAATGTTGCAAAAGCTTTACCTCCACTATCTCAGATTGCGAAATTTTTAGGATCCATCTTCTGTATGATCCAGTCTATCATTTCTAGGCACGGAAAGATGGTGGGATGTGACCCTGCTAGGTGCAATTTGGATTTCTTGACCTTCAGGTATACCTCTCGGTCCGGGAGATCTTCCGGAAACTCATCTTCTGTTATGGCGAACTCGCGGTATAATTCATACCACCTGAGGCTGTCCTCCTTTGCGGAGGTGCAAAGGGTGTCTCTGTATATTGGTGGAGGAGATGTTTGTATGTCTGTGTCTGACTCTTCCTCCACCACCTGCTTACTTCTCCTTCGGGATACCCGGGGTGCCATATTGCTAGAGTCGGAGAGGACCAGTACCGTGTCTGCTCTAAATTCACCTGTTGCATTCAAGAAAGAATCCCAGGATGAGAAAGACATGATGATAACGGCTAAATAAAGTCTACACATGCAGAGTTTTAATTAACTGTTCTCTTGGGGTCGCAGGGTCGCTGATCTACAAAATCCCTCACATGCGACCTCGCGACCTTGCGACTAGGTCGCAAGGTCGTAGAGTCGCTAACAGAGAGTCGCGCGACCTTGCGACCTTGCGACCGGGTCGCTGGGTCGCAAGTCGCACTTGGCCCTGCCGGGGGGTTTCGAGGGCGCGCGGTTTTGCGGATAATTTCTCCTTAACGAGAAACATGTGCGGCTGGAAAGGGTTTAAACTGGAAATAAGGCATAGCCATGAGGAATTGGGCAAGACACAGGTGACTCTGGGGTTTATGGGAACCAAAACAAAAATAAAACTCAACCGAAAACCCCACACCTCCCAAATCCGTACTGCAGGCCGAGGGAGGTTCAAAAATGCAAGAAATGTCGGGAAGGAAAACTAACACAAAGAGGAAAAGGCATTAGGCAACTTACCCGAAGAAAACCCGCCTCGACCTATCGTGAGCAATTCACGATTTTCGCCGTGAGTCACAAATGCGACCTAGCGCACCTGCCCTATAAAAAGGAGGCCCACGTGCGAGCACAATAGGGTCGCGAGTTTTCTGCGACCCAAACCCTCGCGACCTTAAGGTCGGTCACAAAGGCCGCCGAGTCACTAATTCCCTCAATACTATTTCATGACTATGACCTCGCGACTCATATCGCCGGGTCGCAAGGTCACAAATTGCTCCGATTCTCGACTCTGCGACCAGACCTCTACGACCTTAGGTCGCAGTAGGCCGCATAAATGATGGTCGTAAATCATGGATCCGCGACTTAGCGACTTGCTCTTAAAAACTTTACTTGGCTTTTTTCTTCTTTAGTTTCAAAGGGGGCTCCAAAAATTTTGAAGTGTGTGTTATGATTTTTTTTTGTATTTTTGGAGGGTGTTGTAGTAGCTACAACAAATGGCGATTCACTGGATGAATTCAGAGTCTTTGCCGATGAAGGGTCGATGAGGGAGGAGGGAGGGGTCTAATACTAGCTTGTTCTTTTACCTCAGAGTTTACACCTTCCTTCCTTTGCCACCCCGCATAGTTGCTTGGCCTTTTGGCTTATTGGGTGCAGATCAACCGAATTTTAATTCCTCGCGCTCCAGGATCGAGAGGGTCGGGGAAACCTTGGACAACTGCAGGGTCCGGTACAATTATTTCGTCCTCATGGTGTTGCTCCGCTGCCAGCGAACCTCTCGGCTCCGGCGGAGTCACTGCCTAAGGAGTCATGAACGTTGCTCCGCTGCCAGCGAGCCTAGTCAGTACCCCGGCAGAGTCGTTACATCACCTCTCTGCGCAGGAAGCCTTTCTCAATCATTTACCCCTTATTTGTGTGCGATTGCACTTATTTGAGAATGTGCTTGTAGCACTTATTTGGATGGGCATATTTTGCCTGGGCGGATGAGGGATCCCGACTTATTTTGCTTGCAGAGAGGTTGCTCCTGGTCTCATATGAGGACTCGGGTTTTTCCCGGATGACCTGCAATTCTCTTGAGTTAGCCCTGTTCCCTCACGATCCGGTTGCTGCTATGCAAGACCTCCTCTGCCTGCACCCTTCGAAGCCACTAGGTGGTTCCTTATGCTTGAAGACTCTGGTAAGGCAGTGTACTATCTTTAGGTGCCCATTACAAGCGAGTTTTGACTGCCCCGTGTTTTGCGGGAAAGGCCTTTCATCAGCATAGAACCTCTTCAAGGAGTGATCCAGTTGCGGGCAGCTTAGACAAGGTCTTCTTCGAAGAGTTAGAGAAAGAGTTTTTTTTTTTTTTTTAATCAGAAAAAAACGACTTTTATGATACAGGGGGGAAAACAGCCCTTTGAGGGCTATTCAAGTAAAATAGTGTTTGAGGTCATGCCCGTTTACCGGGAGGACCTCGACTTTTCCTTCCAGAGTTTGCAATCGGAAAGTATGGGGACCCACCTTTTCTTTAACCTGAAAGGGACCTATCCATAATGCTTGAAATTTGGCATGTTTTCCTTTTTCTTCGTGTGCTTTATCCCATTTTAGGACTAGATCTCCTACTTCAAATTTTTTATCTCCTGCAGACTTTTTATCGAACCATTTCTTGATTCGACTCTGGTGGATGGCGAATTTCTCCCGGGTTTTTTGCCTTTCCTCTTCTAATTTCAGCAGGGTGTCAATGCGGGTTTGCATGGCGGGGCACGGGGTACCATGACACTCTTGAGATAACTGCAGAGCGGGAAGAGATAAGTTGGGTGGGAGGACAGCTTCTTTCCCATACACGAGAAAATATGGTGAGGTGCCTATTGAGGACTTAGGAGTGACGCGATCGGCCCAAAGTGCATTTTGGAGAGCATTATGCCAGTTGCGTTGGTGAGACAGTAAGGTCTTTTTAATGATGCGAATCAGATTTTTATTGGTTGATTCCTCTAGACCATTTCCTTGGGGGTAGTATTTTGCAGAGTGTTTAAGGACGATACCATTTTCTAAAGCAAAATCATATAATTTAAAAGATGAAAAATATGTTGCATTATCAAAAACCAAGGCAGTCGGAACGCCAAACCTGGTAATGATGGAACGAATGACAAATTGCATTACCTCCTGATCGTTGACTTGGCGTAATGGTACTGCTTCAACCCACCTGGTGAAGTAATCAGTGGCTGTTAGGATGTACCGGTGTTGCTTAGAAGAGTGGGGTAGGATCTCGCCAATGACGTCTAGACCCCATTGTTGAAAAGGCTCTTCCACTGCTACTGACAACAAAGGGGCGGCGGGGCGCGCTTCTCGGTTTGCAAACTTCTGGCATTGAACGCACTTCCGAACATATGCGTGGGCATCTCTGAAAAGAGTTGGCCAATAATAACCTGCTCGAATTATTTTATGGGCTGTAGTATCCCCGGCAAAATGACCTCCTGCTGGTCCATCATGCAGCTCGATTAAGATCTTCTGAGCTTCATCATATTCCAGGCAGCGTAACATGACCCCATCGGAATGTTTCCTGAAAAGCTTCCCTTGAATTAACTGTTAAGGCGTAGCTTTGAGTCTGATTGCACGTTTTTGCCGGGCGTTTAGAGCGGGGTCCAATGTACCGTGTGCTAAATATCCCGAAATATCCGAGTACCAAGAAGGGTTTCTTACCTGAGGCAAGACGTCAGTTTGGTACATATCAATTTCTTGTTCCCAATTATCTTCTTCACTCTGTTGGGAACTTGCGGCCTCTGCAGCCATCTGGCATAAACCTTGTCCTTTAACTGTGCGTGCTGGCTTAAACTCTAAGTCGTATTCTTGCATACACGCAACCCAGTTCCCTCATCTCTCGCCCAGCTCCTGCTGCATGAACAGTGAGCGAACAGCTGGGTGGGGAACGTAAACTGTGACATGGTTTTTCAAAATGTATGGTCTGAAATGTTTGACTGCTTTATATACCGCATAGGCCTGTTTCTCGATTTCGGGATAATTTAATTCAGCTCCCTGCAGACCGGTGCTCATGAATGAATGGGACGCTCGTCATTATTTCTATCCTTTTGTGTGAGTACGGCTGCCAAGGACGAATCTGAAGCGAATGTATACAAGTTGAAATCTCTGTCGAAATCTGGGCTCTGGAGGGAAGGCGCTTCGGCTATAGCTTTCTTGATCTGGTCGAAAGCTTCCTTTTCGGGCTGATTCCATTTGAAGGTAGCATTTTTCTTTATCATTCCCTGTAGTGGCTTAACTATCTAGGCGAAATCTGATATAAATTTACGTACAAAATTGATCTTTCCCAAGAAGGACTGCATTGCTTTCTTACTGCTGGGGGGAGGAATCTGAGCGATGGCTTTCGCACGTTCTGGATCAACGACAATGCCTTGCTTGGTTATGATATGACCCAATAGATTTCCTTCTGCTACGGCGAAAATGCTCTTCTTTGGGTTGAGTGAGATACCGTATTTTCTGCACCTTTCGAAGATCTGTCTGAGGTGACGCAAATGATCCCCCCGATGTTTAGAAAACACAGTAACGTCATCCAAGTAGACCACCACACTTTGGCCTATCAGACCCCTGAATGCTATGTCCATAGCTCTTTGGAAAGTTGCCCCTGCGTTGATTAATCCAAAGGGCATACGCCTGTACGCAAAGGTTCCCCACTTAGTCCGAAAGGTAGTCTTTAACCTGTCTGGTTCAGCCACTAGTACTTGATTGTAGCGAGAGAATCCGTCCAACAAGGAGAAAATTTCTGAGCCGGACACTGCTTGTAGTATCTGCTCCATAGGGGGCACTGGGTAATTATCTTTACTCGAGGCCCGGTTTAAGTTTCGGAAATCTACACATAAGCGAATTTCACCTGACTTCTTCCGTACCGGAACCAAATTGGACACCCATGTGGAATGGTGAACTTTGAAGATAATGCGGGCATCTAAAAGTTTTTTGAGTTCTTTTAGAATCAATGGCTCCATCGTAGGATGTACTTTCCTAAGCTTCTGTTGAAATGGTTTTACATTTTCTTTAATGGTAATCACATGTTGTATGATTCGAGTATCGTATGTGCGTAAGTCCTCATATGTCCAAGCGAATACGTCACGATACTTGCGAAATAGCTGAGTGAAATCTTGAGCCTCTTGGGGGGTGCAGTCTTTCCCCAGGTTGACGAATTTAGGATTATCTTCTGATCCCAAGTTCACTTGTCGATGAGCCAAGATCGAGCTCTGGACTTTTGCATTTGGGGGCCCATGGAACCGGTTTTGCAAATCGAAAAGCTTCTCCAGTGATACCACCCCTTTAGGCATGGGGTTTCCTTTGACTAGCTCGTACTCCTTTTGCATAGCTTGGTCGTGCTCATCTTCATCTATAGCAGCGTCTTTGAATATCTCTGAGTTGCACATAAATTCCAGCACCTGTTGATCATCATCAAAAACACGCAAATTAGTGATATTGTCTGGCACGGAGGGTTTATACATAACTTCAATAGAAAAACCGTCCCTCAAAGGGGTAAACCTGGCGGCAGCATTAGCTAGAGTATCTGCCGCTGCGTTATGCATTCTTAGCACAGATTTAATTCCAAAAGCGTCAAAAGAAGAAATTAATCGCCATACCTCTTGCTGATACGCCTTCAAATGTGGATACAAACAGTGAATAGTATTGCGTACCTGCCGAGTGATAATCTCGGAGTCTCCAATGACCCGTAAGCATTTTACCCTCAAATCCAACGCCTTTTTAAGCCCAAGGATCAAAGCTTCATACTCGGCAATGTTGTTAGTGCATTGGAACTCAAGTCGACAAGAGACTAAGAATTTTTTCTTATGCGGATCAAGCAAAACGCAGCCAGCGCCAGAACCATCGAGATTCTTGGAACCGTCGTAATACAAGGTCCATATGTCGCTTTCCGGGTCCTTGGGGGTAATGGATTGCGGAGGAATTTCGGCTTGGTGTGAGACAGCTTGGGCTTGTTCCTCTGCGACGAGTGTCATTTCAGAAAGGACCTCGGGGCCTACTGAAGACTGAGGAGGTCGATAGCATCCAAAAATGGACTCCAGGAAACACATCCCGAGTTCCTCTTGGGCAAAGCTGATGGGTTCATTTGTGGCATCCAAATCAGTTACAGTATGTTTCATGTATGGTTCGCTTTAGACTCTAATTTGGTTATTTCTCCCCTTGTAAGGTAGCCATAAGTGGGACCAATCTGTGGCAAAGTATCCTTGCAACTTGCTAGACCAGTCCCTGCTAAGCAGTACACCATAAGCTTCAGGGATGTCAACAACCACAATATCAATACATTGATGGACCCTAGAGTCGGATGAGAGGCGAATGATGACATTGTTTAATTCTCCAACTGCTGGTACTTGTGATCTGTCTAGTTGAATGATTTTTGCGTCAGTTTTCTCTGGGAGGATGTTGAGTTTCTTGCACACAGATAGAGGCATGACATTCGTGGATGCACCGGAGTCAACGAGACAATTGTGAACGTTGAAGTTAAACATCTCAAAAGACAAAAGGAAGGGAGGGGTGGATCCTCTCGAATTCGCGTTGACAGCGTTCACTATAGATTGGATATCTGGACTGGCTTGTGCAGATGTGTTGCTCACAGTTTTCGTATTTTGGTTGTTGGCGAAAGCTTTTAAAATAAGTTCCTTTTGATTTGTGATGCGGGCCAGTTCGTATAGTGAGATATTAGCTCTAGTCTTTTTCATGTCCTCCACTATGTTGTAGCTAGTATCGGTTTGGGGACTAGGTTCGATAGTGGTTTTCGAGGATTCTACTGGGAGCTTGGTCTTGTGACTTGCTTTGCTGTTACTATTTGTGGGTTTATCCAGAGTAGCGTGTCCTTCGTGTCCAGGGAGAAGAATTTTCCTCAGGAAAGCCCTTTTCTTGTCTTCATAAGATTGTTCGAGAACAGATCCTTTGCTTCTAAGACTATAGTTTCGAGTGGGCTGAGCCTTGGGACTGCCTGCCATGTTGATATCTATGGGAACAAGACTCTCCCCCCCGCGGATTATATCAAAAGTTAAGACAGAGGCTCCTGATTCCCCATCTAGGAGCGAACCTTCATCTCGATCCGAAACATCATCCTCTGTCTGGTTTCCCAGAGTTTGGTCATCCAAAAGTTGATTAACCACCGCGGTCATGCTGCCAATCCATTGCGGGCACATTTTTTCGGAATGGGCAGCTTGGTGAAAAGAGAAAAAATTGTCTTTCCCTATCTCTTCCACGTTGAGAGCGGCACTGGAGTTTGACGGAGGTCTGCTGGTGTTGGGATTACTTTTCTTGAAAAAGGGCTTTGGGGGTTTATTTGTAGTTGAGGTTTCAACGCCCTTCCTCTTTAAGTCAGAGACCTCATTCGTTAGAAGTTTGAGGGTCTTGGCCATACTCCCGAAATCAAAAGTTTCTCTCTCTCTATTAGGGGTGGAAGACTGACCCTTTTTAGTGGTTGGTTTGTGATCATCTTTTCCTTCATGGTCCATGACTCCGATCGACAACATGTCCTTCTCTACCGCGAGAGCCGCAGCGTAATTTGCTGTAAGGGTAGCGCGGGCCTCACGTTTGACGAAAACGACAATATCCCTAGGGAGAGCTTTAGTGTAGTAGTCGATGGTGATAGAATCGTCCAATGCTAAGTTTGGAGGAAATTTTTGCAATATTGTGGCGAAGCGTTGGTTAAAGTCTTTAACCTTCTCTTTTCTGTGACACTTGATGGTGCTTAATTCTGTGAGGAGCATAGAGGGTGTTTTATCCTCTGCAACTTTTGCAGGAACACGCGACGGAACTGGTCCCATGAGGTAATAGAAGCACTGGGTAGGGAGCGGTACCAGGTGGCTGCAAGGTTTACAAGAGTGTGCGGGAACAGTCGACAAGCGACATCATCGGACTGAACTCTCATGATTTGTAGGGCCAGATAGAAACTACTAATATGATCTTCCACTGAGGTACCTTTCTCAGGATCAAACTTAGGAAGATGCTTCTCTAGGTGTCTAGGCATATCATGGAGAGGACCTAAAAGAGCCAGTGGGGATTGAGCCATCCAAGCTAGGGGCTGCACCCTCCTGGGGCGTTGATGATATCGAGTTTTGGCCTCGGATTCACTTCCTGTTCCTGACACTGATGCTCCGTCCTGATGGCGAGAGTGCTCATCTCGGTGTCTTTCACGGTTATTCATGTTTCTAAGGTACTCCCAGTTGTGGAAAGGGGGTCTATTTTGGTTTTGGTGGTGATGATGGTTATTGTGATGTCTCCGGCCGTGGACCATATCTCCTCTACCTCCACGTCCGTGACCCCTATTTACCCCACCCTCATTTCTTCGGGGCCTGAGGCCTTCTCCTACATTTCTTGTGGCTGTGTTAACTTCTCTCTCGTTCCTTCGACCCCCCTCTCCTTCTTCTCGCAGGTCGTACACTTGGTTGTTGTTCCACTGATGTAAGTCAGGCTGAGGTTCGAGGAAAGGTTCAGTATCAGAGAAACCTTCACTATCTTGGAGAATGGGGTCATTTTCCTGGACTGCCCGCCCGAGGTCTTCAATCATGGAGTTTACGAGTTCAGGTATGGTGCTGACAAGCACACCATTACGAGTGATGTTCTCAGTAGGGGTCCTAGTGTGAGCTAGAAATTCCATGATGGGGGCATATCGTAAATCCCTGATGAGGTTACGAGCAACTGGGCGTAAGGATCTTAACTGTTCATTAGTGATTTCAAAGTATCGAGCCGCCTCCGTTGGAATATCCTCCAAGGGGGGAAGAGGAGGTTCGTTATTTGTGACCTCCCGGCGGGGAGTTTGTGACGGAATATCGGTCGTATGCTGGGAGGATGCCACGGCCCTCCTTCTAGCGCCAAATTTGTTGACGGGAAAATATGTCCGACCAACAGTAGGGGATCTCCCCGGTAGAAAGTCCCAATTAGACTTTGAACCTTTTGGAGTAGGGATCCCGTCCGGGGTGTGGGTCCGGCTACCGCTTAAATGACTTTCTCTTCGGTCTCGAGCAACCTGATTGAAACTGCAAACATACACTTATTCACACGATACAGAATACATGACTGATGTATCAAACCAATATATGACACTGTGCGTAGCAAGGTAATAGACAAAATGCATACACTCAGGAAGTGTCGTTAGCAACACATCTATGGGGTATGCATGCAGGATAATCTGACCACCAAAGAAACAGTTCCTTATGGCAAGAATATCCCTTAACTTTCCGAAAGATATAACGAAATGCTAATAAAACAGTTCATTAACATTCATCATAAGAGTAAATAATAAACTTGAGCATCATCAACACAATCACAGATAGCTATGGTGCATGAATGATACTATTAATAACACAGATTCATTAATCAGAAGATATTCTGAAACTGTACGCAGAATACACACAGTTTTGTCACAGCTAAACACATCATCCAATCAAAGGGTTTTAACATGTATTGTATTACATATGCCAAGAGCATGATTCTTCAGTTACAATGCAATATAGCCTTTCAGTCCAAAAAAGAGCAGCCCTTAACTATGTGACCCACAGGGGTATTTATAGTTTCAAGAAACGCCCTCAGGCTTTCCGACGCTTCAACTTCCCGACGGTTCAGCTTCTCTGCGACCTTTGCCGAACATGCGACCTGCGACCCAGAAGATTGCGACCTGCGACCTAGGCGCCGGTGCGACTTGCGACCTGTGTTCCGGTGCGACCTGCGACCTGGGGACGGTCGCGACTTGCGCCTGAAAAGATTAGCTATGGAGGTGGTTGCGTGATTGAGGTTTCTGGAACGTCAACTTTCTTGCCCTTGAGGAAATCTCGCCAAGTCTGGTAATCTGCTGTTATAGGAGCGACAAGAGGGGTTTCCTCTTTTATTCGATGCATACATTCTAGGGCATTCGGTACCAGAGTATCCTTCTTCTGAGAGATCAGGATTGAGAGGGAGGCAAGCTTGGTATAAATTTGCACTGGAGTGACAAGCAACCGATTTAGGTTCTCTTGTGATGCCTCGAATTCTGGTGCGGCAGCAGCTTGTCTCACGGGTTGCAGAAAAGACTGAATTTCCTGCTCTACCTGCTCCCAGTCTTTAGTTTCATCCAGTGCCCCTAATGATGGAATGTGATGAAGAGCGCTCATGGAGTCAATACCACTGATCAGGTGATTATATGCAGACATCACTTTGTCCAAATCTTTGGCCAGCTTGTCTTTGGACTGCATATTCATCCGAATTTGTACTTTGGCTTCTTGTGTATGACTCCAATCCTTCCTAGGCACATGTTCGGGAGCTTGCTGATACTGCACTGTCCAGTTCATCATTTTGTCCAAAGCTGCCGAGGCTTCCCTGAGCTGCTCATGCTTCTGTTTGGTTTCCTCTCGTGCCTCTGCCAACGGGGCCACTGTTTGTTTTAGTGTGAGCATTTCCTTATATACTTGCCTCATGGTCATTTCCAACACATCACACTCTTTCCTGACCGCCAGTGGGACCTCATTCACTTGGGCGGGCTTACCTTGGAGTTGTAGCATCTCACTTTCTAGTCTTGATTTCTCCTGCTCCGCTGCTTTTAGCCTGTTCTGTAGGGAAATAATCTCCCTGCTCATTCTAGTGACATTTTCCTCCGTGGTCGCGGCAAAAGCGGTGCCTGCTGACGCTATCATTACAGGGTTAGTCCTTGTATCTGGGACTATGTCCTTTCCAGTGGCGACCGTAGATATGGCGGAATGGCTTTGCGCCAAGGATTTCCTTTTCTCTTGCCGTATTTTGAAAGAGAATTGGTCAAATGTCAATCTGGTCAGGTCGAAGACTTCTTCTTCTTGCTCCTCGGGAAAATCATCAACATTGAGGGTACTTTTCGCGCCACCTGAAGGGATATCCAAGGGAGATATGTCAATGTAATCTATTAGCTCGTCCTCCTCATCCTGTGTTTGATCCTTTTCTTTCTCCTTTTGCCGGCGCTCGGCTTCCGCCTTGTCGTGTTCCTCCTTCTTCCTTCGTTCTGTCTCTGCCTCTGCTTCCTTTTCAGCTTTTCTCTTTCGCTTTGCCGCGGCGGCTTGTTATGCCTTCTTCTGACGATCGACTTTGTCGAGTTCTTCCTTAAGTGCTTGTTCTGCCGCTGCCTATGCCTCCTTTTCCTGTCTTTCCTTTTCCTCTTCCTTTTTCTTTTTCCGCTCTGTCCTGGCATCTTTCTTACGTTTCTCCTCATCCTCCTTCATTTTCTTCTCCTCTTCCTTCTTGGCTTGGGCTTCTGCTGCCTGTTGCTGATCCGAGGTGTCAGGCCCCGTACTGGTCTGTGTTCTCTTTTCTTTGGAGGAAGAAGAGCCTCCAAGATTATGGCTTCTATCTTCTAAATTCTGGTGATCCTCTTCTTCTCGGTCAGAGTCGATCCCTAGAGCTAGATGCTTGTCTGCATTGTACCAGTTTATTTTTTCGTCCTCTGCCGGGCGCTCGACATGCTGATAACTCCATCTAAAATTGGCCCTTTTACAATGCTCAGGAACTATCCTGACTGGGTCATTAGTTCGGCAATCCAGATTTCTGAAGTGGTAACTTTTTATCTCTTCCCCTTCACGCCCTACTTCTCTGAAGTCCTTGACCGTGTAAGCACCAATGGTGAGAGGTAGAGCGGGCCAAGGTTTCTTCTTCCCTTTGGAAAGGACATTGGAGAAGTCCGAGGTCATCTGGGAACATACCTCCTGCATGAGCACCTTATCGGTAATGAACTTAGGCAGAGCATGTGGTGCTTTGAATGAACCAAATACTCGGATGATCGTGAATTCAGCGAATGGAAACCAGTGTGCCACCTGACCTAGTGTCTCCATTTCTCGCCAAGACATGCAGGGGGTGTCTTGACCAAATAGTTTCCCGTAAAGGGCAGGAATGAATATATGTGAGATTTTCTCGATGTCTGACTTGTACCTGGATTCCCAGAATACCTTGGTCTGCAAATGGATTGCCCGGGTCTGTTCGGAGTCCCAATTATGTGGCCATCCCTCAACATGCAGCTGGGCACAAACAACATCTAATAGATACGAAGCCATATAGAATTCTGACGGCGCTCCCTCATCTGGGGCTAAAGCTGAAGCCAAATTTGTGTGCATGGAGCCCATTAATATACCATCCCAATTGAACCAAGTGTCGTGTACTGTTACGTGTTCCATAATGGTTGCCCATGTTCCGTTGAAAGTGGTGGCGTCCGAACGTCCATACACTCTGCACAGCATGGCGGCCACTAACTTATACACCTTCCTCAGACTGGCCACCGGGTACTCCTGGTCTTTTTTGATTTTAAATTTATCTGGTTCCGCCCACCATTTTCTGATTGTATCAACCATCGGCACTTCATTTGCAGAAAACCATCTCGGGGTGAAGTTTACCTCTGGTTTGGGGAGTGAGTAGTAGACCTGTGCTTTTGAGCTCTCCAATGTTGCAAAAGCTTTACCCCCACTATCTCGGATTGCGAAATTCTTAGGATCCGTCTTCTGTATGATCCAGTCTATCATTTCTGGGCACGGAAAGATGGCGGGATGTGACCCTGCTAGGTGCAATTTGGATTTCTTGACCTTCAGGTATACCTCCCGGTCCGGAAGATCTTCCGGAAACTCATCTTCTGTTATGGCGAACTCGCGGTATACTTCGTACCACCTGAGGCTATCCTCCTTTGCGAAGGTGCAAAGGGTGTCTCTGTATATTGGTGGAGGAGATGTTTGTATGTCTGTGTCTGACTCTTCCTCCACCACCTGCTTACTTCTCCTTCGGGATACCCGGGGTGCCATATTGCTAGAGTCAGAGAGGACCGGTATCGTGTCTGCTCTAAATTCACCTGTTGCATTCAAGAAAGAATCCCAGGATGAGAAAGACTTGATGATAACGGCTAAATACAGTCTACACATGCAGAGTTTAATTAACTGTTCTCAGGGGGGCGCAGGGTCGCAGATCTGCAAAAGAACTCACACGCAACCTCGCGACCTGGCGACTAGGTCGCAGGGTCGCAGAGTCGGTAAATGGAGGGCGTGCGACCTTTGCGACTTTGCGACCAGGTCGCTGGGTCGCAAGTCGCACTTGAGCCTGCCTAGGGGTTTCGCGCGCGCGCGGTTTTGCGGATAAACTCTCCTTAACAGGAAAAATACGCGGTTGGAAGAGGTCTAAACTGAAAATAAGGTGCAGCCATGAGGAATTGGGCAAGATACAGGTGACCCTGGGGTTCGCGCGAAACAAAACAACAAATAAAACTCAACAGAAACCCCACACCTTCACCAAAAAGCAATTGAGGCCGAGGGGAGGTTCAAAAATGGCAAGAAATGCTGGGGAAGGAAAACACAGGGAGGAAAAGGCAACTTACCCGGAAGAAAACGCGCCAGTCGACCTATCAGAGCAATTCCACGATTTTCGCCGTGAGTCACAAATGCGACCTAGCGACCTGCCCTTATAAAAAGGAGTCGCACGTGCGAGCAATAAATAGGGTCGCGAGTTTTCAGTTTGCGACCTTGCAACCTCGCGACCTTAAGGTCGCTGGGTCACAAAGGTCGCTGAGTCACTAATTCCCCTAATACTTCATTTTGCGACCTTGCGACCTTGCGACCTTAAGGTCGCTGGGTCGCAAGGTCACAAATTGCCTGACTTCCGACTCTTGCGACCTGGTGACCTCTACGACCTTAGGGTCGCAGAGTCGCATAGGTCGCATGGGTCGCACATCATGGATCCGCGACTTAGGGACTTGCTCTTAAAACTTTACTTGGCTTTTTCTTTCTTTAGTTTCAAAGGGGCTCCAAAAATTTTGAAGTGTGTGTTATGATTTTTTGTATTTTTGGAGGGTGTTGTAGGAGCTACAACAAATGGCGATTCACTGGATGAATTCAGAGTCTCTGCCGATGAAGGGTCGATGAGGGAGGAGGGAGGGGTCTAATACTAGCTTGTTCTTTTACCTCAGAGTTTACACCTTCCTTCCTTTGCCACCCCGCATAGTTGCCTGGCCTTTTGGCTTATTGGGTGCAGTTCAACCGAAATTTTAATTCCTCGCGCTCCAGGACCGAGAGGGTCGGGGAAACCTTGGACAACTGCAGGGTCCGGTACAATTATTTCATCCTCATGGTGTTGCTCCGCTGCCAGCGAACCTCTCGGCTCCGGCGGAGTCACTGCCTAAGGAGTCATGAACGTTGCTCCGCTGCCAGCGAGCCTGGTCAGTACCCCGGCGGAGTCGTTACATCACCTCTCTGCGAAGGAAGCCTTTCTCAATCCTTTACCCTTTATTTGTGTGCGATTGCACTTATTTGAGAATGTGCCTGCAGCACTTATTTGGATGGGCATATTTTGCCTGGGCGGAAGTGTGTGTTATGATTTTATGTATTTTTGGAGGGTGTTGTAGGAGCTACAACAAATGGCGATTCACTGGATGAATTCAGAGTCTCTGCTGATGAAGGGTCGATGAGGGAGGAGGGAGGGGTCTAATACCAGCTTGTTCTTTTACCTCAGAGTTCACAGCTTCCTTCCTTTGCCACCCCGCATAGTCGCCTGCCCTTTCGGCTTATTGGGTGCGGGTCAACCGAATTTTAATTCCTCACGCTCCAGGATCGAGAGGGTCGGGGAAACCTTGGACAACTGCAGGGTCCGGTACAATTATTTCGTCCTCATGGTGTTGCTCCGCTGCCAGTGAACCTCTCGGCTCCGGCGGAGTCACTGCCTAAGGAGTCGTGAACGTTGCTCCGCTGCCAGCGAGCCTGGTCAGTACCCCGGCGGAGTCGTTACAACACCTCTCTGCGCAGGAAGCCTTTCTCAATCCTTCACCCTTTATTTGTGTGCGATTGCACTTATTCGAGAATGTGCCTGTGGCACTTATTTAGATGGGCATATTTTGCCTGGGCGGATGAGGGATCCCGACTTATTTTGCTTGCAGAGAGGTTGCTCCTGGTCTCATATGAGGACTCGGGTTTTTCTCGGATGACCTGCAATTCTCTTGAGTTAGCCCTGTTCCCTCACGATCCGGTTGCTGCTATGCAAGACCTTTTCTGCCTGCACCCTTTTAAGCCGCTAGGTAGTTCCTTATGCTTGAAGACTTTAGTAAGACCGTGTATTATCCTTAGGTGCCCATTACAAGCGAGTTTCGACTGCCCCGTGTTTTGCGGGAAGGGCCTTTCATCAGCATAGAACCTCTTCAAGGAGTGAGCCGGTTGCGGGCAGCTTAGACAAGGTTTTCTTTGAAGAGTTAGAGAAAGAGTTTTTTTTTTTTTTTTTTTTTTAAGGGTTTAAGTAAAATAGTGTTTGAGGTCATGCCCGTTTACCGGGAGGACCTCGACTTTTCCTTCCAGAGTTTGCAATCGGAAAGTATGGGGACCCACCTTTTCTTTAACCTGAAAGGGACCTATCCATAGTGCTTGAAATTTGGCATGTTTTCCTTTCTCTTCGTGAGCTTTATCCCACTTTAGGACAAGATCTCCTACTTCAAATTTTTTATCTCCTGCAGACTTTTTATCGAACCATTTCTTGATCCGACTCTGGTGGATGGCGAATTTCTCCCGGGTTTTCTGCCTTTCCTCTTCTAGCTTCAGCAGGGTGTCAATGCGGGTTTGCAAGGCGGGGCAAGGGGTACCGTGGCACTCTTGAGACAACTGTAGAGCGGGAAGAGACAAATTGGGTGGGAGGACGACTTCTTTCCCATACACGAGAAAATATGGTGAGGTGCCTATTGATGACTTAGGGGTGACGCGATCAGCCCAAAGTGCGTTTTGGAGAGCATTATGCCAGTTTCGTTGGTGAGACAGAAGGGTCTTTTTGATGATGCGGATCAGATTTTTATTGGTTGATTCCGCTAGACCATTTCCTTGGGGATAGTACTTTGCAGAGTGTTTAAGGACGATGCCATTTTCTAATGCGAAATCATATAATTTAAAAGATGAGAAATATGTTGCATTATCAAAAACCAAGGATGTCGGAACGCCAAACCTGGTAATGATGGAATGAATGACAAATTGCATTACCTCCTGGTCGTTGACTTGGCGTAATGGTACCGCTTCAACCCACCTGGTGAAATAATCAGTGGCCGTCAGAATGTACCTGTGTTGCTTAGAAGAGTGTGGTAAGATCTCACCAATGACGTCCAGACCCCATTGTTGAAAAGGTTCTTCTACTGCTACTGACAACAAAGGGGCAGCGGGACGCGCTTCTCGGCTTGCGAATTTCTGGCATTGAATGCATTTCCGGACATATGCGTGGGCATCTCTAAAAAGGGTTGGCCAATAATAACCCGCACGCATAATTTTATGGGCAGTGGTATCTCCGGCGAAATGACCTCCTGCTGGTCCATCGTGCAGCTCGGTTAAGATTTTCTGAGCTTCATCATATTCCAAACAGCGTAACATGACCCCATCGGAATGTTTCCTGAAAAGCTTCCCTTGGATTAACTGGTAAGACGCAGCCTTGAGTCTGATTGCATGTTTCTGTCGGGCATTTAGAGCGGGGTCCAATGTACCATGTGCTAAATATTCTGAAATATCCGAGTACCAAGAAGGGTTCCTTTCCTGAGGCAAGACGTCAGTTTGGTACATATCAATTTCTTGTTCCCAATTATCTTCTTCACCCTGTCGGGAACTTGCGGCCTCTGCAGCCATCTGGCATAAACCTTGTCCTTTAACTGTGCGTGCTGGCTTAAACTCTAAGTCGTATTCTTGCATACACGCAACCCAGTTCCATCGTCTCTCGCCCAGCTCCTGCTGCATGAACAGTGAGCGAACAACTGGGTGGGGAACGTAAACTGTGACATGGTTTTTCAAAATGTATGGTCTGAAATGTTTGACCGCTTTATATACCGCATAGGCCTGTTTCTCGATTTCGGGATAATTTAATTCAGCTCCCTGCAGACCGGTGCTCATGAATGAAATGGGATGCTCGTCATTATTTCTGTCCTTTTGTGTGAGTACGGCTGCCAGGAACGAATCCGAAGCGAACGTATACAAGCTGAAATCTCTGTCGAAATCTGGGCTCTGGAGGGAAGGCGCTTCGGCTATAGCTTTCTTGATCTGGTCGAAAGCTTCCTTTTCGGGCTGATTCCATTTGAAGGTAGCATTTTTCTTTATCATTCCCTGTAGTGGTTTAACTATCTGGGCGAAATCTGATATAAACTTACGTACAAAATTGATCTTTCCCAAAAAGGACTGCATTGCTTTCTTACTGCTGGGGGGAGGAATCTGAGCAATGGCTTTCGCATGTTCTGGATCAACGACAATGCCTTGCTTAGTTATGATATGACCCAACAGATTTCCTTCCGCTACGGCGAAAATGCTCGTCTTTGGGTTGAGCGAGATACCGTATTTTCTGCACCTTTCAAAGATCTGTCTGAGGTGACGCAAATGATCCCCCCGATGTTTAGAAAACACAGTAACGTCATCCAAGTAGACCACCACACTCTGGCCTATCAGACCCCTGAATGCTATATCCATAGCTCTTTGGAAAGTTGCCCCTGCGTTGATTAATCCAAAGGGCATACGCCTGAATGCGAAGGTTTCCCACTTAGTCCGAAAGGTAGTCTTTAACCTATCTGGTTCAGCCACCAGTACCTGATTGTAACCAGAGAATCCGTCCAACAGAGAGAACATTTCTGACCCGGACACTGCTTGTAATATTTTCTCCATAGGGGGTACCGGGTAATTATCTTTATTCGAGGCCCGGTTTAAGTTTCGGAAATCCACGCATAAGCGAATTTCACCTGACTTCTTCCGTACCAGAACCAAATTGGACACCCATGTGGAATGGCGAACTTTAAAGATAATGCGTGCATCTAAAAGTTTTTTGAGTTCCTTCAGAATCAATGGTTCCATCGTAGGATGTACTTTCCTAAGCTTTTGTTGGAAAGGTTTTACATTTTCTTTGATGGGTATCACATGTTGTATGATTCGAGTATCGTATGTGCGTAATTCCTCATATGTCCAAGCGAACACGTCACGATATTTGCGAAATAGCTGAGTGAAATCCTGAGCCTCTTGGGGGGTGCAGTCCTTCCCAAGGTTGACGAATTTAGGATTATCCTCTGATCCCAAGTTTACTTGTCGATGAGCTAAGATAGAGCTCTGTACTTTGGCATTTGGGGGCCCACGGAAACGATTTTGCAGATCGAAAAGCTTCTCAAGTGATACCACCCCTTTAGGCATGGGGTTTCCTTTGACTTTCTCGTACTCTTTTGCATAGCTTGGTCGTGCTCATCTTCATCTATAGCAGCGTCTTTGAATATCTCTGAGTTACACATAAATTCCAGCACCTGTTGATCATCATCGAAAACACGCAAGTTAGTGATATTGTCTGGCACGGAGGGTTTATACATAACTTCAATAGAGAAACCGTCCCTCAAAGGGGTAAATCTTGCGGCAGCATTAGCTAGAGTATCTGCCGCTGCATTATGCATTCTTAGAACAGATTTAATTCCAAAAGCGTCAAAAGCAGAAATGAGCCGCCATACCTCTTGCTGATACGCCTTTAAATGTGGAGACAAACAGTGAATAGTATTGCGTACCTGCCGAGTGATAATCTCGGAGTCTCCAATGACCCGTAAGCATTTTACCTTCAAATCCAGCGCCTTTTTAAGCCCAAGGATCAAAGCTTCATACTCGGCAGTGTTGTTAGTGCATTGGAACTCAAGTCGACAAGAGACTAAGAATTTTTTCTTATGCGGATCAAGCAAAACGCAGCCAGTGCCAGAACCATCGAGATTCTTGGAACCGTCGTAATACAATGTCCATATATCATTTTCCGAGTCCTTGGGGGCAGTGGGTTGCGGAGGAATTTCGGCTTGGTGTGAGACAGTTTGGGCTTGTTCCTCTGCGATGAGGGTCATTTCAGAAAGGACCTCGGGGCCTACTGCAAACTGGGGAGGTCGGTAACATCCAAAAATGGAATCTAGAAAACACATACCAAGTTCCTCCTGGGCAAAGCTGATGGGTTCATTTGTGGCATCCAAATCAGTTACAGTGTGTTTCATGTATGGTTCGCTTTCGACTCTGATTTGGTTGTTTCTCCCTTTGTAAGGTAGCCATAAGTGAGACCAATCTGTGGCGAAGTATCCTTGCAATTTGCTAGACCAGTCTCTACTAAGCAGTACACCATAGGCTTCTGGGATGTCAACAACCACAATATCAATACATTGATGAACTCTAGAGTCGGATGAGAGGCGGATGATGACATTGTTTAGTTCTCCAATGGCTGGTACTTGTGATCTGTCAAGTTGAATGATTTTTGCGTCAGTTTTCTCTGGGAGAATGTTGAGTTTCTTGCACACAGATAGAGGCATGACATTTGTGGATGCACCGGAGTCAACGAGACAATTGTGAACATTGAAGTTAAACATCTCAAAAGACAAAAGGAAAGGGGGGGTGGAGCCTCTCGAATTCGTGTTGACAGCGTTCACTATAGACTGGATATCTGGACTGGTTTGTGCAGACGTGTTGCTGACATTTTTCGTATTTTGGTTGTTGGCAAAAGCCTTTAGAATAAGTTCTTTTTGATTTGTGATGCGGGCTAACTCGTAGAGTGAGATATTAGCTCTGGTCTTTTTCATGTCCTCCACTATGTTGTAGCTAGTGTCGGTTTGGGGACTAGGTTCGGTAGTGGTTTTCGAGGGTTCCACTGGGAGCTTGGTCTTTTGACTTGCTTTGCCATTACTATTTATGGGATTTTCTGGCGTAGCTTGTCCTTCGTTTCCAGGAGGAAGAATTTTCCTCAGGAAAGCCCTTTTCTTGTCCTCATATGATTGTTCGGGGACAGTTCCTTTGCTTCTAAGACTATAATTTCGAGTGGGCTGAACCTTGGGACTGCCTGCCATGTTGATATCAATGGGAGCAAGACTCTCTCCCCCGCGGATTACATCAAAAGTTAAGATAGAGGCTCCTGATTCCCCATCTAGGAGCGAACCTTCATCTCGATCAGAAACCTCATCCTCTGTCAGGTTTCCTGGAGTTTGGTCATCCAAAAGTTGGTTAACCACCGCGATCATGCTGCCAATCCATTGCGGGCACGTTTTTTCAGAATGGGCAGCTTGGTGAAAAGAGCAAAAATTGTCTTTCCCTATCTCCTCCACGTTGAGAGCGGCACTGGTGTTTGACGGAGGTCTGCTGGTGTTGGGATTACTTTTCTTGAAAAAGGGTTTCGGAGGTTTATTTGTAGTTGAGGTTTCAACGCCTTTTCTCTTTAAGTCAGAGACCTCATTCGTTAGTAGTTTGAGGGTCTTGGCCATACTCTCGAAATCAAAAGTTTCTTTCTCTCTGTTAGGGGTGGAAGATTGACCTCTTTTAGTGGTTGGTTTGAGATCATCCTTTCCGTCATGGTCCATGACTCCTATTGACAACATGTCCTTCTCTACCGCGAGAGCAGCAGCATAATTTGCTGTAAGAGTAGTGCGGGCCTCACGTTTGACGAAAACGGCAATATCCCTGGGGAGAGCTTTAGTATAGTAGTCGATGGTGATAGAATCGTCCAATGCTAAGTTTGGAGGAAATTTTTGCAATATGGTGGCGAAGCGTTGGTTAAAGTCTTTAACTTTCTCTTTTCTATGGCACTTGATGGTGCTTAGTTCTGTGAGGAGCATAGAGGGTGTTTTATCTTCTGCAAACTTTTGCAGGAACACACGACGGAACTGGTCCCATGAAGTAATAGAAGCACTGGGTAGGGAACGGTACCAAGTGGCTGCAAGGTTTACAAGGGTGTGTGGGAACAATCTACATGTGACATCATCGGACTGAACTCTCATGATTTGTAGAGACAGATAGAAACTACTAATATGGTCTTCCGCTGATGTGCCTTTCTCAGGATCGAACTTAGGAAGATGTTTCTCTGGGTGTCTAGGCATATCATGGAGGGGACCTAAAAGAGCCAATGGGGATTGAGCCATCCAGGCTAGAGGCTGCACCCTCCTGGGGTGCTGATGATATCGAGTTTCTGCCTCGGACTCACTTCCCGTCCCTGACACTGATGCTCCTTCATGATGGCGAGAGTGTTCATCTCGGTGTCTTTCACGGTTATTCACGTTTCTAAGATACTCCCAGTTGTGGGGAGGGGGCCTATTTTGGTTATGGTGGTGATGATGGTTGGCGTGGTGTCTCCGGCCGCGAACTATATCTCCTCTACCTCCACGTCCGTGACCCCTGTTGACCCCACCCTCATTTCTTCGAGGCCTATTTCCTTCCCCCGCATTTCTTCGGGCTGTGTTACCTTCTCTTTCATTTCTTCGACCCCCTTCTCCTTCTTCTGGTGGGGAATACACTTGGTTTTTGTTCCACTGATGTAAGTCAGGCTGAGGTTCGGGGAAAGGTTCTGTATCAGGGAAACCTTCACTATCTTGGAGAATGGGGTCATTTTCTTGGACAGCCCGCCCGAGGTCTTCAATCATGGAGTTCACAAGTTCAGGTATGGTGCGGACAAGCACAACATTACGGGTAATGTTCTCAGCAGGAGTCCTAGTGTGAGCTAGAAACTCCATGATAGGGGCATACCGTAAATCCCTGATGAGATTACGGGCAACTGGGCGTAAGGATATTAACTGTTCATTAGTGATTTCAAAGTACCGAGCCTCCTCCGCTGGAATATCCTCTAAGGGGGGAAGAGGAGGTTCGTTATTTATGACCTCCCGGTGGGGAGTTTGTGATGGAATATCGGTCGTATGCTGGGAGGATGCCATGGCCCTCCTTCTAGCGCCAAATCTGTTGACGGGAAAATATGTCCGGCCAACAGTAGGGGATCTCCCCGGTAGAAAGTCCCAATTAGACTTTGGACCGTTTGGAGTAGGGATCCCGTCCGGGGTGTGGGTCCGGCTACCACTTAAATGACTATCTCTTCGGTTTCGAGCAACCTGATTGAAACTGCAAACATACACTCATTCACACGATACAGGATACATGACTGATGTATAAAACCAATATATGACACTGTGCGTAGCAAGGTAATAGACAGAATGCATACACTCAGGAAGTGTCGTTAGCAACACATCTATGAGGTATGCATGCAGGATAATCTGACCGCCAAAGAAACAGTTCTTTGTGGCAAGAATATCCCTTAACTTTCCGAAAGATATAACGAAATGCTAATAAAACAGTTCATTAACATTCATCATGAAGTAAATAATAAACTTGAGCATCATCAACACAATCACAGATAGCTATGGTGCATGAATGATACTATTAATAACACAGATTCATTAATCAGAAGATATTCTGAAACTGTATGCAGAATACACACAATGTTGTCACAGCTAAACACATCATCCAATCAAAGGGGTTTTAACATGTATTGTATTACATATATCAAGAGTATGATCCTTCAGTTACAATGCAATATTGCCTTTCAGTCCACAAAAGAGCAGCCCCTTACAATGTGCCCCACAGGGGTATTTATAGATTCAAAAGACACACTTATGGCCTTCCGACGGTTCAGCTTCCCGACGGTTCAGCTTCCCTGCGACATTTGCCAAACTTGCGACCTGCGACCTGAAAATTGCGACCTGCGACCTGGTCGCAAGTGCGACCTGCGACTTGGTCGCAGGTGTGACCTGCGACCCAGCGGTTGAACTATGGAGGTGGTCGCGCAATTGAGGTTTCTGGAACGTCGACTTTGTTGCCCTTGAGGAAATCTCGCCAAGTCTGGTAATCTGCTGTTATAGGAGCGACAAGAGGGCTTTCCTCTTTTATTCGATGCATACATTCTAGGGCATTCGGCACCAGAGTCTCCTTCTTCTGAGAGATCAGCATTGAGAGGGAAACAAGCTTGGTATAGATTTGCACTGGAGTGACAAGCAACCGATTCAGGTTCTCTTGTGATGCCTCGAATTCTGGTGCGGCAGCAGCTTGTCTTACGGGTTGCAGAAAAGACTGAATTTCCTGCTCTACCTGCTCCCAGTCTTTAGTTTCATTTAGTGCCCCTAATGACGGAATGTGATGAAGAGCATTCATGGAGTCAATACCACTGATTAGGTGATTGTATGCGGACATCACTTTGTCCAGATCTTTGGCCAGCTTGTCTTTGGATTGCATACTCATCCGAATTTGTACTTTGGCTTCTTGCGTATGACTCCAATCCTTCCTAGGCACATGTTCGGGAGCTTGCTGATACTGCGCTGTCCAGTTCATCATTTTGTCCAAAGCTGCCGAGGCTTCCCTGAGTTGTTCGTGTTTCTGCCTGGTTTCCTCTCGTGCCTCTGCCAACGGGGCCACTGTTTGCTTCAGGGTGAGCATTTCCTGGTATACTTGCCTCATTGTCATCTCCAACACATCACACTCTTTCCTGACCGCCAGTGGGACCTCGTTCACTTGGGCGGGCCTACCTTGGAGCTGCAGCATCTCATTTTCTAGCCTTGATTTTTCCTGCTCTGCTGCTTTTAGCCTGTTCTGTAAAGATATAATTTCCCTGCTCATCCTAGTAACATTTTCCTCTGTGGCCGCGGCAAAAGCGGTGCCTATTGACGCTATCATAACAGGATTAGTCCTTGTGTCCGGGACTATGTCCTTTCCGGTGGCGACCGTAGAGATGGCGGGATGGCCTTGCGCTAAGGATTTCCTTTTCTCTTGCCGTATCTTGAAAGAGAACTGGTCAAATGTCAATCTGGTCAAGTCGAAGACTTCTTCTTCTTGCTCCCCGGGAAAGTCATCAACATTGAGGGTACTTTTCGCGCCACCTGCAGGGATATCCAGGGGAGATAGGTCAATGTCATCTATTAGCTCGTCCTCTTCATCCTGCGTTTGACCTTTTTCTTTCTCCTTTTGCCGGCGCTCTGCTTCCGCCTTGTCGTGTTCTTCTTTCTTCCGGCGTTCTGCCTCTGCCTCTGCTTCCTTTTCCTCTTTTCTCTTTCTCTCTGCCGCGGCGGCTTGTTCTGCCTTTTTTCTGACGATCGACTTTGTCGAGTTCTTCTTTCAGTGCCTTTTCTGCCGCCGCCTGTGCCTCCTTTTCCTGTCTTTCCTTCTCCTCCTCCTTTTTCTTTTTCCGCTCTGTCCTGGCGTCTTTCTTACGTTTCTCTTCATCCTCTTTCATCTTCTTTTCCTCTTCCTTCTTGGCTTGGGCTTCTGCTTCCCCTTGCTGATCTGCGGTGTCAGGTCCCGTACCGGTCTGTGTTCTTTTATCTTTGGAGGAAGAAGAGCCTCCAAGCTTCTGGCTTCTTTCTCCTAAGTTCTGATGCTCTTCTTCTTCTCGGTCAGAGTCGATTCCTGGAGCGAGATGCCTGTTTGCGTTATACCAATTTATTTTCTCGTCCTCTGCCGGGCGCTCGACATGCTGATAACTCCATCTAAAATTGGCCCTTTTACAATGTTCAGGAACTATCCTGACTGGGTCGTAAGTTCGGCAATCCAGATTTCTGAAGTGATAACTTTTCACCTCTTCCCCTTCACGCCCTACTTCTCTGGAGTCCTTGACTGTATAAGCACCAATGGTGAGAGGTAGAGCGGGCCAAGGTTTCTTCTTCCCTTTGGAAAGGACGTTAGAAAAGCCCGAGGTCATCTGGAAACATACCTCCTGCATGAGCACCTTATCGGTAATAAACTTAGGTAGAGCATGTGGTGCTTTAAACGAGCCAAATACTCGGATGATTGTGAATTCGGCGAATGGGAACCAGTGTGCCACCTGACCTAGTGTCTCCATTGCTCGCCAAGACATGCAGTGTCTTGACCAAATAGTTTCCCGTATAGGGCGGGAATGAATATATGAGAGATTTGTTCGATGTCTGACTTGTACCTGGATTCCCAGAATACCTTGGTCTGCAAATGTATTGCCTGGGTCTGTTCGGGGTCCCAGTTATGTGGCCATCCCTCAACATGCATCTGGGCATAGACAGCATCTAATAGATACGAAGCCATGTAGAATTCTGATGGCGCTCCCTCATCTGGGGCTAAAGCTGAAGCCAAATTTGTGTGCATGGAGCCCATTAATATACCAGCCCAATTGAACCGAGTGCCGTGTACTGTTACGTGTTCCATAATGGTTTCCCATGTTCCGTTGAAGGTGGTGGCGTCCGAACGCCCGTATATTCTGCACAGCATGGCGGCCACTAACTTATACACCTTCCTCAGACTGGCCACCGGGTACTCCTGGTCCTTTTTGATCTTAAATTTGTCTGGTTCTGCCCACCATCTTCTGATTGTATCAACCATCGGCACTTCATTTGCAGCAAACCATCTTGGGGTGAAGTTCACCTCTGGTTTGGGTAGCGAGTAGTAGACATGTGCTTTTGAACTCTCTAATGTTGCGAAAGCTTTTCCTGCACTATCTCGGATTGCGAAGTTTTTCGGATCCGTCTTCTGTATGATCCAGTCCAACATCTCTGGGCACGGAAAGATGGCGGGATGTGACCCAGCTAGGTGCAATTTGGACTTTTTGACTTTCAGGTATACTTCACGGTCCGGGAGATCTTCTGGGAACTCCTCTTCTGGCATGGCGAACTCACGGTATACTTCATACCACCTAAGGCTATTCTCCTTTGCGAAGGTGCAAAGGGTGTCTCTGTATATTGGCGGCGGAGATGTTTGTATGTTTGTGTCTGACTCTTCCTCCACCACCTGCCTGCTTCTCCTTCGGGATACCCGGGGTGCCATATTGCTAGAGTCGGAGAGGACCGGTACTGTGTCTGCTCTGAATTCACCTGCTGCATTCAAGACAGAATCCCAGGATAAGAAAGACATGATGATAACAGCTAAAATAAAGTCCACACATACAAAGTTTAATTGACTGTTCTCTGGGAGTCGCTGGGTCGCTGATCCACAAAAAGGACTCACATGCGACCTCGCGACCTTGCGACTAGGTCGCAGGGTCGCAGAGTCGCTAACAGGGAGTTTTGCGACCTTGCGACCTTGCGACCGGGTCGCTAGGTCGCAGGTCGCACTTGAACCTGCCGGGGGGTTTCGCGCGCGCGTGGTTTTGCGGATAGACTTTCCCTACAGGGAAAAATACGCGGCTTGAAAGGGTCTAAACTAACAATAAGGCGTAGCCATGAGGAATTGGGCAAGAGACGGGTGACCCTGGGGTTTGTGGGAACCAAAACAAAAAATAAAATCAACTGGAAAACCTATCTGCTCACCAGCAAGTAAATAAGACCGCGGGGAGGCTCAATAATGGCAAGAAATGCTCAAGAAGGAAACATAGGGAGGAAAAGGAAACTTACTCGGAAGAAAACGCGCCAGTCGACCTGTCAGAGTAATTCCACGGTTTTCGCTGAGAGCTACAAATGCAACCTAGCGACTCGACCTTATATAAAAAGGTCGCACGTGCGAGTACTAAATGAGGTCGCAAGTTGTAATTTTGCGACCTTACGACCTCGCGACCTTAAGGTCGCTGGGTCGCAAAGGTCGCTGAGTCGCTAATTTCCTTAATACTTCGTTTTGCGACCTTGCGACCTTGCGACCTTAAGGTCGCTGGGTCGCAAGGTCTTAAATTGCTTGAATTCCGACTCTTGCGACCGGGCGACCTATGCGACCTTAGGGTCGCAGAGTCGCATAGGTCGCATGGGTCGCAAATCATGGCTCCGCGACTTAGCGACTTGCTCTTAAAAACTTTACTTGGCTTTTTTCCTTCTTTAGTTTCAAAGGGGGCTCCAAAAAATTTTGAAGTGTGTGTTATGGTTTTATGTATTTTTTGGAGGGTGTTGTAGGAGCCTACAACATATTGATGAAGGAGAATCTATGTGTATCATTTCATTAAAACATTGAAATCACTTGGTTCTCCAACCCTTAACCGATCACTAGCAATACTCAATGCTTTTGATAGAAAAGTATTCCATCCATTCGAATTTACGGGATCTACCTATATAAGTCTAAGTAGAAACCGGTAATTTAGATGTGGAAGTAGTTGATGCCCCTACTGGAACAACTATTACGGGTCAAAGTTGAGATGTATGCTATGACTTCGGTCATGTAATCAACTTCTTTTGGATAATTACATTTCCTCATCAAGAAAATATTGTGAAATTCAATGTTCTCTCCTTATTATTCGTCGATCCAACTACTGCGAGTAGTATTCGGCACGTTGGAAAAAATGACTATCCCTTATGAGGATGTAGGAGTAGGTTTAATCAAAGATTATGCTTTAGCTTAGAAACTTTTTTTCTATGCCTCCACCTAATGCACCGCATAATTCCTTTTTCGCAATATCAATATGATTATGCATTCAAACAAACTATTCCATTTGTTGATCCCTGGATCGTGGGCTTTAGAATCAGAGGCGGATTCATTCATTGGCATGATGCCTTTGAGTCCTTTTGAGATAGCATATCATGTAGCTCTACAGCCATTTTTCGATTCCTTTATCAACCGATCTTGATCCATTGAATGTGATCGGCGAAGAATCATTTCTCTAACATCAACATCAATTCCTGATCCTTTTCAACAAGTGTTTCACTCTGATGAAAGGAATTCGTGAATTGTCTCTTGTACGTAGATGAATTACCAAAGCGGGATGATCTCCGTCGCCAGAGCCACTCAGCTTTTATCCGAGCTTGATAAATTTCGAAAAATAAATTTTCCTCTATTTTTACACAGGATGACTATGTCGAGGAACCTCATAGTCCAATCTCGATCATGAAATTTGGACTTCGAGTAAATTTGAAATATTTCTTCTACCATTCCTAGCTTGACATCTGCAGTGAAACCTATGGTAATTATTGTGTACATTCATATAGGTGCTTCATAAAGTATGCCAGGAGGAAATTTCTACATATAAAGCCCTATTTCCAATAATTTCGCGACATATTTTGCCTGGGCCTGTGAAGAAATGCCGGGGAATCAATCCCAACATTTTCATTCACGACAAAGACTTACTCGATGCTAAACTTTGTCCCAGGACAACGACTAGGTCCGATACATCTCCACGACAGTTGTCGCGTTAAAAGCTTTCAAAGTTGAGAAATGCTAAGAGTTACGTTTTATTTCATTCGATCCCGTTAACGGATTGGGTATCTAATATTGTTCATGATATTGAAATAAAACAAGGAAGACTACTAGGCATGTGTTCAGCGTGGGGATGAGTTGACAAACCTTGTCCTAGACAAATGATCCAACTTCCTTGTATCGACGAAATTATCGACGATTGTGCCGGAAATGAAGTGTATTCGTCCATGGATGGATTTTCCGGATGCAATCAGCCCTAACATACTAACGATCTGTCCAAAAATAACATTCATTTGTCCTCGAACAGTATCTATCGTAGATTACCTTTCGGATTTAAAAGAATGCTAGGGTACGCTCAAAGGAAATGTCCTATGCTTTTTCATGACATTAAACGCAGCACATGTGCACCCTTGATCTTTGATGATTTATCAGCCTTCTATTCATTACACGATAGGAAGATCATCCTATCACTTACGAGCGATTTTTATGCGATGTAGGTATTATAAGATTCGTTTGAATCCACAAAAAGTGTGTGTACAATCTGGTAGGTTACTCGGGATTTGTCGTTTGAAAGAAGGCATTCATGTCAGCCCTCTGAAGACTCAGGCCATTACCAATTACCTCTCCTTCTCACTCCGCCAACTCCCAAAGTTTGGTGCGAAAAGCAAAACTTTCTGCCGCATTGATTTATCTAGAAACTATCTTTGAAGTTAACCAAAGGTTTTGACCAGGCTTTTGAAATAGAATATTCCTCGATTTGGGATGAGATCGCCGGTGATCTTTTGATGCTTTAAAAACACGTGTTTGACCCCATGCTAGAATTACTACGGCATCCACCAAATTACGACGAGGATTACATTTCATACTTAGCAGACCTCCGATTCCACTATTTGAATGGTACTATTTCTAGGAGAGGAGAGTCCACAAATCAAACATGTGATTTACTATGGGTACTGGAATCCCAATCCCAGTTTTAGAGGTTAAATAATCGCATATGGAGAAACTGGCCTTGGCGATGTAATCCAAGCTTTCCAACGTTTTTGTCATTATCACATTTGTTACACAAGCTGTGATTTGTAATTATAACCCGATAATATTAAATTTTGAATAAACATTTGCTCGAAAATACTCTAAAATGGATAGCATATCCTTTAGGAGTTTTGACTTTAGAGTTTGAAAAATCCAAAATCAAAAAGAAAACCACTTTGGTTTTCATCGAAACTTATAGTGCACTTATCGAATACGAGACAGAAAGCGTGGTAGAGCATCCACGATCGCGATGAATCTTTGTTTCTTGTCATTACGTTTAGATCCTTGGTATCGATATCATCATTTTGATCTCCGTACCCAAAATTTTTGGCCCTGAACTTTTTCAGTGTTCATATCGACAAAGAGATCCATTGCACCTATCCCAACAAGGGCAATATTGTTTGGAGCACACTTTATCGTCGTGGTGCATGATTTTTGTATTTTCGACACTGCTTTGACTCGTGCAGAGGACTTTGAATATGAGTTTTGAACGACTTCCATTATGGGTACGTGGTGCATCATATGTCCGGGTATGCCACAGCTCTAAAATGATATTAGTGACGTAGTGTTTTTGGCCCTTTTTTATTTAAAGATTTCTATTCTTGTGTAGTACGAAAATGCCACATTTGCCAAATTTTTGATCGTGAAAAATGCGTGCACCACCGGCCCATCTCTCACCCCATAATGGCGTATCATTCCTTTTGCAAAAATGGGGCATTTATTCTCATTTACATGTAACCCTCACTCGGCGGGAGCGCATCGCATATTATTTCTCATCGTATTATTTTACCGCGTGGTCGAGGCGATGCCTACATTTGTGGTAGTATGGCAAAAGCTTGTGAGGCTACATTTGTATTCAATCACGTGATTTGCTCGATCTCGGTGTACCAAGCTATCGTTACTGCGATCATGGGAGTCATGGAAAAGCATCATGATGTCCAAACTTCGACTCAACTTGACCTGCAAAGGCCATGATAGCTCTGCTCACAGGTCACACAAGCTAATGGCTAGTGCTAGGCAGTTGTCGATACATTTTTAACCACTATGATTGGACGACAGACTCGAAATTCATGCAATCGAAATTGGCATACTATGTTTTTCTCAGCACTTTGGGCATACCGAACCTTAGCAAAAAAATGCAACGGGGTTCACTCCTTTTCAAACTGGTCTATGGTTTTAAAGAAGTTGTGTTACCGATTGAATCTGAAATATCATCACTTCAATTAGCCATAGAGTTACTTCCAATGACTTCGAAGAGGAAAAATGCTTTTGTACTTAGCACAATTAGATGAGACTCGGCACACCATTGCATTGGCGAGCGAAGCTTATAAAAATGCATTAAATGTCGGTACGATAGAAGTGTTACACCTCTGTTTTTCGGAGGGTGACCTAGTATTGGTATATGACCAAGCTAATAATAAAACTAGAAGGTAGGAAATTTGAACCCATGTAGTATGGTCCTTATATTGTCAAGCGAATGCTTATAAAGGCTTAGAATTGATTGATTATAATTGGGTCTCTTTAGATAAACCCGGTAATGGACTTTATATGAAGAGATATTATGCTTGATCTTTTGTGTGAAGATCTCATTTGTAGATTAGTTATTTTTTCTAGATTAGTCTGCTTTAGATTAGATGAATGAGTCTAGTTTAAGTTTGCGTTGACTACTATTCTTGCTTATCTTGATTACTCTTGATATTGTACATGCTGACGTCCCTTCAAGCGTACATTTTCATTGCCGATGGTGCCTATCGTAGTACACAAAATATCTCTTCCGTGGCCTCATGTGATTTATTCACCCACGATGAGTTAGTTTCAATGCATGGGGTAAGCCTTGGTCGAAAACAAAGAATGATGTTGTAGAATATAGAACAGTGATTGAGTTATTATCTGATGCCATTTCATTTGGCATTCAACATTTCATCGTTAGGTTAGATTCAAAACTCATTGTATTATATTTAAATAGAGTATACGCAATTAAAAAATCCAGGTGTTACTAAGATTATTTTTGATGGTTTCGTCTCTTGGAAAGACAGTTTGATTACATTGAATATCAACACATTCTAAGAATATTAAATAAATTGGTTGATGCATTAGCTAATAGTGTTATAAATAGACATTTGCAACATTAAAAACGGTAAGTTAGAACAACATTAGATAACTTTTGAGACAAGATAGCCATCGAAAAGTAGTCATATCATAGATAGAGTTTGTGTTAAAAAAATATTACATCGTCTAGGATCATAGGTTTAAAACACCTTATGATCCAAAAGGGTAGTGATACAAAAAGAAAAAATATAATGGTGCGATGATCATCCACTATACGTGGTGATGATCATGATAAACCACTATCGCTCATGCCACTCTACGCGATATCTCACGGCCGCGGGAACGTCTAGCAACATGCCTATGAGGCATAGAGGAATGTCATCCATACTAGTCTCTGATATGTCTCAGTAAACCTCTCCGAAGGTTTCTGCTCTAAATCGGTGAGAAACTCGCTCTTTGCCTAGTTCTGCGGCGGTGCAATAACATGACTATGTTTGATTCCTCTCGAAGTGGCGGAGATTGGTGAGTCTTCGTGGACCAACATACGCACTTAAATTTTTGTCATCAATAATGAGACGATTGAGAGTTAAAAACACATCAAAATTATTCATTTTAACCTAACTCATCCCATTACATTCCTAGAGGAAGAGGCATACATGGTCACGGTAAATCTATCACGGCATACGGACGATAGATTTTAATGGCGAATTTGGATTACGTAGCATAATGAAAGTATGCGGGTGTAAATGGAACTATCTCAAAACCTTCTCCATGATGGGCCATCACTTCTACCCGGTGGACCATCGAGGCTCTCTGATTCTGCCGTGCATCACCTGAGATAATCGGGGAGTAGAGATGGAATCCTCTCAGAGAAAAAGAAACTACAATAGCTCCATATCCAAATTTTTTAAACTTTGTGTTCTTAGCTCGTAGGTCAATTGGCCTTTTACATTAGCCAATAATCCTTCACACCAATTGAAGATGGTGCCTCTGTGGCATTCAGCTATCGTTGTTTTGCATTTAAGGATTTAGTAGCTACGTGTGGAGCTGCACTCCCACACAATCTAGTTGTCACACCTCATTCCAGAATTCTAAGCATATACATATAACTATATATATATATATATATACCTACACACCAATTTTTTTCTAGATCATAGTTCCACTAACATACTTTCCCATCTATACATATATCCACATATATACCTAGCCATATTTAGTACTATGCGATCATTAGAGGTGCAAAGCCTGTATACCTCTCATGCTTCATTTACTCACTTTGATAACATAAAACATGTATCCCATAAAGTTACTACTTAATAAAGCTCCCACTTTTAAACTATCCACTCGTATGTCAACCTATATATATATGATCTTACTAGTTGAAATTGAAGATCCTTGTAAATAGGTTTGCATGAGCGCTAAGACCATTCCACATCCACCCATATGCATTATTGTTAAAATGTTTTAATTTCGTTACTCATCTCCTCGTCGACTTGACATATAATGTTGTTCCCTTACACCGGAGAGAATTAACTTCTCGTTTGGCTTTATTGTTGGCTCAGCGATCACGTTGGTATCAGTATAATTACGAATGTTTTGTACAGCACCATGCTACGTCCAAATGGTACGTGTAGCATTGATGTAATGGAGAATGCTTCTCCTCGAGCCTCACTGATATAGCTTGTGTTGGAACCTCGGACACGACGTCCTCATGCCTTTGAGTTATTTTGTTGATGCGTATGTGTACTCCATCAATGCGATGTAGGGTCTCGACTCATGGATTTTTCAGATTTGTCGATCCTTTGTGACGATTGCGATGGTTGTACAAGTGTAGCGTACGGGACTGGGGTTTATCACCTGGGTTTTCTATTAAACTTCCTTTGAGTTTCTTCGTCCATTATTCTCGAGGTCTTTTCCCTTCCAAACCACTCGTTTCTGTGGCTCGAACTCGGCGGTGAAGGCACTTGCTCCAGCTTCAGATTCATGGATTTTCCACTTGGACGCAAGCATTTCCATCAACCGAGGAGTAACTCCTTGGTTTCTCTTCATATTTTTTTGACGTTATCTATGAATTTGAGGCCATTACCTGCTTTGAATTTCCCTTAGCGTCACTTCCCCTACCTCGTAGGTGGAGACGTCGTTCTGGAAAATAATGCATAGCAACTTTTGGTTAATTACAACCTCCATGCCACTGGTAATTTCTATTTTCTTCCTCTCGAAAGATTTATGTGGCTTTTAGGGAACATTATGAATTTATAGGTATCGTTTGCATAGTTCGACCTTTTTAATTCTTGATTAGAGGGTGTTGATTCGTTGCAACCCACAAAACTTAACTTAGTTTTCATTTTGTCTCGATTAGAACGATTACCGTGGTTCGTTCCATCTCGGTGCACTCAAGTCCTAAATGGTATGTATCACCCATTAGAGCCCATATGCATAACGTCATTAGGCTGAGTAAAACTTATGGATACGTTGCGAGGTTTTCCATTTCCACGATGACTAATTGAATTCGTAATTATTTTGATTGCGGGTGACCTAGTTCTTCGGGTCAAAATTGTCATTAGCTGTGGTTTATAGCTCGATTTGTATTTCCCTGCGGATTCGGTGTTACATTCTTCATTTACGGGTTGGTAAAATATTGCTCTCCAACCATCGACTTTCGAATCTCTATGTTGCTTGAATTTTTGCTATGGTTATGAGCGCTAGCCCTGCTACATTTCTCGTATTTTTATTATGTGACAAGAACATATATTAACTTTCTCATTCTCAATAATAGAGTTTTGACTTGAATTGTTTAATATTTAATTCTCTCACGGACCATGTCGGCCCGGATGTTCTCGTTTCTTTCTATTCTACTTGCTATGCGATTTGATTGTATGTTGTATTAGTAGAGATTTTTGTTAATTCATAGATGTATATACATTTTCATAGCCGGAGTCCGATATATATATATATATATATATATATATATATATATATATATATACATGTAGCTATTTTGATTTCGTTCGTACCTACGTGAATGTACTAAACTTGTGTTTGATTTAATTGATTCTATTAGTTTTCGTGCATGATCGTGACTGCGTATAGAGCATATAAACCTGGTAAGTGGAATTATGTGTCAAATTTATCGAATTTATTCGACATAGTAGAATCTTGTATGTTTAATATATCGAAGTCTCCAATCCATTAAAATTTTCCTTCGTTTGCTACACGGCTTTCTAATTATTTAGAAGATACATTTCTGTCCAAGTAATATGTAAGAATGCTCACATTTGACCCTTATAAAGCAGCCGATCCATGGATGTATTGTCGAGACTATGTTGACTTCTCATCACGGAACTTTGACTAACATGTCCAATGTAATTTTTTAAGGGATAGCTGCAGCGTCCATCAAATCTGCATATCGAGTCTATAAAATGATGAAGTTTTAGGTATGAGAATAGGCGTTACTAGTCATGAATTTGTCCGGCCATCTTACTTTCGGTCTTACGTACGGTACATATATAAAATATACTGTTAACATTTAATTTTCAAATTTTAATTTGCGGACTTTGTATTAATATATATCTATATGTGCATATATCTTTAGAGGAATTTTTATGCGTAGTACCTATAAATGCTGCCTTCATGGCCTACTCATATCCAAGCGCATAAATTTATTTACATTATATCAACACTATGAGAGCTGCTGAGTAAAAAAGCATTGGTATAAGATAGTCAATACTTCCTAGTTCCTAGTAAGCACCTCCTAACCGAGAATATATTAATGATGCGGTGTGTATCTCACGTTATTCCAAGCAGCTTATGAGGTGTATGAATCTCTCTTAAATTCTATTATATACATGTTCTCTTGTTGATTATTCAAAAGGCGAACCACTTAAGCGATGACCGGTCCTCCCAACCTTAGAGTTCTTTGTCACATCAGAACTCACCCAAGGCAGGGTCCTCTCCACAGCGAACGGACCAACCCAATGCGCATTGCGGAAGTAGCTGTGGATGTGCTCCCCAAAGCACCATTTCCTAGTACGCATCCCGAGTGCCAGGATGCTTTTGTTATTCTGTTTGCCTAGCCTCCCTTGTTGGGACCTTAAAGCTACTTTGCTCTTCCCAGCTTTTTACCTCTTCTTAACTACTCTCCACCTCATTGGGCAAAATGTAGATTTTTCCTCAGAAAATCTAAATTAGAAATAAATTCTTTCAAGGATTTAGAAGATATTTTGGGAAAAGTAACTAGCCTCTTTCCATACCATCATGGTTGTAGCGAGTGATCTCATAATTCTCATTTTGGTGATATACACAAAATTATTTTATTTCATTTTTTCATAAATGTAAATAATTAATTACATCCATACAAATACTTATCCATTGGGTCCACTCACTAGATTAAAGTTCAAATGTCTAGCTTACGAAAAACATAAACCTAGGGAGTGTTACATATTCCCCCTCGAAAACAAACACAATCCTCGGTCTTGACAACTAACTACGAGAGTTCATTTTGAAAATAGATATGGATATTTTTCCATCATCTCGACTTCTCTTTCCCATGTAGCTTCTTCGGCGATAAAGTGCTTCCCTTTGCACCTTTACGCTTGCTACTTTATTCGATTCTCTCAATTCAATTTCTTCCCGCTCCAATATTTGAAGCGGATTTGGAAGAACTCCTTACGAGTTCCACTGTATCACATTCCAACCAACAATGTGAGAAGCATTATGTACATATCTTTTTAATAACGAAACATCGAAACACATCATGAACTTTAACATGGGGTGGTAGGGCTAACTTATAAGCCATTGGTCCCACCCTTTCTAACACTTCAAAAGGCCCACAATATCTAGGAGCCAATTTTGCACAAATTTTAAAGCATAAAGTATGCTCTTTTTTGGGTTTAATACGCGAGTACACATGCCACTGCCACTTTGAATCTCGATGCACCCTCTTTTATCGGCATAGATTTTTCCCGTCGGTCTTTTTGCTCTTGATGTTTCTTTGTATGTCATTTGGCAATTCTTTCCATTTATTGTAAAGTATACGGCCCTAATACTAGCTTATCTTAGGTTGGCTCTACAGAGGTACGCACACTTCCTTCCATGAGAGGGCTCAAATGGACTCATTTTTATGGAAGATTGACAGCTATTGTTATATGAGAAATTCGGCTGAAATGCAAGTAATCTTCCCATTTTCGATGGCCTATCCATCATACATTCTCGACATATCCTCCAATATTTGATTTAGTTCTCTCCTATTTCGACCATCAGTCCCGAGGGTGATAGGCGGTACTAAAATTAAATTTAGTGCCCATGCCCACAACAGATCTTTCCAAAAAAGCGTACATCGAACTTGCGTCCCTATACGAAATAATAATTTTTGGGACCCCGTGTAAACTTACTATTTCTTTTCAGGAACACATCCGCTACTTGGTCGTCCCGAAAAGTAGGTGACGGGGGATGAAGTGTGCGACTTTTGTAAGGTGTCTACCACTACCATCACTGAGTCATGTTGGTACTTTGTTAAGGTAACCACGTTATGAAATCTATAGAAATAGTGTCCCATTTCCATTACGCAATTACAAAGGATTTAAAAGTCCGGTGGATGCTCATGCTCAACTTTAACTAGTTGACATTCCATGCATCTAATAAGTATTCTCACTACATCCTTTCTCATTCCTGGCCAAAAAAATTTCTTTTTCCAAAGTTGTAGCATTTTACGATATCCAAGGAGTCTTGAATATGTCTGTTTATGATATTCAACTAGGATCTCTTTCTTTTCAAAGACTCTACATTGGGGATATACAATCTCTTTTATAATAGATCAATCATTTCTGATTTTTGGGTGTATTCAGCATTTCTTTCTTTAACATTTTCACTTTGTAGATTTTCGTATTTTTGGATCTTGATCCGCACCTTTTTCACTAGTTCTTCTAGATCCAAACTAGCACTACTCCCAATGTTTTGCTTATGTTTTGGCAAGCGTTTAGCCAAACGCATCGGCAATTTTGTTTTCTTTCCCTTTGATATGTTTTGATGTCCATATCAAATTCACTCGAGAAAAGATAGCCATATGGCTTGTCTAGCATTCAAATCGGTTTGGGAAAAGAAATATTTGAGACTAATATGATCGTCATCAATGTAAATTTTTTTCCAAGAAGATAGTGTCGCCACATCTTCGAGGCATGAATTAGAGCGAGCCAATTCCGGATCATATACGCTATAGTTAAATTTCCAAGTTTCGTAAGTTTCCTAGAACTCATATGCGATAACGAGAATTTTCCTGCAGTCGAACTCCTCCCAATCCCTCTATACATGCATCGGTACATACCACAGGCTTTTGTGTCGGGATGCCGCAATTTTCAGGTATAGGAAATTTGTGGTGAGTTTTATTTTTAGTTATTCGAAGGCTGTTTTGGCATTTTTCGGTCCAGCTCAAATTTGGTGCCTTTCTCTTTTCGTTAGTGAAGTTATGGGACATGATATGTGCGAGGAAAATCTTTTCCAAAAATCTTCGATAATACCCTGCCAATATCATTCCTTTGTGGTAGCTTCTCGATCCCTCATAATCATCTGAATATTTCGGTGTGGAGCCAGGTCCCTCAACGAGATGAGGTTCTACTGCGGCCTCCAACTTGTTCAAAGGCTCCCACATTTCCTTTAGCACTTCCCTTTTATTTATCACCTCCATATATTTGTTTTGAACCAACGAGGCTAGCGGTTTGAATTTCCTTTGGTTTATTAAATTTTTTCCGTTGATGATCCCTACCAAAGTTCTTCAAGTAAAATTTGGTTTGTTTCTTTCCCTTTGAATTCACCCTTGTTCACGATTTTCCCATGCTCACTCTTTCCTTTAAGCTTCTTGGTAACATAATCTAGCTTCTTTCTCACCGCTTCGTCCATATTTTTTGGATTCATCAAATCTCTATTTCTCTTTGTACACAACGAGGCTTAAACGAGTTCAAAAACACCTTTTTCACCTTTGCCTTCTCTTCACGAATACCAGGTAGACCATACTGTGATTTGTAAACTTGGTGACAGAAGAAACTCATCTATGGTGAGCTATCCCAATCGAGTTCGTGGGAGTCCCTTTGCTTTATCATCATAATAACGTTCGTTCAAATACGTGGGTTTTTAAACTTTCAGTACTTTGAAATCTTCCCAGAGTCATTGTTTTCTCATTAATGGCATGATCCATTTTTGTCTCGTCCCACCACAAGGTAGCTTTACCACAATAGCTTCGGTGAGATGGCTAATGCGGCCTTTAGATTTCTTTCATATTCATAGACACCGAAAATACGCAATCATATTCAATAGCCATGCCTCAACATCTTCCTCCTTCTCCCCATCATGGGAAGGCTTAATCTTTCGGAAATTCCCCACCTTCAATTCCTTCCTTTGTTCTAGGCCGATGTCTAGTAGTGTCATCTTCCTTAGAATCATTAGAGAACTTGCCCTTCTTCCTTTTTTCAGGAACCTTTGCCTTCTTGGGCTGTTACTGCGAAGTCGGTTCTCTTATGAGATTTTTCTGCTCCTCCAGCGGCTAATGACGACTTTGTCATTCTAGCTTCTTACCTTTCGGCTATCTCCCATTGCAACCCATGCAACATAGCCATCAAAGGAGCATTGGGATCTAGCATGTTATCTTCATCATGCTGAGATCAAAATAAATTTCATCTCCTTCATCCATTAAATTTTTAGTTCCAATACCAGCTTTATACACTAAACAAAAGCGACATCGGTAACATAAAATTTTTTCTCAAAAAATAAATAAATAATAAGTTATACGGTAGGCGACAACTGTATTAACCCGAGTTTCTCAAACATGAGCTACTAATAAAATTTGTCACACCTCCTAATTCCAATTGTTAAGCATATACATATAACTAGATATATATACCACCACCCAATTTTTCTAGATCGTAGTTCCCACTAACATACTTTCCCATCTATACATATATCCATATATACCTAGCCATATTTACTACTATGCAATCATTAGACTTCAAGCCTTATACCTCATGCTTCATTTACTCACTTTGATAACATAAAACATGTATCCCATAAGTACACTTAATAAACTCCCACTTTTAAACTATCCACATGCAGTATGTCAACCTATATATATATATATATATATATGATCTTACGTTGAAATTGAAGATCCTTGTAAATGGTTTCATGGTGCTAAGACCATTCCACATCATACATAAAAATTATTGTTAAAATGTTTTTAATTTGGTTACTCATCTCGTGGACTTGACATATAATGTGGTTCCCTTACCGAAAGTAGCTTCTCATTTGGAATTATCATTGGCTCAATGATCACTGTTGGTATCATTAATTCCCAATGTTTTTGTGTACCATGCCAAATCCAAATGGTACGTGTAGCATTGATGTAATGGAGAATACTTCTCCTCGAGCCTCACAAGATAGCTTGGGTTTAATCTCGAGACAAGACGTCCTCGTGCCTTGAGTTAATTTGTTGAGTTTGTATGTGTACTCTATCATGCGATCGGATTTAGGGTTTTGACTCATGGATTTTCGTTGTAGCGGCGATCCTTGTGACGATACGCTTGATGGTTGACAGAAGTGTAGCGTACGAGACGTTTAGGGGTTTATCGCCTACGTTTTCTATTAAAATTCTTTGATTTTCTTGTTCATTCTTCTCGAGGTATTTTCCCTTCCGGACTTTCTTTGTTTCTTGGCTCGAACTCCGCGGGTGAGGTGCTCATCTCGAAATGAATTCCATCGTTTTTGCTGCTTGGGCGCAAGCGTTTCCATCAACTAGGTAACTCCTTGGTTTCTCTTCATAATTTTTTTACATTATCTATGAATTTGAAGTTGGCTTATGCTTGAATTTCCACGAGCATCCTTCCCCTACAGCCGTAGAGTGGAAAGCGTGGTCGTTCACACGGACAGTAATGCATAGCAATTTTTGGTTAATTACTAGCTCATGCATACCACAGTTAATTTCTGTTTTCTTCCTCTCAAATATTTATGTGGCTTTTAGGGAACATTATGAATTTATAGGTATTGTTTGCATAGTTCGACCTTTTTAATTCTTGCAGCGGAAGGGTATTGACTCGTTGGAACCCACAAAACTTAACTTAGTTTTCGTTTTGTCTCGGTTAGAAATGATTACCTTGGTTCGTTTCGTCTCGGTGCACGCAAGTCACGAATGGTAAGCTATACACCATTCGGCCCATCTGCATAACATCTATTCTGTGAGTTTTTTTGAACTTATGGATACGTTACGAGTTTTCCATTTTCCACCTGTAACTAATTGAATTCGCAGTCTATTTTGATTGCGGGTAACCTAGTTCTTCCGTCGAATTGTATCATTAGCAATGGTTTATAGCTCGATTTGTATTTCCCCTCTTGATTCCTTGGTTTCGTTCTTTCATTTATAGGTTGGTAAAATATTGTTCTCCAATCGACTGCTGAAGATCTTATCTTGCTTAGATTTGCTGCCCTTTCTGGTTATGAGGGCTAGCCTACTCGGCTATGCTATTTTTATTATGTAACGAGAACATATATTAACTTTCTCGACTCTCCATAATAGAGTTTTGACTCGAAGCTGTTTAATATTTAGTCCGCTCCTTGACCATGTTGACAGGATGTTCTAGTCCATATTCTACGCTATGTGATTTGATTTGTGTTGTCCATTAGGCGAGATTTTTCGTTAACTCATAGTGCGTATATGCATTTTCATAGTGGTCGATATATATATATATATATATATATATACGTGCGGCTATTTCGATTTATTTCATACCTACGTGAATGTACAAACCTATCATTCTAGCTTCTGACTCGGCTATCTCCCATTGCAACCCATGCAACATAGCCATCAAAGGAGCATTGGGATCTAGCATGTTATCTTCATCATGCGAGTCAACATAAATTTCATCTCCTTCATCCATTAGATTTTTAGTTCCAATACCACTTTACACTAAACAAAACGACATCGGTAACATAGAATTTTCTCACAAAAATATAAATAAATAATAAGTTATACGGTAAGGCACAACTGATAACGCACTTTCTCGAAACATGAGCTCTAATAAAATTTGTCACACCTCCTCATTCCAATTTGTTAAGCATATACATATAACTAGATATATATACCACCACCCAATTTTTTTCTAGATCATAGTTCCACTAACATACTTTCCCATCTATACATATATCTATATATACCTAGCCATATTTACTACTATGCAATCATTAGACTTCAAGCCTTATACCTCATGCTTCATTTACTCACTTTGATAACATAAAACATGTATCCCATAATTACACTTAATAAACTCCCACTTTTAAACTATCCACTTGTATGTCAACCTATATATATATATGATCTTACGTAGGAAATTGAAGATCCTTGTAAATGGTTTTCATGGTGCTAAAGACCATTCCACATCATACATAAAAATTATTGTTAAAATGTTTTAATTTGGTTACTCATCTCGTGCACTTGACATATAATGTCTTTCCCTTACCGAAGCGAAATTAACTTCTCATTTGGATTTATCATTGGCTCAATGATCTTTTTGGTATCATTAATTCCCGATGTTTTTGTGTACCATGCGAAATCCAAAATGGTACGTGTAACATTGATGTAATGACGAAATACTTCTCCTCGAGCCTCCCCCAGGTAAAGCTCGGGTTTAATCTCGGAGACAAGATGTCCTCCGTGCCTTGAGTTGATTTGTTGATTTGTATGTGTACTCTATCGTGCGATCCGATTTAGAGTTTCGAGCTCATGGTTTTCGTTGTCGATCCATTGTGGCGAGTCGCTTGATGGTTGACAAGTGTGGCGTACGAGGCGTTTAGGGTTTTATCGCCTACGATTTTTATATTAAAATTCTTTGATTTTCTTGTTCATTCTTCTCGAGGTCTTTTCCCTTCCATACATTGTTTCTTGGCTCGAACTTCGGCCGGTGAGGTGCTATCCAAATGCAATTCCATCGTTTTTCTCGTGGACGCGAGCGTTTCCATCAACTAGGTAACTCCTTGGTTTCTCTTCATCAATACATTATCTATGAATTTGAAGTTGGCTTACGCTCGAATTTCCACCGAGCATCCTTCCCTACCTCGTAGGTGGAGAGCGAGATTCGATTACGGACAATAATGCATAGCAATTTTTGGTTAGTACAAGCGCCATACCACTGGTAATTTCTATTTTCCTCCTCTCAAATATTTATGTGGCTGCTAGAACTGTTCCTGAATTTATAGGTATTTTTTTCATAGTTTGACCTTTTTAGTTCTTGAACGAAGGGTATTGACTGGGTGCAACCCACGAAAACTTAACTTAGTTTTTCGTTTTGTCTCGAGGTGGAATGAGTTACCTTGGTTCATTTCGTCTCGGTGCCGCAAGTCTGAATGGCAAAAAGTGCTCTGCCATTCGAGCCACATCACAGCAACATCATTACGGCGAGGTTTTTTTGAACTTATGGATACGTTCGAGGTTTTCCATGTCCATACTGTAACTAATTGAATTGTAGGTATTTTGATTGCGGGTAACCTGAGCTCTTCCGTTGAATTTTCATTAGCAGTGGTTTATAGCCTCGGTTGTATTTCCCATCTGAGTTCATGGTTACATTCTTCATTTACGGAGTTGGTGAAAATATTGCTCTCCAATCAAACTGGAAGCTGCAGATATCTTATGCTTTGCTTGAATTTATCTTGCTATGGTTATGAGGGCTAGCCTACTCGACTATGCTATTTTATTATGTGACGAGAACATATGTAGCTTTCTCATTCTCCATAATAGAGTTTTGACTCGGCATACATGTTTAATATTTAATTCGCTCCTCTGACCATGTTGACCGGATGTTCTAGTTTCTTTCTATTCTCTGCTATGTGATTTAGGTTTATGTTGTATTAGGCGAAGTTTTCGTTGCGCCTCATAGTTGTATATACATTTTCATAGCGGTCGATATATATATATATATATATATATATATATATATATATACATGCCGGCTATTTTGATTTATTTCATACCTACGTGAATGTACAAACACTGTGTTTTGATTTAATTTATTCTATTAGTTTCACACATGATCGTGACTCGGTATAGAGCATATAAACGACGGGAAGTGGAATTATGTCAAATTTATCGAATTTATTCGACAAGTAGAATGTTGTAGGTTTAATATATATAGGAAGTCTCGATCCCGCTAAAATTTCCTTCGTTTACTACCCGGGTTTTCTAATTGTTGGAAGCTACATTTGTGTCAAGTAATATGTAAAGAATCCTCATGTTTGACCCTTATAAACGCCGGTCCATGGATGAGATTGTCGGAACTATGTTGACTTCTCGACCACGAAACTTTCAGTACGTGTTCCAATGTAATTTTTTTAAAGGGATAGATTTACGTACATCGAAACCTTCAAATAAGTCTATAAGCTAGGTAAATGCTAGGTATGATAATGAGGCGTTACATCGTCGTGACACTTTGTCCGACATCCTAGCTGAGGTCTTCTGTCCACGGTACATATATAAAGAATATACTTGTTAACATTTAATTTTAAATTTAAATTTGTAGACTTTGGTAATATATATATATATATATGTATGTATGTGCATATCTCTAGAGGAATTTTTACCTGCATTTGATACTATAGTACTGCCTTCGTGGCCTACTACATATCTGCTAAAATTTATTTACATTATATCGGCACTATGAGGCTGCGGAGTTTTTTTAAAAGCATTGGTATAATATAGTCGATACTTCTAGTTTCCTAGTAAGCACTTCTAACCATAATTTATTAATGCTTTGTTAGTGTATCTACTGCTATTTCAAGGAGCTTATGAAGATTACAGTAACGAGATCTATCTTAAATTTATTATATGTATTTTCTGTTGGGTATTCAAAATGAACCACTTACTGTGATGACCCGGTCCTCCCAGCTTGGGAAGTTATTTTGTCCGACGAACTCACCCCTGAGATAAGAGATCCTCTCTGCAGACAGGCAAGCAATTTGTTCTGGAGAAGTTTATATTTAAGCTTATGCTCGATGCCCGTTTCTAATTCTACATCCGGAAAGTGCTGAGGATGCTTTTATTCACGTGTTCCTAGGCTTCCCTTATATAGGGATTTTTAAAGTTGCTTTCTTCTTTATCGGCTTTGCCTCTTCCTAACTACTCTCCACCTCATTGGGGAAATATATATTTTTTTCCTCAAAAATCTAAATTAGAAATAAATTCTTTCAAGGATTTTTGAAAGATTTTTTGGGGAAAGTCTTAGCCTCTTTCCATACCTCATGGATTTGGCAAGTGATCTCATAATTCTCATTTGGTCAATATGCACTGAGAATTATTTTATTTATTTTTCATAATTAAATAATTAATTACATCCACGAGAATACTTATCCATTGGGGTCCACTCCTTTGGATTAAAGTTCAAATGTTTATCTTGAAAGAAAACATAAAACTAGGGGTGTTACACTAGTCATTGTGAGACACAACCACTTTGAGGTTCAAGATGGATAATGGTTTTTATATCAATGAGGGTTGTCTTTTGGATCAACCTATTCATTACAGAAATTGTTGTTGATAGCTAGCTATAGTCAGCACCTTGCCTAGCCCCAAACCAGTAAACAGTTTCTCCTCTTTTGGACAAACCTGTGAGAATTACATATCCTCACATCTCAATTTCCAAGCCCGATCATCGATAATGAAACAATGTTCTTGAATGTCTCACTTGTTCACCAACCATGTCGAAGCTCTATTGAGCCTGTGCCTTGCATTGCCCAATATCTGTATAATCCAAAGATTTCTCACTACACGCAATGTGCGTAAACTTCCTATAGTACCCTCAACTACTTCCTCATGTTCACGTTCTCTGCATTTCAAGCATTGTGGATACTCTACAATAGACACATTGAAAGATTAGATCCAATTAGAATGGAAAAATTTGGCTTAATTTGAGAGAAATCATATTTTTGTTTTTTTCATGGCACCTCTACACCTTTTTGCACTAAAGCGTAGCGACGTACCGCACATGTTATCATGAAAAGTGCGGGACCCCCGATAATTTTCCTTTGGAAAATTATCGGGTTCGCAGTGCTGTGTGTATTACTGCGGTACCAAAGGAGCAAATTTTTGAACCTATTTTTCTCTTAAAAAATGATTTTGAAACCTAAAAAGAGAATTTAAATGGATTAAAAATGAAGAGAAATGTGTTTTATGGATTACCTGATTCGACGGTTTTGGATTCAAACGGTTGTTTTTTCTGTATTTCCTTCAAAAACTTTTTCTACCAAAAGCTCTCAACTTTCACTCCCGAATGAAAATGGTAAAAATGAATTGGTTGAACTACTTTTATAAAGATTTTTTGAATAAATAAAAATAATATTTATTTATTTTCCACTTTGAAGGGTTGTTTTTCAAATATTTTTTACTTATCAAAAACGGGTATGTTTAATTTTTTGGGTTTTTGTGTAGAATCTAGGATTTACGCATGAAATAATCATTTTGGCAATGAGTATGCTTTTTGTCACTTTTTCAAACTCATTAAAACTTATAGAAAAAGTTACACCATATGAGTCATTTTTTATCACTTTTTCAAACTCGTTAAAACTTACAGAAAAGGTGACACCATGGAGTTCTCTTTTAAGCCCTTTTTCGGACTCTCTAAACATGAAAAGATTTCACAGGAGTATTTGACTATTCGAACTCGTTAAAGGAAATGAATAGTCGTCTCCTCGAGTATTAATTTACCCACTTTTCCGACCTCGAAATGGACTATTTACGAAAAAAGGTATACGGTGTGACTAACCATGGTCAATAAAGTACATTTCGCATTATTTTATCCCTTTCGAGCTTGAGAGACTAAATTTACGCATTACACCTGGAGGTTTTCTTAAGTTTTTCTTGAGCCTACGTAAAAATTGAAAAAGCCACCGAGTTTCACCTATATCGGACTCACTAAAACTTGATGAGGACCCGTAAATTATAAACGAGGAACGACCACTCCTTCCCTAGGGTTCGATTTTAATACTAAGTTGGACTCATATGAAGGATGAGATTATACAACGACAGATGTTATCCTCCTCAAAGCTTGTCAAAAATAAAGAGGTACTTGCCAAAAATGGTGGGGGAAAAATAGAGAAAATGATTCCAGTTGTCACACTTTTGTTTCAAAAAGTTGTATATCACTCTTGAACATGACACTTTTCTCACATTCATATTTGGGATGGGAAAATCATGGCAACAGGTTAATCGAACCACATTCAAAGTCTTCAACTCAGTCTCTGGGTACTAGCTTTCAGGTCAATCGTCACCATATGCGGTGTCATTATGTGTTCCAAGAGATCGGTTTAATAAGCCATTCGAGTGCAAACATTTTCCTCCATCCATGTTGACCATCGCTTTGAGTCAGTCCTTGCTTCAAAATTTCTTCAAAACTTGACCTAATGGTTTCATGTCATCGGCTTTCCTATGATGGATCACTGCGTCAATGACAACTCATAATCTAGAAATTTTATTTAGAATCCTAACGATGCCTTGGAATCCGCATGCCCTAATGGCGAGGTTTCTTGCTACGATGATAGGGTTGCATCATTGACCTTCGATCAAATGATTATGTAGGAAATGTTTGATTTGAGATCACAAATTCACATTTCATAGATTTGTGCTGAGTAATTTGAGAACCATTGTCATTATTGGTGGTTTCAATCACACTTGTTAACAATTCACATCATTGACTAGTAATAAAGTGGTTCCTACCATGTTTCGACTTTCGATACAATTAATCGCACGGATAGAATCGTACTATTTCGAAAGCGCAGGGAATCAAGACCACTGGATGCGGTTTCCACCACCCGGAATGTGAGGAATTTTATTATTCATTGATACGATAGACTATTTATAATAGATTGATGCATCCATGTTGTGTCTACTACTTTAGTAATTATAAAATCATTTCGTATCGGAACATGTAGTTAGTTTTGATGCGAGTATGGGAATGCGTACCTCGGTGATGATGTATATATATATATATGTGTGTGTGTGTGTGTGTGTGTGTGTGTGTGTTTGCATTGAATGTTTTTTTCGAGGGTTTCGAAGTGTGTGCTACAGCTTTCGATCCTTGGAATGATAAATTACTTCACTCGCATAAATCTTCACGACTCACACTTTAGGGGAGCAATCTGATACACTAAAATTTGTCACCATGACATTTGGATATCTTTATGGCTTCATCATTAGCTATCATTTATTTCTCCCTTAGAGGTCTAAAAACATAAATTTCCTAAATCAAGTCTTAGAACTATGAGAAAAACTCTTAAAAATCCTAAAAATCCTAACTCCACACTTTTCCTAGTCATTCCCTAGTGGTACCGTGAGTAATTTCATAAAAGCTGTGGTACATCGACATGGAAAGCTCAATAAAACCACGGGCCCGTAAAGGTAAAATAAAGAAAAGTAAGCTTTTAGAAGCCAGTTGATTGAATATTCTCCCGTGGTAGGCCTTCTAGAAAGCGTTATCACGGTTGAGATTCTGCCTTCCATTCATGAACCTTTATCCCTTCATAAATGGAGCTATCCCTTGGTTTTTGGAGCTAAAATCCCATGATGAGAGGGATTTATCCCTTCCTTTTTGGAGCTGAAACTACCTCTCTTCTACTATAAATTGAGACCAAGTTTCGGTCTCAAAGGATAACTTGAGTAGTTTTGAGGTGAATTGTTGGAAAATTATACTCTCATAATTTGGTATCATTGGCATGAGAGAGATTACATACTCATGGCCATAGACTTATGCTAGTTTAGAGAGTTGGAGTCTTGTCAAACTGAGGAAATTGACTATTCGGGACCCCGAAGAGCCTATACAAACATCAAGGTGTCAAGGTTGTAAGGCTTCTTCTTTTATTCAAAGTTAATACAAATGGATTCTATTTTCTCATTGAGTTGTTCATCTATCATTTGAAGAATTTGATTCTTGGATTCCTTGATCACTAACATAGATGTTTTTCTTTTGAATTATCATATCTTGCTGAGATGCTTTTGATTTGGTTGCTTGTCTTCGATTACGGATATTATATGATGGATCGATAACTTATGGAGCGAGCTGGATTGAGCGAGTGAAAAGGAATTCGACTTCGGGTAGGAGTATCTCTCCATAGTTAATAAATAATTTTTAAGCACAATGATCTAGAGAAAATGGTGCAGATTTGTCTATTTGTCTCTAGATATCCTTAGGATACTAGGAGATCACTCTTGTCTACAAGAGGGATTTATCCATCAACACCTCACTCCCCCACACACTTTTCGTAATTTCTCGATTTGATCATTTCATTATGTTGGAGTAGGAACAAAGCCATATAATTTTAATATCCCTAGCGTAATCTACCATAAAAGATATAATTAAATAAGGGTTGTTGAATAATTAAATATTATTAATTCTTATATTCATATTAATGAATATCATAGTGTTCGAATCCCTTCCAATATAATGCTGAACGTTAGAAGCTTTGCAAACCTTTCTTTCGAGGTGGGTTCCTACGTCTTTGAGTATGAGTCACACACAGTACAGATTGCTAGTAGTTTTTCTATATAATAAATATTGAAGATACAGAGATGACAATGTTGGGTTTATCCGACTTGGGTTTTTCCATCTTAAATCTTGGTGTTCATGTGTTTTTCTTATGTATGATGATTTATTATGTTCTTACTACACAATTTTTATGCTTACTAAATTTATGATGAATAAATGATGCACTTTGGGCTAAGTAATATTTTACTGAATATTTATACTGAATAATAAGTTCACTTGTCATACAAAAGTTTCCTTTAAGAAATTCGCGTGCATACCTAATTAAATTAATTAAAGCCATGTATAGAAATTATTTAAAGTAAAGAAAAAGTATTGTGAGTTTTTAAATACTAATTTAGTCCCCCTCTCATTATTTTTCCCAACAAATTTCACCCAATCCCTAGACTAGGTGTCAGAATTCTTAATGCGAAGGGATGTTGGTGAGTCCAAGCATCTTTCGGAATCTTTGAAATTTTCTCTTCCAAGTGTGTAACAACCCAAAATTTAACACGCAACTACTATATCAAATATGCAATTAATAATCAACATAGTAACTATAACAAGCTAGCATAGAAATTTCATAAACACGAGAAAAAGACGACTCTACTCCCAGCCATCGATGATATTCCTTACATGAGACTGCGAAGTTGAACAATATTTGAATTCCGCTAACTGTGACAAAATTTTGGGGATGAATCCCCCCACCCAACCATAGACTTAGTTTCACATAATATTTATATGATTGGCCACCCCCCAAGCCCTCAATCAACGTACTACGGACGAGGGAATCCTTTGTCTCGGAAACACTTTTCCCCCATACATAGTGTTAGATATCAAACTTAGAAATGTTCATTCCTTTCTTAAAATTTCTACCTCATTATACTTAATATTCCATCATCTCATTCCACTAATATTTTATTGTCCCTTTTCCGACTTGGTTACATACTATTATTCTTTTTCTTCCATATTTGACTTGACTTAATGTGTATCTTCAAAGAATTGGCAGTATTATTTTCTCCTCAATTTGATCACTTATAATATCTCCACATCTTCCATGGAATAGTTAATGTCTTCTTTACTTCTTTGTATTACCTTGCCTAGTTGAGTGTATTATATATTTATACATCACTTCATATCCAATGGTATATTCTTAATGTCCATAGTCAATATTTCAATACCACTCTCCCTTCTTTTAAAGACTACATCGTCAGATAAAAATCAACCAATAAACTATCAACATTAAACATGAATCCAAAATTTCAATAACTTCATCTTCCTTAACCAAATAATCCACATCATTATTACTACGCATACTTTTTTATTCACTTCTCTTCCAATGTAAATAGTAAATGATCTCAATTATTGCATTTTTCTTTTCAAAATATTGAAATAAATTCTTTATCAAAAATTAATTTACACTCAAATTTCTTATTATATCAAAAATACCACACTAAAAAAGCTGATTATAAGTAATACTAATGTAAATATTCATACTTTCAATAAATAATAAATTAAAATAACAACTTATCAATTCCAACGTAATATCTTAATATTAACTAAAGGGAATTCAACCTTTCTTACCCATTTCAACATAATATTTTAACAATAATTAAACAAATTCAAACTATATTATCTTATTTAAAACCACATCATATAAACTTATTCTTATTTCTTAAAACTTAATCATTCATTTTATACTATACTTCATATTAATACATGTTTGGAATAATATAAGATAACACTCATTATTGCTACTAGTATTTAAACTATACTGTTATCTTAAGTATGAGGGTTTCGCAATGCATTCACTACTTTCAATCCCATGCTTCACCCCTGTGAGATCATCCTGGGATGCAATGAGTGCTAAGTGGAATATTCAAAGATCATGAGAAATTAGTGAGTTATGACTACCTCTCATGGAAATGGTCATAGATTAATGACTTACTTAACGTAGTTGAATCCAAAAAAATGTATCTAATAGAATGCACTACGGAAACCCTTGATACATAAAATAGAAGAGTAAAGGGATCTCTACATTAATGGTTCATAAGGTAGAATACTTTCTATAGTTTTGCAAATGGGGGTAGCAAGCTAAGTGGGCTTGATTGTGGGGATAACTCCGGAGTTAGGCACGCTTGAGCTAGAGGATTTGCGGGATGGGTGACCTCCCAGGAAGTCTGTCTTCGGGATGGGTGACCTCCCAAAAGTGATGATTGACGCTATGTGATTCATTTCACTAGTTTCAATCCCATTCTTCACCCGTCATGAGCATCACCCAATGCGATGGGTGTTAAGTGGACAATTCCAAAAATCATGAGAAATTAGTCGATTGTGACTACCTCTCATGGAAATGGTCATAGAATAATGACTTACTTAATGTAGTTGAATCCCTAGAAATTATATGTATTTTTTTATCTATTTATTGTATAACTAAAATAAATCTATCTTTCCTTTCCAAATAACTTGACTCTTTTCAGAAAAATTTTTTCCTTATTTTAGGAACAATTTTTATTATCCTACCTATTATGAAAATGAAAGGACCAGCCCTTAGTTGAATGGTTGTGTGCTACGCTTTTCAAAGGCTCTTATCCCACATTTTACGGAGTAGAGTTCGGGTTTATATTTTTATACTAAAAAAATTCAATTCATTTTATCACTATATATATTCTTCAACTTATAAATCATTTTCCTAATAATATGATAAAACAAAATTATTTTTGTGTTATTTTCTTACAAGTAATTTTTTTAACTTCACTTAATTATTATTTAAGGAGAAAACCTTGAAAAATATTTTTAGGGATATTAATCATTAATATCATAGTTAGTATTATGATAATCATAACTGCATTATCTAGTCTTATTAAATTATAAATTATGTATCATATCTAAAGGAATAAAGTATCCCTCAACGTCATTAAAATTAATATAAAAAATAATGAATATCATTTATTATTATATAAAAAGGATAATCTTTTTAATAAAAGAATATGATTAAAGAATTTATAAACTTATAAGTCCTTCTCACATTGAATATTTTAAACTCAATATATATATATATATATTGTAAATTTAGTAGTTCCTTACCATTTTTCTATTTATCAAAAAAGAGAGCAAGTTGCAACATATACACATTTGGTGGCCTCAACTTTGCCCAAAAGAAACTAGGTTTGTTGGCCACCTTAAAGCATTAAACACCATCCAATATTGAAATTGTGTCTTTCGTTTACTAGCCGCTATGTCCATTTCTACTGTTTAAAGCAAGTGTCTTTGACAACATGAAAATTAAAATCTCACCTGTAAAAATCATAGGAAGCTGAGAGCATCATAAGTTAACCATATAAAGAGTCTATAGGTGTCGGTTCTTTTGTTGTTGCAGCCCAACATGTTGATCTTTGAATCGATTGAACCAATATGAGCTCTAGCATGATATTGAGATACCCTTATATCACGATTCCTTTTCGATTTCTGTCAGAATTGAGGCCACTATGAGACTTCCTTCATGGGCTTTAGCCAACACACATTTCAGAGTCCAATATGTGTGGATGGATTGGTGAAAGAGATATAGTCACCATCTTGTATGCAGAGTCGACAACAATATCCATGTTTTTCCTCTGAACCTCTATATCATCTTCCCTTCACTTGTCACTTTCCCTCTCCCATCGTTGGATTATATTATGAATACGTGTGGGATTGCCTCACGAGTAAACTTCAAAGATATTCTCTATGATATGTTTCTTCGCCTTCTACCTCGCTTTATTAGGCTTGGCCATGGTTTTTTGAAAGCATCTTCTTTTCTTTCTCCTTAGGTTGTCGCTTCTTGATTGATCTTTCACCATTGTTATACTTGAGTCTGAAGAGATTGAACAATTTTGTTGAACTAAAAGCTGTGAGTATTTTCGAGAGGGGCCTCTAGAGGGTGGTGAGGGATAATTGAGAAACGAGTACATAAGAAATACGATGGGACCCACTGCCACAATGGAGTTAGCCATGAAGATATGCATGCATATCATATTTACGAGAAAGGTAATTAGCAGAGTGTGATTGAAGACCTTGTTGGTTGACAAAAGAATATGGCGAGTTATCATTATAACTATACTCTCCCTATCTAACATACCACGGTTATAATTTAACAACTTTGCATGAAGAAAAAGCTCGAAGTAAGGGATATCGGGACCGGACTTCTTAGTTTACATAGAGAGGGAGTTTTGGATTCCTCCCCTACCCTAGTCATAGTGAGCGAGAGGGTAAGATTACGGACGCCTACATTGGTTTATCGTGGAACATAATGCATGATGTCTCATAGAATTGAGATATGCTATCTAGGTCTCTATGGAACCTCACGAAAGTGTGAAGAGGGTGAGCGAGAGACTTTGAATTTGAAGAAGTAAAATCCTACGAGGGGGGTTGTGAAACATGGCTCAATCTCCTTCTCAAGTATAACCAGGTTATGATTTTTTAACATGCTAAAGGGAAATGCATTGTTGAAGAGTGCATACATTTTTCTTGAGATTAGAATGATAACATTTCCTACCCTTCACACAACAATACTTATACAATCCCTCTACCCCTACCCATTCACATACTATCTCCATTGTTTTTAAATTGTGTGGGAAAATTGACAAGGATAAGAAACAGAGCCATTACATACCAAATAAAACTGCAATGTGTGACCATTGGATACACGATACGGGCGTGCAATGTTGCGTAAATTCCTTTTCGATCCTCCACCAATTTTGCGGCGAGGAGGAATGCTCTAGCAAATAAGTCGCTTCTTTCCTTAACCACTTCGATTTGTTGTTTCCAATGTCATGTTACGACATAATTAGTTGACATTCTTCATCACTGCCATAATTATACTGGCATGTGAATGTACCCTCCATCTCCTACTACAAGGATTTAATGAATGAGGACAAGATGGTGCGCATTGTCACATGCCTCCAACTATAGACCAACCTCCACCTTTCGAGCAAGTTTTCCACTAGGCATCCCGATCGGGGAAAATATAATATATTTTTCATTAAATGACTGAAAATAAATAAAAGATTAAACTATTTAAAAAAAAATCTTGATGAATCCGTATAACAAATTCAAATTCTTTTACAGCTATACGTGTTTAATCAAAATAACTAAATATTTATGATATATTATTTATGTTTTTATAATTTTATGGTATAAAATTTATTTTTACCCTTTCTTCTAAGATTTTGTTTTAGTATGATTACAAGATTAAAGAGTGAAAAATAGGCCCACATCAAAAAAAATAATTATTTTTAACACTGGGAATTTATATATTTTATTGTATTTATAGATTAAAAAAACTTTATTGATGGGTTTGATATCAGCCCATGCCATATTCGAAATTTAATTTATGAGGTAAAACATTGTGTTATTTTCCTTTGATGATTTTTTAAAAAATCAATCCACATGTCAAGATTTGGATACCTAGTTGGATACCTCGCAGAAGTTGAAACGGTTTTAACTCAAATGCAGAGCACCCATTCACATGCTTGGAACACTCAACTCCTTCCACAATACAAAGTTTAATTTTAGTTCAGGTATTAGTTCAGACAATCAGGTAATTAATTAAAGGAAGAACGTAATTTAATGACCAAAATAGTCGCAATCTAGTGACACAGAAACCCCACCTAATAATATATGGCAGAGGAGAGGATTGAAATGGCTCAAACTATTAACGGCTTTAAGAGAAAAAACAATTTTAGATTCCAAGTTTCTAGAACTTTTGATTTTCTTGAAAAGGGAGGACGACTCAAAGTAATTTAATCTAATTATACAGTGAATGGATGAAAAAAAACATCGAAGCTTTAATTTGATTTCAAAAATTTTGAAATGACCCTTCAAAAACAAAATGGATTTTTGCTTTTTGGAGTGAAGACGACTTCAAAAAAATTTAATTCGATTATGAAAAATCCCAACAGTCCAAGAGAATTCTATACCCAAAAAATAAATTCCGATTAAAAAAATCATTAACAAAAGGGATATATATCTTTATGCTGTCGCTTATGGAGAACATGCCCTACACTGTCACCTTCTCAAAGAGAATTTTCAAAACAAACCCAAATAAATTATTTTTTTAATTTCAGATAAAAAATAAAACCCTTGAAAAGAAATATTTGAATTAATGCAAAGGGTAAGATTAAAATTACTTTTCATCTTCCCTCAAATAAAATGCAAAAAATTTGTATCCCTTGAAAAAAAACTTGATTTGGAATCAAGAAAAACCCATCTTTTTCTTACGGCCAGAGGAGAGGATTTATAAGAGAAAAAAATGTTATCAAACAAGTCAAAGCCTCGGCCGCTTGAGAAAGAGAGAGTTTAGTTCAAATAAGAAGATCCAGTGGTTCCAAGCCAGTGCAGAAATGTGAAGGTCCAAGGTTCCATTCTTCAGACACCTATGGTATTCCCCTTAAAGAGGGAGGAATCTCAGAATCTGGAAATTTTTTTATTTGAAGAGAGAAATGGTAGAAACCCTCTCAGCTTGTAGAGGTAAACAATTAAACCCAAAAACAAATCTTAGATGTTTTCTTTAACTCATAATTTATAATTCTATAAGTTTCATCGTTATATATATATATATTTTCAACCTTTTACTTCTATATCAATATGCCAAATTTGTGGATATTAAGTAATTGTAATTTTTTTTACCCATGCATAGTACTCTATTATGAAACTGTGGTTTTCTTTACCATAGCTATTCATTAGCTTTTATAGCACAGGAGAGATTTGTGCATGGATTTTTTAACTCAAAAAAATTTATTCTATAAATAATCACTCATTCATGCACGAAGAAAAAATGTACATTTAATATAAATAAATATTTATTAAATACTAATAATTTAATATTAAACAAACATTAATTATAAATAAAATTCAAAGTTTCAAGTAATTATTTATTAAATAACATAATTTAATATTAATTAAAATATTAAATAAAATTCAAAAAAATATAATAATTATTTATTAAATAAAATAATTTAATATTAGTTATAAAAAATAAAATCCAAAGGTCTAATAGAGTTAAAACCTTGCTTTGATACCATATGTAGCAACCTAAAAAATTTAACATATAAATACTTATATCAAATATGTAATTAATAATCAACACACAAACTATTAACAAGCTAGCGTAGAATTTTCATAAACACGAGCAAATACGATTTACCTGTAACAAATATATTCCTTGAGACTCCAAATTTGAACAATATTCGAATCTCTGCAAAATGCAACAAATTTTTGGGAACAACTCTCCACCCAACCATAGGCTCAATTGCACATAATCTTTCTACAATTGGCCATCCCCGAACCCTCAAACAACATACTACTCTGTAAGGGAATGTTTTGTCTCATTACACTTTTCTCCCAAGAGAAAAGATGAAGGAATGATGAATTTCATCTTCCTTAGCGTCTATTAAATAGAACAAACAATGGAAATGGAACAACATGCACACATTCCATGTGTCAACATGCAACTTTTATTTCATTATTTTAAGTTTTATTTAATTTAATGTTTCTCTTAATTTAACTCTTTCTTGTTTTATTTTATTTTACCTTTTTGTTAGCTTTACTTATTTTAAGTATTTCTATGGTTCTCTTAGTTTAAATATTTTTTTATTTTATTCCTTTTTTCTTTTATTAACTTCACTTATTTTATAGTTTAATTTTATATATTCTTTATTTAGAACTCGAGTTTATTATTTAGCATTTTATTTATTTATTATTATTATTCTCTTTCTTATTTATTATGTAATATTTATTTAGTATTTATTTTAATATTATGTTATAGAGTAAACCCGGAAGGCGGGTTACACTTTTTGTGATAATTGGGGGTGGAAAATTCATTTTCCCAACTGTTGTGCTGAACATTTTTAAAAGTTCAGCTGAAATGTTCTAGAGTTCGACTCAAACTTTCAAAATTATTTTGGCCAAAACTAATTATGTTGTTTACATTGAAAACATATTGATTACATGGGCAAACAGCAGTTTTTTAGTTTGGAGATGCGAAAATCAGCAACAAAAAGCTCAACCAAACTAATAGTCCCGACCAAACTATTACTTGAGCCAAACTTTTAAAGAGTTCGGCCAAACTAGTTCTTATAAATATATCCTCCCACAAACCTTAATGGAGTTTTAGGCGTATTCACTGTTGCTTTCTTGTGTCTATCCGTTGTATCACATCTGTTTTATTGTCTCATGTTTATGTTTGTAGGGGACAAAAGGTGAGGTAGAGGTGTTTCCCTGTTGTGCTTGCTGATGAGGTGAGGTGAGGTGTTGCTCTTGTTGCTCTGTTTTTTTGTTGATTTTTCTTTGTTTGATTTTAATTTCAATTTTTTTTGGTCATAGGGAATTTGGTCTCGATCCTGCGTTTGTCTTGATGATATCTCAACTCATGCTCGATTTCTAAGTGCAACTTCATCCTCTTGTCGGTTACGAATTTCAGGTATGCTATCCCAATCCTCTTTCATTGAATTTACAAGTATGCTATCATAGATGCATGAATAATCAACTAGAAATTTGAGGAGTTTGTTATTAGTTCCTTTTAGCTATAATTATGTTGGGTTTTTTTGTCTTTAGATGCTTTTTTTGTAGAAATCGACTAAAAATGATCCTTGGTTTTGCTAATTAGTTTACTATATTATGTGAAAAAGTATTTGATCTATTGTGTTTTTAATTTTTAATTTTCCCAAATGCATGAGGCACCACTATCATCCCCTGCACCTACATGTAGGGGTGATATTTTTCTTATAATCATCCAAGACTTACACATGGCCCATGCCACTTATCTATTCTTTTGGAAAAAATTGAACATTGATAGGTGGCTTGTGACAACAATTATGACTGAACCACAATCTTAAGAACAATGATTTATGCCCACTTGCTGCGGATTCAAAAGACTACTATGTAAAATAGCACTAGATACCAAGATTCCATCTCTCGAGATCGAAAGATATTTCACTGGTTGTTGCTCTATGTTTTTCCAATTAATAAGGATAATTAATTGAAAAATAATTATAAATAACAATACCCATAAAGATCAATAGACCACGGTAAAGCATATTAAAATCAAAACACGGAGGTGAAAAAATAGATTGTAATTTGTATTTGATATTCTTATGATCTTAGAAGAAATTTATTACATGCAAGAAAAAGGGGTTGGACACACATTTGGTAGAGTAGCGCATGAAGTAAATTAATTAGTAAACCAAAATAAATTAATTATGTTGGTTTGGTTTGTCTTTAGAAGATTTTTTGGTTTGGTTTGTCTTTAGTTCCTTTCAATTTCACTCTTATGTATTTTCGATTTTGTTATTTTTAATTTCTTTATTTTTTTCATTGATTTTTTGTTTCCCTTATTTTCGATCGTTCATGTCAATCTTGGAAACTATAACAAAGATCTATAATTACTTACTTTTTCAAGCTTTCATTTGTAGAGATCGATAATTTATATCCAACTCCGAAAAAATTAAGTTAGGAATTCGGCCGGGTACTATCCATCATTTGGACAACACTTAAACCCTTTGTACTCGACTTTATCCACTTACCCGACATTCTTAATTCACTACCCATCCATTCTCCATTAGATACACGAAAGGAAACAACACATCATAAATACTACATAGTCACATCACCAACCAGAACATCATGTACACTAATAGCATAACATCTAAACCACATGAAATCACTCAAATTAGATACCTTCAAAATCAGCAAGACTTTTCTAATACTTATACTCACTCATATCTTGTACAGCTATATACTACAAGTTCTAATCACATTGTACTAGTATAAGCTATTACAGTGTATAATCATCTTCCATGTCTCTCTCGTTCCTTCACTACCCTTTACAAGCTATAGTATCTCATCTACGTTGGTTCATATAAGGTTATCTACTATGTTTCCATAATAAGCTTGATGTTGGTGGTATAGCTTCTACTTACAAAGAGCTTTATACCACCTTCTCATGGAAATCTTATTAGTCCGAATACATATGGTACTTACATTGTTCACATATAAGCATATAAGTCTCCTACATAATTACTAGTAAATGCGATGTATATAGTAACACTCTATATTCATGTAAACACGATTATAGTAGTACTTATATTATGCATAAGCTAGTAGTTACATATACAATTGATTTATTTAGAAATCCATCATTGCTAGGATATGCTTTAATGTTAGTGTCTTAACTTTGAGATTTACCCACCTAAAGATAGATAGATACTTTCCTTCCTTAATGAAATTCGATTTCAATTTCACTCTTATGTATTTGTAATCTTGTTATTTTTAATTTCTTTATTTTTTTCATTGATTTTTTGTTTCCCTTGCTTCGATCCTTCATGTTTGTTGTGTAAACAGCTCCAAAAATAGAAGAAAAGAGATATGAACGCCTTAGAAATAAGCCACTTGAAGGGCAACCTCGAAATACATTACATAAATGAACAATTCTTGGATGATATAATTTACAAAAACCTACTTTCTATATATGAGTCCATGGGGCCATAATGTAATCCTAGTGGGCCACAATGTAATCCTAGCCGACCTAGCAATAATAATTTAAGGGCACAATAATAACAAAATGGGGAGTTACAAGGGTTCGATAATAACAATAAGGGGGTTACACCTAACAATAATAAGGGACTATACTAGTGATATAGGGACCTAACATGCCCCTCTCCTTCAAAAAAGTGTTGTCCTCAATGCTTGAGTAGCTCCGGGTGCTTTGCGTAAAATTCTCATCCTCCCATGTAGAATCTTCGGTGGGTAAGTTCTTTCACTATGATGAGATACTCTAAAATTGATCGATTTAGTAGCTTTTCAAGTTCTTGCTTTCCATGACCACTTGAGGTTCCAATATGATTTTTCCTTCCTCATCAAGTTACAGCAATATTGTTGAGTAGGAAGATTTTCACTTATAACCTTCTTTAAGCATGAAACATGGACTTGGATGTACTCGCAAAGAGGCAGGAAGCTCCAATTTGTATGCCATAGAACCAATCTTTTGCAACACCTTGTAAGGACCATAGTACTTTGGTGATAATTTATTATCCTTCTTAGCTTGCTTGAGGGAAATTTGTTTGTATGGTTGTAGCCGTAAAAATACCCAATCTCCTACATCAAAAATTCTCTCGCTACGATGTTGATCGCTTTTTGTTGTTTCATTCGATTTTGTGCCAAATTCGAGGTTATCCTTTAAGAGTTGGGAGAACTTCTTGCCGATGCTTGTCGATGCTAATCTTCCACCTGCTTGAACCTTTGAATTTTCTCCTAAAGATGATGTGATGGATGGTGGATGATATCCATAAAGTGCCATTAATGGGGTCATTTTTACTTTCTGATATGGAAGGAAGTGTTATACCACCATTCAGCAAGAGGTAACCATTTGACCCATTGTGTTTGTTTATCGAGATACAAAACAATGAAGATATCCTTCCAAACATTTATTTACGATCTCGGTTTGACCATCGGATTGAGGATGATAAGATGAGCTATGAGCTAATTGAGTACCTCAAACAAGAAAATAACTCTATCCAAAAATTTCAGGTAAAAATGGGATCTCTGTCGCTCACAAAAACCCTTGGGCTTCCATGTAGCTTTTGAATTCTATCCATAAATGTAGTAGCAAGTCTGTACTTGCTTTAAATGGATGAGATAATGCAAAAAAGTGTGCATACTTGAGTAAGTCTATCAACTACCACCATGATGACACTCTTTCCTTCAGGACTTAGGTAAACCTGTGATAAAATCCATTGAAATCTCCTCCCAACATTGACTTAGAATGGATAAAGGTTGTAGAAGTCACAGGGTCTTAATTGTTTCCACTTTATTCTGGCTGGAAAAGAAAACATTCTGACACAAACTTTTGAATATTAGATTTAAGGCCATCCCAAAAAAAATTCTTTCTTCACCTTGTGGTAATTTTTTAAAAATCCTGAGTGTCCTCCTAAAGGAGAAGTGTGCAATTCCAGAAGAATATTTTGTTTTAGTTGGGAATTATTGCAAAGATATAAGCGATCTTTGTACCATAAGGAATCATTTTTCTAGCAAAATGTATTAGATGTACTAGGATCTTGCTGCAACTTTTGAATGAGTGTCCATACATCTTTTTCCTTCTTCCATTCATTTCTTGCTTAGGTTATCCAATGCTGGTTGGATAATAGAAATGGCACAAAGCAATGCTTCCACCTCTTCATTCTTTCTTGAGAGTGCATTTGCAACAACATTAAGCTTTCCTTTTTTGTAGATTATTTCAAAGTCATAACCCAACATCTTTGTGACCCATTTTTGCTGCTCCTCTGATGATAGTCTTTGTTCCAAAAAGTGTTTAAGACTATCATGATCGGTTTTTACCTTGAAGTGTCTTCCCATTGAGTAAGTTTTCCATTTCTTTAGTGCATACGGTGTTGCTAACATTTCCTTCTCATAAATAGGTTTACGTAAATACTTTCATTTGATTGGGACGACTTTCACAAAAGTAATGGGTCTTCCTTCTGCATTAAAACTACACCAATTCCATTTTCCATGAGGCATCACATTCCACGATAAAGGTTTTAGTGAAGTACTGCGTAGCTAAACAGACTGATTGCTGAGGCACATTGCCTCCTTAGGACGTTCAAAGGCCTTAGTTGCTTGAGGAGTCCATGAAAATGCATCTTTCTTCAATAATGTTGTTAGAGGTGCTACTATTCTCCCATAATTCTTAACAAACTTGTGATAATACCTGTTAACTCTGAGAAATCCTCGCAACTTCTTTATGGTTGTGGGGACTTTCCATTCCTTAATAGCTTTAATTTTGTTAGGGTCTGCTTTAACACCCTCGTGAGATACAATATGCATCCCGGAATATTCCACCTCTTGTACTCCGAAAGAAACATTTGGATTTTTTTGCATATAATTGTTTCTCCTACAATAGTTTGAGCACTCATCTCAACATGTTCGACTATGATCCTTCCAAGACCTACTTGTAGATTGAGTATATCATCAAAAAATACTAGCACAAATTTTCTAAGGAAGGGTTTCTGAAAATGGAATTCATCAACCCTTGAAATGTAGAAGGTGCATTGGTAGGAACAAAAAGGCATGATCAAAAAATTCATAATGACCCTCATGAGTTCGAAATGATGTTTTTGGAATATCTTGATCTTCATTCTAATTTGATGATATCTGAACGAAGATCCAACTTGGTAAAATAAATTGCTCCATGTAATTCATCCAATAATTCATCAATCAAGAATGGAAAAATTTGTCTTTAATGGTGAGCTTATTGAGGCTCCTATAATCCGGATACACATTCACCATGATCCATCCTTCTTGTGTACCAAAACTACGGGGAGCAGAGAAAAGAACTTTGACTAGGTTGAATTACTACCCGCCTCTAACATTTACTGCAATCGTATGTTCAATTTCGCTCTTTTGGAAGTAAGGATATCTATAAGGCTCGATGTTTGGAGGAACACTTCCCGGAATCAAATGAATAGCATGATCATGATCACGAATAGGTGGGATTCCTTTGGGAGTTTCAAACATATTGGAATGATTGTCCAAGACTTGTTGGAGATCTCGAGAAATAGATGATTTTGATGTCGGAACTTCTAGTGAGCATAATTGTGCAATTACCGCCTCGTTGTTCTTTCTTTAGAAGCTTTGTCATGACATTAGAGCTTATTATCCTTCCCTGGCTTCCCTTCAATACCACAGTAATTAGAGCTTCCTTTCCTTAGAAAAAAATTTCAAGAAAAGTTCTTGAAAATTAAAAGCTAAAGTCCCCAAAGATTGTAAGCATTCTACTCCTAGTACAACATCAGACACCTCCCATAGGAATGGAAAGCATTGGACTAGTCAATACATATTCCCTCATGATTAGCTTAATATTATGGCATTTTCCACGAGCAATTTATAGTTCCTCCATTACAACCATCACTTGACATTTTGGTGCTAGGTATAGGAAACAATTTAATTCCTTGGCTACCTTATAATGAATAAAATTATGGGTGCTCACGAATCAATCAACACTATTACCTTTTTCTTCTTGATTTGTCCTTGTATCTTGAGAGTTTGAGGAGTGGTAATTCTGCCAGTGCATTACACGATATGGTCGGATTCATTTCTTCCTCTTCTAGGGTTGGTTCTGGTGTATATCCTCTTCTTGTTCATTTTCTTCTTCCTCTTCACAATCTATGTAAAATAATTTCTTCTCGACACTACTTATGTCCTTTAGTGTATTTTCTATCACAACTGTAGCAAAGCCCTTTTGCTCTTTTTTCTTCCAATTGTTGTGGTGTCAACCTTGTAGGTTGTGGAAATCTAGATGTAGCAACACTTCTTTATAGAATTGAGTGGTAGGCTTCCTTGTCGCCATTATTTTACATTCAAATTTTCTTGCCAACCTGAATTCCTTCTCCAATGAATCCGGTTCCAAAACACGAACTTCATGTTGGATGTTATCCTTTAAAGTGCCTATGAAGAGATCGATCCTGTGTTCCTCGGAATATCGATTACCCTTATATTCAATTTTTGGAAGTCCTCAATGTCGCTGCCCCACTAAACCCTTTTGTTTGAGATTTATCAATTGGCTAAAGAAAGTGTTGCTCTTTGTATCCTCATAATGTGCTATCATTTCCTCCGTAAAAATTGACCAAGTGACAATTTTTTTATGGGAGCAAAGCCATCGATACCATACAAATGTATTTTTTTCTAAATGTAAAGTTGCAATGCGTGCCTTTTGTGTGTTTTGCACATTATGGAGATCAAAATATTGCGCCAACTGTAATATCCATGTTACAGGATCCTTTCCATCAAACTTCCTCATATCCATTTTTGGAATATGGTGGTTCTTCCCTCCAACAGTAGAGTTTATGAAATCACGATTAACATTTATTTTGTTCTCATCATGAGTTTCCTCTACTATCTTTTTCTCCATTAGGAAACATTTCTTGTATCAACTTTCCCAAACCTTCGATGTCTACTTTTAGATCTTTCTTCATGTTTTCCATCTTGTCTTTCATTTTTTCATCGATCTTAGCTTCCATGTCATCCATCTTCAGCTTCCATACCCACTTCCATGCCATCCATATTAGCTTCCAAACAACTCATCTTAGCTTCCATGCCATCCATCTTAGTTTTCCACGCACTTCTTCAAAACTTCCATTTCATTTTTTTGTTGTTCTTTGCAGAGTGAAATTTGTTGCACTTGCTCTTGTAATTTTGATATGTCATGTTGGCATTCTTCGTCTTCATGAGTCTTAGTAGAGCCTTCTAAAGGCTTAATGGGTGTTGAATTCTTTTTTAGCCATTTTAGACTCCAATATTGATATCTATTCTACTGATAGGCCCTATGCAATCAATTCAACTTGATTCTTCAAACAAGACTTATGCGATTCGGGAAAAAAAATACACACCTTTTACTTGCTTTGAGGAGCTCGATATTGAAATTGTATTATATCTATGATTACGAATCTTTAATATCTAAAATTCAGCACTAAAGTAGCCCTCTAAATTCTCTTTTGAATGCCACAGTTCGACCCGATTTGGATTCTCCAAGACAAAGTTGTGTCTAATCTCCCACAATAACCTAATTATGGACTGAGTTCGAGTAGAAGACTTATCCGACTTGCCACGTGTCACTGTTTCTATCCTTTGTCTCTGAAATTGATAGCCAAGAAACTAAATTCAGTGTACTTACAACCAATTTTTACAAAACTCCAATCCAGTACCTAGAGAGAGAGTTATTGAACTTTTCCCACGATCACCTCTTTGAGATGGAAATTCAGAACTGAAAAAGCACTACCTTCCACGGATCATATCTCCAAAAATATTGCGAGACTAAGCTCTAAGAATTTTTTGCGAGTTTCCTCAAGATTTCAGCTTTGCACCATACGAATTTTAGATTGTGAACCTTCGTATAAAAAAAATTATAGCGCAAATTCCACGATGACACAGTGAGGAGCTCGAAAAAAAGACCTAACTTACACGGATCATATCTCTGCAAATATTATGAACCAGGCTCTAAAATGTTTAGACAATATTCCTTAGGATTTCGACAGCACCCTAAACATTTCAACTACGAAAACTTCGTAGAAAAAAAAGTTATAGCGCAAATGCTACGATGACCTTTGTTTGGAGCAGTGAAACCCTAGAATCCAAAGCTCGATACCAAATGTTGTGTAACCAGACTCCAAAAAATAGAAGAAAAGAGATATGAAAGCCTTGAAAATAAGCCATTTCGAGGGGGCAACCTCCAATACATTACATAAATGAACAATTCTTGGATGATATAATTTATAAAAACCTCCTTTCTATATATATGACTCCATGGGGCTCATAATGTAATCCTAGTGGGCCATAATGTAATCCTAGCACGACCTAACAATAATAATTTAAGGGCACAATAATAACAAAATGGGGGTTACAAGGGTTCAATAATAACAATAAGGGGGGTTATACTAACAATAATAAGGGACTATACTAGTGATATAGGGACCTAACAATGTCACTCTTGAAACTATAAAAAAGATCTAGAATTTCTTTCTTTTCTAGCAACCCATTGCGAGAAATTGATAATTTATATCAACTCCGATTTGGTAGAAAAGGGTTTATAATTTCGTTTATTTCATTCCATTTTCCTTTGATTCTTATATATGTTTACATCCTAAAATTCAGACTTTTTTAGAATCACTAATTTGACTTTCTTAGCTTAGTTCAAAGTATAATTATATTTGTATTTTATTACACAAATCTATTCTTTTATAATTCGGGGAAAAACCTTCTTATACAAATAACCTTAGTTTCTTATACCACTGTGTTTTCCCTCCACACATGTATTGTACATATTTATTTTTTTTATAATTACATTAGAAATATTTCTATGTATATCCCAATTATGACACTTAAATTAATTCGGGTATTTTCATGCAATGTATTTCAGAACACATTTTATTTGAGCTAATTGCAACATGAATGAATAGAATTAAGAAACTCACACAAAATTCAGCAACATAATGAACAGAAATTCACCTGAGAATTCATCAAAAAAATGAACAGAAATTCACATAGAATAAACATAATTAAATGTTGCAAAGAAATTCACAGGAGAATTCATCAACTCGAGAATTCTTGCAATATTTAAATCATCTAGATGTATTTCATTAATGTACCTAAAATTATACCTTCCATGATGCTTGTAATCTTGTAAAATGTTAAGAGTGGAGTGTTTCATGATGTAATGGATATTAATAATCTAGATAATGTATAATGATATTATGATAGTATAGGTTGATGTTAAATTTGTAAAATTCTTGTACATATCAAGGATAAATGATAGTACAAGTCAAAAAATGACATTATTATAAATTATTAAACAATTTGTTAGGTGCTAAATCATACTTCTTATTAATGACTATAACTAATGCAAGTTGAAAATTATTTTTTACATTTGCTTAGCCTATTTATAGATCTCAAATTAAATGTTTGTAGATGTGATTTATCCCATAAAATTCAAAGAAAAAAACTTTAGAGGCAAACCATGTACATGTCTTTTCCCCCACAAACTCATAATTTCTATCTTAAACTCTAGGCACTTGGAGAAACTTTAAAGACACGTCATTTCTAGATGTGATTTCCCTTTCTATGTCATTTCTATCTTAAATTCTTGGCACTTGGGGAAAAAAGTTAAGGCATGTCATTTCTAGATGTGATTTCTCCCAAAAAATTAAAGGCAAAATTTAAGAGCAAACCATGCACATGCCATTTCTCCCACAAATTAAAGGATTTCTCCAATTAATTCAAGGAAAACTTTAAGGCCTAAAAATTGAACCTAAAGTGGTTGAACTCTCATATGATTTTGAACTTCCATAGGATTTTAGTCTATACGTTGAGCGTTATCTTCTACAAGTTTTAAAGGCGAGTGCTAGTCGGGGTAGTCTCTGGATCTCATCTTTTCTCAAAGGTGACATATCCGATAAATGCCCCTACGGTCAATATTTGGAACAAAATTATAAGTTCTTTGTTTTTAATATCCATAAACCACTATACCACTTTAAGGAAAACGTTGTACATGTGTCATTTCTCAATTCTCCCATAAACTTTTAGGCGAAATTGAAGGAATGTGTCATTTCTATTTCATTTCTCCCATAAACTATAAGGCAATTTGTCATTTCTACACAAAATCATAAAGGTGTGACTTTTGACATAACTTCATCAACCACTACCACTAATTGTTTTAGTAAGTACATAAAATAATTTTTCAAACCATGTCAATGTCTATTTCTCCCACAAACTAAAGGCTTTCTCTCATTAATTCAAGGAAAAAATTTAAGGCCTAAAAAATTGAACCTAAAGTGGTTGAAATCTCATAGAATTTTGAACTTCCATAGGATTTTAGTACTGTATGTTGAGTGTTAACTTCTGCAAGTTTTAAAGTTAGAGTCTGTAAAGGATTAGGTAGCCTCTTGATCTCATCTTTTCTCAAAGGTGACATATCCGAGTAAATGCTCCCTACAATCAATCTCTAGAAACAGAAATAGAAGTTCTTCATTTTAATATCCATAAACCACTACCACTTTAAGGAAAACCTTGTACATGTGTCATTTCTCCCTTCTCCCATAAAATTTAGGCAAACTTTAAGGCATGTGTCATTCTCATTTCATTTCTCCCACAAACTCATAAAGGTGTGACTTTTGACATAACTTTATCAACCACTACCCCTAGTTGTTTTAGTAAGTGCATAAAATAATTTTTTCAAATGATGTAAATGTCATTTATCCCACAAACTAAAAGGCTTTCTCACATTAATTGAAAGAAAAATTGAAGGCCTAAAAAAAGAATTGAATCAAACTAATATTTTGAACTTCCATAGGATTTTAGCATCATGTCATTGAGTGTTAACTTGTACAAGTTCTAAAAGTAGAGTACTGTAAAGGGCTAGGTAGCCTCTAGATATCATATGTTTTTCAAAGGTAACATATCCATTAAATGCCCCTACGAGTCAATCTTTGGAACAAAAATAGAAGTTCTTCATTTTAATATCTATAAACCACTACCACTTTAAGGCAAACCTTGTACATGTGTCATTTCTCCCTTCTCCCATAAATTGTTTAGGGAAAACCTTAAGGAATGTGTCATTTATATTTCATTTCTCCCCGGAACCTATAAGGAATTTAAGGCATCTTGTCATTTCTATATCATTTCTCCCATAAACTATAAGGCAATTTGTCATTTCTCCCACAAACTCATAAAGGTGTGACTTTTGACATAACTTCATCAACCACTACCAGTAGTTGTTTTAGTAAGTGCATAAAATATTTTTTCAAACCATGTAAATGCTATTTCTCACACAAAAAAAAGGTCTTTATCTCATTAATTCAAGGAAAAACTTTAATGGATAAATTGAACCTAAAGTGGCTGAACTCTCATAGGATTTTGAACTTCCATAGGATTTTATTATGTATGTTCAGTGTTAACTTCTACAAGTTCTAAAGACGATGTAGTCAAAAGGGCAGATTAGCCTCTGGATCTCATATTTTCTCAAAGAGTGACATATATAGTAAATTCCCCTACAATCAATCTCCGGAACATAAATAGAAGTTTCTTCATTTTAATATCCATAAACCACTACCACTTTAAGGAAAACCTTGTACATGTGTAATTTCTCCCTTCTCCCATAAATTTTTAGGCAAAATTTAAGGCATGTGTCATTTCTATTTCATTAAACCCACAAGTTCATAAAGGTGTGATTTTTTGACATAACTTCATCAACAACCACCACTAGTTGTTTTAGTAAGTGCATAGAATAATTTTTGTGAACCATGTGAATGTCATTTTTCCCAGAAACTAAAGGCCTTCTCCCATTAATTCAAGGAAAACTTTAAGTCCAAAAAAAACTGAACCTAATGTGGGTGAACTTCCATAGGATAGGATCCCCCAAACTCAAAGGCTTTTCCCCGATTAATTCAAGGAAAAATTTAAGGCCTAAAAACTGAACCTAAAGTGGTTGAAATTCCATAGGATTTTATTTTGTTTGTTGATTCTTAGCCTCTACAAGTTATAAATAAGTCTGTAAAGGGCTAGGTAGCCTCTAGATCTCATCCTTTCTTAAGATATGTCATTTCTAGATGTGATTTTTGCCATAAATTTGAAGGCAAAATTTCATGCAAACCACGCATGAACCATTTATATGTGTCATAAATCTCCCTTAAACTCTAGGAAATGCAATATTTAATGCATCTCATTTCTAGATGTGAATTCTACCATAAAATTTACATCAAACTTTTAAGATAAACCATGCACATGTCATTTACCTCATGATATTGTGTCATCTATACCATGTCATATATATATATATATATATATATATATATATATATATATATATATATATATTTATTGAATTTTTTTTTTCAGGGATAAGAAAACCATTAAATATGGTTGAAAAATGGAAATTATGCATAGAAGTTTCTTGCTATCCCAATCCAGGGAAAGCAGTGATTACATATGTGCTTTCCAATATTGCGACTAGCAAAGTAGTCTAAAGAAAAATGAATATACCGGGAAGAAAAACAAACAACGAGACATATTATATTGCATTGATAGAAGGCTTGGGAATAACCATGGAGTATAGATCAAATGGAATTATAGTTTTCACCAATTATCAACTTGTGTGCAGCCAAATGAATGGCATGTGCCAATTTAAGAAGGAGATGCTAAAAGAACTGCATGGAATAGCAAACAATATTGTTAGCCAATTTCAATTTTTTTGTATAAGGCATTGTACAAATGTGAATAAGATGTTTGTTGATCTATTGCATGGGGCAATTCCAATTCATGATTCATATATCAAAGATGAATTAGAATTATACAGAGCAATTCCAATGCAAGATTCATCTCTCAAAGATGAATTGGTTTTGAGATGCTCTTCTTCAAAAATTCAAGATTCATCTCTCAAAGATAAATTAGTGTTGAAACACTCTCCTTCAAAATTTATTGATGGAAATTGCAACATATCTTGGATATGTGTGTGTTATGTACTTATAAATGCGTCTTTTTTAATGACCATGTGATTTTTTCAATTATATACCAAGTGTGCTCCCACCACACCATGTAAAGCGCAACTTGGTGAACTTCACATTTGCAACAAGTGGTGAAATTCAAATTTTTATAAAATTAAAATGCGGGGACTTCAACAAATTTTTGTTTAGATAGAGTTTATTTAAATGCAGTTTCACTTCTTTTTTAATGACCATGTGTTTTTTTCAATTTTATACCAAATGTGCTCCCACCATGTAAAGCTCAATTTGGTGAACTTATCATTTTTATAATTTCTTTTTTGCTTAAATTGAGTTTCACACATCAATTAGTGCTTTGAAAGTTGTGTTGTACATAATTTGTGTACACTAAATTACATTAATTTTCTGAAATTTATTTTGTGTAAATGTCCACCAATAGATATATATATCATGGAGGATGAACGACGAAGATCAACAGAATCCCATATGGGGGTTTAGGGATCGGGGGATGTTCATGGTATTTAAATATAATCTTAAATCTCCACACATGTGTGTACATATGGAATTGATTTTTTATTAACTTTGTGAGTTAAATTAGTTGTTAATAAGTTTTATTTTTTATTTTTAAGGAGCTAAGAAGAGAAGGGTCTCTACTCCATCCATGGAGCATGCCCATGGTTCACCAAGTCGTGGTATGGTTCACGCAATTTAATCAATGAATATGTACATGTATTTATATGTACACATGAATGTATTTTTCAATTGATTATAAATTCATATTTATTTATGAAACTTCTCTCTCGTCTCGAGATGTTGGTGGTGGTTCAAATCCCCTTAGAGGGTCGTCAACGAGTGGTAGCAGGTTGCGTGAAGGTGGTAATATTTATTCCCCCAAAGGCCAATCAACGGTTGGTAGTGCTGGTTGTCAGCAGGGTCGTTCTGGGTCTCAACAATTTCAGGGTGGAGAAGATGCTAACCAACCACGTCGAGGTTGCCATCAATTTCAATATTTTTTTCATTTAATTTGTACAAATTTGTTTACATGTGTTTTTTCTAATATACAAAATTTCATATATATTGATGCAGAAGCTGAAAATGTTCCAAATATTGGTCAAAATAGATGCAGGGCAGAACGCTACATTCAAGAAGAAGGTTGTCTACCCACCACAACTTATCCGGCCAACATTTATGATATACCATGGGAAACAAACATGGCGCAATGCACCTTACAAAGGTGTGAAAACCTTCATGCAAAATTGCGGAGAGATCTCGTGGCTTTGACTCTACCTGCTGAGAGTCGACAAAGTCTCGAAATAGTTACACAATCATTGGGCGAAATTGTATACTTTAAATATAGCTTGCTATTTGTATGATAGGCACCTTGCGGCCTATGGAAGGCTCCCATAGAAGGACGAGGTTCCTGTTTATTTTGCACAATTGTTTTACGCAAAAAAAAATTTGGGTATGAAACCCAACTACAATGACCTTCCGTCATAATTTTTTGGTCAGGGGAAAGGTCGATTGTATGATTATAAGGGCACTAAGCGAGATGTGGATTTCCCTCACCCTAAGCTGCCATTGGTGAGTCGACCTTTTCGGGTCGAAACTCTGCAGTCAAAGATGAATGTGACTTCTCAAATAAGTCAAGAATCAAGGGATGTCATGGTCAACAATGTTTATAGCAGATTGGGTGGAGTCGATGTTTGTCTAAATCGACAAAGAGCACGTGAAAATGCACGTGCCAATTTTGTGTATTGTACAGATGAAGAGATTGACAACATGAATGTTGAAAATCTCCGAATAAATGCAAAAATTTGTTGCAATGGTTTTCAAGACCTAATTCTTCATGAGGAAGAGGGCACGGGAACAGTATGTGTTAATGACCTTAGGGTTAAATTCTTTTAACATGTATACATGTGTACAATTTGTAATAAATACATGTGTATGTACATGTATACATTTATTTGTATGTACATTAATCTAACAAAAATGTATCATTATATGTTAAAACACCATTTGCAGTTGTCACGCATGATGAGTGACGAAAATTTTAATATCATGTTCGAGACCTCTAGTTCAAACAATGCAAATGGGTCTCACCATCGAGATATGTTGGTAAATGTTAGTGTTTTCTAATTGATATTTTTAAAATAAATAATTGTGCACACATGTACATGTACATGTATATATAATGATAAAAATTTTTGACAGATTCTGATTCCATCCGATGTTTTTGGGATGGCGGTACCTTATTCTTCCTTGGGAGATGTACCTTCTACTTCCTTAGGAGATGAGCCACAAGTATGGACAATTTTTCACTTTTAAAATTTATGTTTAAGTTATATATATATATATTCCACCTCAAAAAGTTCCATTAAAAATTGAGATATATATATATATATCTTGAGTTATTTTAAAATTTTTGAATTTAGGTTCCCATAAAATATTTCTTTAATCCACGAACTCTAGCAATGGAGATAGGAACATCCACACCATTTCAACCATTTCAACAAGTTGCTTTTAACATTTTTTTAATATTATTCAAAATAAGTTTATATATGTACACGTGCATTTTCATTTGGAATTTTTTAATATATATATATATATATATATATATATAACTGTACATGTATATTGTACAGTTTACCATTGCAGATGTTCCCATGGGGGGGGGGAACTTGTAGCAGGTGAACAAATGGAGAGGGAACCTCATGAGGTATTGCATGATTTTTTTTTATATTTTGTTTTTTACATGAAGTTCTATATATATTCTCACTCATTTTTAAAACATCAAATTTTAATGTTCAAGTACATGTGCATTGTGTATAGGTTTCCCATGCTTCGTATGATAGTGCGCGGATTGAGACCCTGATAGGAAAGGCACTACATCCATCTCTATTTGATGGACATGATTTGTAGATTTGATTTCAAAATTTGTATAGTCTTAAATTTACTTTTTTATATATTATCTAGATGCATTGTCATATATATATATATATATAGTTTGATACTTGTGAGATCTACAATTTTTGGACATATTTTATTACAATGTTAATATAATTTGTTTTGTTCCAAAAAGTTAAGTTTTGGGATGGCTTTAGTACTTTTGGCATGTGAATGTGAAGTAATGTTGTTATATAATTTGTTTGGTTTCTAAAACTTTTAAGTTTTGTATAATTGAACTACTAGTAATGTTGTCATCTATAAATTAATGTTTTGCTTCTATAAATTAATGTTTTTCTTCTGAACTACATTTGGCATGTTATGTAATGATGTGTTATAATTTGTTTTGTTTTTAAAATTTAAGTTTTGGATGCTTGAAGTACATTTGGTATGTGAAGTAATGTTGTGATCTATAATTTTTTGTTAAATTAAAAGTTAAGTTTTGGATGGTTTCAATCTACATTTGGCATGTGATATAATGTTAAATGTTTTTATTGGATAGTTGAACTATAATTGGCATGGCATGTGAAGTAATGTTATGTATGATATAGTAAAAAAAAAATTAAAACTCAAGTTTTGGATGGTTTCAATCTACATTTGGCATGTGATATTTAATGTTAAATGTTTAATGTTTTAATGTTGCACGATATATAATAAAAAAGTTTTTAAAACTTAAATTTGGATGGTTTCAATCTACATTTGCACATGTGATATAATGTTAAATGTTTCTATTGGATAGTTGAACTATAATTGGCATGGCATGTGAAGTAATGTTGCACGATATATAATCAAAAAGTTTTTAAAACTTAAGTTTTGGATGGTTTCAATCTACATTTGGCACATGTGATATAATATTAAATTTTTTTATTGGATAGTTGAACTACAATTGGATGGCATGTCAAGTAATGTTGTGATATAATCAAAAAGTTTTTAAAACTAAGTTTTGGATACCATTTTAATCTACATTTAATGTAAATCTCTTTAATTTTGATTTAATGTTAAATGTTTTAAATGTAAATCCCTTTAATTTTGATTTAATGTTAAATGTTTTAAATGTTTTGATATAATGTTAAATGTTTTGATCTAATTTTTTGATGGTTTCAATCTACATTTGGCCTCTGGAAGACCCCATGCGTAGACATCGGATGCGTTGCAGAAGGGGAGGTAGGGGTAGGGGTAGGGGTGCCGGGGGCAGGAGTGCTGGCTCTCGCCTGCTTCTTTCAATCCATGACATAAGCAGGCACCCTCCTCCAGTAATTAGTGTTGCACAATTCCACTTCACCAGTGCTATGGTTAGACCTCAAATTATGGTGACCATTTCTGTCTTTTTTCAGGAGGAGCCCCAAGATGAAGGTGCCTTTGGTTCCAAGAATCAGCGAAGAAATTCCACCATCCCAAACCATCAGCCCCAAGACACCAGGAAGTTGGCAGCTCTTCTAGTCAAATCCGGCTCAACGAGCTCCAGCAGCGATGGCGCAAGCAGCGGCAACTCGGCCTGTGTGGAGAAAAAGCTCAAAAATGACTTTGGCTCCTCTTCCGCTTCGAAGAGCTCCTCCCAGCACTCCAAGGGAGTATTTGATGATCTGGAGGACTACATTTGTCCAATTGTGGAGGAGAATCCTCCTACACACATCGATAGCTAGCCTGATGTCAGGTCCTCTTTAGCTTTTTTAAACTTTTGTCATGTTTTGCAATCATTATGCTTCTGAACACTCTATTTCTGTTGGTTTCCCGATATTGGGCAGCATCTTCTAGGTTGGTTTCCCAGTCATGGGAAGCCCCTTTTCTGTTTTTTTGATTCAGACCCCCTCTGATTGTTTTGATTTAATAAAAAAGAGTAAAGAAGTAGTTATATGTAAATCTCTTTAATTTTGATTTAATGTTAAATTTTAAATGTTTTGATATAATGTTAAATGTTTTGATCTAAGTTTTGGATGGTTTCAATCTACATTTGGCCTATGGAAGACTCCCATGTGAAGTATTATTTCGATTTAATCAAAAAGAGTAAAGAAGTTGTACATTATCCCTTTAATTTTGATTTAATGTTAAATGTCAAATGTTTTGATATAATGTTAAATATTTTGATCTAAGTTTTGGATGGTTTCAATCTACATTTGGCCTAGATGGAAGACTCCCATGTGAAGTATTGTTTTGATTTAATCAAAAAGTTTTTAAAATTCAAGTTTTGGATGGTTGAAGTACATTTGGCATCTTAAGATTGCTTTTGATCTCTACATACTCTTGTTTGAGTGAAAAAATTTCCAATAGGAAGAACATAGCTTTTCTAGAACATATATATATAGATCCAATACATATAACATTTTTCATCAATGCACATTTATAGAAAAACTACTTTCATTTGATACTAGAGCATGTGCATGTACCAAAACAATTTGTACATGTGCAAACATTTGTACAAATAACATAAGCAGCTCAATTTTTAGTTGAGTACTGGAAGTTCTAAAACATATTTAATCCAAAGAGAATAAATTGTTGGGTAGTTCAATTAAAAAAATTCCAATGGAATGCCATCTTCAATAATTCGTTCATGATCAGATTTTGACATTTTCCATTTCTTAATTTTTTTTTATTTTTTTTTATTGAACCTTTATCAACTTTATGCATGCTGCACACACCAAGTGACTATATTGACAAATTATGAAATCAGGTTCATAGTCTTCACCACTTTGATTAGTTTGTCTGAAAAAATAACTTTTCAGTATAATAGATCTTCTTTCATATTGAAATCCATGATCATTATAGTTTTCTAATAATTTCATTTTTCGTCCAGTGCAACGCATCAAATAATACTTCACATTTTCATCATTTTCAATAGGTGCAATTACAACAAAAACATCTCCTGCATAATAAAACAAAATTAACAAAATTATACATATATTTAAATTTATTTCTAGATATTTAAATCATTAGAAAGCAATTCAAATGTTACCTTCTCTAACAAGATCAGAAACTCGATCACCATCGGATGATATTGTAGTTTCCTCTGATTGCATTTCTTCAAACATTGCAACAGACCTCTTGCCTTTTGTATTTAGATCTATATGTTTCCAATAGTTTACATACATTTTGTTTTCACAAACGTCATAGGATGTTGTGTTGTCTATGCAAACATGACAAAAACAATAATATTTTCTTTTATCCAATGCAAACACATTTTTGGATGACTTTGTTTTAATTGAATGCAATTTTCTAGTCCCTTTTATTGTTTCAACGTCATTTCCAATTGATCTATCTACGTCTTCGATCCCAATATGCTAGAAACACTTTTATATGGAAAATTCAAAAAAGAATGTAAATATGATATCAAAATACAATAAAGATAATCATTGCACGATAAAATTAGATTTCCAATAAAAATTAAATTGAATGTACCTTTGCACTTCCCTTGATGGGTTAGTCTCATGGCTTAGAGCAGTGATGCACCATTGAACAACTTCTTTCGCATCCACAAGTTGGCTTGCAGAGGGGTTCATTTGATATCTTCGAAGTGCTCATTTTATGCATGTCCCTGCACCGTCATGTTCTCCTTTTCCATGGCCAGTCTCAAAGAAATTCCAACAATGTTTAATGCAGGTTTTCTTATAAAGACAACACAACCAAAAGAATGATCATGCAGATTTGAATTGACTTGCACATCCGTCTGACCATATCCAATTTTCATTGAATGTTATTCCACGATTTTTCAAGGAATCATAATTTTTTCCAAAACAATGTTGTACAAAATATGTATCATGTGTACAATCGTCACTGATATAAAAGTGATATTCTTTAATGATATGTCGATTTTCACTCGTGCTTTCTATATGATTGACGTTTTGTTCAGCATGTCTATATAGAATATGGACGAGCATAAAGACTTGGTCAGAATGATAGTATTCACTCTGAATTTCTTTTTGTGGAACAAATGTGTATTTCTCTGCAAAATCAATCACTGAAAAAATGGTCCCTGGTGGAAAAATTTCATGAGATTTTTTGAATTGCAAGTCTTGCCATCGAGCTCTATGGGAATGCTTAGTGTATTTGTAAATTTATGCCCCAAACTTTCTCAAAATGTCTATCACAAAAATTTTGTCTTCTCGTAATTCAGTTCTTTTAACACTATTTGCACCTTGAATCGATGTATGGATATATTCATATCTCTTCCATTTCACTTTCATGTTGTACAATGATTGATCATTTATATCAGTACGATATTTGTTTTGAAATTGAGTCAAATTTCCACAATCATCGCATTTTTTACCACCAACACATATATTTTTGTAAAATAGGTCATCGCTTTCTCTTTCACATAGAATTTGAGATATGAAATCACGCATAGTGGGAGGAGGAGGTGAATGATAACAACAACAACAAGTGTCGCGTACGGTGATAGGTTTTACATACCATGGTTTTTGCTGAACAAAAGCACTGATTTAAACATGAATTTCATGATTCTCTTCTTTGAACTTGTTGAATAACTCTATCTGAGTGGTTTCTAAGAAATCTTTTTCATGTTCTTCATACTGATTTCGTGCTATTCTTCTTCACATCACATGCTTTGCAGTTGGCGAAGCATGCAAATTGTTCTTCCAATATTCATATATTATTTTTTTAACATTTTCTCCAAGTCTATCTTTGTATAGTTGCCTACAAATAGCTCTCCAACAAGCGAGTTCATCATTTACATCTATTTGTAGCCAAAATTACCGATGTTTGTGCAAAGTTTTTCACGAGGTTCCCAGTGCTCACGCCATAGATGTTACCAAACGATTATCTTTAGTACTTGATGAAACCATTGCCATGTGTATTCCTCTACATAGTATCACTGTTGAAACATTTTTCTATATAGATCTCTAATTAGTTATAGCACTATTTATATTTTGTCTGTTTTCCTTCTTGTTTTTTATCTTTGGTTGATTTTCGAATACCCAGTAGTGTCGTAGCTTCTTTTAATTTCCTTAATGATAGGAGACCTTTCAACATTTGAGCTTGAATTGTCACCTGCTCCTTTATGAAATACGTTTCAAAAATGTGGTTAACACGATATCGTATATAATGGTCAGGTTTTTTATCTCCATATGTGTGAGTGTCAACATTTTCTAACATCTCATCATCGACACTGATTTCATCTATACATATTCGAATAAATAGTACATAACAAGTTTACATATTCAATAAATAACTAAATTAATAAATATATGTATAATTTCAATAATACGTGCATGTGTTCAATATATATATATATATATGTACATACCTTGTGATTCAATTTCTTCACTTGAATTTCTTTCAATATTTTCACCATCTTCAATCATTGGTTCAATATCTCTTTCACTTTCTCTTTCAAAATTTTGTATCTCATCATCAATGTTTTGAGAAATATTTCTCTCTGTTTACATTGCAAAATATTTTTCTTGAATTAGTTCATCAAATAAAAATTAAGCTTCACATTTTACACTAGGAAAATTTTAAATATATCAATAGATCATAATATTTACATTTACATACCTGCTTCAATTTCTAGTTGAGGTTGATCTTCCCCTTCAATATTTGAGAGTGTTTCTATCTTTCTTTTCCGAGATTGTCTTGTCTCTTCTCTACGTTCCTCAGGGTCTCTTTTTCGATCATATTTTCTCACACAATTCCTTTGATTTCCCATGATAATAGAGTATGAAGTTCAAAAAAATTCCTTCAAAAATTTAGACAATAACTCAATTAGAAAAAGCATCACAAAATATTTAATTTAAAAAAAAAACTCATTTTAAAATTTTTGCAAAAAATACATACTCCAATCCAAAACACTAACTTTAAAAAATCCGAGAAAAAAATGTCTTGTAAAAATGAAACGAAGCTCAAAAATTTTACTTCAACTCAAAACACATCTCTAAAAATTCGAAATTAAGCCCAAATCTATACTTTCAAAAAAAATGAAGAACAAAAAACATTCAAAAAAATGTATCACATACCTCCAAGGAATGTCCTTTGAATGTACGTCCAAGAAAATTCCTTAAACCCAAAACAATGCTTTGCAAAATCAGACTGCCTCCAACAAATGTCTTCCAAAAAAAGTCCTTAAACCCAAATCTCCAAGAAAAGTCTTTAAACCCAAACCAAAACCTTTGTAAAATTAGACCAAATGTGCGAAATATTAAAGAAATCATAGATAGATGCAGAAATTTAATAAATGTTCTTTGGAGGAACTCACTTCGAAATTCTTTGACCAAGCGACAAAGAAAAGCAAAATTCGACATAACTTTGAAAAAAAAGTTTGGCAGAGATTGAAAGAACTGAGCGAACTATCGAAGGCGTGAGACTTAAACCCCAGCCACCAAAAACTGAATTCGAACATGACGTCACATAAATACATAGATAAAACTCTAAACCTGTTTTTGTAACTGATGCAGTTAAACAACGACATTGGATGCTTTGTTGGAACCAAAAAAACATTTTTATGAGTGAATCATATGAAAATATAGCTTTTAATGAATTTCATAAATGTTACTAATTTTAATCTAATTTACAACAATAAAATAAAGTGCAAACAATTTAAGGTCATTGTATTGATTGATGAAAATCAAAATTATGTCTCCAAGTAATACATTAAAAATTTAACAAATTATGGAGCATTACATTGGTCCGTTGACTGTAATGGGTAGCTTTTAGATTTTTAGTTTATAACTTGTATGTTAAGAAATTTGTTGCCACACGAAACATATAAAAAATATGCAGTTTTTTCATATTGGACCAGTTCAAAAAATTCTAGTAATTATGATATGCATCCATTGGCTTTGTAAATATGACGAAACCGAAGTAGAGTCTGTCTAGATTGTTGTAACACATTTTGTTTTCTGAAAAATACAAATTTTCAAAGAATACAACATTGTGTATTAACATGACTTCTTATGAATCCTTTGCTTGTTAAAAAACAGAGACTCAAAGAAACGCTAAGTTGACATGTCAAATGTTCATAAAAAAATTCCAAAAAATAAATAATAGAAAGCTAACAAAATTTCTAACAACCTTTATTTTATCACAAAATGAAATTCTAAACAGAAAAATTGTTATAGTTTGTAGAAAGTTGAAGAATCGAAAAAAATGAAATTTTTTTCTCAAAAAAGGGCAAAAAGTGTAACCCAACTTCACATTTTCACCCTTTATTTAATAATAATAAGATTAGAACTTTAACTTCTTTATTTTTACTATTATTATTGGAAGAATTAATATATCACTTAAATATATATACATTTCAAAAAAAATTATGAGATTCTTAAGATTCGAGATTCTTAACTTGTAAATAGGTTTTGTTACAATACCATAGCTTACTATTACCACGTAACATGGTCTAACTACTAGACAAAATGAGATCTTTTGGGCCATTTTTCCTAATTAATTTTAACCTAAATTTGACAAAGTTTTTAAGTTATTCAATAAGCATAGTTCTAATGACTAGAGAGCTTTTAGGTGTTGAAGTCATTTATGCATTCATTACGCCGTAAGGCATCCCTCTTTGAAAATAACTCCCCAGCCGCCATTGTGGCACCATCTGGCACCATCGATCTTGTGTGCTATACGATTCAAATATTATCCGATGTTAGATGCAATTTTTGGTAGTTAGGGTATGTTAATTATTGATAAATTATTACTCTTTCTTCCGAGCCTTTGCATATACGATGCCCCAAGATCCTTTCAGAGTATTTTCGGTGGATGTAGAGGGTGAATTGTCTAGCAAGATACGCTCATACAAACAAGAATTTCTTGTCAGTGTGGACCTGAGGAGTGGAGCTTGAAGCTGAAGGGGACATTTCAGAATCCATGAAGTCGACCTGCCTCAGATAAAGGGCTTTCAAAGCTGGCTAAAGTGTAACGGAAATGTACATTCATTCTCTTTATTGAATTTATGGGCACCTGACTAATGGAGCTTGAAGTCTAAGGGGACATTTCAGAATCCATGAATTCGACCTACCTCAGATAAAGGGCTTTCAAAGCTTGCTAAAATGTAACAGAAAGGCATTCATTCTCTTTATCGCATTTTTGGGTACCTCACGGGTGGAGCTTGAAGCCGAAGAGGACATTTCAGAATCCATGAAGTCGACTTGCCTTAGATAAAGGGCTTTCAAAGCTCACTAAAGTGTAACTGAAAGGTATTAATTCTCTTTATCGCATTTCAGGGTTGAATTTCCTATAAAGCTTTCTAAATGATTACCACAACTCCAAGAGGCACCAGAGCATAGGGAAAGGAGAAAGAAACAAATAAAATGGACCAATAAATTTCGTGGCATTAACATGAGAGAAGTACTAGGTAATTATCTCTTCTCTTTATCTTTACCAATTAATTCATTATTTACTTTCTTTCTTGCTAGGTATTATTATTCTTTGGTTTTTCGAATGGAATAACTTTGGCTTTTCGAATGGAATAAGATTCTTCTATTGGCTAGTACAAATAAGGTTCCACCAAGCAATCAAAGAATAAATGGATTTGTTTCCTATGTCTTGTATTTGAGCTCTCTTTGCAATAAAGAAACGACTATCCAAATCCATTCTTCTTGGAAGCCAAGAATCTTCTAGCACAGATACTGCTACAGTTGTTGAAGAGTAGCCGAGTGAAAGGAAAGATTTGATGCGTGCTTTTGTGGACTCTTTCCACGATACCAACAAGGGACTGAGAGCTAACAATGAAACATGGGCTGAAATTATAAAGTTAATTACCTAAATAGAAGTCAAAAATCATACTCCAACACCTACAACATCTCTCAATCTCCTTAATGGCAAACGGATCCTAGTGTGATTCTTCACACATTAGATTTTTCTTTTTCTTTTTATGAAAATTTTATCTTGAATGTTAACAAAAACATAAACCAGGGGACTACCTTTCAAATATGTTGCACTTTTGTGCTTGGTAAGCTCCCTTTCCTATTGAAAATTCTAATGGAACCCTAATGTATAGAAACAACCGGTTTAGCTTCCTTTATAGATTTACAAATAAAAAAAATTAAGGTTAAGATGTTCAAAAACGTCTTGCTCTTTGCATCTTTCTTCAACGTAGGATTCCTTCAAGCTGATTTTCCTATGTCGAAGAACCCCATATACTTATATACCTATTTGTAAGATTGCGGCACCATATACTTGTATATCTATAAAGTGCAGTGTCATTCGTAAGTTGTTCTTCTTCATGAGTCGGGGTTGTTATGCCTTTGAATTTGAATGGGAAGATGGAATAGGAAAAGCCAATTTTCAGCAGTGGTTGGAAATGTCAAAGTAGAATGTAAATAAATAATGTTTTAAATAAAATAAAAAGATTAAAATTACATTAATTAAATATATTTCTTAGTTAATAGATAAAATATATAATTTAATAAAATATATATTGTTTGATGGTTATGGAAGTAGAATGTAAATAAATAATGTTTTAAATAAAATAAAAAGATTAAAATTACAATAATTAAATATATTTCTTAGTTAATAGATAAAATATATAATTTAATAAAATATATATTGTTTGATGGTTATGGTTGTATTATATTGATAAAGGCCTTTGAATTTGAATTGGAAAATTGAATAGAAATAACCAAAAAGACCGTGAAAATTTATTAGAAAAAGCCAAAATTGCAATGGAAACTTCAGCACTTAAAAGAGAATGTAATAAAGTAAATTAAATAATATGTCTTACATAAAATAACTAGATTATAATTACATTAATTAAATAAATTTATTATTTAATAGATAAAATATATAATTTAATAAAAGTTATAGTGTATAGTTGTGTATTTGATTTTTTTTTAATTTCAATAAATTTATTATTAAAAAAAAATTAACAGAAGTTTTACGATTCAAAAAGTTTTTTATTTTATATTATGTCTATAGATATGTTTATTTTAGAATAGGTTTTTCACATTTTGAATTTTAATTTAATTATCAATAATTATTATCTCTATAGTAGTGATTTAACCTCTATAGAATATTATATAATATTATTAGTAGTGTATATAAAATAAAGTCTGAATGAGTTATGTTTTTTTCCTCTTTAATTAAGCACATAATGCCATATGAAATGAGTTATCCATTTTTGGGTAAGTGTTATTGAAAAACGTGGTATTAGCCCATGATATTGTAACAAAGCCTAGTGATGGGGGAAGAGAAAGGATTGTAGGGGAGGGGGAGAGAGAGAGAGAGAGAGTGATGGGGTAAGAGAGAGGGAGGTAGGAGAGACAGGAAGGAAAAGAGAGGGGACTTGAGAGAGAGGAGAGAGGGAGGGATAGAGAGATGGAGTTGGATGGGGAGAGAGGGAGGGAAGAGGAAATACATAGAGAGTGATAAGTGGAGAGAGAGGAGTGATAAGGGAGAGATGGAGAGAGAGTGTTTATGTTTGGGGGTGAGATAAAGAGACAAATATGGAGAGATGGAGAGAAGGGGGGAGAGAAGGAGAGAGAGAGACATATAGTAGCAAAGTTGGAAGGTGAAGAGAGAGAGAGGATAGCGGGAGGGAAGAGAGACAGCAGCAAGGGAGAGGGAGTGAAGCGGAAGAGAGAGAGGGGGGAGGAAGGGGAGCAGGGAGTGGTAGATAGATAGGTTGGAGAAAGAGAGTGTATATTTTGGGCTTAATATAGAGAGACAGAAGGAGATAGAGATATAGATGGAAGGTGAAAAGAAAGAAGATATAGATGGAGACAATGACGGAGGGACAAAGAGATTGATAAATATGGAGTGAGAGAGTGTGTGTGTTAGTGGGCGAGATAAAGAGACAAAGAATGAGAGAGTGTGTGTGTTAGTGAGCGTGAGATAAAGAGACAAAGAATGAGAGATAGAGGGATATATATATATATATATATATATATATATGGAGGGGGGAGAGAGGGAATAATATTTCTTGCAATAGATGCATTGATTTCAGTGTAGGTGATTTCTAATCCTATTTGATTGCTTTCAGTAGATTCATTGATTTTAGTGTAGATTTTGATTTCTAATGATATTTGATTACTTGCCGTAGATGCATTGATTTGAATGTAGATGATTTCTAATCCTATTTGATTGTTTGCACTAAATGCATTGATTTCAATGTAGATGGTGATTTATAATCCTATTTGATTGCTTGCACTAGATGCATTAATTTCAATGTAGATAGCTTCTCTTGACTGTAACTTTAGTCTGTACTATATGCTTTCTTAATAGAATTAGTCTTATTTACAAAAAAATAAAATAAAATAAAATAATAATAATTACATTAGAACTTAAAATTCTTTATTATTATTATTATTTGAAGAATTAACATATGAGTTAAATATATATACATTTCCAAAAAATTTAGAATATTTTTAACATTGGAGATTCTTCGCTTGTAAATTGGCTTTGTTAATACCATAGCTTACTATTACCACTTTGCATGGTCTAACTAATAGACAAAATGACATTGTTAAAATCATTTATGCATTCGTAACATATTTTAAACAACAAAAAATTACAATCTCACTTGAAATTGTTTTGTTAAATTTATGTGAAAAAATTATTTGGTCTATTACTTAGATATAAACACATGCAAAAATCTTTAACTCATTTTCACATGATAAGGATTAATATGACCTTTTCTTTTAATAGTTAATTTAATTAAAAATATATATATATAACTACTTTTTAAATAAATTTCAATCTTTAATTATTATCAAATTATATATACAAATAATTATTAATAATTAAATTATAATTTTAAAAATTATATTTTAAAATTAATTGATTAAATAAAAAAAATAAAAAAAATGTAAAATTAATTATTTTAAAATTTTATATATATAATTAAAATTAGTTAATAAGAAATTTAGTACCCCATCCCTTTAATATTCACATAATTTTATCATTATTCCTTAATAATGATCGCTACAGATTTAGATTTGCTTTCCATAGCTTTAGATTAGATTTGCTATCATATGGGATAATGCAAGGGGTTGGAATTTTGAAACAGGCCGTTAAATTTGACAGTTTTTATAGAGTCAAATACATATGGTTGTTGGTGGAAAAACTCAACTCCATTGAGCTCAGAATAGATTTGCTATCATATGGGATAATGCAAGGGGTTGGAATTTTGAAATAGGCAGTTAAATTTGACAGTTTTTATATTTGGAAAGATTTTTAACATATATAAATTATTTCGAATTATTAAATGTAGTTTATTATCATGATAATTATTATCTTGATAATAAATTACATTTAGTAGTTCGAAACAGGTCGGTCCAAAAAAATTCTCATGTAATTTTTCAAAAGATTTATTTTAATATATTATGGATCACAAAAATTTACACTCTCAAATATAAACTTGAATTTACCACGTCACAAAATGCTATCCAAATTTTCTAAAAGTCTTCGAATCGAGTTAAAATGTCAGACCATCTATGCTATAGCCTGAAATACTGGAAATTGAAAACGCCTTCCACGTTTGATTTAACTTAGTTAAGTTTCAAATTTCCCTGGATATTTTGGGGGCGTGTTGTGATAAGGCTTCATAGAGTAAGTTTTGCCACCTTTCTATAGATTCGGATTTTATTAAGTTATAGATATATTGGGATATACTTTTAGTTAGTGTTAATGTTATTGTGGTAGGTTTTTTATATATAAATTAGATGGTTAAAAATGTTGGTTACTTTGTTTCAAAGTTGAATTATATTAGATAATTCAAATTGTAATCAAATTATTTTGATGTGATTAATTTGAAAGATATCTATTTAAATTATGGATTACAGAACTCTTAAATTTAACAAAATAAAATTAATTAATTAGTTAAGATACATCAATATAATATATTATATTGAAAGTTTTGAGAATTATTTTGAGTGGGCCTAATGGTTAAGAGTATGTGTTTCTTTTTAAGAAGTCAAAATTCAAAAAATAAAATATGTATGCCTTGGTAAATTTAACAGTGAAATTACTAAACATAAATGACTTTCTTGTAACTTATCAAATTGCTAAGCGAAAATGAAAAAGTACCAAACATATATGAAGAAGATTTTGAAAAATATATTAAAAAACCAAAGATGTTTGGGTGTATGAAATCCAATCTTGTGAAGAGCTTTGTGGGCACTTTGGTTGAAGCCCACATGGATTGTGAAGACATGTTTTTTCAGATATTTGCAGAGAAGGCCGCAACGCTTCTCCATAAAAATCCACCTTTTAGGTTGGTCACCTGCACAGTAGCCTCGCTTATTAGAAGTACATTTACGAACGGGATCAATTTATGAGAGTTGAATTATTTCAAATTAGTTTGTTGTGTAAGGTTTGGTTAAAGTTTATCATGGGATGGTCATTTTGACAATATTGATAATATTTTGAAATTATAAAAAAGTAAAATATTTTTTTATTTCATTTTTTTCATTTTAGAAAAATTGAACTTGTCCAAATCGAATCTATTATAACTTTTATATTTTGACATATTGCAAATTTCGGAACAGAACAAGTATAAATAATTACATTAATATGCCAATTATATGAGTAATAGGACTCTTTACATATAGCGGCAATGACATCGTCTATGGTGATTAGGAAACTATAAGAAAGCAGCGACCATATGAGAAGTTACTTTCTTTGAAAAAATCTGAAAGAAGAATGTACTATATGTGTTTTTATAATGTTCATAGTTATACAAATTGAAAAATTAAGATAGTTACTATCATGAATAATCTTCTAAGCATATTTTTCATTTAACCTTTATATACAGTTCACTATACTCATAACGATGAAACATATAATTATTTTAACCCCTGAAATTATTACACATACCAATGATATAACATTTTAACCCCTTGACATTATTACACTTATCAACGTTTAGCGTCGAAGTTATTGTTATATGTGTAACATTATTTAATTAACACAAAGGCCATAAACTAGGACTACGATGTGCATTACAACTCTTTCGTCTTACGAGATGCCCGCTGATAGATTCTTATCGCTTTAAGATCTTTTTTGTACTCGCATACACGGCGATCTAAATTTTGATTAAATAAATTAGTTTTTTATTATGGCATGGTACAAAACTGATGAATATTGCATTTAATATCATTATTGATTAATCCGCCTCCATGCTGGTCATAACTTATGCTGACCTCTGGAATCCTCTCCGTCGTAGATCTACCCCTTCTATGATCTGACGGTGGTAACAATTTAGGGTTACAGGGTAATGACTTTATCGCCCTAACCATTTCCGGAGTTTTTCAGCACTTCGCTCCGCGATAAGAGACTATGTCTCTGCGACAATCCTCCTTCCAGCTTCTTGACCTCGTTAGAGGTTCGCATGGAACGGTCTGGTCCCAGCAACGAATTCCTCTAGGTAGAAATCTTATAGTTATGGTTTAAATCTCATTGAAACAAATATTCACTGATTTTTTTAAATTTTGTTATCATAATCTAATACATGATGTCTTAGGCTTATGAAGCTCTGATAATATCAGAATTTATGTTCCTATTCTTTCCGCATCTGCATTTAACTTGACGTTTTCTTGGCTAGGGTCTCATAGTGTTTAATTGACCCCATACCCAACTAGAATCCTTTCTCAGTCACGGCCTTTACGAAGATAATATGATGAGAGTCCTGTCAGTTTACAAACAACTACACAGGGTTTTTGTTTTTCTCATTACTCACAATTTTCATTATTCTAACCGTAGAGTCTTAACACCATTCTTGCAGGTTTGCGTGCACGGCACTTGGCATTAACTGTTAAAGATAAGTCGGCGATGAATTCCAGTGGTTAATGTTTTCCTCATTTTCCAGTAAAATGGGGTTGAGGAAAATACTTAACCCTTTCTTCCTTTGCATGCAGGTAAGCTCGCAGGTTTAAACAATATCGGTCATACTCCTGAGGAACTCAGTCGTAAATTCCGCTAACTTCACTTCGCTGACTCTGTCAGGTATCTTCTCTGCAGTAAGGGTCTTGGTCTCCGAAATATTACGCTTGCCGAGGATTCGTGACTTGCTACAGAACTTACTCTGCCTTATTTAGATGTTTTACATGCTTTCCTTCGTTATCGGTCGAAACCCTCAAATGGGCACTCTCGATCGTTTATATGTGACAGTGTTTTAACTGATCTACTATGACAGTTTACTCCTATTTAAACTGGTTAAATCTAGGCATTCAATTCTGCATTTACTGTTTCCCAGAGTTTTGGGTTGTATATTGTTTATGGTTGTTCTGAGGTATTATTTACTCGTTGAAGAAATGTTTCTTGAATTTCGTTGTATGAGATATACTTGTCACAGTTATGGTTAATTGAATTGCACGGTATTTTTATTGAAATTCAAAACTATTAAATGAAGTAGTTCTCTTTGGCATTATTTTACATTTACCATGCTTATCACTATGATTATCTAGGGTTAGGTACTAATTGTATCAATTCTAACTTTATAAAAATTTATATAAAGACAGTAAATCTCTTATGTTGTTTCCAATACGAATATGCCACAACACCAGTAACATATGTTCTGTTATTTCTTTTCCTAAATGTATAGTGTTATATTATGCAGCATATTCTACCATACTGACGAAATAAACAAAAATATCTATATACCCTTTCGTTTTCCTCTCCATAATTAGATATACAGTGTTTTTACATTTCTCTTTCGTTCAATGTGTTGAGTTTGTTTATTTTTGTATTGTACTCTGTCCACAGAGTTTACTACTACACATTGTGTAGGATAATTCCACTATCACACAGTTTTGTCTGTTTAATTTATTGTTAGCATAATTGTACTTTTTGACGATGTACTTAGTATAAATTCATTATACTCCTGGTTATCTACAGAACATCTTTATTTTTAAGTTTAAGGGTTTTTCCTCTACTTTTATTCTTATAAATCCCTAACAGGAAAATGGTCAGACCATTTTGTCTGTGTAATATACTAATTGCAGGAAATGGTCAACTTAGACCTTTCATTCTGAGGGTTTAGAGTTAACGGTTTCCTGTCTCCCTTTTTCCAGAAATAAAATTAGGAATCATTACCAGTTGTATTTGGTCAACGAAAGCATACACAGAAACTAATATTTCACAATTAAATATTGTAATCTTTCCTTAGTTTCCACACTTAAGCTATTTATTCCATTCATAAACCATTAATATCCATGGAAGAAAAAACTTATATGATTACTTGTTTACGGATTGATGTTGTTCCTCCCTACCTTGAGAGAGGTAATCACGTCCTCATCTCTCCCCCGTGCTCCAAGTCTGAGTTTTGCAAGTTGACAGAATTATCAGAAGAGACCTCGGGACATTCCAGTCTAGTCTTCTATTCCAATCAATTATCAGGATTCGAAGTATTCCACTGGTCACTTCCAGCTCAAGAATTCTTCTCTGTAATTTCCTTCTCTAATTACCGAACAGAACCCCCCTTCCTCACTGGGATAGCCCTTTATTCCTAGAGGTTGGATAATTGTTTGAACTGATTTTGTTAAACTAACTCTCAGTTCTTGAATTACTTTTTTTTTTATACCATTAGTCTATTTCTCTTTTATGGAATTCACTTCCATACTTTAATTATATTAAATCAAAATTAATTTATGTTCATAATGTACTATTTGCAATTTAAATATTAATAAATGCCTTAATGTCTTAACAACATACTTAATCATCAGTTAACATTAAACCAGTTGTTACAACTTCCCCCCATAGAAGTGAACACCATCCTCAATGTTCTCATTTTTCTTCAGCAAATAATTCTGGGTACGCTTTCTGAACAAAGCCTTCATCTTCCTAGGTAGCTTCATCCGAGCCAAAGTGCTTCCACTGCACTTTAACTTGGGTGATGGCTCGTTTTTGGAGCATGATTTCTCTCCGATCGATTATACATTGAGGCTCAACCAGAAACTCATCGTCCGATTCGACCTCCAATCAACAAACATGAATTAGTTTTCACATAAATTTTAGCATTTTTAATCAATCTAGTATTCATATCCTACCTGAATACTCTGCTATTGGATTGCATGCTTTGGGTCGTGTATGTATCATTTTAATAACAATACATGAAAGACGTTGTGTACATGAATATGACTGGGCAAGGCCAATCGGTAAGCCACGAGTCTTACCATTTCCAATATTTGGAAAGGGCCACAGAACCTGGGAGCCAACTTGGCACAAGAGGCCCACTTTAAAGTGTTTTTCTTTGGCTTGATCCTTACATACACATGGTCTCCCACTTCAAACTCGTGATAATTCATTTTCTTGTCTACATACACTTTTTTTCTATCCTGAGCTGCCTTCAAATTCTGTCAGATTTTCTTTACTTCTGTCTCCATTTCAACTAGCATTTACGTTCCAAGCATCAACTTGGTTTCTAGGCTACTCCAGTTAATGGGAGTTTTGCATCTTCATCCATATAACGCTTCGAACGGACTCATCTTAAGGGATTCCTGATATCCATTATTGTATGCAAACTCCACAATGTGTAGATATTCTTCCCACCTAGTTGGTTGTTGCATTACATACATACGTAACATATCTTCCAGAATCTGATTTACTTGCTTCGTTTGTCTGTCTATTTGCAAATGGTAGGCAGTGCTAAAATTAATTTTAGTTCCAAATCCTATAAATAACACTTTCCAGAATGATGAAGTAAACTTCACATCCCTGTCAGATATGAGAGTCTTTGGAATACCATGGAGTTTAAATATATCCGCTATCTGCACTGTCTTATAAGTGGACTGCACTGGTATAAAGTGTGCTGCTTTACTTAACTGGTCCACTACTACCATAATAGAATCATTATGCTTCTTTGACCTTGACAGACTGGTGATGAAGTCTGAAGATATCACCTTCCACTTCCACTCAGGTATCGGTATAGGCTACATCAACTCGGCTGGATGTCGATGTTCCACTTTCACTTGTTGGCACTCAAAACACTTGTTTAGATATTCTGCAATATCTCTTCTCATACCTGGCCAGAAGTAGTTTTTCCTAATCACTGTTAGCATCTTCTGATACCCAGGATGTCTAGAGTAGTTACTTTGATGATGCTCATTTAGACTTAGTTCCTTCAACTCCATTATGTTTGGAACAAAAATCCTCTTCTTAAAAGTTAGCAACCCATCTTTATTAATTTCGTAATCAATAGATTTTCCTTGTTTTCTGAACTCCTCTGCTTACTACTACATAAACTGGTATTCAAGATCCTTCTCATCTTTGGTTTTCATTTGCTCCAAAAATTTACACTCAACCTGATTATAGTACAACTCATAAACACCATGCAACTTTCGACTTAACGCATCGGCTACTCTATTCTCCTTTCCTTTCACATGCTGCAGGTCAATATCAAACTTGCTCAGGAAGGCATTCCGCCTTACCTGGCGAGAATTAAGGTCAGCTTGCTTAAAATAACTATTTAAGCTGCTATGATCAATTTTGAGTACAAATCTTTTTCCAAGCAAGTAGTGCCTCCATACCCGGAGTGCATGCACTACTACTGTCAACTCCAAATCATAAGCTAAGTACCAGTGCTCATGCTCTTTTAGTTTCCGTGATTCATAGGAAATTACCTTACCCTCTTGCGACAGAATCGCCCCAAATCCTTCTTTACGTGCATCTGTGCAGACTTCAAACTCTTTATTAGGATCAACTACCCTTAATACTAGAGCTGTAGTCAATAATAGTTTTAGCTTTTCAAAACTACCTTGACATTCCTTCATCCATTTAAATATTTTTCGCTTCCTTTGTAAGGAAGTAATTGGGAAAGCAATCTTTGAAAATCCTTCAATGAACTGCCAATAATAACCGGCCAAACCCATAAAGGATCTGATGTCTGCCACATTTTGGGGTATCTTCCATTCCATAATCGTTCTAATTTCTCTAGGTCAAATGCAATTCCTTTGGCAGAAATAACATGACCAAGGTACTGTATTTCTTCCTTGAAGAAATCACACTTTCTGAACTTAGCGTACAACGGATGCTTCCGTAACATTTCCATCACTATTCGCAAGTGCTCTTTATGTTCTTCTACATTCTTGGAATAAACTAAAATTTCATCAATGAATATTAACACAAAATTGTCCAGAAAGGGGTGAAATATACCATGCATCAGCCTCATAAATGTCGCTGGTAAGAAAAATAGTTTTATATGTCTTCGTCTTTTATCCGGATCTGATGGTATCTTGACCTTAGATCTATCTTTGAAAACACTATGGCTCCCTTCACTTAATCAAACAGATCATCAATTTGCGGTAAAGGGTATCTATTTTTGACAGTTAGTTTGTTGCACTGGCAATAATCCATGCACATTCACATGATTCTGTCTTTATTCTTCACGAATATCACTGGTGCTCCCCAGGGGGACACACTTGGTCGGATGTGCCCTTTATCCAGTATTTCTTGTAACTACATCTTCAATTCAGTTAATTCTGGTATGCTCATTCGGTATGGTGTCTTCGAAATGGGTGATGCTCCAGGTATCAACTCTATGGTAAAATCAATGCCCCTTCTGGGTGGCAACCATGGTATTTCCTATGGAAATACATCCATAAACTCTTGCACTATCAGGATATTTTCCATCATTGTTTCCTTTTCTTTGGAATTAGCAAAGCCCACTTGGATGCCATATAACTGGGATCCTTTCCTCATGCACTTACCCATTTGAGATGTTGTAATTGGACACAGTTGTAGAGGTTTATTTATACCTTGAATTTCCTTATGGGTTCCATCTTTTATTCTATAATATATGATATTTTCTTTACAGTCTACTAACATCCAGTGCTTCTCCAACCAGTCCATACCAAGTAACACATCATAGGATCCCAGAGGTAATATATTCAAGTCTACAGTTAGCTGCTGTTCACTAATTTCTAGTGCACAATTCGGAATCTTGGCACAAACTTTCCTCTTTGCTCCCGTGGCTAACTGTACTAGCCATGGATTTCTGAATTTCTGACTCTGAAATTTACAAATATCTACTACTTTGGGACTTACGTAGCTTAAACTTGCGCTTGGGTCTATCAAAATAGAAACAGGTTGAGATAGTAATTTACCTTCTAATTATATCATTGTCAGTTGGTAATCTGCCTGCCAATCTTCCAGGGTTGCGTTAATTCTGAGTATATTTCTGGCTACATCTCCTACTGTTGAGGCCTCTTGTAAGTTGGTGACTGCCTTGCTCCTTCCTCGCTATGGACAATTTTTGTAGTAGTGTGCCTCACCACACCCCCAGCACTATAAGGGTGGCTTTAAATTTTGTGCTTGATCTAGTTTGCTGGAAGCTTCCGTGGGTTTATCTTTTGCAGGCCATCTTATCCTTTGATGATTCCTTCCAAATTTTTTTATGACTGAGCTTCTAGAAGAACTCTTGAAATTAATGTTTCTGTTTTTCTTGAAACTAGAACTGCTCTCCTTTTGCTTTAGCTTGCTGGTAGCACATTATTGCCTTCTGAATTGCCTCGTCCATAGTTTTGGGATTCACAAACTCAATTAATTCCTTCATATGAGTTAGAAAACTACTCAAGAACCATTGTACTTTTGTCTTTTCATCCCTTAAATAAGGAACATAACGGAGTAAGGAAGTGAAGTTGGTGATGTATTCATCCATCGTCATTTATCCCAACTTTAAGTCATGGAAAACTCTAGATTTTTCGTCATAGAAGCATTCAGTTAAGTATTTATCCTTAAAGTATTGCTGGAACGAATCCCAAGTTACGTCCTGATCATCTATACTACAGACATTTTTCACTTCCTCCCACCATAGTGTGGCCTTCTCCCTCAACTGATAAATGGCCAATCTGGCTTTAAGATTACTGTTGTATTCATAAACTTGAAAATACTTGTTCATGTTTATCAACCACGCCTCAACCACCTCTTCCTCTACTCCATCAAATGTAGGTGGTTTTATCTTTCGAAATTCACCTTGTAGTTCCACTTTCTGTCTCTTAAATTCTTTCTGATCAGACACATTATCTGACTCAACCTGATTGTAATTTTTATTTCTATTACTCTGTTGGGACTGACTTCTTTCCACTCTGTCAGTGGTGTGATCTCTTGCTTGTTGCTCATTTCCTTCCTGCATGTCTCTGTCAGGGCTGGGTTTTTCCACTCCCTGATTCTGTTTATCTGAGAGACATTTTAATATCCTCTCTTGTTCTTGCATTAAACGCGCATTATCACTTCGAATCCTCACCATTTCCTCTTGTAGCTTCTGCATTGTATTTAGCATAATGCTATTTTGGTGATGTTGTTCCTCCAGCAATCTACTTATTCGTTGGTGTCGGTCCACACTCAACTGCACCCACATCTCCGTATTCATTTTTGGTCAAGGTTGGGGTTCCCCGGTGTTTTGGGGTGGTTGTTTTGTTTTCCCCCTTCTCATAATGTCTCCTACTATACTTATTTTCTCTCTGTGCATCAGTATAAAAACAGCTTAAAACGTTAGTTGACTCATAGGGTCCCAGCGTGCAAATGCTTCTCTGATACCACTTGTAACGTTCATCGTTATACAAATAAAAAAAAATTAACATAGTTACTATCATGAATAATTTTCTACGCATATTTTTCATTTAACCTTTATATACAGTTCACTATACTCATAACAATGAAACATATAATTATTTTAACCCTTGACATTATTACACATACCAATGATATAAAATTTTAACCCCTTGACATTATTACACTTATCAATGTTTATCATCAAAGTTATTGTTACATGTGTAAGATTATTTAATTAACACAAAGGCCATAAACTAGGACTATGGTTTCTATTACAACTCTTCTGTCTTACAAGGTGCCAGCTGACAGATTCTTATCGCTTTAAGATATTCCATGTACTTGCATACACAGCGATCTAAATTCTGATTAAATAAAAAAGTTTTTTATTCTGATATGGTACAACACTGATGAATATTGCATTTAATATTGTTATCAATTAATCTGCCTCCGTGCTGGTCATAACTTATGCTGACATCTGGAATCCTCTCCGCCATAGATCTACCCCTTCCATGATCCGATGGTGGTAATAATTTAGGGTTATGGGGTAATGACTTTATCGCCCTAACCGTTTCCGGAGTCTTTCGACACTTCGCTCCGCGAGAGGAGACTCTGTCTCTGCGACAATCCTCCTTTCGGCTTCTTAGCCTCGTTACAGGTTTGCATGGAAAGGCCCGGTCCCTGCAACGAATTCTTCCAGGTATAAATCTTACGGTTATGGTTTAAAACTCATTGAAAAAAATATTCACTGATTTTTTTTAGGTTTGTTATCATAATCTAATACAAGATTTTTTCGTTTATGAAGCTCTGTTAATATCAGAATTTATGTTCCTGTTCTTTCCGCATCTGCATTTAACTTGACATTTTCTTGGCTAGGGTCTCACAGTGTTTAATTGACCCCATACCCAACTGGAATCCTTTCTCATTCACGGATTTTGCAAAGATAATACAGTGAGAGTCATGTCAGTTTACAAACAACTACACAGGGTTTTTGCTTTGCACATTACTCATAGTTTTCATTATTATAACCGTAGATTCTTAACGCCATTCTTGCAGGTTTGTGTGTTCGACACTCAAAATTAACTGTTAAAGGTAATTCGACAATGAATTCCAGTTTTTAATTTTTTCCTTCTTTTCCAGTACAATGGGGTTGAGGAAAATACTTAACCCTTTCCTCCTTTGCATTCAGGTAAGCTCGCAGGTTTAAACAATATCGGTCATACTCCTAAGGAACTCAGTCGTAAATTCCGCTAACTTCACTTCGTCAACTCTGTCAAGTATCTTCTCTACAGTAAGGGTCTTGGTCTCCGAAATAATATGCTTTCCGAGGATTCGTGACTTGCTACAGAACTTACTCTGCCTTATTTAGATGTTTTACATGCTTTCCTTCATTATCGGCTGATACCCTCAAATGGGCACTCTTGGTCGTTTATATGTGACGGTGTTTTAACTAATTTACAATGATAGTTTACTCCTATTTAAACTAGTTAAATCTAGGCATTCAATTCTACATTTATTGTTTCCCAGAGTTTTGGGTTGTATACCGTTTATGGTTATTCTGAGGTATTCTTTACTCGTTGAAGAAACGTTTCTTGAGTTTTGTTGTATGAGATATACTTATCGCAGTTATGGTTAATTGAACTGCACAGTATTTTTACTGAAATTCAAAACTATTAAATGAAGTATTTCTCTTCGGCATTAATTTACATTTACCATGGTTCTTGCTGTGATTTTTTGGGGTTAGGTACTGATTGTGTCAATTCTCACTTTATAAAAATTTATACAAATATAATAAATCTCTTATGTTGTTTCCAATACGTATATGTCATATCACCAGTAACATATGTTCTGTTATTTCTTTCCCTAAATTTATATTGTTATATTATGCAGCATATTCTACCATACTGACATAATAAACAAAATTATCTATGTACCCTTTCGTTTTCCTCTCCATAATTAGATATAAAGTGTTTCTACATTGCTCTTTCGTTTAGTGTGTTCAGTCTGTTTCTTTTTGTATTGTACTCTGTCCACAGAGTTTACTACTACACATTGTGGAGGATAATTCCACTATCACACAGTTCTGTCTGTTTAATTTATTGTTAGCATAACTGTACTTTTTGACTATGTACTTAGTATAAATTCGTTATACTTCTGGTTATCTACATAACATCTTTATTTTAAGTTTAAGGGTTATGTTTCTACTTTTATTCTGCTAAAACCCTAACAAGAAAATTTTCGGACCATTCTATCAGTGTAATATACTAATTGCAAGAAACTATCAACTCAGAACCTTCTTTCTGAGGGTTTAGAGTTAATGGTTTCTTGTCTACCCTTTTTTCAGAAATAAAATTAGGAATCATTACGAGCTGGCTTCGTTCAATGAGAGCATAAACAGAAACTAATATTTCACAATTTAAATACTGTAATCTCTCCTTAGTTTCCACACTTAAGCTATTCATTCCATTTACAAACCATTAATATCCATGGCAAAAAAAACTTATATGTTTACTCATTTACGGACTGATGTTGTTCCTCCCTACCTCGAGAGAGGAAATCACATCCTCGACTCTCCCCTGTGCTCCAAGTCTGAGCTTTGCAAGTTGAGAGAATTACCAGAAGAAACCTCGGGACATTCCGGTCCAGTCTTCTATTCATATCAATTATCAGGATTCAGACTATTGCACTGATCACCACCAACTCGGGAACTATTCTCTGTAATTTCCTTCTCCAGTTATGGAACAGAATGCCCCTTCCTCACTGGAATAGCCCTTTATCCCTAAAGGTTGAGTAACTGTTTTAACTGATTCTGTTAAACTAACTCTCAGTTCTTGAATTACTTTTTTTTTACCATTAGTCTATTTTTTTTTATGGATTTCACTTCCATATACGTTAATTATATTATATCAAAACTAATTTATGTTCATAATATACTACTTGCAATATAAATATTAATAAATGTCCTAACGTCTTAACAATATACTTAACCATCAGTTAACATTAAACCAGCTGTTACAGTTTTTCATGTTATAAAAATTGTGTTCAAATTTACTTTCTTTGAAAAAATCTCAAAAAAGAATGTGGTACTTGTATTTTTCGGGTTATAAAAATTGTGTTCAAATTTTCTTTCTTCGAAAAAATCTGAAAGAAGAATGTTTTTTCATGCTATAAAAATTGTGTTCTTTGGAAACTTACTGTCATGTAAAATCCAACAGATTCAACTTGGGATAGAGGGATTTAATATCGGTGATATAATTTCTGTAATGAGAATTTTAGCCTCTCTTCAATTTTGTTTCAGAACTTATATTTAGGTTATAAATCTCTATGTTAGATTTTTTAATTAATTCTTAAAAAAAAAGTTTTCTTATTAATTCAACTTCAGCCTCAATTGTGAAATTGAACCTTATTTTTAATTAATTCGCCATTTATTTAATTTTATATTGTTTTTTCATTATTACTCATGATTAAATTAGTGAAATTTATTACATATAGTCTTCAAAGGAATTATAAATTAATTAATTAATGATAACTAAGTGAAATTAATGATTAATAACATGTAATTGAAGTTATGAAAATCTAGAAAGAATAGAATATGTATATTTTGATAGATTTTATTAGTTAAATATTTGTAATAGTTAAATAATTGTAAGAAACATGTTTTTTTATCTTAAAAAATACATTAATTAGGTTTTTAATTTGATTCATTTTGTTTTTCATTCTGTATTAAATTGCTTTTCATAAAAATAAATTGCTATCTTATTCATAATTTAACATTGGTTGAGGTCTTATTATGGGTGTTGTTTAGTAATATCTATTTTTAATTTAGTTATTAATTTTTTTGTTTTTGGTTATATTATATTTTTTTTAATTTCTTTTTGTAGTATTTCTATTTTCATGAATTGTAGTTTTTTCTTCATATTTTCAATTTAAAAATGACAAATTTTAAAGAAAAAAATAATTTTTAAAAATTCAATATTTTTATTTTATTTTTTTTAGTTTTTATTACTTTTTAATTTGACTTATATTTCTTTGTATTTTTCTATAGTTTTTTTACCCTTTTTATTCAATTCCAATAAGCAATGATTATACAATATAGCTTCCATTTCAATGAATATAATTAAATTAGTAAAAAATAATTCCAAAAACAATAAATTAATAAAATTAAAACAAAATTTGAGTGTAATTTAATGTGTTTAATTGTTTTATATAAACACATTTCATTTTTCTTTTTTCTCAAATTTTAAAGACCTCTTATCATTATTGTCTTGAAAACTTGTGAAGTTGAAACTGGCAATGTGATTATTGTGTCAGTATTATTCAACATAGTTGTTATAGTTACATAGTTTTTATAATTGATACAAGTGAGATTAATTTTTATTTTTATTTAGAACTAACATTTAATATATTCATATTTTTAGTTATTTCTGGATGATTTAATATATTCATATTTTATTTAGATCACGATGATTTAATATATTCATATTTTCATCTATATATGGACGTTGTTTTAACATCTTTATATTTTCATTTATATTAATGAAGATTTAGTTGTGTCATGGTGTGGTTATTTATATTTCATCGAAAATGTTTCCTCAACAACCATTCCAAAATTGTGAAGTAGTGCATTGCTGCAAAAATTATCTTAAAATTATCAGATAATTGGCATGTCATGCATTATAAATCACTCCAATATCAACCACTTTTAATAAGTACGAACTACTGCTATGTATTGGGCATTAATATAAGTGTTATTATTAATTTAGAGAATAATTATTTGTACAATGATTTGCTTTCAAAGTTAGTTATTTTATAAAAAATTAAAGCTCTCATTTGAAGGATAATATTGTGGACATTGAAATTTCATGGGAAATCCATGGGTTGATTGCATATTTTTCCAGCCATTTTCTTCATAATACATTGTTGAAATTATGCATAAATTTTCAACTAAAACAATGTTGAAATTATGCATATTTTTTCAAAATATTTCATATCACAGTGAACACCCCCAATGAATTAAAATAAAATTAAAAATAAATAAAATAAAAAACATACAATTCTCCATCCAAGTATACTAGAGATGTTGTAATATCCATTTGAAATTTTTGAGTGGATAAAAAGAAAATATAATCATAATTATAATTAATCATTAAACTAACTTAGAGCCATATTAACTCAAAATGTACCAAGTATTGAGAGGGATTAAATATCTCGAGATGAAAACTTCTTTTAGAGTAAAACTTGAGATTTGATCCCTCTCAACACTAGATAAATTTTGAATTAAAATAAATCCAAATTGGTAATTAACATTAAAATATCATGAATTAAAATAAATCCAAAATAGTAATTAACATTAGAAAAATTTGTTTTCTTAAAATTAATGATCATAACTTTAACTTTAACTCTTTCTATATTCAATAACATAAAAAAAACAAAATATTTGAGAGATTTTATCATTTTTTAATAAAAAATATATAGTACTCTTACCAAAAAAATAAAGTAATAACTATATAAATTTTAGCAGTGCATATTCAATTTACATTTTTCTCTCACACATATATATTCGATTTGCATTTTTCTCACACTTATATAAAAACAATGTTTGAGAGGTTTTATCATTTTTTTAATCAAAAATATATAATTCTCTTACCAAAAAATAATAAAGAAATATAGTAGTGTGTATTCAATATGCATTTTTCTAAAACATATATATATATTTTAAAATGATTACTATTAATTAATCATTATTATAATTAATTTTTTAAATCAATTTTTATTATTGTTATTATTTTCCAATATTTTTTAACGTGATATCAATGTTATATTTTGTATTTAAAAAAAAAAAAAATCTAATTTCATTTAAGAATAAAATAATGTATCTAAAATACTTTTATATTTAAATATAATAAGAAAAATAAGGAATACTTTAATTATATTAATATTTTTTATTTTTTATTTTAAAAATAATTAAATAACATTTTCATTTCTTTTTCTCAAGCACTCAAGATAACCGCAATTAATAACATTGTGTTTTCTTATTATTTAAAACACATTTTTAAATGAAAAAATAAATTCAAGGCTTTCTCTTTACTAAATTTTATTCTATTACATAACTAAAACATACAATTTTAAAGAAGAAGAAGAAGCAAGACAAAAATATCTATTAGTTAAATTACATAATTTTAAAAACAATATTAACGTTACACACTTTGGAAGAAAATATGAATTATAATTAAATTATAATTCATAAATATAAATATAAATATCAAGTAGTGTGATGGATTATAATAATTATGATTTTATGGGAATAAATATCACTATATATCCATTTAAAGCGAAGATCTAGCATTAGACTAGAGAAATAAAATCTTTTTAAATGTAAACTATTTTAAAATATAATTTATAGTTGTTTTATATATATATATATATATATATTTAATTTTTTACATACTATATTAAATACATAACTTAAACTTGTGAGGTCAATCCATCACGTGATGGTTTCTCGTTGGATTTAAATTTAACCAAGACAAACACTTGTCGAGATACCTCTTCTTTAAAGCTTGGATATCTTTGGCACGGAATATCTTTCTTTGTTGGGTATTTATATATAAGGGTCAAGGACCCGATATCTTTTTCTGGCGTTGTCTAACGAGCCAGAGGAATTGCCAGGACGGTCAAAATTGGCGAATTCACCAAAAAAATTTAAAAATCTTGCAAACAGTGGTTTGAATCCTGATTTTGACATTGGAAATGGATTCAGCACCATCAAGCCTGTATGACACCAAAATATTAAAAACTTTGATAGTTATAACATGGATTTAGAAAAAATTCCTGCCGATTTTCTGAAAATCTTACCCCGGGAATTTTCATGATTTTCAGGCCGATTCCTCCGGCTAGTTAGACTACGGCTATCTTTTTAAATCAATTGTATGTGGGTCGAGAGTCGAATATGTATCTAAACATTTTGTATCTGGGGTCTCAAGCCCTGGATGTTCCCAGATCACTTAAGCACTTAATAAAATATAATATTATTACCTTGGTTTATGCACGTTCCACTGGCGCCCATAAACAAAGTATATGGTTCTGGATGATCCGGCATTCAGAATATTTTAAAATGTAACACTTCTGAGAAGAGTCGGATATTTCGCTGGATTCGATGGCATGACAAATTTAAAAGGTGACGCTTTTTGCAAACTCAAAGTTATACCCACCAGATATTTCTCCAAACTCATATTTATACCCACCAGATAAATCTTCATTGAATACAGCCTGAACCAATTGTGCTTTCGCCAAATGTGACCAAGTCAATTGTGGGTCTCACGTCGAATAAGTTTAATTTAGTGTTTGATCCGCCCATGGAAAATCCATAAATTTGCACCTGCTTAGTTATACAGATATGGAGTCAAACAGATATGGCTGTGGCCGGAAATTAATTAATTCTGATGTTGAAAAGTAGTCTTAATGTCAGTATAATTTATTGTTTCAGAGGTTAATTCTTTGACGGAAATGGATTTGGGTATAAGAAAAATTATTTGCACGTTTTTTAAACTTGAATTTACCACATCTGAGAATGCTATCTTGATTTTCTAAAAGTCCTGGAATCGACTGAATATTTCAGACAATAGTTGGAATAGAGTTAAATATTGGAAAATGAAAACGAAATGATATTTCAGACCAGTCTGTGCAATAGAGTGAAATATTAGAAGATGAAAAGAAATGAATATTGCAGACAATTTGTATGCCAGTAGTTTTAAGTGTGATTTTTTAAAGGTTTTTATAGTAGATTTGTCTGGTTTAATATTTTTAAAATTTGGTAGGAATTTATTGAAAACATAAGTTTGATGAGTAAAGTTGCATAATAGAAGTGTCCTAGAGGTTTTTTAGGGTGCTGAATCTATATATATAGTCAAAAAACCAGTTTAAATAACAGAAATCAAGATTTTACCTCAAAAAATTTCACTAAAAACAACTCCATTTATATATTTTGATTGGATAAATTAATTAGTATATTCATACAAATTAAATGGTGGATAAATATTAATAGACATGATTCATAATAAATAAGTTAAAAATATAATTAATTAATTATATAAATTAATAAAATATTAATTAATCATATAAGTTATACATAGAACCAGATTTTTAATCATGAAAATTTATCTATATTTTATTTTGCAGGTTTTTAATTTGTAAATAAGTTTTGTTATAACATTATTGTAAGTCAATACCTTGACTTATCTATTTCACATATACAAAAAGCTACAACTCATTGTATAAATGATATTTGTTCATATAACATTTTTTTAATTAATCAATTTAATTAAAAAGATATTTTTATTTTCGAGATAAATCATTTCTATATACTATTATAAATATTAAAATATTCTTTAAAAATCAATCTAATAATTATTGATAATTAAATTAAAATTTTAAATATTATTTCAAAATAATACTTCAAAATAAATCTATAAATATAAATATTAAAATATTCTTTAAAAATCAATCTAATAATTATTGATAATTAAATTAAAATTTTAAATATTATTTCAAAATAATACTTCAAAATAAATCTATAAATATAATCTAGCTTTAAAAACTATGTAAATTAACAATTTCAAAAATATTTTAAAATTATCTGTAAATTACAAATTTCAAAAATATTTTAAAATTAAATAAGCCTGAATAAGTTCAAACCATTAAACAATTAAATTGACTTCGTTGATATCCATGAAATATGCCTATCCAAAATATGCAATCAGCTCAGTACCACCTTTCTCTATTTTGGGCCTCAGTTTTCAAGACCAACTCACGTGCGTAAGTGATTATTTAGAGATTGATAGATATCGGTTCCTCTATTTATCTTAAAGCCCTCTTTTGAATTCCTGCATCATTCTATCGGCCGCTTATTATCTATTCAAAACGGAGACCCAGCGGCCTAATTCAGATGAAGTTGCAAAAATGGCAATGGAGAATTGTTTAGAGAGGCGTTAATCTGCAGGGAGTTCTTCACATGTACTCGGGTACCCTCTCGAAGCGAGGTTACCCTACTTTTTAGCTTCCATGTTAATTCTTCAATCTTAAGAATCTCAATCTGCCTCTTTTGTAACTCTTCTATCTGTCTGTATGTATCCGAATCAGGGGCCCATGTAGGATTGACAGATTGAATATCCTTCAACCTGTTATTAATTTGATTTAATTCTTCCCTCAGCTTCTGTTTCTTCTTAATCTCCCACGATTTGGTCAGCTTTTTGATCCTTTGTAATTTTGAGTGGAATCCTATCCAGCCCCTGCTTCCAATACAGATGTATCCCTATTCCAATTTTCTCTCACCATCTTGTCATATTCATGGTCAAGCAACCAGGCACGATTAAACTTGAAGGGAATTGCACTCCAATTTTGCACAGCATTCCAAGTCAAGTATATGGGCGAGTGATCAGACATGTTTGATGTCAATAGGCCGGATGATATGTGCTCCAATATTGTGAAAACACTTTCACTATCAACCGCCCGATCTAGTATCTTGGCAATGAAATCATCGCCCACCCTATGATTATTCCAAGTTGGAACAATAGGTACAAGTCTAATATCCCATAAGTGGGCAGATTCAAGAATAGAGTTTATATACTCAGCTAGTGTATCCATCTTAGCCTTCCTCATAAGACAGCCAACGGAAGAAGGAACAGAAATAGTATTTGGCACATCATGAGAGAGGACGGGGAGATGAAGCCCGCAGATACTTCTCTAATTTTTACCTGGCTGATAAGGGGATCAAGGGTGAAAGTCAAGAATGGGTGTTACAGCACATATCACACAGGTTAAATGAGGCGGCTATCAGAAGTTTGAATGCAGCAGTATCCAAGGAGGAAGTGATTACCACTCTGAGGTCCTTTGCCCATGAAAAATGCCCAGGACTGGATGGATGGCCGGCTGAATTCTATTGTCATTTCATTGATCTAATAGTTGACGAAATTACAACTATTATAGACCAAGGTAGGATCCTGGGGGATATACCATCCAACATGAACTCTTCCTTCTTGGCATTGATTCCTAAATGTTCGGATCCAAGAGTATTCACAGATTTCCGGCCCATAGCTCTCTGTAATTTGATGTATAAAATTTCGTCTAAAATTATTGCCAATAACTCAAGTCATATCTTTCAGTGTCCATTGCAAAGGAACAGTACGAGTTCCTCATAGGGCGCTCAATACACGACGCCATTGCCATCGCTCAGGAAGCTCTTCACTCCATGCAGGATAGGAATAAAGAAGGCTTAGTCCTGAAAGTCGACCTTCTCAAGGCTTACGACCACAGGATTGAACATATATTAGATTGTTGCTGTTGAAGGTGGGCGTACCCGTCAATTCTATTAGATGGATTATGGGGTGCATAACATCAGTTAAGTATGTTGTCTTAATCAATGGTAAGCCTATAGCCTTTTTTGGGGCAGAAAGAGGATTGAGGCAGGGTTGTGCCTTATCTCCCCTAATCTTCATCATGATTATGGACGATTTCAGCTGCTTCATGAACATGGCGCGACATGTTGGTTTCATCTCCGGTTTCTCCTTCTCAAAATCTGTATGTATCACTTACTTGCTGTTCGTGGATGATGTACTCATTTTTTATATGATTAAGAGGAATCACTGGTTTTATAAACATTATATCTTCATTCGTTTCTCTGCTGCTACTGGTTTATGTATTAATAAGGGAAAATCCTTTATTATATATGGGAACGGGATGGGGGATGAAATATCATTTATTGCAAACTTCCTTGGCGTTCAGAAAACACTGGCAGCTAATGGCTTCACTTATCTGGGTTATAGGATTAAGCCTTCTGCCTATAGACTCAATGACTGGACCTGGCTAGTGGAGAAATTCAAAAACAAGATATGCAAGTGGACAAATAAATGGCTAACGTTAGGAGGAAGATACATTATTGTGCAGGCAATTTTAACGCAGATTATGGTATACTGGGGTCATATCCTTTACATCCCTCAAGGAATTGTGGCGCAGATCAACTCTATCATATCAAAATTCCTGTGGGAAGGAATTGGTGCAAAAAAGAAAATCCACCTATGTAATCTAAAGGTTTTGAACTCTCCCAAAAAATTGGGTCGATGGGGGATCCTTAATGTTAGAAGTTTTAACATGGCTTTACTGGTTAAATCAGTATGGAGGGTTATCAATGGTAAGGGCATTTGGGCTGAAATCGTGGCTTGTAAATATTTGCCCGAAAGCCCTTTAAGGTTCATATACAGCAAACAACTCAGATATTCTAGGAACAAATCGGCAATCTGGAGCAGTTTTAAAAAAGTGATGCATATCATGGCTGGAGGATTGGTGTGGTGTTTTGGTGATGGGAGGATGATCCTGCTGAGTGGAGACAAAATTTCTGGTATGGAGGAGATACCCCGTTTAAGCAGTAGATTGGCGCAGATGTTTGCCAACAAAGGAATTTTATATTTATCTCAAGTCATTGATCATTGGGAATTTAGCGCACCAGTGCTCAAGAAGGCTGAGCAACTGGCCTTGGTCGGGAGAGATGCTGTGGAATGGTCTGCTTATAAGGAGATATTCCAACGAACAGGATTATCCCATTACAGAGATGGGGACAAGATGGTCTGGGTGGGCAATATTAAGGAAAATTCCTTGATTGAAAAACAATTATATGATAATATTAATAGTGTGGAGACCATGGACCACATGATGCCCGGGTTTGAAAAGTATTGGAAACGCAAAATTCCGATCAAAATATTGTTGTTTGGATGATTGGTATGGAGGGGTAAAATCCTCACTTGGGATGGGCTTAGGCGAAGGGGATGGCACGGACCAAGCATATGTGTCTTCTGCCACAATGAACAGGAACCCATCGTACACCTCTTTTTCACATGTCCTTTTGTTGTTCATTTGTGGTCTTTATTCAGTAATAACATATTCAGCAGCCCTTGGATGCCTACTGACTTCATAGAAACAGCTAACAGATGGGATCAGTTGTTTGGTAAATTCCAATCCCTTCCCTTTTTTTCCATTTGGGAAATATGGTGCTGTAGGAACAAGAACATTTTTGAGGGGGCCCCTATCTGTATCCAACAATTATACAACGCTATCATGAAGTGGATTTCGGAAAGGGATCTACACTCTAAATGTATTCAGGATAAATCCAAAAGGATCCAACCCCATCCCATTTCCCTGCCAGCGTTATTTTTCAATGGAGCCTGTCAAGGCAGGATCATGGGATGTGGCACCTAGATTAAAACATCAAAGGAGGAAAGGATTCAGTTTTTCTAGAATGGAGGCAAAGGCTCTGACAATTTGGCTGAGTTGATGGCTCTTTGGGGAGGATTACTAGTTGCAAACAATTTAAATCTTCAATAGTTATCTATATATGGAGATTCAAAATTGATCATTGATGTATTCAAGGGTCTCTCGCCTAATGCTTCTCTAACATCACATGGTTGGTACAAAAGGGATAAAATCCTATGGGAGAGACTAAGTGCTCCACCTCTTTTTCATATTTTTAGAGAAAACAACTGTCGAGCAGATTCGTTATCAAAGATGGGTTTAAAAGAGAATTTTGGATGTCTACAGGTGTCCCAATTTGTTAACAACATCAAGGTCTGGTGGAGTGAAATCCCCATTCCATGAGCCTGAAAAGGGGACTTTGATGGCCCAGATTTCAAGGGGCCTTTCTAGGTTGCATTTTACAACGAGATATTTATCTTATCTTATTGCTTAATCCTTAATAAGTTCCTGGTGTTTATGCTAATATAAGAACAGGTCTACATCAAGCGAGCTAGTCATATATAGCAAGCAAGCCGGAATACATTATCAAGCGAGCCTAGCTTATTTTCTAACAAGAGAACAGGAATTCATCAAGAGAACTAGACCGATATAGCAAGCGAGCTGGATTTATCATCAATTGAGACTGATTACAAACTCAAACGATCCTGATGCACTTCAATTTGTACATGATAATCTGTAAACGAGACTGGAAATTCATATCTGTTCATTTTGGAAGGTGGAAAAGGCGATCAGAAAGGGACAAGCAAGCCGGAGCTGATAATTCTATTTTTTCGATACCCCAACATATGCAAGCGAGCTTTAGAATCATATTATGCAGAAAGCAACATATGAGATATTAGTCAATTTTGAAAAATCCTGTTACAGCAGTTGACTTGGCTTTTTATCCCTTTCTATCTGTAATATGGGAACTAATATGAAGACACTGATATTGAATATTAGAATTGATGTTAAGATCCATAGGAGACAAACAGTGGTCAATAAATGAAAATTCTATTAAAATATCAAGATGAATATAGGGAGAATCCTCTTTGAACTTAGAAACTCATGAGTTGAATTATCACACATAGATGTTGAAAATGTACTGGTTATACATAATATAATACAGTGGTTTTTTTCTTTCTGAAAAAAATGTACTCGGGCATTGGCGATGCCTGTTACGCCGAAGACTCTGACAGACAGAGGAATGTCTTCCAAGTATTGTAGCCTATCTTTGAGGCAGCCCTTCAGAAGCTTGCATTTCCTAAAGAAGCCCCTCTCAGAACTGCAGATCTTGGGTACGCGACTGGTACAAACAAGCTATCAGATGTTGATTTTTTTGTCAAAATACTCACAAATCTTTGTAGGAATGGCCATTGCGGGGGCTTAATGCCAGAGTTGCAGGCTTATTTCTTTGATTTGCCTTGCAATGATTTTAATGAGCTCTTCGGTCAGCTAGACCGGTGTGGCCATTCTTGTTATTTTGTTGCGGGTGTATCTGGATCCTTTTACAACGTTCTGTTTCTGAGATAGGCCATTCATGTCTGTTTCTCTATCATGGCGCTTCATTGGCTTTCACAGGTCAGATAATCATAATCATTATTGTTAGGCCAAATTAATTTGATTTGAAGTGGTGTATATCAATTGGTTTGAATGAGATTTTATCTTCAGATTTCTTAAAAAAAATATGTTAAGATATCTGCGCCCACCATGTTAATAATAAGCATCCCACATCAATGTACTTCCATGCAATAAACCAGCTAGCAACAAACCAAGGTCACCCTAGACCCACAGAAAAAAATCTAGCCGAGGCCCCAAAAACATTAATATTAATTATATTATTATGGCAGGTGCATGAAGCTGTTGTGCAGAAAAGTTCACCCTTATACAAAAAAGGAAGAGTATGGATCAACAGAGGTAGGCAGGATGTTGCAGAAGCTTATTCAAAGCAATCTGAAAAGGACCTCAACACTTTCTTCAACTGCAGAGCGCAGGAAATGGCACCGGGAGGCGTGCTTTTCTTGTGTCTGATGGGGAGGCCCGACACTTGGCCTCCTGCACACCAAGTCTCTGTGGGAGGCGAATTCTGTGGCCAGGACTTTGAAGATGCATGTGCAGGGAATAATTAGCTGGGATCTAAAAGATTCTTTCAACCTTCCATGGTACTTTCCGAGCGCTGATGAGGTGAGACAAGCAGTGAAGAACTGTAGGGCTTTTGAGTTTGAGAGACTGCAAGTCTGTGAGAGGGTTCCGAGCATGGTTGAGGAAGATTTTGAAGAGTATATTAAAGACCCAAAGATGTTTGGGTGTATGAAATCTAATCTGGTGAAGAGCTTTGTGGGCAGTTTGGTTGAAGCCCACATTGGCAAGGAATGTACTGAGTTTTTTTCAGGTATTTTCAGAGAAAGCCACAGGGCTTCTCCATAAAAATCCACCTTGTAGGTTGGTCACCTGCACTATTGCCTGGGTTATTATAAGTTAGTGTGTTGAACAGTGCTTGTGAACGGAATAAATTTGACACGATTAATACATTTTATATTAATTTGTTGGGTTAAGTTTGGTTCGATTTTATTATTCTCACTTGGATGGTCTATTTTGGAAATATAATTTTTTAATTTTATTTTTGTCCATTCAATTTGAAAAATTAAATTTGCTCAAACCAAATCTAATCTATTATAACTTCCATGTTGACTTACTGCAAATTTTGAAACATTAAAAAATTAAATAATTACATAAAGATGCCAATTATGTCAAGAATATGATTCTCCACGTGTAACGGCAAAAGCATGGTAAGCAACAACCAACTAGGGAGTGATTGACTCTGAAAAAATATGAAAGAATAATGTTGTATGTGTGTTTTCATTGCATGTTTTTTTTCTTGTTAGTCTCTGTTGTCACGGCATGGGACTATAGTAATCACTTGGTGTATGTTAACATTAATTTTTTAGTTTTTCTATTGTTTTTTTATTAGTATGTGGGGGTTAATTTTACTAAAGCATAGTTTTATAAGAAATCGTGGTTTTGGCCGCATATCAGTTTAGGTAGACTAATGCTAACATTAGTCTGTTAACATGAAATGCTAACTCATTTTCAAGGGGCCAGGTGGATGTGCAAGAAAATTTTAAGGTTATCAACTGTTAAAATTAAGGTTAACAGCTGGGTAAACAGCGGGTTGTTCTAGCCTCTTCCCGAGGCGGACCATAGGATATTTTTATTTTTGCTAACCGCATATCAGCTTAGGTATACTAATGCTAACATTAGTCTGTTAGCATGAAATGCTAACTCATTTTTGAAGGGTCGGATGGATGTGCAAGCAAAGTTTAAGGTTAACAACTATTAAAATTAAGGTTAAAAACTGGGTCAACAGCTGGTGGATGCATGAAGACACAGCTGGTGGATCATGTGCATGCTGTGTGGATTCAAGTTCAACCTTCAAGTTCAACTCAATTTCAGTCCCTGCTTCAACAATTCAATTTCGGTCTCAACTGTATCTGGTCTCAAATCAATTTCGGTCTTAATTGTATCTACCGCCCCTACTGCAACTCGATTTCGGTCCCTGCAACTGTATCTACGGCCCCTACTTCTCAATTCAATTTCAGTCCTTTCTTCGACAACTCAAACTCAATTTCAGTCTCAACTGTGAAGCAACTCAATTTCGGTCTCAACCCAATTTCCGTGTCAACTGTATCTACCACCCCTACTGCAACTGGATTTCGGTTCCTGCTTCTGCAACTGGATTTCAGTCTGTCAGGGGGACTCTTTAACTGGTGAAAAAGGCAACAGGGGCATACATGGGATATAGGTTTAAAAAACCAACAACGGCATATAATGGATACGACTCAAAAGGCCAAATTCAAGTCCAAAGAATAAATCTTACCTTGTTGCGACGACAGCTTTCCCCTTTTGCTTCTGCTCGGTTTGTGAGGAGATCTTGTTCGCGAGCTGCTTTATGGGATACAAGCATGCACACCCTGCACACCCTCCACTAGTGTTTAAGCACTATTGGAATAACAAAATAGCTGCGAGCTTCTTTCGACGGGATACAAGCATGCACACCCTGCACACCCTTCACTAGTGGTTAAGCACTACTGGAATAACAAAATAGCTTCTCCATACTGAAAGAGACCCCCTTAACAAGCATCATGAGCATACGGGCATCACTAGCAAGAATAATAACTAGCAAGACCAAAAGCATGAGCAGACTGCATGTTTTCTTCCCACGATGACTCATGCCCTGAACTGTCCTCTCTGATTCGCTTGTATGAAGGAGAGTTGCAATAGCTCCGCAGATAATTCATGGCTGCAGCAAAGTATAGAGAGACAAATTCCAGAAATGCAATGTGTCTATATCAACCAGCTTGTTTACCAGCCTAGCTAGCATGGTAGATTTCAGGATGAGCATTGCATGGCATCCTGCATGTCTTGTCTTGCATGGTTGTTTACGAGAATGAAGCAGTAAACCCGTGGGCTTCATGTGGGTTCTACATGTCGTATTTAGAATTTTTATTTTTCAAATAACTTTTTTCATTTACAATGTAATTTATTATTTTGATTTTTCAAATAACTTTTTTCATTAACAATGTGCAAATGAGCTAATTTTTAAGAATATTTTCTGGTTGGATTAATTTAAGCTGTGGGTCTCTGGTTGAAGTTGCTCGGATGCAAAGATGTACGCCAGGGAGCCTGAAGCTTAACTCACTGAAGCTCACCTATCAGAAAGTATAAAGTTAGGTCCAAAAGGGAAATATGTAATCTATATCAATGAAAAACAACCAAATCAATGGGTGCGACTGACCCTACTAATTGGGCCAGAACTGCAACTATAGCTTGATTTGGAAAACATCAAAGCCTACCATAGCTTTTGGCAACCCTTAACTCACTTTTCACCAGCTCATTCACCAACACACGATCGCTAAGAATCATTTACAGGCTATGTTATCCAATCTCGATTATTCTTCGAAAAGATTAAGAAAAATGATTTTGTGGATGCAATTTAAATCTCCTTTCGAGTCCTCAATAGTTTTTAGATACTATTCATAGATGTGCATAGAATTTGAAATATTCTAAAAGAAATAATCGATCATTCGAAATGTTGATTGATATGAACGGGTTTTTTGAACAGTTACACAATTTGCAATGTGTTTCTACATGAGTCGATTTGAGTATTTTTAGATCTACAACCAATTAATCTCTGTTTAAAAGCTTTTAATTGCTAGGATTTGAAATTTAGACATTGGCACTGGTCTAAATCTAGCTGGTTGATCAAACTTTCAGAGAGTTGAGTTCTGAAGCATGGCCTGATCTAAACCTAGCTGTTTTTAGAACATTTTCAGGGAGTTGAATTCTGAAGCAAGGCCTCAATTCTTTTGGCATAATCTGCCCATATTCCCGGGGCCTCATTGCATGCCAGCAAAGAGAAATCCTTCCTTACAAAAGGTTTTGTTTCCAGTAAATGTCAGGCACGAGGGAAAAATTCGTGCAAAAAGGGGTCTTCGACATCTGGCCAATAAAACTACAGCTCCAATTTTTGAAAATGCATTATAAGAACGGATTGAATCTACAATGGAACTGAAGAACTCATCACAAACATATGTTAAGAGGCTTCCAATCTCATTTACTTCACGTTATGTAGACAGTGAGCCAAGAAAGAGTGCAGATGTCATTGTAAAGGCTTTAGAGCGAGAGGGTGTCGAACATATCTTCGCCTACACTGGAGGAGCATCTGTGGAAATTAATCAGGCACTTACTCGATCGAAGATCATAAAAAATTTCCTTTGTCGCCATGAACAAGGAGAAGTATTTGCAGCAGAGGGGTATGTCAGGTCTACAGGAAAGGTAGCTATTTGAATTGCAACTTCTGGTCCTGGTGCCACCAACTTGGTAAGTGGTCTTTCGGATGCATTTCTTGACAACATTCCTTTGGTTGTTATTACTGTACTGTTTCCTTATTTGACAGTATTTAAGTGTGGCTCAAAAGTGTTAAGACAGTTTGCATAGAAGCTTTAGAACTTCACAGAGAAATACTAAGAAAAGTTCCATTTTGGTCCATTTTTCTTTTCCTTTTCCTTTGTATAACTTTCCCATACTTATATTTCTCTTAAACCTATGCTGCATGGAAGTTCACTACTCGAGCTATGGCTCAAGGCAAAGACTAACTGCCGAGATTAGCTGCCTTGCAACCATCTTTGTTCAAATTGAAAACTTACTAAAATTTAACAGATTCACGATCAGCGTTTAATATCTATGTTATAATATCTCTAATAAAAACTTTAACCTCACCCTCCAATTTTGATTTCGAACATATTTTTTGTTTGAAGTTTTTTAATAATTTTTTTTTTTTTTCCTTTTTCTAATTTAACTTCAGCCTTTACTCGTTATTTGGGAATTTATAATTTGATAGTGAAAGTGACTTTTTTTTATATTATTATTTTGTAATTAATTTTTAATTTACTTATTTATATTATTATTACTTTTTATTTTATTTATTTAATTTTAATTTTAACTTTATCTTAATACTATTTAAAAATATGTTTATATTTTTATTATAAATTATGTTTATTTATTTTTAATTTTAACTTTATCTTAATATTGATATAAAAATATGTTTATATTTTTATTATAAATCATGTTTAAATAGGTGAAATTTTTTTATAAATTAATTAATTATAGATTTCAGATAGGAGAGCTATTAGGAATGTAATAGAATTGATTTTCTTGCATTGTGATTGTTTAATTATTTGGATATTTAGCATTAATTGTTTGAGTTTCATATCTAAACTAACTATTAATTTATGATGAATCATTTACATTACTCATAAAAAGTAATGTCATTTAATAATTGATTTATTTTTTTAATTTAACTTTATCTTAAAATTTATATTTTGATATTGGCATTGAAGTTTTTATATTTTTATTATCAGTAATGTTTAAAATAATGAAATTTATTGTTTTATAAAATTTTAAGAAATTATAAATTAATTAATTATAATTGAGTGAAATTTAATAATCAGTAACATGTGTTTGAATTTGTAAAAATTTAAAAGAGATAAAGTATGTATACTTATATAAAGCTTCCCAACATGATTTTCCCCAATTTTGCCACCACCCACTGGCATAAAGAGAGTAATTTAAGGCAATGGTTTTTTATTTTTGATATTTTTGTTATAAAATTGTTAACAATTATATATATATATATATAATTTTACTTCAATTATTTTAAAAATAAAAAGAATTTTGTTAAAAAAATGAAATTACAAGTAGAGTTTTCAGCCCACAACTTCCATCCCAGCATGCTCCCAGAAATTTAGGAGGAAATTTGTCTCATGGATGAAGAAATTTGTCATGAAAGGAAAGTAACTCTTGATTCAAAAATTTAGAAACTTCCATCCCAGCATGCTCCCAGAAATTTAGGAGGAAATTTGTCTCATGGATGAAGAAATTTGTCATGAAAGGAAAGTAACTCTTGATTCAAAAATTTAGGTTGTCATTGCATCTTGGCTCTTGAATAAGAAATTTTTCATGAAAGGCCAGTAAATCTAGATTCATATATCATGGATGTCATTTCATCAATTCATATTGTTGATTTATATTAGCTTCTAAGGTGATGTTAGGAAAAATTTTAGTTTATAGGAGAGAATCCTAGGTCAATCTCCTACACAATTTAGATGAAAGGGAGATCATATGCTTGATGTGGAAGGTAGACTAATCAGGATTGACATGGATTCTCCACCCAACTCCAATTCCTCCACCATGAAAGGGTGAAGAATAATCTAAAAACCTAGATACTTCAAGGCCATCCTAAGGCTCAAGTTTCTTGATAGTTTCTTCTCAGGCCTTGCTATTCTAGTTTGTCCTCTAGGCTACAAATAAGATTCTCTTTGAGTCTTTGTTTATTTCATTTTTCTTCCTGTCATAAAATTGGTAATTAAATAAGGCTACTAATTTTGTTTCTTGTCCATGGTTCCCCCATGGTGGGGCAACAACTGTTTGGGTATTTTTTATTCTTGGACACTCACTTAATTTTGTTAGCTTTTGACGATATACTTTACTATTTCTAGTATAGTTTCCAAGAGGGCACGTCAAAGACATTTATTTTTTATTTTTCAATAGCTAATGTTAATAATTGTTATTTCAATGCAAAAACAACTTATAAAAAAAAAGAATTTTGAATAACATAATTATTCTTTAAATTTAATTATGATAATGATTTTAATATCAATAATATTTGAAGAAAAATTATATATATATATATTAATTAAATTGAAATTTATTATCTCTTAAAATCAAATTACATCATTGTTGAGCCAATATTCAAAATTACCGACCTTACTTGTTGGTTGGTATTAAAAAAACAAAATGTCTACATAGAAAGGGAGGAACAACTAATAAGAAAAGACAAACATAATATCCAAATTAGGTGTATGATGATGACATCAGAGGAGGATTCTTCACACCCGAACTATGTTTCTTAAACTCACATTAAACATGTATCTCAATGTGAGTTAAGTGAGCTTCTAATTGATCAAGAAAATCATGTTGTTTCCATTAATTTCATTGAATATCATTGAGAAAGGATATAATTTCATACGTATCCTCATGCTTTTCCTTTAATACTTGTTCAAGTACTTCCTTTAACTCTCAATGTAGAGTAACCCAATGATATATTGAATCCTTATTCCACTTGTATGACTTGGGCCAGGAAGCTAGTAGGACACCTCTTCTAAAAGTTTTGAATAATAATAATCTTTCCAATCTTGTGTATCTCATGTCTCAAGTCTCTTAATATCCACTTGATTTCTATAAGATGTTTCTAAGCGATAAGTAGTTGTCACCTCATGTTCCTATGAATCGGCACATGACCGATTATTTCGGCCACATCCACTAGCCCCACGACACCCACTCACTTTCTAGTGAGGTAATGTGATCACCACAGGTAAAGGACCAACACTGTGATAGATAAATAAGCCCCACCAGTCCCAAAATTATCACTCCATCAACCACACCTTAGGGCCAAAAACTAAAATTCGAGGCTCAAGAAAAACTAACCCCCTCACAACAAAATCTAGCCAATGATGTTCTATCCTGATAAAATCACACGAGGACTAACCAAATAGCAGACAATATCTATAAAATTTTGACTGATCCCATAGTCTAAACTATTCACTAGGAGGATGATTCCATAGTCTCCTCTGCAAATAAGTAGAAAAACCAGAGATACAATCCCTGTCCCTAGAAAATAGAGACTTTCTACTTAGGGAAAACAAAATAAAAAAATACCACCATATAGACCCTTCTGAGAAGGCTACACTGTACCTGAGAGAGACAAAAACAATGAAAATTGAAATATTGGGCAAGATAAGAAAAATTACCCACTCGAATTCGCGAATGCACATCAAGACAGAACAACTCAGCACTGTCGATCCCAAGTTGCACTGAAATAAACTTTTCCTACCTTCCAAAGCACGAACTCGAATAATCATTGTGAAGCTTGAATCTATAAGCTTAACAACAACTCCAACACAGCCAGGAAAACATATTCCAAGCCAATACAAAAAAGAAAGGAACTACAACCACTATAAACCCCTACCGACACCTTAGCTCTAATATGCCAATTTAAAATAAGGTATTTACATCTCCAAACCTCAAATTATAGTTGATAAACACAGTAATATTCCTTCTCGACTCTAGAGAGGGAAGTAAAATACCACCTACACGAAAGAAATTACACAATCCGGGTACATACTCCCCTCCTTCACTTCAAACAAAATATAAGAAACATCAAGAATACAACTCTCCATTAAATTACGCAATTTACTTCACACGCCTCATGTTGGGGGAGGGAAGGCAACGCCACCCCCCTATTAATGATATTGGATTCAAATTTCAAATGAGCATGAGGGAATCTCTATAGAAAAAATTATGCCACTTCCTTTAATGAGAAAAATATTATTAGAATGGATGGTGAAATTATGGGTTCACACATTTGGAATGCCTTTTCCATAATTTCCAATTGATTCAAAATCACTTCTTTTGGGAGGTCTAAAATGTTCACATAGCTCCATTTTGGGAAGACTCTTGGAAAAAACTCCCTAATATTCAAGATCACACCAGTCTTGTTCGTATTTAAGAATCAATGAATTTAAAAGGATGAAATTCAATCTCCCATTATTGGACTCCATCCCTAGTTCACCCCTAATGGAAATCTTGGCATCCCAAGGTTTTTGGGCATCCTCAACTAGAGGAACACATTTATGAAAAAAGTTGGACCAATTTAAAGAATGAAAAAAGTAAAAAATAGAAGGGTCCAAGAAGAAAAACTATAATGTGGACATAAACCTCATAAAAATTTCAACATAAATAAGCTTATGGTATAACAATGGGAATTGAAAATATCCCTTCCTCTAAGGTCTAGAATTTTTGTTGGAAATTATAGAAAACTTTCCATAAGGTGTTTGTATTCTTATGGCTTCTCACTCATGGTAAAACCCCCACTTGGGACAAACTATAAAAGTGAGTATTTCAATAGCCTTCATTCTACGAATTATGCTTGACTTCTCAAAACTTGGAAATAGTGGAGCACATTTTAAACTCATACCCATTCACTTCTACTTAATGGGACGAAGGGGGCACTATCTTCTATCAATTCGATAGAAATAGGGACAAAATAATAGCCACTATAATAAACTGGAGAGATACCACCACCAATCACCCCATCATCAATCATGTATGGAAATTATTTTTTTTCCTTTTATGGGAGACTTGAAAGGAGAGAAATAAGCTTATATTCAAGGGAATACCATCCATAGAATATATGTTATGGGGAGAATAAAATATTCCATCAAGAAAAATATATTTCTCTCCTCATGGATTGCTCAAGACTAGAAAAGCAATGACCTAGAATCAATTACTCCTAAATACCTAGACTTACTCCCCTCCCTTTATGATTCCCTAGCTACATTTAAACAACCCCTTCCTCGCATTCTCAATTCTTAGAATCCTCTCCCTTTTGGATTTGTTAAGTTAAATTTTGATGGAACCTCTAAGGGTAACCTAGGACTTAATAGTTTTAGTGGATTTTTTAGAAATACTACAAGTCATATTCTCCACATATACATAGGATCTTTGGGACTAGAAATAAATAACACTATAGAGCTATATAATTCATAATATGGAAGTCTTATGATGGAAGGTGTTTCACAACCCACAATTAAAATGGTCAAAAAGACTTCAAAATGGATCTCCACTTTCAAAAATATTTGGCAAATGGAAACTTGAAGGTGGTCTAGAGTGAATTTAGAAACTCCTTTCAATGTTTCCATCCACCATTCCCTTACATAATTGACCTTTAGGAAACAAATTAATAGAAAAGTTAACAAATGAAGGTCTTAATCATGATCCCACTCCTCTCAATCTTAGATAGAATGATCACATTCCAACTCCTCTAAGGTAGCATTACATTTCAATTTGTCTCAAATACAGTGCTTCGTCCCTGTGAAGAATGAACACTTTAGCTATCCCATGAATTAATTCTTCAATTTTGATGGTTCTTACAAAATTCTTGATTATTTTTCAACTATAACAAGTTTCTTGTGGCTTCCCTTGTGAGGATACTTTCCAGCTAAGAACATTTATTAATTCATTAATATTTTTAGGTATTATCATTCATTAAAACAAGAGTCTATGCATGTCAACCATGGCGATTTATTTACAACCATATGTTATAACATTTAGGATACTCATACTTGATTTATGTTCGTAATATATGGTTAATTTTTTAAGAGCTATATAATTTTTCAAATGTATTATTTCAACTTTGGTTTGTATTCAGTAATGGCATTTATTCTATAGAATTTACTACTCTAGTATACTACCATACTGGCCAATAGTTACTAAAAATTTATATTGGTCTGCAATGAACAAGAACTGAACTAAGTGGAATATTATCAATGAATGTTCACATACCTTCAACATTGACCTCTAAAACTTCTGCAACATACATCTTCAAACTAACCTCTACAACATCTACAACATAACATTTCCCATTTTTATTGCCTTGCAACATAACATTTTCCATTTCCTTGCATCATAAATTTTCATGTATCTTTAACAACACCTCTTCACGCAAATAAACTCAATCATCATATGCACATAATCAACCTCACATCACAGCACATGCAATCAGTCTCTAACAAGAAAAATCACAACATATGCACCCTATAACAAGCAACACATACTCAGTTCCTTTGTACCATACCTTGCCAATCTACAAGGATAAGAAGCATGTCATCAAATTTAATTGTGCTTGCATCAACTGACCCTTTTTCATCACCCTTTGTTGCTCATTTACCATCAATTACAACTATGCCAACAAAAAATAAGATGAAACAACAAGCATACTAAACATCGCAGTGGAAGGGAATTTGAAGTTGTGGATTGGGTATTTGTGAGACTACAACCATATATATATACGTACCTCAAGCGGCAAAATAAGGAAAATAAATTATCTCTGAGGTATTATGGCCCCTATATGGTGTTGCAAAGGATTGGAAGTATGGATTAGAAATTGGAGCTACATCCATTTTCACATGAACAACCCGTCTTCCATGTTTCTTACTTAAGGAAGGTAATTTGTGATAAGATCCTAGCCCAAACTCTTATACTAAAGATTAATGAAGAAGGGAAAATAAAACTAGAACTAGAAATAATTTTGTAAAAAAGGACTAAGCAACTAAGAACTCGAGTAATTACTAAGTACCTCATCAAATGGAAGAAACTCCTAGTGGAAGAAGTGACATGAGAAGATCATTTTTTCATACAAAAACACCCACATATAGTCAAGTGTTGAGAACAACATTTTTTTGAAGAGGAGGGGCATGTTAAGCCCTATATAAGCCCCATGTTAACACAAAAACCCTTATTAAGCCCTAGATATTAAGTGATTACATTTCTATAATTATATTATTATGTAGATTAGAACCCCTCATGGTCCCATTTTATTAGAATTGTTGCACCAATATAAATTAAACATTGCTTAAATTAAATAAATAATAATAATAATAATAATAATAATAGGGCGGAAATGTGAAGTTGGGTTACACTTTTGTGAGAATCGGGGGCATAAATTTTTTTTTCGGCAATAGTTCGGTTGAACTACTGGATAGTTTGGCCGAACTTTATGAGAAAGTTCAGTCGAACTCGTTCTTCCGTTTAGATTGACGGCACACTGATGGCGTGGGCAAATAAAATTTTTGCCGGAGATGGGAAAGCTAGCAACAAAAGTTCGGCCGAACTTTTACTCTTAAAATAGTTCGGCCGAACTAGTTCTTATAAATATATCGCCCGTGAAGTTCATTTGTTTCCTGCGTCTGTGTTTATTTGCTCTATTTCTTCGCGCATTTTTGTGTTGTTGTTCTATTCGGTGATCTGTTGCGGCACTGCTGCTAGTCTGGGGCTGCTTCCATCCACTCTGTTGGTGATTATCTGCGGTGACATCAAGCGAGCTAACTACCAGGTATTTCTCCTCCTCCTCTGCAACTTTATCAATGGGATTCACATGAAATCTGCATGAATTATTCATTACCAATTATGGTGACAATCACCAAGTTCCATTTAGTACTAATTAAACCTAGTGCATGTCATGCCAAGTCCAAAATTTTCTTTTTTTCATATAAATTGTTTTCGACAACTTTGGTATCACTAATGTCTTGCGTGTTAATATGATGCTTGGATGCCTAAGTCAGTCCCACATATTTGAGGGCACTGTTGAAAAAAAAACCTTGTTGAAATGAAAAAACCTCATTGACACATAAAATTTCCACTTTGTGACCTCTCTTGAATCACAAGTTCCAGGGAACAACTGCTTCTCGGTCTCCTCTTTCGGTTCTCCACCACTTGGTGGCTGCCACCTTGCTAGAAGAAGCCTCACTGGACTGTTGTCTACTCTTTTTTTGATTGGCGCTGCCATGCAATCCCACCTATCTTGTGGCCCTGAATCGCACTCCACTTCCCTTCCACATGTAAGAAGTGTTCTTTTTTTTTTCATATAAATTGTTTTCGACAACTTTGGTATCACTAATGTCTTACTTGTTAAGATGATTCTTGGATTCCTAAGTCAGTCCCACATATTTGAGGGCACTATTGAAAAAAGAACCTTGTTGAAATGAAAAAACCTTGTTTAAACATAAAATTTCCACTTTGTGACCTCTCTTGAATCACAAGTTCCAGGGAACAGCTGCTTCTCGGTCTCCTCTTCCGGTTCTCCACCACTTGGTGGCAAAAACCCTTGCTAGAAGAAGCCTCACTGGACTGTTGTCCACTCTTTTTCTGATCGGCGCTGCCATGCAAGCCCACCTCTCTTGCAGCCCCGAATCGCACTCCACTTCCCTTCCACATGTAAGAAGTGTTCTTTTTTTCATATAAATTGTTTTCGACAACTTTGGTATCACTAATGTCTTGTTTGTTAAGATGATGCTTGGATGCCTAAGTCAGTCCCACATATTTGAGGGAACTATTGAAAAAATAACCTTGTTGAAATGAAAAAACATCGTTGAAACATAAAATTTCCACTTTGTGACCTCTCTTGAATCACAAGTTCCAGGGAACAGCTGCTTCTCGGTCTCCTCTTCCAGTTCTCCACCACTTGGTGGCTGCCACCTTGCTAGAAGAAGCCTCAGTAGATTGTTGTCCACTCTTTTTCTGATCAGCACTGCCATGCAAGCCCACCTCTTTTGCGGCCCCGAATCGCACTCCACTTCCCTTCCACGTGTAAGAAGTAACCCTGGGCTTCAAGGGAGTCCATTAGATTTCGGGGTTCACTTGCGTATATAGGGATTCCTTTTCTATGTTAACTTTGGACTGTTACTGCAAATGCGCCTTTCGGAATTCTTGGTTTTAATTTGAGTTTATTCGTTTCATGTAGAAGTCAAGGCACTCATTGCTATAGAAATTTTTTCTTTACAACCAAGTGGGAACGAGAAACCCCAAAATTTCAAAAAAGGCATCTATGCTGTTAATTATGCTTTAAATTTCATTACCTTTTGTTGTAAGGTGTATGTTGAATTTCTGGTAGTATGATATGCATTCGATTGCTGCAATTGTTACTATTCCTGTGGATCCATCAATTTCATCCACTCTAGTTGATTCTCGCCTTGTGCATGGAAGTTTACCACCATTGTTAAGTTTATGTTGTTACTGAGCCTTCTCTCGATTCCTCAACGCTGGAATGATTGAACTAGAATGATCTACTGCTATAATGTGACTACATATTGTCTTTTATACTGTTGTAATGTATTTCTGTAATGTGACTACATATTGTCTTTTATACTGTTGTAATGTATTTCTGTATGAGACAGAATCTGATATTTTGTAATGTGGCTACATATTGTCTTTTATATGTGACTACATATTGTCTTTTATACTGCTGTAATGTATTTCTGTATGAGACAGAATCTGATATTTTATACTTGATAACCTATTATGGGTATATCAAGAGGATTTTGTATATGAACAGTTATCAATATATGAAATAGGGTTTTTTATCCTTTGAAAAAAGAGTTGAAATCATTCTAAATTCACATATGTTTAGTGGTGTCACTGTTTCACTTCCGATATTATGTTTTTTGCCTTGATGAATAGGTGGAACTCTGCTGGGAGGCCTCTCTGTTTTTTGACTCTTTTCTCATACTGTCAAAAGCCGTCATATGTTATATGGGCTAGACTGTATAGTTATTAGACTACATATCTTCATATAGAACTTGCAAATAGTATGATGGAAACCAAACATAATAATGTATTAGGACATCACAACTTGCTAATTAGTTATTAGACTACATATCTTCATATAGAACTTGCAAATAGCATGATGGAAATGTGAACTGCAAATATTATAATGGAAATGTGGATCTCATGACTCTTCATGATTAATGCTTCTAGAAACCAAACATAATAATGTATTAGGACATCCTCCTTAACTTGCAAGGTATGGTCGAAATGTGGATCTCATGACTCTTCATGATTAATGCTTCTAGAAACCAAACATAATTTAATGTATTAGGACATGCTCCTTTAGGCTTGGTGGAATTACCTTTGCTTTTTATTTCTCTCTTACACACACTCACATATATATATATATATATATATATATATATATATATATATATATATATATATATATGAAGATATGATCCCATTTTCTTTTTTATTAATAGATCAAATGTCATTTAAATACAGATTTATCATAATGTACAATGATTCATTCCATATTATTCATAAAATTTTTCATTAAAAAATGAACCCTTTAAATGATGAACCTAGTTAATGCTTATTCTTGATGAAGAAGACTACTTGATATTTCAATTTGAATTTGATGATGGTCCTTTGTTATCTTTCTTGATTACTTCAAATTATTGAAACAATCATATGCTTCTTGTTACTATTTTTATTCCTTCCTTATATTGTATTCTCTCGCTTAGATATTGTGCACTCTCCCACATAGATATTGCACTCAATTTTGATTGTCCTTTGTTAATATATTTCCCGATCACTTTCAATTATCAAATTATTGACACAATCATATAGATATTGCACTCAATTTTGATTGTCCTTTGTTATATTTCTTTATATCAAATTATTGACACTTTATCATATAGATATCATATAGATATTGCACTAAAATTTGATGGTACTTTGTTATCTTTCTTAACTACCTCAAGTTATTGACACTTGAACATATAGATATTGCACTAAATTTTGATGGTCCTTTGTTATCTTTCTTGACTACTTCAAATTATTGACAAAATCATATGTTTTTTGTTACTCTTTCTATTCCTTCCTTATATCTATTCTCCCCCTTAGATATTGTGTACTCTCCCACATAGATATTGCACTCAATTTCATAGGCTCTTCTTTTGAAGTCAAATATATTGTATTCTCCCCCTTAGATATTGTGTACTCTCCCACATAGATATTGCACTCAATTTCATAGGCTCTTATTTTGAAGTCAAATAAGTGACAATAATTTACAAGAACTATCCCTAATTTGTTTCTCACATGTTCAAATGGTTCTCTAACAAGATAATTTACAAGAACTATTCCTAATTTGTTTCTCACATATATTCAAATCTTCTCTAACAAGAGGCTTTGTGGGTATGTATTCCATCTTCACTATTTTCTCAAAGACTTGTTGTGTGAGGAAGTGGTATTTTATGATGATATGTAAATAGTAATTGAAGGAAGTAGAATATTTTATTTTTGAAATTATTATTACACTTCTATTGAAACACTTAATAGATATATAGATTTACCTTAATATCTTGTATAGCCCATTTCATCCAAACCACTCAAAAATAAATTTACCTTACCTTAATATCTTGTAGAGCCCATTTCATCCAAAACACTAAAAAATAAGTAACTACTATGTACATTCCACTTCTACTCATTCAAAAAGAAATTTACCTTAATATCTTGTAGAGCCCATTTCATCCAAAACACTCAAAAAGAAGTAACTACTATGTACATTCCACTTCTACTCACTCAAAAATAAATTTACCTTAATATCTTGTAGAGCCCATTTAATCCAAAACACTAAAAAAGAAGTAACTACTACGTATTCCACTTCTACTCTAGATAGAGAAAGTAACGACTCTTTCTTGCTTAACCATTAAACCAAAGACTCTTCTAAGTAGAATTATACATTGTCCACTTGTACTTTTCACAAGCCTAGTTGAATCTCTATATGTTGTCAATGTAAATTTTTCACAAGTAAATTTTTCAATATAAATTTCTTAACTTCTACAAGTTCTATAGGTAGAGTCTGTAAAGGGCCAGGTAGCCTCTGGATCTCATCTTTTATAAAATGTGACATATCTAGTAAATTCCCCTACAGTCAATCTCTGGAATAGATCTAAATAGAAGTTCTTCATTTAAATATCCATAAAACACAACCATTTTAAGGTAAACTGTGTACATGTGTCATTTCTCCCACAAACTAAAGGCTTCCTCCCATTAATTTTAGATGTGAATTCTACCGTAAACTTTTTAAGTCAAACTTTAAGATAAACCATGCACATGTAATTTGAAATAAATGTTAATTTAATATCTAAATTCACATATGTTCAGTGGTGTCATTGTTTCACTTCCGATATTATGTTGCTTACCTTGATGAATAGGTGGAACTCTGTTGGGAGGCCTCTCTGTTTTTTTACTCTTTTCTCATACTGTCAAATGTCATTATATGTTATATGGGCTATACTGTATAGTTATTAGACTACATATCTTCATATAGAACTTGCAAATAGTATGATGGAAACCAAACATAATAATGTATTAGGACATCACAACTTGCTAATTAGTTATTAGACTACATATCTTCATATAGAACTTGCAAATAGCATGATGGAAATGTGAACTTGCAAATAGTATGATGGAAATGTGGATCTCATGACTCTTCATGATTAATGCTTCTAGAAACCAAACATAATAATGTATTAAGACATGCTCCTTTAACTTGCAAATAGTATGTTCGAAATGTGGATCTCATGACTCTTCATGATTAATGCTTCTAGAAACCAAACATAATTTAATGTATTAGGACATGCTCCTTTAGGCTTGGTGGAATTACCTTTGCTTTTTATTTCTCTCTTACACACACACACACATATATATATATGAAGAGATGATCTCATTTTATTTTTTATTCATAGATCAAATGTCATTTAAATACAAGATTTATCATAATGTACAATGATTCATTCCATATTATTCATAAATTTTTTCATTAAAAAATGAACCCTTTAAATGATGAACCTAGTTAATGCTTCTTCTTCATGAAATATGTAAATAGTGATTGAAGGAAGTAGAATATTTTATTTTTGAAATTATTATTACACTTCTATTGAAACACTTAATAGATATATAGATTTCCCTTAATATCTTGTAGAGCCCATTTCATCCAAAACACTCAAAAAGAAATTTACCTTACCTTAATATCTTTTAGAGCCCATTTCATCCAAAACACTCACAAAGAAATTACCTTAATATCTTGTAAAGCCCATTTCATCCAAAACACTCAAAAAGAAGTAACTACTATGTATTCCACTTCTACTCTAGATAGAGAAAGTAACGACTCTTTCTTTCTTAACCATTAAACCAAAGACTCTTCTAAGTAGAATTATACATTGTCCACTTGTACTTTTCACAAGCCTAGTTGAATCTCTATATGTTGTCAATGTAATTTTCTCACAAGTAAATTTGTCAATGTAAATTTCTTAACTTCTACAAGTTCTATAGGCAGAGTTTGTAAAGGGCTAGGTAGCCTCTGGATCTCATCTTTTATGAAAGGTGACATATCTAGTAAATGCCCCTACAGTCAATCTCTAAAATAGATCTAAATAAAAGTTCTTCATTTTAATATCCATAAAACACAACCACTTTAAGGTAAATTGTGTACATGTTTCATTTCTCCCACAAACTAAAGGCTTCCTCCCATTAATTTTAGATGTGAATGCTAGACCAACTTTTTAAGTCAAACTTTAAGATAAACCATGCACATGTCATTTACCTCATGATCTTGTGTCATTTCTCCCATGTCACATATATATATTTTATTGATTTTTTTTTTCAGGGATAAGAAAACCATTAAATATGGTTGAAAAACGGAAATTATGCATAGAAGTTTCTTGCTATCCGAATCCAGGGAAAGTAGTGATTACATATGCGCTTTCCAATATTGTGAATAGCAAATTCATCCAAAGGAAAATGAATATACCGAGAAGAACAACAAACAACGAGACATATTATATTGGATTGATAGAAGGCTTGGGAACAACAATGGAGTATGGATCAAATCGAATTGTATTTTTCACCAATTCTGAATTTGTGTGCAACCAGATGAATGGTGTGTGCCAAGTTAAGAAGGAGAGGCTAAAAGAACTGCATGGAATAGAAAACAATATTGTTAGCCAATTTCAATTTTTTTGTATAAGGCATTGTACAAATGTGAATAAGATGTCTGCTGATCTATTGCATGGGGCAATGCCAATTCATGATGCATATATCAAAGATGAATTAGAATTATACAGAGCAATGCCAATGCAAGATTCATCTCTCAAAGATGAATTGGTTTTGAGATGCTCTTCTTCTAAATTTCAAGATTCATCTCTCAAAGATGAATTAGTGTTGAAACACTCTCCTTCAAAATTTATTGATGGACATTGTAACATATCTTGGATATGTCTTTGTTGTGTACTTATAAATGCGTCTTTTTTAATGACCATGTGATTTTTTCAATTATATACCAAGTGTGCTCCCACCACACCATGTAAAGCACAACTTGGTGAACTTCACATTTGCAACAAGTGGTGAACTTCACATTTTTATAAAATTAAAATGCGGGGACTTCAACAAATTTTTGTTTAAATGGAGTTTGTTTAAATGCAGTTTCACTTCTTTTTTAATGACCATGTGTTTTTTTCAATTTTATACCAAGTGTTCTCCCACCATGTAAAGCGCAAGTTGGTGAACTTATCATTTTTATAAATTTTTTTTTTGCTTAAATTGAGTTTCACACATCAATTAGTGCTTTGAAAGTTGTGTTCTACATCATTTGTGTACACTAAATTACATTAATTTTCTGAAATTTATTTTGTGTAAATGTCCACCAATAGATATATATATCATGGAGGATGAACGACGAAGATAAACAGAATCCCATATGGGGGATCAAGGATCGGGGGATGTTCATGGTATTTAAGTATAATCTTAAATCTCCACACAAGTGTGTACATATGGAATTGATTTTTTATTAACTTTGTGAGTTAAATTAGTTGTTAATAAGTTTCATTTTTTATTTTTTAGGAGCTAAGAAAAGAAGGGTCTCTACTTCATCCATGGAGCATGCCCATGTTTCACCCAGTCGCGGTATGGTTCATGCAATTTAATCAATGAATATGTACATGTATTATATGTACACATGAATGTATTTTTCAATTGATTATAAATTCGTATTTGTTTATGAAGCTTCTCTCTCGTCTCGAGAGGTTGGTGGTGGTTCAAATCCCCTTAGAGGGCCATCAATGAGTGGTAGCAGGTTGCGTGAGGGTGGTGATATTTATTCCCCCGGAAGCCAATCAACGGTTGGTGCTGTTGGTTCTTAGCAGGGTCATTCTGGGTCTCAACAGTTTCAGGGTGGAGAAGATGCTAACCAACCACGACAAGGTTGCCATCAATTTCAATATTCTTTCATTGAATTTGTAAAAATTTGTTTACATGTGTTTTTTCTAATATACCAAATTTCATATATATTGATGCAGAGGCTGAAAATGTTCCAAATATTGGTCAAAATAGATGCAGGGAAGAACACTACATTCAAGAAGAAGGTTGTCTACCCATCACAACTTATCTGGCTGACATTTTTGATATACCATGGGAAACAAACATGTTTCAATGCACCTTACAAAGGTGTGAAAATCTTTATGCAAAATTGCAGAGAGGTCTCGTGGCTTTGACTCTACCTGCTGAGAGTCGACAAAGCCTCAAAATAGTTACACATTCATTGGGCGAAATTGTAAATTTGTACAAAAATCTTGGGCCAACGATTGATACATTTGTAGAAATGATGAGAAAGAGAAAGGAAACAATAATGGGTCTTGATAAATGGGAGGATGTAAAACAAAAAGTTACAAAAATATGGCAAATTCAATGTTTAATTTCAAGGAAGGGCCAAAAAGAAAAACTCTGAAGGTGCAATATTTCAAGCACCCAAATATAGCTCGATATTTGTATGATAGGCACCTTGTGGCCTATGGAAGGCTCCCATGGAACGACGAGGTTCCTGTTTATTTTGCACAAATGTTTTACGCAGAATTTTTTCGGGTATGAAACCCAACTACAATGGCCTTCCGTCATAATTTTTTGATCAGGGGAAAGGTAGATTGTATGACCATAAGGGTGCTTAGCAAGATGTGGAGTTGCCTCGCCCTGAGCCACCATTGGTGAGTCGACCTTTTCGAGTCGAAACTTTGGGGTCAAAGATGGATGCGACTTCTCAAATAAGTCGAGAAGCAAGGGATGTCATGATCGACAATGTTTACAACGGATTGGGTGGAGTCGATGTTTGTCTAAATCGACAAAGAGAACGTGAAAATGCACATGCAAATTTTGTGTATTGTACAAATGAAGAGATTGACAACATGAAAGTTGAAGATCTCCGAATATATGCAAAAAATTGTCACAATGGTTTTCAAGACCTAATTCTTCATGAGGAAGAGGGCACGGGAACAGTATGTGTTTATAATGACCTTAGGGTTCAATTATTTTAACATGTATACATGTGTACAATTTGTAATAAATACATGTGTATGTACATGTATACATTTATTTGTATGTACATTAATCTAACAAAAATGTATCATTATATGTTAAAACACCATTTGTAGTTTTCACGCATGATGAGTGACGAAAATGTTAATATCACGTTCGGGACCTCTAGTTCAAACAATGCAGATGGGTCTCACCATCAAGATATGTTGGCAAATGTTAGTGTTTTTTAAGTGATATTTTTAAAATAAATAATTGTGCACACATGTATATGTATGTATATATAATGATAAAATGTTTTAACAGATTCCGATTCCGTCCGATGTTTTTGGGATGGAGGTACCTTCTTCTTCCTTGGGAGATGTACCTTCTACTTCCTTAGGATATGAGCCACAAGTATGGACAATTTTTCACTTTTAAAATTTATGTTTAAGTTATATATATATATATCCCACCTCAAAAAGTTCCATTAAAAATTGAGATATATATATATATATCTTGAGTTATTTTAAAATTTTTGAATTTAGGTTCCCATAAAATATTTCTTTAATCCACGAACTCTAGCAATGGAGATAGGAACATCCACACCATTTCAACCATTTCAACAAGTTGCTTTTAACATTTTTTTAATATTATTCAAAATAAGTTTATATATGTACACGTGCATTTTCATTTGGAATTTTTTAATATATATATATATATATATATATATATAACTGTACATGTATATTGTACAGTTTACCATTGCAGATGTTCCCATGGGGGGGGGGAACTTGTAGCAGGTGAACAAATGGAGAGGGAACCTCATGAGGTATTGCATGATTTTTTTTTTATATTTTGTTTTTTACATGAAGTTCTATATATATTCTCACTCATTTTTAAAACATCAAATTTTAATGTTCAAGTACATGTGCATTGTGTACAGGTTTCCCATGCTTCGCATGATAGTGCGCGGATTGAGACCCTGATAGGAAAGACGCTACATCCATCTCTATTTGATGGACATGATTTGTAGATTTGATTTCAAGATTTAGATAGTCTTAAATTTACTTTTTTATATATAATCTAGATGCACTATCATATATATATATATATATATATATATATATAAAGTTTGATACTTGTGAGATCTACAATTTTTGGACATATTTTATTACAGTGTTAATATAATTTGTTTTGTTCCAAAAAGTTAAGTTTTGGATGGTTTTAGTACTTTTGGCATGTGAATGTGAATTAATGTTGTTATATAATTTGTTTGGTTTTTAAAACTTTTAAGTTTTGGATAGTTGAACTACTAGTAATGTTGTTATCTATAAATTAATGTTTTGCTTCTAAACTACATTTGGCATGTTATGCAATGATGTGTTATAATTTGTTTTGTTTTTAAAACTTAAGTTTTGGATGCTTGAAGTACATTTGGCATGTGAAGTAATGTTGTGATCTATAATTTTTTGTTAAATTAAAAGTTAAGTTTTGGATGGTTTCAATCTACATTTGGCATGTGATATAATGTTAAATGTTTTTATTGGATAGTTGAACTATAATTGGCATGGCATGTGAAGTAATGTTATGTATGATATAATCAAAAAAAATTTAAAACTCAAGTTTTGGATGGTTTCAATCTACATTTGGCATGTGATATTTAATGTTAAATGTTTAATGTTTTAATGTTGCACGATATATAATCAAAAAGTTTTTAAAACTTAAGTTTTGGATGGTTTCAATCTACATTTGGCACATGTGATATAATGTTAAATGTTTCTATTGGATAGTTGAACTATAATTGGCATGGCATGTGAAGTAATTTTGCACGATATATAATAAAAAAGTTTTGAAAACTTAAGTTTTGGATGGTTTCAATATACATTTGGCACATGTGATATAATATTAAATTTTTTTATTGGATAGTTGAACTACAATTAGATGGCATGTCAAGTAATGCTGTGATATAATAAAAAAAAAATTAAAACCCAAGTTTTGGATGGTTGAAGTACATTAATCATGTGAAGTAATGTTGTGATATAATAAAAAAAAAAAAAAAAAAACTAAGTTTTGGATACCATTTTAATCGACATTTAATGTAAATCCCTTTAATTTTGATTTAATGTTAAATGTTTTAAATGTAAATCCCTTTAATTTTGATTTAATGTTAAATGTTTTGATATAATGTTAAATGTTTTGATCTAAGTTTTTGATGGTTTCAATCTACATTTGACCTATGGAAGACCCCATGCGTAGACATCGGATGCGTTTCAGAAGGGGAGGTGGGGGTAGGGGTGGAGGGGGCAGGAGTGTTGGCTCTCGCCTGCCTCTTTCAATCCATGACACAGGTGGGCACGCTCCTCTGGTAAGCAGTGTTGCACAATTCCACTTCACCAGCGCTATGGTCAGACCTTGAATTACGATGACCATTTCTATCTTTTTTTAGGAGGAGCCCTACGATGAAGGTGCCTTTGGTTCCAGGAATCGGCGGAGAAAGTCCACCATCCTAACCCATCAGCCCCAAGACACCAGGAAGTTGGCAACTCTTCCAGTCAAATCCGGCTCGATGAGCTCCAGCAGTGATGGCGTAAGCAGCGACAGCTCGGCCTGTGTGGAGAAAAAGCTCAAAGATGACTCTGGCTCCTCTTTCGCTTCGGAGAGCTCCTCCCAACACTCCAAGGGAGTAGCCGATGATCCAGAGGACTACAGTTGTCCAATTGTGGAGGAGAATCCTCCTACACACATCGATAGCTAGCCTGATGTCAGGTCCTCTTTAGCTTTTTTGAACTTTTGTCATGTTTTGCAATCACTATGCTTCTAAACACTCTATGTCTGTTGGTTTCCCGATATTGGGCAGCATCTTCTGGGCTAGTTTCCTGGTCATGGGCAGCCTCTTTTCTGTTTTTTTGATTCAGACCCCCTCTGATTATTTTGATTTAATCAAAAAGAGTAAAGAAGTAGTTATATGTAAATCTCTTTAATTTTGATTTAGTGTTAAATGTTAAATGTTTTGATATAATGTTAAATGTTTTGATCTAAGTTTTGGATGGTTTCAATCTACATTTGGCCTATGGAAGACTCCCATGTGAAGTATTGTTTTGATTTAATCAAAAAGAGTAAATAAGTTGTACATTATCCCTTTAATTTTGATTTAATGTTAAATGTTAAATGTTTTGATATAATGTTAAATGTTTTGATCTAAGTTTTGGATGGTTTCAATCTACATTTGGCCTAGATGGAAGACTCCCATGTGAAGTATTTTTTTGATTTAATCAAAAAAAATTTAAAATTCAAGTTTTGGATGGTTGAAGTACATTTGGCATCTTAAGATTGCTTTTGATCTCTACATACTCTTGTTTGAGTGAAAAAATTTCCAATAGGAAGAACATAGCTTTTGTAGAACATATATATATATATATATATATATATATATATATATATATATATATAGATCCAATACATATAACATTTTTCATCAATGCACATGTATAGAAAAGCTACTTTCAGTTGATACTAGAGCACGTGCATGTACCAAAACAATTTGTACATGTGCAAACACTTGCACAAATAACATAAGCATCTCAATTTTTAGTTGAGTACTGGAAGTTCTAAAACATATTTAATCCAAAGAGAATAAATTGTTGGGAAATTCAATCAAAAAAATTCCAATGGAATGCCATCTTCAATAATCCGTTCATGATCGGATTTTGACATTTTCCATTTCTTAATTTTCATTTTTTTCTTTGATTGAACCTCTATCAACTTTATGCATGCTGCACACACCAAGTGACTATATTGACAACTTATGAAATCAGGTTCATAGTCTTCACCACTTTTATTAGTTTGTTTGAAAAAATAACCTTTCAGTATAATAGATCCTCTTTCATATTGAAATCTGTGATCATTATAGTTTTCTAATAATTTAATTTTTCGTTTAGTGCAACGCATCAAATAATACTTCACATTTTCATCGTTTTCAATAGGTGCAATTACAGCAAAAACATCTCTTGCATAATAAAAAAAAATTAACAAAATTATACATATATTTAAATTTATTTCTATATCTTTAAATCATTAGAAAGCAATTCAAATGTTACCTTCTCTAACAAGATCAAAAACTCGATCACCATCGGATGATATTGTAGTTTCCTCTTATTGCATTTCTTCAAACATTGCAACAGACATTTTTCCCTTTGTATTTAGCTCTTTATGTTTCCAATCATTTACATACATTTTGTTTTCACAAACGTCATTGGATGTTGTGTTGTCTATGCAAACATGACAAAAACAAGAATATTTTCTTTTATCCAATGCAAACACATTTCTGAACGACTTTTTTCTAAATGAATGCAATTTTCTAGTCCCTTTTATTGTTTCAACGTCATTTCCAATTGATCTATCTACGTCTTCGATCCTAATATGCCAGAAAAACCTTTATATGGAAAATTCAAAAAAGAATGTCAATATGATATCGAAATACAATCAAAGATAATCATTTCACGATAAAATTAGATTTCCAATAAAAATTAAATTGAATGTACCTTCGCACTTCCCTTGATGGGTTAGTCTCATGGCTTAGAGCAGCGATGCACCATTGAAAAAATTATTTTGCGTCCACAAGTCGGCTTGCAGAGGGGTTCATTTGATATCTTCAAAGTGCTCGTTTTATGCATGCCCCTGCACCGTCATGTTCTCCTTTTCCATGGCCAGTCTCAAAGAAATTCCAATAATGTTTAATGCAGGTTTTCTTATGAAGACGACACAACCAAAAGAATGATTGTGCAGATTTGAATTGACCTACGCATCCGTCTGACCATATCCAATATTCATTGAATGTTATTCCACGATTTTTCAAGGAATCATAAATTTTTCCAAAACAATGTTGTAAAAAATATGTATCATGTGTACGATCATCACTGATATAAAAGTGATATTCTTTAATGATATGTCGATTTTCACTCGTGCTTTCTATATGATCGATGTTTTGTTCAACATGACTATATAGAATATGGACGAGCATAAAGACTTGGTCAGAATGATAGTATTCACTCTGAATTTCTTTTTGTGGAAAAAATGTGTAGTTTTCTGCAAAATCAATCACTGAAAAAAAGTTCCCTGGTGGAAAAATTTCACGAGATTTTTTGAATTTCAGGTCTTGCTATCGAGCTCTATGGGAATGCTTAGTGTATTTGTCAATCTCTGCCTCAAACTTTCTCAAAAAGTATATCACAAAAACTTTTTTCTCTCGTAATTCAATTCTTTTAACACTATTTTCACCTTGAATCGATGTATGGATATATTCATATATCTTCCATTTCACTTTCATGTTGGACAATGATTGATCATTTATATCAGTACGATATTTGTTTTGAAATTTAGTAAAATTTCCACAATCATCGCATTTTTTACCACCAACACATTTCTTTTTGTAAAATAGGTCATCGCTTTCTCTTTCACATACAATTTGAGATATGAAATCATAGATAGTGGGAGGAGGAGGTGAATCCTTCCATAATGTTCTACCAAAATCAAAGAATGTGTTATAATATACCTCAAATTCCACATGATAACGGCAACAACAAGTGTCACGTACGGTGATAGGTTTTACATACCATGGTTTTTATTGAACAAAAGCATTGATTGAAACATGAATTTCATGATTCTCTTCTTTGAACTTGTTGAATAACTCTATCTGAGTGGTTTTCAAGAAATATTTTTCATGTTCTTCGTACTGATTTCATGCTATTCTTCTTTGCATCACATGATTTGCAGTTGGCGAAACACGCGAATTGTTCATCCAATATTCATATATTATTTTTTTAACATTTTCTCCAAGTCTATCTTTGTATAGTTGCCTACAAATAGCTCTCCAACAAGCGAGTTCATCATTTACACCTATTTGCAGCCAAAATTTCTGATGTTTGTGCAAAGTTTTTTGCGAGGTTCCTAATGCTCGTGCCATAGATGCTACCAAACGTTTCTCTTTAGTACTTGATGAAACCATTTCCATATGTATTTCTCTACGTATAATTGAAACATTTTTCTGTCTAGATCTCCTAATTGAATTTATAGCACTACTTATATTTTGTATCACATTTTCCTTCATTTTTTTTTATCTTTGGTTGATTTTCGAATACCCAGTAGTGTTGTAGCTTCTTTTAATTTCCTTAATGATAGGAGACCTTTCAACATTTTAGCTTGAACTGTCACCTGCTCCTTTATGAAATACGTTTCAAAAATGCGGTTAACACGATATCGTATATAATGGTCAAGTTTTTTTATCTCCATATGTGTGACTGTCAACATTTTCTAACATCTCATCATCGACACTGATTTCATCTGTACATATTCGAATAAATAGTACATAATAAGTTTACATATTCAATAAATAACTAAATTAATAAATATATGTATAAAATTTCAATAATACGTGCATGTGTTCAATATATATATATATATATATATATATATATATATACACCTTGTGATTCAATTTCTTCACTTAAATTTCTTTCAATATTTTCACCATCTTCTATCATTGGTTCAATATCTATTTCACTTTCTCTTTCAAAATTTTGTATCTCATCATCAATTTTTTGAGGAATATTTCTCTTTGTTTACATTGCAAAATATTTTTCTTGAATTAGTTCATCAAATAAAAATTAAGCTTCACATTTTACACTAGGAAAATTTAAATATATCAATAAATCATAATATTTACATTTACATACCTGCTTCAATTTCTAGTTGAGGTTGATTTTCCCCTTCAATATTTGAGAGTGCTTCTATCTTTCTTCTGCGAGATTGTCTCATCTCTTCTCTACGTTCCTTAGGGTCTCTTTTTCGATCATATTTTCTCGCACAATTATTTCGATCTCCCATGATAATAGAGTATGAAGTTCAAAAAATTTCCTTCAAAAATTTAGACAATAACTCAATTAGAAAAATCATCACAAAAGATTTAATCTAAAAAAAAAACTCATTTTAAATTTTTTGCAAAAAATACATGCTCCAATCCAAAACACTAACTTAAAAAAATCCGAGAAAAAAATGTCTTATAAAAATGAAACGAAGCTCAAAATATTTACTTCAACTCAAAACACGTACTGTAAAAATTTGAAATTAAGCCCAAATCTATACTTTAAAAAAAAATGAAGAACAGAAAACATCCAAAAAAATGTATCACATACCTCCAAGAAATGTCCTTTGAATGTGTTAGAAAATTATATATATTATGGAGAAATGCAACACATAAAATATTCGGAAAATACAAGCACACAAAATACATAAAACTAGAGAGACACAGATATACATGGTTCACCCATTTTGGGCTATGTCCACCCCGAACAGCGAGTCCTTCCTTTCTATTATACAGCAAAATGAAGAGACAAAACCTACAGCAGATCCGCTATAATATCCTCTATTCTCTCTCACAGTCTCCCTCTCTGTTTCTCGCTTCGAGAATACACATGCAATACACAGCCACAATACAATACCCTCATAAAAGCGAGGGGTTGCCTTCTAGGGCAAAAAACCCTAATCTAAACATAACTTCTACCATCAGATCATCCACCTATGAATGGCCCAGATTGACTAGAAATTACTATACTTTTACAAGGAAATTTTACATATTTTTTTAGCTTCAAGGGCGCTGCCCCTAAAACCCCCCGCCAGGGGGGGCTCCGAAAAGCGTTGCTGCCCCCCTGGACCCCCCACAATAGCGATTAATTACGGGCGGTGTTGCCGCCCCTTTTAAGGTACAGGGGTCCAATGCTGTGATACAAAGTAAACAAGATAATCAGGCTCCACACCCAACAGAATGTACGTCCAAGAAAATTCCTTAAACCCAAAACAATTCTTTTCAAAATCAGATCGCCTCCAACAAATGTCTTCCAAAAAAATTCCTTAAACTTAAATCTCCAAGAAAAGTCTTTAAACCCAAACCAAAACCTTTGTAAAATTAGACCAAATGTGCGAAATGTGCGAAACTTATGAATGATTTCGCAGAAATTCCACGAAATTTTTTTTTGGAGGGGCTCTGCGAAATTTCCCGGCCAACGGAAAAGTAGGCAGAAGTTCGGCCGAACTTTGAAAAAATGTTTGGCCGAACTTGGAAAAAAATTCGGCCGAACTATTAAGGCGTGAGACTTAACGGCCTGTTTGCGCAAAAACTAGTTCGGTCGAACTTTGTAGAAAAGTTCGACCGAACTAACGCGTCACCAATTACGTAGGTCCGAGCTTTGAATATGTTTCTGCAACTTTAGACTCATTAAACTCCATGAAACATTATGAATTAACTGTCGGAACCAAGACAAACATTTTCAGAATTGAATCTAATTTTAGGAAATATAAATTTTATGAAATTCATAAATATTTACTAATTTTAATTAATTTTGTAATAAAATGGGTGCAAACAATTTCTAAGGGTCATTGTGATTCAGTGAAATCAAAATTCTGTATCTCCCAAAATACATTGTAAAAAAAATTGAAAAAATTATGGGGCATTACATTGGTCTGTCGTCTCTAATGGGTAGCTTTTAGATTTTTAGTTTATAACTTATATGTTAAGAAACTTCTTGCGTCGCGAAACGTACTCAAAATATGCAGTTTTTTCATATTGGACCAGTTCAAAAAATTCTAGTAATTATGATATGCATCCATTAGCTTTGTAAATATGATCAAACTGAAGTAGATTTTGTCTAGATTGTTGTAACACATTTTGTTTTCTGAAAAACACAAATTTTCAAAGAATACAACATTGCGTATTAATATGACTTCTTATGAATCATTTGATTGTTAAAAAACAGACGATGAAAGAAACGCTAAGTTGACATATCAAATGTGCATTAAAAAATTTCCAAAAAATAAGTAATAGAAAGATAACAAAATTTCTGACAACTTTTATTTTTATCACAAAATGAAATTTCAAATAGAAAAAACTGTTATAGTTTGTAGAAAGTTGAAGAATCGAAAAAAATGATTTTTTTTTCTTAAAAAAGGGCAAAAAGTGTAACCCAACTTCACATTTTCACCCAAATTTAATAATAATAAGATTCAAACTTTAACTTCTTTATTGTTATTATTATTATTGGAAGAATTAGTATGTCACTTAAATATATATACATTTCAAAAAAAATTATGAGATTCTTAAGATTCAAGATTCTTAACTTGTAAATAGGTTTTGTTATAATACCATAGCTTATTATTACCACGTAGCGTGGTCTAACTAATAGACAAAATGAGATCTTTGGGGCCATTTTTCCTAATTAATTTTAACCTAAATTTGACAAAGTTTCTAAGTTATTCAATAATCATAGTTCTAATGCCTACAGAGATTTTAGGTGTTGAATTCATTTATGCATTCATTACGCCGTAAGGCATCCCTCTTTGAAAACAACTTTCTAGCCGCCATTGTGGCACCGTCTAGCACCATCGATCTTGTGTGTTATACGATTCAAATATTGTCCGCTGTTAGATGCAATTTTTGGTAGTTAGGGTATGTTAGTTATTGATAAATTATTACTCTTTCTTTCGGGCCTTTGTATATACGATGCACGAATATCATTTTAGAGTATTTTCGGTGGATGTAGAGGGTGAACTATCTAGTAAGATACGCTCATACAAACAAGAATTTCTTGTCAGTGTGGACCTGAGGAGTGGAGCTTGAAGCTGAAGGGGACATTTCAGAATCCATGAAGTTGACCTGCCTCAGATAAAAGGCTTTCAAAGCTCGCTAAAGTGTAACGGAAAGGTATTCATTCTCTTTATTGAATTTCTGGGCACCTGACCAATGGAGCTTGAAGTCTAAGGGGACATTTCAGAATCCATGAATTCGACCTGCCTCAGATAAAGGGCTTTCAAAGCTTGCTAAAATGTAACAGAAAGGTAAATTCATTCTCTTTATCGCATTTTTGGGTACCTCACGAGTGGAGCTTGAAGCCAAAGAGGACATTTCAGAATCCATGAAGTCGACTTGCCTCAAATAAAGGGCTTTCAAAGCTCACTAAAGTGTAACCGAAAGGTATTAATTCTCTTTATCACATTTCAGGGTTGAATTTCCTATAAAGCTTTCTGAATGGTTACCGCAACTCCAAGAGGCGCCAGAGCATAGGGATAGGAGAAAGAAACAAATAAAATGGACCAATAAATTTTGTGGCGTCAACACGAAAGAAGTACTAGGTAATTATCTCTTCTCTTTAGCTTTACCAATTAATTCATTATTTACTTTCTTTCTTGCTAGGTATTACTATTCTTTGGTTTTTCGAATGGAATAACTTTGGCTTTTCGAATGGAATAAGATTCTTCTATTGGCTAGTACAGATAAGGTTCTACCAAGCAATCAAAGAATAAATGGATTTGTTTCCTATGTCTTGTATTTGAGCTCTCTCTGCAATAAAGAAACGACTATCCAAATCCGTTCTTCTTGGAAGCCAAGAATCTTCTAGCATAGATACTGTTACGGTTGTTGAAGAGTAGTTGAGTGAAAGGAAAGATTTGATGCGTGCTTTGGTGGACTCTTTCCACGGTACTGACAAGGGACTGAGAGCTAACAATGAAACATGGGCTGAAATTATAGAGTTAATTACCTAACTAGAAGTTTAAAACCATACTCTAACACCTACAACATCTCTCAATCTCCTTAATGGCAAACAGATCCTATTGTGATTCTTCACACATTAGCTTTTTTTTTTCATTTTATGAAAATTTTCTTGAATGTTAACAAAAACATAAACGAGGGGACTACCTTTCAAATATGTTGCACTTTTGTGCCTTGTAAGCTCCCTTTCCTACTGAAAATTCTAATGGAACCTTAATGTATAGAAACAACCGGTTTACCTTTCTGGATAGATTTACAAATACAAAAATTAAGGTTAAGATGTTCAAAAATGTTTTACTCTTTGCATCTTTCTTCAACGTAGGATTCCTTCAAGCTGATTTCTCTATGTCGAAGAAGCCCATATACTTATATACCTATTTGTAAGATTGCAGCACCATATACTTGTATATCTATAAAGTGCGGTGTCATTCGCAAGTAGTTGTTGTTCTTCATGAGTCGAGGTTGTTATGCCTTTGAATTTGAATTGGAAGATGGAATAGGAAAAGCCAATTTTCAGCAGTGGTTTAAATAAAATAAAAAGATTAAAATTACATTAATTAAATATATTTCTTAGTTAATAGATAAAATATATAATTTAATAAAAGATATATTGTTGGATGGTTATGGTTGTATTATCGTGATAAAGGCCTTTGAATTTGAATTGGAAAATTGAATAGAAAAAACCAAAAGGAGCTTGAAAATTTATTAGAAAAGCCAAAATTGCCATGGAAATTTCAGCACTTAAAAGAGAATGTAATAAAGCAAATTAAATAATATGTCATACATAAAATAACTAGATTATAATTGCATTAATTGAATAAATTTATTATTTAATAGATAAAATATATAATTTAATAAAAGTTATACTGTTTGGTTGTGTATTTGATTTTTTTTTTTTAATTTCAATAAAATTATTATTAAAAAAAATTAACAGAAGTTTTACTATTGAAAAAGTTTTTTTATTTTATATTATGTCTATAGATATGTCTATTTTAGAATAGGTTTTTTGAATTTTGAATTTTAATTTAATTATCAATAATTATTATGTCTATAATAGTGATTTAACCTCTATAGAATATTATATAATAATCTTAGTAGTGTATACAAAATAAAGTCTGAATAAGTTATGTTTTTTTCCTCTTTAATTAAACACATTAATTAAAAAAAATGCCATATGAAATGAGTTATCCATTTTTGGGTAGGTGTTATTGAAAACACGTGGTATTAGCCCATGATATTGTAACAAAGCCTAGTGATGGGGGAAGAGAGAGGATTGTAGGGGAGGGGGGGAGAGAAAGAGAGAGAGAGAGAGAGAGAGTGATGGGGTAAGAGAGAGGGAGGTAGGAGAGACAGGAAGGAAAAGAGAGGGGACTTGAGAGAAGAGAGAGGATTGTAAGGGAGGGAGGGAGGGATGGGGAAGGAGGGGACTTGAGAGAGAGGAGAGAGGGAGGGAAGAGGAAATACATAGAGAGTGGCAAGTGGAGAGAGAGGAGTGATAAGGGAGAGATGGAGAGAGAGTGTTTATGTTTGGGGTGAGATAAAGAGACAAATACGGAGAGATGAAGAGAGGGAGAGAAGGAGAGAGAGAGAGACATATAGTAGAAAAGTTGGAAGGTGAAGAGAGAGAGAGGATAGCGGGAGGGAAGAGAGACAAAAGCGAGGGAGAGGGAGTGAAGTGGAAGAGAGAGAAAGGGGGGAGGAAGGGGAGCAGGGAGTGGCAAATAGATAGGTTGGAGAAAGAGAGTGTATGTTTTGGGGTTAATATAGAGAGATAGAGGGAGATAGAGATATAGATGGAAGGTGAAGAGAAAGAAGAGATAGATGGAGACAATGAGGGAGGGACAAAGAGATTGATAAATATGGAGTGAGAGAGTGTGTGTGTTAGTGGGCGTGAGATAAAGAGCAAAGAATGAGAGATAGAGGGATATATATATATATATATATATATATATGGAAGGGGGAGAGAGGGAAGAATATTTCTTGCAATAGATGCATTGATTTCAGTGTAGATGATGATTTCTAATCCTATTTGATTGCTTTCAGTAGATTCATTGATTTTAGTGTAGATTTTGATTTCTAATGATATTTGATTACTTGCAGTAGATGCATTGATTTGAATGTAGATGATTTCTAATCCTATTTGATTGTTTGCACTAAATGCATTGATTTCAATGTAGATGGTGATTTATAATCCTATTTGATTGCTTGCACTAGATGCATTAATTTCAATGTAGATGCTGGTTTCTAATTATATTTGATTGCTTACAAGATGCATTGATTTCAATATAAATGATTTCTAATATTAATTTATCATTTCTGGCTTCCCCGCTATCTAGCTTCTCTTGAATGTAACTTTAGTTTGTACTATATGCTTTCTTAATAGAATTAGTCTTATTTACAAAAAAATAAAATAAAATAATAATAATAATAATTAGATTAGAACTTTAAATTCTTTATTATTATTATTGAAAGAATTAACATATGAGTTAAATATATATACATTTCAAAAAAATTTAGAATATTCTTAACAATGGAGATTCTTCGCTTGTAAATTGGCTTTGTTAATACCATAGCTTACTATTACCACTTTGCATGGTCTAACTAATAGACAAAATGACATTGTTGAAATCATTTATGCATTCATAACATATTTTAAACAACAAAAAATTACAATCTCACTTGAAATTGTTTTGTTAAATTTATGTGAAAAAGTTATTTGGTCTATTACTTAGATATAAACACATGCAAAAATCTTTAACTCATTTTCACATGATAGGAATTAATATGAACTTTTCTTTTAATAATTAATTTAATTAAAGAAAAAAAATATAACTATTTTTTAAATAAATCTCAATCTTTAATTATTATCAAATTATATCTACAAATAATTATTAATAATTAAATTATAATTTTAAAAATAATATTTAAAAATTAATTAATTAAATAAATAAATTAAAAAAAAGTAAAAATAATTATTTTAAAATTTTATATATATAATTAAAATTAGTTAATAAAAAATTTACTACACCATCCCTTTAATATTCACATAATTTTATCATTATACCTTAATAATGATCGCTACAGATTTAGATTTGTTTTCCCTAGCTTTAGATTAGATTTGCTATCATATGGGATAATGCAAGGGGTTGGAATTTTGAAACAGGCCGTTAAATTTGACAGTTTTTATATTTGGAAAGATTTAAAAATATACATGAATTATTTCGAATTATTAGATGTAGTTTATTAGGAGGATAATTATTATCTTAATGATGAACTACATTTAGTAGTTCGAAATGGGTTGGTCCAAAAAAATTCTCATGTAATTTTTCAGAAGATTTATTAATTTTTAATATGTTATGGACTACAGAAATTTATACTCTCACATATAAACTATGTTAAGCGTCTTAGAGTCAAATACATATGATTGTTGGTGGAAAAACTCAATTCCATTGAGCTCAGAATAGATTTGCTATTATATGGGATAATGCAAGGGGTTGGAATTTTGAAACAGGTAGTTAAATTTGACAGTTTTTATATTTGGAAAGATCTATAACATATATAAATTATTTCGAATTATTAAATATAGTTTATTATCATGATAATCATTATCCTAATGATGAACTATGTTATGGATCACAAAAATTTACACTCCCACTTATAAACTATGTTGAACGTCCTACAGTCAAATACATTTAGATGTTGGCGGAAAAACTCAACTCCTTTGAGCTCAAAATACTCTTTGGCTTCAGAGGTTAATTCTTTGACGCAAATGGATTTGGGTATAAAAGAATCTTTTGCACGTATTTTTTTACTTGAATTTACCACGTCACAGGATGCTATCCAAGTTTTCTAAAAGTCTTCGAATCGAGTTAAAGTGTCAGACAATCTGTGCTATAGTTTGAAATACTGGAAATTGAAAACGCCTTCCACGTTTGATTTAACTTAGTTAAGTTTCAAATTTCCCTGGATATTTTGGGGGCGTGTTGTGATAAGGCTTCATAGAGTAAGTTTTGCCACCTTTCTATAAATTCGGATTTTATTAAGTTATAAATTTTGATATATTTCATTTATAAAATATTAGATATATTGGGATATACTTTCAGTTAGTGTTAGTGTTATTGTGGTAGTTTTTTTATATATAAATTAGATGGTTAAAAATGTTTGTTATTTTGTTTCAAAGTTGAACTATATTAGATAATTTGAATTGTAATCAAATCATTATGATGTGATTAATTTGAAAGACATTTATTTAAATTATGGATTACAGATGTCTTAAATTTAACAAAATAAAATAAATTAATTAGTTAAGATACAAATTGCTAAACATAAATGACTTCCTTGTCACTTATCAAATTGCTAAGCGAAAATGAAAAAATACCAAACATATATGAAGAAGATTTTGAAAAATATATTAAAAAACCAAAGATGTTTGGGTGTATGAAATCCAATCTTGTGAAGAGCTTTGAGGGCACTTTGGTTGAAGCCCACACGGATTGTGAAAACATGTTTTTTCAGATATTTGTAGAGAAGGCCGTAACACTTCTCCATAAAAATCCACCTTGTAGGTTGGTCACCTGCACGGTAGCCTCGTTTATTAGAAGTACGTTTACGAACGGGATCAATTTATGAGAGTTGAATTATTTCAAATTAGTTTGTTGGGTAATGTTTGGTTAAAGTTTATCATGGGATGGTCATTTTGACAATATTGGTAATATTTTGAAATTATAAAAAAATAAAATATTTTTTCATTTTATTTTTTTCATTTTAGAAAAGTTAAACTTGTCCAAATCGAATCTATTATAACTACTATATTTTGACATATTACTTCTATTTTGACATATTGCAAATTTCGGTACAGAACAAGTATAAATTATTACATTAATATGCCAATTATACGAGTAATAGGACTCTTTACATATAACGGCAATAACATCGTCTAGGGTGATTAGGAAACTATAAGAAAGCAAGTTACTTTCTTTGAAAAAATCTGAAAGAAGAATGTACTATTTGTGTTTTTGTAACGTTCATCGTTATACAAATTAAAAAAATTAACATAGTTACTATCATGAATAATCTTCTAAGCATATTTTTCATTTAACCTTTATATACAGTTCACTATACTCATAACGATGAAACATATAATTATTTTAACCCTTGAAATTATTACATATACCAATGATATAACATTTTAACCCCTTGACATTATTACACTTATCAATATTTACCGTCGAAGTTATTGTTATATGTGAAACATTATTTAATTAACACAAAGGCCATAAACTAGGACTACGATTTCCATTACAACTCTTCCGTCTTACGAGATGCCCGCTGATAGATTTGTATCACTTTAAGATCTTCCCTGTACTTGCATACACGACGATCTAAATTTTGATTAAATAAATTAGTTTTTTATTCTGGCATGGTACAAAACTGATGAATATTGCATTTAATATCATTATAGATTAATCCACCTCCATGCTAGTCATAACTTATGCTGACATTTGGAATCCTCTCTGCCCTAGATCTGCCCTTTCTATGATCTGACAGTGGTAAAAATTTAGGGTTATGGGGTAATGAATTTACCGCCTTACCTGTTTCCGGAGTCTTTCAGCACTTTGCTCCGCGATAAGAGACTATGTCTCTGCAACAATCCTCCTTTCGTCTTCTCGACCTCGTTACAAGTTCGCATGGAACAGTCTGGTCCCTGCAACGAATTCCTCCAGGTATAAATCTTATAGTTATGGTTTAAATCTCATTGAAACAAATATTCACTGATTTTTTTAAAGTTTGTTATCATAATCTAATACAGGATGTCTTAGGCTTATGAAGCTCTAATAATATCAAAATTTAGGTTCCTATTATTTCCGCATCTGCATTTAACTTGACGTTTTCTTGGCTAGGGTCTCACAGTGTTTAATTGACCCCATACCCAACCAGAATCCTTTCTCAGTCACAACCTCTACGAAGATAATACGGTGAGAGTCCTGTCAGTTTACAAACAACTACACATGGTTTTTGCTTTGCACATTACTCACAGTTTTCATTATTCTAACCATAGAGTCTTAACGCCATTCTTGCAGGTTTGCGTACACGACACTCGGCATTAACTGTTAAAGGTAAGTCAGCGATGAATTCCAGTTTTTAATGTTTTCCTCATTTTCCAGTAAAATGGGGTTGAGGAAAATACTTAACCCTTTCTTTCTTTGCATGCAGGTAAGCTCGCAGGTTTAAACAATATCGGTCATACTCCTGAGGAACTCAGTCCTAAATTTCGCTAACTTCACTTCATCGGCTCTGTCAGGTATCTTCTCTGCAGTAAGGGTCTTGGTCTCCAAAATATTACGCTTGCCGAGGATTCGTGACTTGCTACAGAACTTACTCTGCCTTATTTAGATGTTTTACATGCTTTCCTTCGTTACCGGTCGATACCCTCAAATGGGCACTCTTGATATTTTACATGTGACAGTGTTTTAATTGATTTACTATGACAGTTTACTCCTATTTAAACTGGTTAAATCTAGGCATTCAATTCTACATTTACTATTTCCCAGAGTTTTGGGTTGTATATCGTTTATGGTTGTTCTGAGGTATTCTTTACTCGTTGAAGAAACGTTTCTTGAGTTTCGTTGTATGATATATACTTGTCGCAGTTATGGTTAATTGAATTGCATGGTATTTTTACTGAAATTCAAAACTATTAAATGAAGTAGTTCTCTTCGGCATTATTTTACATTTACCATGCTTATCGCTGTGATTTTCTGGGGTTAGGTACTAATTGTATCAATTCTAACTTGATAAAAATTTATATAAAGATGGTAAATCTCTTATGTTGTTTTCAATACGTATATGCCACAACACCAGTAACATATGTTCTATTATTTCTTTCCCTAAATGTATAGTGTTATATTATGTAGCATATTCTACCATACTGACGTAATAAACAAAAGTATCTATATACCCTTTCGTTTTCCTCTCCATAATTAGATATACAGTGTTTTTACATTGCTCTTTCGTTCAGTGTGTTGAGTTTGTTTCTTTTTGTATTGTGCTCTATCCACAGAGTTTACTACTACACATTGTGGAGGATAATTCCACTATCACACAGTTTTTTCTGTTTAATTTATTGTTAGCATAACTGTACTTTTTGACTATGTACTTAGTATGAATTCATTATACTCCTGGTTATCTACATAACATCTTTATTTTTAAGTTTAAGGGTTTTGTATCTACTTTTATTCTTATAAAGCCCTAACAGGAAAATGGCCGGACCATTTTGTCCATGTAATATACTAATTGCAGGAAATGGTCAACTCAGAACCTTCTTTTCGAGGGTTTAGAGTTAACAGTTTCCTGTCTACCCTTTTTCCAGAAATAAAATTCGGAATCATTACCAGTTATATTTGGTCAACGAAAGCATACACAAAAACTAATATTTTACAATTTAAATGCTGTAATATTTCCTTAGTTTCCACACTTAAGCTATTCATTCCATTCATAAACCATTAATATCCATGGAAGAAAAAACTTATATGTTTTCTTGTTTACAGATTGATGTTTTTCCTCCCTACCTTGAGAGAGGTAATCACATCCTCATCTCTTCCCCGTGCTCTAAGTCTGAGCTTTGAAAGTTGACAGAATTATCAGAAGAGACCTCGGGACATTCTGGTCCAGTCTTCTATTCCAATCCATTATCAGGATTTAGAGTATTCCACTGGTCACTACTAGCTCGAGAATTCTTCTTTGTAATTTCCTTCTCTAGTTACCGAACAGAACCCCCCTTCCTCACTGGGATAGCCCTTTATCCCTAGAGGTTGGGTAATTGTTTGAACTGATTTTGTTAAACTAACTCTCATTTCTTGAATTACCTTTTTTTTTATACCATTAGTCTATTTCTCTTTTATGGAATTCACTTCCATACTTTAATTATATTAAATCAAAATTAATTTATGTTCATAATGTACTACTTGCAATATAAATATTAATAAATGTCTTAATGTCTTAACAACATACTTAATCATCAGTTAACATTAAACCAGTTGTTACAACTTCCCCCCCAAAAGTGAACACCGTCCTCGGTGTTCTCATTTTGCTTCAGCAAATAATTCTGGGTATGCTTTCCGAACAAAGCCTTCATCTTCCCAGGTAGCTTCATCTGGGCCAAAGTGTTTCCACTGCACTTTAACCTGGGTGATGGCTCGTTTTCGGAGCATGATTTCTCTCCGATCGATTATACATTGAGGCTCAACCAGAAACTAGTTGTCCAATTCGACCTCCAATCAACAAACATGAATTAGTTTTCGCATAAATTTTAGCATTTTTAATCAATCTGGTATTCATATCCTACGTGAATACTCTGCTAGTGGATTACGTGCTTTGGGTCATGTATGTATCGTTTTAATAATGACACATGAAAGACTTTGTGTACATGAATATGACTGGGCAAGGCCAGTCGGTAAGCCACGAGTCCTACCATTTCCAATATTTGGAAAGGGCCACAGAACCTGGGAGCCAACTTGGCACAAGAGGCACACTTTAAAGTGTTTTTCTTTGGCTTGATCCTTACATAGACATGGTCTCCCACTTCAAACTCACGATAAGTCATTTTCTTGTCTACATACACTTTTTTTCTATCCTAAGCTGGCTTCAAATTCTGTCAGATTTTCTTTACTTTTGTCTCCATTTCAGCTAACATTTCCGGTCCAAGCATCAACTTGGTTTCTGGGCTACTCCAATTAATGGGAGTTTTGCATCGTCGTCCATATAATGCTTTGAACGGACTCATCTTAAGGGATTCCTGATATCCATTATTGTATGCAAAATCCACTATGTGTAGATATTCTTCCCACCTAGTTGGTTGTTGCATTACATACATACGTAACATATCTTCCAGAATCTGATTTACTTGCTTCGTTTGTCCATCTATTTTCGGATGGTACGCAGTGCTAAAATTAATTTTAGTTCCCAATCCTATAAATAACGATTTCTAGAATTATTAAGTAAACTTCACATCCCTGTCAGATATGAGAGTCTTTGGGATACCATGGAGTCTAAATATTTCGCGCATAAATATATCCGCTATCTGCACCGTCTTATAAGTGGACTGCACTGGTATAAAGTGTGCTGCTTTACTTAACCGATCCACTACTACCATAATAGAATCATTATGCTTCTTTGACCTTGATAGACCGGTGATGAAGTCTAAAGATATCACATTCCACTTCCACTCAGGTACCAGTATAGGCTGCATCAACCCGGCTGGGAGTCAGTGTTCCACTTTCACTTGTTGGCACTCTAAACACGTGTTTAGATATTCTACAATATCTCTTCTCATAACTGGCTAGAAGTAGTTTTTCCTAATCACTGTTAGCATCTTCTGATACCCAGGATGTCCAGAGTAGTTACTTCAATGATGCTCATTTAGACTTAGTTCCTTCAACTCCATTCTGTTTGGAACAAAAATCCTCTTCTTAAAAGTTAGCAACCCATCTTTATTAATTTCATAATCAGCAGATTTTCCTTGTTTTATGAACTCCTCTGCTTACTACTACATAAACTGGTATTCAGGATCCTTCTCAACTTTGGTTTTCATTTGCCCTAAAAATATGCACTCAACCTGATTATAGTACGACTCATAAACACCATGCAACTTTCGACTTAATGCATCGGCTACTCTATTCTCCTTTCCTTTCACATGTTGCATGTCAATACAAACTCGCTTAGGAAGGCATTCCACCTTACCTGGCAAGAATTAAGGTCAGCTTGCTTAAAATAACTAGTTAAGCTGCTATGATCAGTTTTGAGTACAAATCTCTTTCCAAGCAAGTAGTGCCTCCATACCCAGAGTGCATGCACTACTACTATCAACTCCAAATCATAAGCTAAGTACTGGTGCTCATTCTCTTTTAGTTTCCGTGATTCATAGGCAATTACCTTACCCTCTTGTGACAGAATCGCCCCAACTCCTTCTTTACATGCATCTGTGCAGACTTCAAACAGTTTATTAGGATCAACTTCCCTTAATATTGGAGCTGTAGTCAATAATAGTTTCAGCTTTTCAAAACTGCCTTGACATTCCTTTGTCCATTTAAATATTTTTCGCTTCCTTTGTAAAGAAGTAATTGGGAAAGCAATCGTTGAAAATCCTTCAATGAACCGCCAATAATAACCGGCCAAACCCATAAAGGATCTGATGTCTGCCACATTTTGGGGTATCTTCCATTCCATAATTGTTCTAATTTCTCTAGGTCAAATGCAATTCCTTCGGCAGAAATAACATGACCAAGGTACTGTGTTTATTCCTTGAAGAAATTACACTGTCTGAACTTAGCGTACAACGGATGCTTTTGTAACATTTCCATCACTATCTGCAAGTGCTCTTTATGTTCTTCTACATTCTTGGAGTAAACTAAAATGTCATCAATGAATATTAACACAAAATTGTCCAGAAAGGGGTGAAATATACCATGCATCAGCCTCATAAATGTTGTTGGTATGAAAAGCAGTTTTATATGTCTTCGTCTTTTATCCAGATCTGATGGTATCCTGACCTTAGATCTATCTTTGAAAACACTATGGCTCCCTTCACTTGATCAAACAGATCATCAATCTGCAGTAAAGGGTATCTATTTTTGATAGTTAGTTTTTTGAGCTGGCAATAATCCATGCATATTCACATGGTTCCATCTTTCTTCTTCACGAATATCACTGGTGCTCCCCAAGGGGACACACTTGGTCGGATGTACCCTTTATCCAGTAGTTCTTGTAACTACATCTTCAGTTCAGTTAATTATGGTACGCTCATTCGGTATGGTGTCTTTGAAATGGGTGATGCTCCAGGTATCAACTCTATGGTAAAATCAATGCCCCTTCTAGGTGGCAACTGTGGTATTTCCTCTGGAAATACGTCCATAAAATCTTGCACTATCGGGATATTTTCCATCATTGTTTCCTTTTCTTTGGAATTAGCAAAGCCCACTTGGATGGCATATAACTATAATCCTTTCCTCATGCACTTACCCATTTGAGATGTTGTAATTGGACACAACTGCAGAGGTTTCCTTATACTTTGAATTTCCTTATGGGTTCCATCTTGTATTATGTAATATATGATCTTTTCTTTACAGTCTACTAACGTCCAGTGCTTCTCCAACCAGTCCATACCAAGTAACACATCATAGGATCCCAGAGGTAATATATTCAGGTCTATAGTTAGCTATTGTTCACTAATTTCTAGTGCACAATTCGGAATCTTGGCACAAAATTTCCTCTTTTCTCTCGTGGCTAACTGTACCGACCATGGATTTCTGAATTTCTGACTCTGCAATTTACAAATCTCTACTACTTTGGGACTTATGTAGCTTAAACTTGCGCTTGGGTCTATCAAAATAGAAATAGGTTGAGATAGTAATTTACCTTTTAATTCTATCATTGTCGGTTGGTAATCTTCCTGTCGATCTTCTAGGGTTGTGTTAATTCTGAGTATATTTTTGGCTACATCTCCTACTGTTGAAGCCTCCTGTAAGGTGGTGACTACCTTGCTCCTTCTTCGCTATGGACAATTTTTGTAGTAGTGTGCCTCACCACACCCCCAGCACTATAAGGGTGGCTTCTCATTTTGTGCCTGATCTGGTTTGCTGGAAGTTTCCGTGGGTTTATCTTCTACAGGCCATCTTATCCTTTGATGATTCCTTTCAAATTGTTTGTTGACTGAGCTTTTAGAAGCACTCTTGAAATTAATGTTTCTGTTTTTCTTGAAACTAGAACTGCTCTCCTTTTGCTTTAGCTTGCTGGTAGCGCATTCTTGCCTTCTGAATTGTCTCATCCATAGTTTTGGGATCCACAAACTCAATTAATTCCTTCATATGAGTTAGCAAACTACTCAGGAACCATTGTACTTTTTCCTTTTCATCCCTTCAATAAGGAACATAACGGAGTAAGGAAGTGAACTTGGTGATGTATTCATCCATCATCATTTGTCCCAGCTTTAAGTCATGGAAAACTATATATTTTTCGTCATAGAAGCATTCAGTTAAGTATTTATCCTTAAAGTATTGCCGGAATGAATCCCAAGTTATGTCCTGATCATCTATACTGCAGACATTTTTCACTTCCTCCCACCATAGTGTGGCCTTCTCCCTCAACTGATAAATGGCCAATCTGGCTTTAAGATTACTGTTGCATTCGTAAACTTGAAAATACTTGTTCATGTTTATCAGCCATGCCTCAACCACCTCTTCCTCTACTCCATCAAATTTAGGTGGTTTTATCTTTCGAAATTCACCTTGTAGTTCCACTTTCTGTCTCTTAAATTCTTTTTGATCGAACACATTATCTGACTCAGCCTAATTTTAATTTTAATTTCTATTACTCTATTGAGACTAAATTTTTTCCACTCTGTCAGTGGTGTGATCTCTTGCTTGTTGCTCATTTCCTTCCTGCATGTCTCTATCAGGGCTGGGTTGTTCCACTCCCTGATTCTGTTTATCTGAGAGACATTTTAATGTCCTCTCATGTTCTTGCATTAAACGTGCATTATCACTTCGAATCCTCACCATTTTCTCTTGTAGCTTCTGCATTTTATTTAGCAGAATGCTAGTTTGGTGATGTTGTTCCTCCAGCAGTCTACTTGTTCGTTGGTGCTGATCCACATTCAACTGCACCCACATCTCCGTATTCATTTTTGGTCGAGGTTGGGGTTCCCCGGTGTTCTGTGGTGGTTGTTTTGTTTGCCCCCTTCTCATAATGTCTCATACTATACTTCTTTTCTCTCTGTGCATCAGTATACAAACAGTTTAAAACGTTAGTTGACTCATAGGGTCCTAGCGTGCAAACGTTGCTCTGATACCACTTGTAACGTTCATCGTTATACAAATTAAAAAAAATTTAACATAGTTACTATCATGAATAATTTTCTACGCATATTTTTCATTTAACCTTTATATACAGTTCACTATACTCATAACGATGAAACATGTAATTATTTTAACTCTTGACATTATTACACATACCAATGATATAACATTTTAACCCCTTGACATTATTACACTTATCAATGTTTATCGTTGAAGTTATTGTTACATGTGTAAGATTATTTAATTAACACAAAGGCCATAAACTAGGACTACGGTTTCTGTTACAACTCTTCTGTCTTACAAGGTGCCAGCGAACAGATTCTTATCGCTTTAAGATCTTCCATGTACTCTCATACACAACGATCTAAATTCTGATTAAATAAGTTAGTTTTTTATTCTGGTATGGTACAACACTGATGAATATTGCATTTAAATTGTTATCGATTAATCCTCCTTTGTGTTGGTCATAACTTATGCTGACATCTGGAATCCTCTCTGCCCTAGATCTACCCCTTCCATGATTTGACGGTGGTAATAATTTAGGGTTATGGGGTAATGACTTTACTGCCCTAACCGTTTATGGAGTCTTTCGACGCTTCGCTCCGCGAGAGGAGACTCTGTCTCTACAACGATCCTCCTTCTGGCTTCTCAGCCTCATTACAAGTTCGCATGGAAAGGCTCGGTCCCTGCAACGAATTCCTCCAGGTATAAATCTTACGATTATGGTTTAAAACTCATTGAAACAAATATTCACTGATTTTTTTAGGTTTGTTATCATAATCTAATCTAGGATTTCTTCTTTTATGAAGCTCTGTTAATATCAGAATTTATGTTCCTATTCTTTCCGCATCTGCATTTAACTTGACGTTTTCTTGGCTAGGGTCTGACAGTGTTTAATTGACCCCATACCCAACTAGAATCCTTTCTCATTCACGGCTTTTGCAAAGATAATATAGTGAGAGTCATGTCAATTTACAAACAACTACACAGGGTTTTTTCTTTGCACATTACTCATAGTTTTCATTATTCTAACCGTAGAGTCTTAACGCCATTCTTGCAGGTTTTCATGTTCGGCACTAAGAATTAACTATTAAAGGTAAGTTGACGATGAATTCCAGTTTTTAATGTTTTACTTCTTTTCCAGTACAATGGGGTTGAGGAAAATACTTAACCCTTTCTTCCTTTGCATTCAGGTAAGCTCGCAGGTTTAAACAATATCGGTCATACTCCTAAGGAACTCAGTCGTAAATTCCGCTAACTTCACTTCATCGACTCTGTCAAGTATCTTCTCTGCAGTAAGGGTCTTGGTCTCCGAAATACTATGCTTGCTGAGGATTCGTGACTTGCTACAGAACTTACTCTGCCTTATTTAGATGTTTTACATGCTTTCCTTCATTATTGGCCGATACCCTCAAAAGGGCACTCTTAGTTGTTTATATGTGACAGTGTTTTAACTGATTTACTATGACAGTTTACTCTTATTTAAACTAGTTAAATCTAGGCATTCAATTCTACATTTATTGTTTCCCAAAGTTTTGGGTTGTATACCGTTTATGGTTGTTCTGAGGTATTCTTTACTCGTTGAAGAAACGTTTCTTGAGTTTCGTTGTATGAGATATAGTTGTCGCAGTTATGGTTAATTGAACTGCACAATATTTTTACTGAAATTCAAAACTGTTAAATGAAGTATTTCTCTTCGGCATTAATTCACATTTACCATGGTGATTGCTATGAGTTTATGGGGTTAGGTACTGATTGTGTCAATTCTCACTTTATAAAAATTTATACAAAGACAATAAATCTCTTATGTTGTTTCCAGTACGTATATGCCACAACACCAGTAGCATATGTTCTATTATGTCTTTCCCTAAATTTATAGTGTTATATTATGCAACATATTCTACCATACTGACATAAGAAACAAAAGTATCTCTGTACCCTTTCTTTTTCCTCTCCATAATTAGATATACAGTGTTTCTACATTACTCTTTCGTTTAGTGTGTTCAGTCTGTTTCTTTTTGTATTGTACTCTGTCCACAGAGTTTACTACTACACATTGTGAAGGATAATTCCACTATCACACGGTTCTGTCTGTTTAATTTATTGTTAGCATAACTGTACTTTTTGACTATGTACTTAGTATAGATTCATTATACTTTTGGTTATCTACATAACATCTTTATTTTTAAGTTTAAGGGTTATGTTTCTACTTTTATTCTGCTAAAGCCCTAACAAGAAAATTGTCGGACCATTCTTTCAATGTAATATACTAATTGCAAGAAACTATCAACTCAGAACCTTCTTTCCGAGGGTTTAGAGTTAACGATTTCTTTTCTACCCTTTTTCCAGAAATAAAATTAGGAATCATTACTAGTTAGCTTTGTTCAATGAAAGCATAAACAAAAACTAATATTTCACAATTTAGATACTGTAATCTTTCCTTAGTTTCCACACTTAAGTTATTCATTCCATTCACAAACCATTAATATCCATGGCAAAAAAAACTTATATGTTTACTCTTTTACGGACTGATGTTGTTCCTCCCTACCTCGAGAGATGAAATCACATCCTCGTCTCTCCCCTGTGCTCCAAGTCTGAGCTTTACAAGTTGACAGAATTACAAGAAGAAACCTCGAGACATTCCAGTCTAGTCTTCTATTCAAATCAATTATCAGGATTCAGACTATTCCACTAGTCACCACCAGCTCGGGAATTATTCTCTGTAATTTCCTTCTCTAGTTATGGAACAGAATGCCCCTTCCTCACTAGAATAACCCTTTATCCCTAGAGGTTAGGTAACTGTTTTAACTGATTCTGTTCAACTAACTCTCACTTCTTGAATTATTTTTTTCTTTACCATTAGTCTATTTCTCTTTTATGGAATTCACTTCCATAAGTTAATTATATTATATCAAAATTAATTTATGTTCATAATATACTACTTTCAATATAAATATTAATAAATGTCTTAATGTCTTAACAATATACTTAACCATCAGTTAACATTAAACTAGCTGTTATAATTTTTCATGTTATAAAAATTGTGTTCAAATTTACTTTCTTTGAAAAAATCTCAAAAAAGAATGTACTATTTGTATTTTTCAAGTTATAAAAATTGTGTTCAAATTTTCTTTCTTTGAAAAAATCTGAATGAAGAATGTGTTTTTCATGCTATAAAAATTGTGTTCTTTGGAAACTTATTGTCATGTAAAATCCAATAGATTCAACTTGCGATAGAGGGATTTAATATCGGTGATATAATTTCTGTAATGAGAATTTTAGCCTCACTCTCCAATTTTGTTTCAAAACTTATATTTAGGTTATAAATCTCTATGTTTGATTTTTTAATTAATTCTTAAAAAAAGTTTTCTTATTAATTCAACTTCAGCCTCAATTGTGAAATTGAACCTTATTTTTAATTAATTCGCTATTTATTTAATTTTATATTGTTTTTTCATTATTACTCATGATTAAATTAGTGAAATTTATTATATATAGTCTTTAAAGGAATTATAAATTAATTAATTATAACTAAGTGAAATTAATGATTATTAACATGTAATTGAAGTTGTGAAAATCTAGAAAGAATAGAATATGTATATTTTGATAGATTTTATTAGTTAAATATTTGTAATGGTTAAATAATGGTAAGAAACATGCTTTTTATCTAAAAAAAATACATTAATTAGGTTTTTAATTTGATTCATTTTGTTTTTCATCGTGTATTAAATTTCTTTTTATAAAAATAAATTGCTATCTTATTCATAATTTAACATTGGTTGAGGTCTTATTATGGGTGTTGTTTAGTAATATCTGTTTTTAATTTAGTTACTAATTTTTTTATTTTTGGTTATATTATATTTTTATTTTTATTTCTTTTTGTAGTATTTCTATTTTCATGAATTGTAGTTTTTTCTCCATATTTTCAATTTAAAATGGAAAATTTTAAAGAAAAATAATAATTTTAAAAAAATCAATATTTTTATTTTATTTTTTTTTAGTTTTTATTACTTTTTAATTTGACTTATACTTCTTTGTCTTTTTCTATAGTTTTTTTACCCTTTTTATTCAATTCCAATAAGCAATGATTATACAATATAGCTTCCATTTCAATGAATATAATTAAATTAGTAAAAAATAATTCCAAAAACAATAAAGTAATAAAGTTAAAACAAAATTTGAGTTTAATTTAATTTGTTTCATTGTTTTATATAAACACATTTCATTTTTCATTTTACTCAAATTTTAAAAACCTCTTATCATTATCGTCTTGAAAACTTGTGAAGTTGAAATTGACAATGTGATTATTGTGTTAGTATTATTCAACATAGTTGTTATAGTTACATAGTTTTTATAATTGATACAAGTGAGATTAATTTTTATTTTTATTTAGAACTAACATTTAATATATTCATATTTTTAGTTATGTCTGGATGATTTAATATATTCATATTTTATTTATATCACGATGATTTAATATATTTATATTTTCATCTATATATGGATGTTGTTTTAACATCTTCATATTTTCATCTATATTAATGAAGATTTAGTTGTGTCATGGTGTGGTTATTTATATTTCATTGAAAATGTTTCCTCATCAACCATTCCAAAATTGTGAAGTATTGCATTGCTGCAAAAATTATCCTAAAATTATCATATAACCACGTCATGCATTATAAATCACTACAATATCAACCACTTTTAATAGTATACAAACTACTGCTATGTATTGGGCATTAATATAAGTATTATTATTAATTTAGAGAATAATTATTTGTACAATGATTTGCCTTCAAAGTGGGTTATTTTATAGAAAATTAAAGGTCTCATTTGAAGGATAACATTGTGGACATTGAAATTTCATAGGACATCCATCGGTTGATTGCATATTTTTCCAGCCATTTTCTTCATAATACATTGTTGAAATTATGCATAAATTTTCAACTAAAACAATGTTGAAATTATGCATATTTTTTCAAAATATTTCATATCACAGTGAACACCCCCAATGAATTAAAATAAAATTAAAAATAAATAAAATAAAAAACATACAATTCTCCATCCAAGTATACTAGAGATGTTGTAATATCCATTTGAAATTTTTGAGTGGATAAAAAGAAAATATAATCATAATTATAATTAATCATTAAACTAACTTAGAGCCATATTAACTCAAAATGTACCAAGTATTGAGAGGGATTAAATATCTCGAGATGAAAACTTCTTTTAGAGTAAAACTTGAGATTTGATCCCTCTCAACACTAGATAAATTTTGAATTAAAATAAATCCAAATTGGTAATTAACATTAAAATATCATGAATTAAAATAAATCCAAAATAGTAATTAACATTAGAAAAATTTGTTTTCTTAAAATTAATGATCATAACTTTAACTTTAACTCTTTCTATATTCAATAACATAAAAAAAACAAAATATTTGAGAGATTTTATCATTTTTTAATAAAAAATATATAGTACTCTTACCAAAAAAATAAAGTAATAACTATATAAAAATTTTAGCAGTGTATATTCAATTTGCATTTTTCTCTCGATTTTCATTTTCCTCACACTTATATAAAAACAATATTTGAGAGGTTTTATCATTTTTTTAATCAAAAATATATAATTCTCTTACCAAAAAATAATAAATTAATAGAGTAGTGTGTATTCAATATGCATTTTTCTAAAACACATGTATATATATTTTAAAATGATTATTATTAATTAATCATTATTATAATTAATTTTTTAAATCAATTTTTATTATTTTTATTATTTTTCAACATTTTTTAACGTGATATCAATGTTATATTTTGTATTTAAAAAAAAAAAAAATCTAATTTCATTTAAGAATAAAATAATGTATCTAAAATACTTTTATATTTAAATATAATAAGAAAAATAAGGAATACTTTAATTATATTAATATTTTTTATTTTTTATTTTAAAAATAATTAAATAACATTTTCATTTCTTTTTCTCAAGCACTCAAGATAACCGCAATTAATAACATTGTGTTTTCTTATTATTTAAAACACATTTTTAAATGAAAAAATAAATTCAAGGCTCTCTCTACTAAATTTTATGCTATTACGCAACTAAAACATACAATTTTAAAGAAGAAAAAGAAGAAACAAGACAAAAATATCTATTAGTTAAATTACATTATTTTAAAAACAATATTAACGTTACACACTGTGGAAGAAAATATGAATTATAATTAAATTATAATTCATAAATATAAATATAAATATCAAGTAGTGTGATGGATTATAATAATTATGATTTTATGGGAATAAATATCACTATATATCCATTTAAAGCGAAGATCTAGCATTAGACTAGAGAAATAAAATCTTTTTAAATGTAAACTATTTTAAAATATAATTTATAGTTGTTTTATATATATATATATATATATATTTAATTTTTTACATACTATATTAAATACATAACTTAAACTTGTGAGGTCAATCCATCACGTGATGGTTTCTCGTTGGATTTAAATTTAACCAAGACAAACACTTGTCGAGATACCTCTTCTTTAAAGCTTGGATATCTTTGGCACGGAATATCTTTCTTTGTTGGGTATTTATATATAAGGGTCAAGGACCCGATATCTTTTTAAATCAATTGTATGTGGGTCGAGAGTCGAATATGTATCTAAACATTTTGTATCTGGGGTCTCAAGCCCTGGATGTTCCCAGATCACTTAAGCACTTAATAAAATATAATATTATTACCTTGGTTTATGCACGTTCCACTGGCGCCCATAAACAAAGTATATGGTTCTGGATGATCCGGCATTCAGAATATTTTAAAATGTAACACTTCTGAGAAGAGTCGGATATTTCGCTGGATTCGATGGCATGACAAATTTAAAAGGTGACGCTTTTTGCAAACTCAAAGTTATACCCACCAGATATTTCTCCAAACTCATATTTATACCCACCAGATAAATCTTCATTGAATACAGCCTGAACCAATTGTGCTTTCGCCAAATGTGACCAAGTCAATTGTGGGTCTCACGTCGAATAAGTTTAATTTAGTGTTTGATCCGCCCATGGAAAATCCATAAATTTGCACCTGCTTAGTTATACAGATATGGAGTCAAACAGATATGGCTGTGGCCGGAAATTAATTAATTCTGATGTTGAAAAGTAGTCTTAATGTCAGTATAATTTATTGTTTCAGAGGTTAATTCTTTGACGGAAATGGATTTGGGTATAAGAAAAATTATTTGCACGTTTTTTAAACTTGAATTTACCACATCTGAGAATGCTATCTTGATTTTCTAAAAGCCCTGGAATCGACTGAATATTTCAGACAATAGTTGGAATAGAGTTAAATATTGGAAAATGAAAACGAAATGATATTTCAGACCAGTCTGTGCAATAGAGTGAAATATTAGAAAATGAAAAGAAATGAATATTGTAGACAATTTGTATGCCAGTAGTTTTATGTGTGATTTTTTAAAGGTTTTTATAGTAGATTTGTCTGGTTTAATATTTTTAAAATTTGGCAGAAATTTATTGAAAACATAAGTTTGATGAGTAAACTTGCATAATAGAAGTGTTCTAGGGGTTTTTTAGGGTGCTGAATCTATATATACAGTCAAAAAACCAGTTTAAATAACAGAAATCAAGATTTTACCTCAATTTTTTCACGGGATTCCAGACACCCTAAACTCCAAAAAATTTCACTAAAGACAACTCCATTTATCTGTTTTGATTGGATAAATTAATTAGTATATTCATACAAATTAAATGGTGGATAAATATTAATAGACATGATTCATAATAAGTAAGTTAAAATATAATTAATTAATGATATAAATTAATAAAATATTAATTAATCATATAAGCTATACATGGAACCAGATTTTTAATCATGAAAATTTATCTATATTTTATTTTGCAGGTTTTTAATTTGTAAATAAGTTTTGTTATAACATTATTGTAGGTCAATACCTTGACTTATCAATACCACATATACAAAAAGCTAGAACTCATTGTATAAATAATATTTGTTCATATAACATATTTTTAATTAATCAATTTAATTAAAAAGATACTTTAATTTTCGAGATAAATCATTTCTATATACTATTATAAATATTAAAATATTCTTTAAAAATCAATCTAATAATTATTAATAATTAAATTAAAATTTTAAATATTATTTCAAAATAATACTTCAAAATAAATCTATAAATATAAATATTAAAATATTCTTTAAAAATCAATCTAATAATTATTGATAATTAAATTAAAATTTTAAATATTATTTCAAAATAATACTTCAAAATAAATCTATAAATATAATCTAGCTGTGAAAACTATCTTTGATAATTTATGTAAATTATAAATTTCAAAAATATTTTAAAATTATATGTAAATTACAAATTTCCAAAATATGCAATCAGCTCCACCTTTCTCTATTTTGGGCCTCAGTTTTCAAGACCAACTCCACGTGCGTAAGTGATTATTTAGAGATTGATAGATATCGGTTCCTCTATTTATCTTAAAGCCCTCTTTTGAATTCCTGCATCATTCTATCGGCCGCTTGTTATCTATTCAAAATGGAGACCCAACGGCCTAATTCAGATGAAGTTGCAAAAATGGCAATGGAGAAAGACAATCTACAACATGTCAAAATTGTTTAGAGAGGCGTTAATCTGTAGGGAGTTCTTCACATGTACTCGGGCACCCTCCCCAAGCTAGGTTACCCTACTTTTCAGCTTTCATGTTAATTCTTCAATCTTAAGAATCTCAATCTGCCTCTTTTGTAACTCTTCTATCTGTCAGTATGTATCCGAATCAGGGGCCCGTGTAAGATTGGTAGATTGAATATCCTTCAGCTTGTTATTAATTTGATTTAATTCTTCCCTCAGCTTCTGTTTCTTCTTAATCTCCCAAGATTTGGTCAGCTTTTTTATCCTTTGTAATTTTGAGTGGAATCCTATCCAACCCCTTGCTTCCAATACAGATGTATCCCTATTCCAATTTTCTCTCACCATCTTGTCATATTCATGGTCAAGCAACTAGGCACGATTAAACTTGAAGGGAATTGCACTCCAATTTTGTATAGCATTCCAAGTCAAGTATATGGGCGAGTGATCAGACATGTTTGATGTCAATAGGCCGGATGATATGTGCTCCAATATTGTGAAAACACTTTCACTATCAACTTCTGATCTAGTCTCTTGGCAATGAAATCATCGTCCACCCTATGATTATTCCAAGTTGGAACAATAGGTACAGGTCTAATATCCCATAAGTGGGCAGATTCAAGAATAGAGTTTATATATCCAGCGAGTGTATCCATCTTAGCCTTCCTCACAAGACAGCGAACAGAAGAAGGAATAGAACAGTATTTGGCACATCCTGAGAGAGGACGGGGAGATGATATGGGATGAGGAAGAAATTCGGAAGGAAGCCCACATATACTTCTCTAATTTCTATCTGGTTGATAAGGGGATCAAGGGTGAAAGTCAAGAATGGGTGTTACAACACATATCGCACAGGTTAAATGAGGCGGCGATCAGAAGTTTGAATGCAGCAGTATCCAAGGAGGAAGTGACTGCCACTCTGAGGTCCTTTTCCCATGACAAATGCCCAAGACCGGATGGATGGTCGGCTGAATTCTATTGTCATTTCATTGATCTGATGGTTGACGAAATTACAACTATTATAGAGCAAGGTAGGATCCTGGAGCATATACCATCCAACATGAACTCTTCCTTCTTGGCATTGATTCCTAAATGTTCGTATCCAAGAGTATTCACAGATTTCCAGCCCATAGCTCTCTGTAATTTGATGTATAAAATTTCGTCTAAAATTATTGCCAATAGACTCAAGTCATATCTTTCAGTGGCCATTGCAAAGGAACAGTACAGGTTCCTCATAGGGCGCTCGATACACGACGCCATTGCCATCGCTCAGGAAGCTCTTCACTCCATGCAGGATAGGAATAAAGAAGGCTTAGTCCTGAAAGTCGACCTTCTCAAGGCTTATGACCATAGGATTGGACATATATTAGATTGTTGCTGCTGAAGGTGGGCGTACCCGTTAGTGCTATTAGATGGATTATGGGGTGCATAACATCAGTTAAGTATGCTGTCTTAATCAATGGTAAGCCTACAGCCTTTTTTGGGGCAGAAAGAGGATTGAGGCAGGGTTGCGCCTTATCTCCCCTAATCTTCATCATGATTATGGACGGTTTCAGCTGCTTCATGAACATGGCGCGACATGCTAGTTTCATCTCCGGTTTCTCCTTCTCAAAATCTGTATGTATCACTTACTTGCTGTTCGTGGATGATGTACTAATTTTTGATATGATTAAGAGGAATCACTGGTTTTGTATACATTATATCTTCATTCGTTTCTCTGTTGCTACTATTTTATGTATTAATAATGGAAAATCCTTTATTATATATGGGAACGGGATGGGGGATGAAATATCATTTATTGCAAGCTTCCTTAGCGTTCAGAAAACACTGGCAGTCGATGGCTTCACTTATCTGGGTTATAGGATTAAGCCTTTTGCCTATAGACTCAATGACTGGACCTGGCTAGTGGAGAAATTCAAAAACAAGATATGCAAGTGGACAAATAAATGGCTAACCTTAGGAGGAAGATACAATACTGTGCAGGCAGTTTTAACGCAGATTATGGTATACTGGGGTCATCTCCTTTACATCCCTCAATGAATTGTGGCGCAAATCAACTCTATCATATCAAAATTCCCGTGGGGAGGAACTCGTGCAAAAAGGAAAATCCACCTATGTAATCTAAAGGTTTTGAACTCTCCCAAAAAATTGGGTCGGTGGGGGATCCTTAATGTCAGAAGTTTTAACATGGCTTTACTGGTTAAATCATTATGGAGGGTTATCAATGGTAAGGGCATTTGGGCTGAAATCGTGGCTTGTAAATATTTTCCCGAAAGCCCTTTAAGGTTCATATACAGCAAACAACTCAGATATCCTAGGAACAGATTGGCAATATGGAGCAGTTTTAAAAAAGTGATGCATATCATGGCTGGAGGATTGGTGTGGTGTTTTGGTGATGGGAGGATGATCCTGCTGAGTGGAGACAAAATTTATGGTATGGAGGAGATACCCCGTTTAAGCAGTTGATTGGCGCACATGTTTTCCAACAAAAGAATTTTATATTTATCTCAAGTCATTGATCATTGGGAATTTAGTGCACCAGTGCTCAAGAAGGCTGAGCAACTGGCCTTGGTCGGGAGAGATGCTGCGGAATGGTCTGCTTATAAGGAGATATTCTAACGAACAGGATTATCCCATTGTAGAGATGGGGACAAGATGGTTTGGGCGGGCAATATTAAGGAAAATTCCTTGATTGAAAAACAATTATATGATAATATTAGTAGTGTGGAGACCATGGACCACATGATGCTTGGGTTTGAAAAGTATTGGAAAGGCAAAATTCCGACCAAAATATTTCTGTTTGGATGGTTGGTATGGAGGGGTAAAATCCTCACTTGGGATGGGCTTAGGCGAAGGGGATGGCACGGACCAAGCATATGTGTCTTCTGCCATAATGAACAGGAATCCATCGTACACCTCTTTTTCACATGTTCTTTTGTTGTTCATTTGTGGTCTTTATTCAGTAATAACATATTCAGCAGCCCTTGGATGCCTACTGACTTCATAGAAACAGCTAACAGATGGGATCAGTTGTTTGGTAAATTCCAATCCCTTCCCTTTTTTTCCATTTGGGAAATATGGTGCTGTAGGAACAAGAACATTTTTGAGGGGGCCCCTATCCGTATCCAACAATTACACAACGCTATCAGGAAGTGGATTTCAAAAAGGGATCTACACTCTAAATGTATTCAGGATAAATCCAAAAGGATCCAACCCCATCCCATTTCCTTGCTAGAGTTATTTTTCAATGGAGCTTGTCAAGGCAGGATCATGGGATGTGGCGCCTAGATTAAAACATCAAAGGAGGAAAGGATTCAGTTTTTCTGGAATGGAGGCAAAGGCTCTAACAATTTGGCTGAGTTGATGGATCTTTGGGGAGGATTACTAGTTGCAAACAATTTAAATCTTCAACAGTTATCTATATATGGAGATTCAAAATTGATCATTGATGTATTCAAGGGTCTCTCGCCTAATGCTTCTCTAACATCACATGGTTGGTACAAAAGGGCTAAAATCCTATGGGAGATACTAAATGATCCACCTCTTTTTCATATTTTTAGAGAAAACAACTGCCGAGAAGATTCGTTATCAAAGATGGGTTTAAAAGAGAATTTTGCATGTCTACAGGTGTCCCAATTTGTTAACAACATCAAGGTCTGGGGGAGTGAAATCTCCATTCCATGAGCCTGAAAAGGGGACTTCGATGGCCCAGCTTTCAAGGGGCCTTTTTTGGTTGCATTTTACAAGGAGCTGTTTATCTTATCTTATTGCTTAATCCTTAATAAGTTCCTGGTGTTTATGCTAATATAAGAACATGTCTACATCAAGCGAGCCAGTCATATATAGCAAGCGAACCGGAATACATTATCAAGCAAGCCTGGTTTATTTGCTAACAAGAGAACCAGAATTCATCAATAGAACTAGACCGATATAGCAAGCGAGCCAGATTTATCATCAATTGAGCCTGATTACAAATTCAAACGATCCTGATGCATTTCAATCTGTACATGATAATCTGTAAACGAGACTGGAAATTCATATATGTTCATTTTGGAAGGTGGAAAAGGCGATCAGAAAGGGACAAGCAAGCCAGAGCTGATAATTATGTTTTTTCAGTACCCCAACATATGCAAGCGAGCCTGAGAATCATATTATGCGGGAAGCAACATATGAGATATTATTCAATTTTGAAAAATCCTATGTTACAACAGTTGACTTGGATTTTTATCCCTTTCTATCTGTAATATGGGAACTAATATGAAGACACTGATATTGAATATTAGAATTGATGTTAAGATCCATAGGAGACAAACAGTGGTCAATGAATGAAAATTCTATTAAAATAGCAAGATGAAGATAGGGAGAATCCTCTTTGACCTTAGAAACTCATGAGTTGAATTATGACACATAGATGTTGAAAATGTACTGGTTATACATAATATAATACAGTGGTTTTTTTCTTTCTGAAAAAAATGTACTCGGGCATTGGCGATGCCTTTTACGCCGAAAACTCTGACAGACAGAGGAATTTCTTGTAGGTATTGCAGCCTATCTTCGAGGCAGCCCTTCAGAAGCTTGCATTTCCTAAAGAAGCCCCTCTCAGAACTGCAGATCTCGGGTACGTGACCGGTACGAACACGCTATCAGATGTTGATTTTGTTGTCAAAATACTCACAAATATTTGTAGGAATGGCCATTGCAGGGGCTTAATGCTAGAGCTGCAGGCTTATTTCTCTTATTTTCCTTGCAATGATTTTAATGAGCTCTTCGGTCAGCTGGACCAGTGTGGCCATTCTTGTTATTTTGTTACGGGTGTATCCGGATCCTTTTATAACATTATGTTTCTGAGATGGCCATTCATGTTTGTTTCTCTGTCATGGCGCTTCATTGGCTTTCACAAGTCAGATAATCATAATCATTATTGTTAGGCCAAATTAATTTGATTTGAAGTGGTGTATATCAATTGGTTTGAATGAGATTTTATCCTCAGATTTATTAAAAAAAATATGTTAAGATATCTGCGCCCACCATGTTAATAATAAGCATCCCACATCAATGTACTTCCATTCAATAAACCAGCTAGCAACAAACCAAGGTCACCCTAGACCCACAGAAAAAAATCTAGTCGAGGCCCCAAAAACATTAATATTAATTATATTATTATGGCAAGTGCATGAAGCTGTTGTGTAGAAAGGTTCACCCTTATACAAAAAAGGAAGAGTATGGATCAACAGAGGTAGGCAGGATGTTGCAGAAGCTTATTCAAAGCAATCTGAAAAAGACCTCAACACTTTCTTCAACTGCAGAGCGCAGGAAATGGCACCGGGAGGCATGCTTTTCTTGTGTATGATGGGGAGGCTCGACACTTGGCCTCCTGCACACCAAGTCTTTGTGGGAGGCGAATTCTGTGGCCAGGACTTTGAAGATGCATGTGCAGGGAATAATTAGCTGGGATCTGAAAGATTCTTTCAACCTTCCATGGTACTTTCCGAGTGCTGATGAGGTGAGACAAGCAGTGAAGAACTGTGGGGCTTTTGAGTTTGAGAGACTGCAAGTCTGTGAGAGGGTTTCGAGCATGGGTGAGGAATATTTTGAAGAGTATATTAAGGACCCAAAGATGTTTGGGTGTATGAAATCTAATATGGTGAAGAGCTTTGTGGGCAGTTTGGTTGAAGCCCACATTGGCAAGGAATGTACTGAGGTTTTTTCAGGTATTTTCAGAGAAAGCCACAGGGCTTCTCCATAAAAATCCACCTTGTAGGTTGGTCACCTGCACTGTCACCTGGCTTATTAGAAGTTAGTGTGTTGAACAGTGCTTGTTAACGGAATAAATTTGACACGATTAATACATTTCATATTAATTTTTTGGGTTAAGTTTGGTTCGATTTTATTATTCTCACTTGGATGGTCTATTTTGGAAATATAATTTTTTAATTTTATTTTTGTCCATTCAATTTGAAAAATTAAATTTTATCAACCCAAATCCAATCTATTATAACTTCCATGTTGACTTACTGCAAATTTTGAAACATTAAAAAATTAAAAAATTACATAAAGATGCCAATTATGTTAAGAATATGATTCTCCACATGTAACGGCAAAAGCATGGTAAGCAATAACCAACTAGGGAGTGATTGACTCTGAAAAAATATGAAAGAATAATGTTGTATGTGTGTTTTCATCGCATGTTTTTTTTCTTATTAGTCTCTATTGTCACGGCATGGGACTATAGTAATCACTTGGTGTATGTTAACATTAATTTTTTTAGTTTTTCTGTTGTTTTTTTATTAGTATGTGGGGGTTAATTTTACTAAAGCATAGTTTTGTAAGAAATCGTGGTTTTGGCCACATATCAGCTTAGGTAGACTAATGCTAACATTAGTCTGTTAACATGAAATGCTAACTCATTTTTGAAGGGCTGGGTGGATGTGCAAGAAAATTTTAAGGTTAACAACTGTTAAAATTAAGGTTAACAACTGGGTCAACAGCGGGTTGTTCTAGCCTCTTCCCGAGGCAGACCATAGGATATTTTTATTTTTTCTAACCGCATATCAGCTTAGGTATACTAATGCTAACATTAGTTTGTTAGCATGAAATGCTAACTCATTTTTGAAGGGCCGGATGGATGTGCAAGCAAAGTTTAAGGTTAACAACGATTAAAATTAAGGTTAAAAACTGGGTCAACAGCTAGTGGATGAATGTGGACACAGTTGGTGGATCATGTGCATGTCGTGTGGCTTCAAGTTCAACCTTCAAGTTCAACTCGATTTCGGTCCCTGCTTCAACAATTCAATTTCGGTCTCAACTGTATCTGGTCTCAAATCAATTTCGGTCTTAATTGTATCTACCGCCCCTACTACAACTCGATTTCGGTCCCTGCAACTATATCTACGGCCCCTACTTCTCAATTCGATTTCAATCCTTGCTTCAAAAACTCAAACTCAATTTCAGTCTCAACTATGAAGCAACTCAATTTCGGTCTCAACCCAATTTCCATGTCAACTGTATCTACCACCCTTACTGCAACTGGATTTCGGTTCCTGCTTCTGCAACTAGATTTCAGTCTGTTAGGGGGACTCTTTGACCAGTGAAAAAGGAAATAGGGGTATACATGGGATATAGGTTAAAGAAACCAACAACGGCATATAATGGATACGACTCAGAAGGCCGAATTCAAGTCCATAGAATAAATCTTACCTTGCTGTGACAACAACTTTCCCCTTTTGCTTCTGCTCGGTTTGTGAGGAGAGCTTGTTCGCGAGCTACTTGATGGGATACAAGCATGCACACCCTGCACACCCTCCACTAGTGGTTAAGCACTATTGGAATAACAAAATAGCTGCGAGCTTCTTTCAACGGGATACAAGCATGCACACCCTGCACACCCTTCACTAGTGGTTAAGCACTACTGGAATAACAAAATAGATTCTCCATACTGAAAGAGACCCCCTTAACAAGCATCACGAGCATACGAGCATCACTAGCAGGAATAATAACTAGCAAGACCAAAAGCATGAGAAGACTGCATGTTTTCTTCCCACGATGACTCATGCCCTGAACTATCCTCTCTGATTCGCTTGTATGAAGGAGAGTTGCAACAGCTCCGCAGAGAATTCATGGCTGCAGCAAAGTACAGAGAGACAAATTCCAGAAATGCAATGTCTCTATATCAACCAGCTTGTTTACCAGCCCAGCTAGCATGGTAGATTTCAGGATGAGCATTGTGTGGCATCCTGCATGTCTTGTCTTGCATGTTTGTTTACGAGAATGGAGCAGTAAACCCGTGGGCTTCATGTGGGTTCTACATGTCGTATGTCATAATTTAGAATTTTTATTTTTCAAATAACTTTTTTCATTTACAATGTAATTTATTATTTTGATTTTTCAAATAACTTTTTTCATTAACAATGTGCAAATAAGCCAATTTTTAAGAATATTTTCTGGTTGGATTAATTTAAGCCGTGGGTCTCTGGTTGAAGCTGCTCGGATGCAAAGATGTACGCCAGGGAGCCTGAAGCTTAACTCACTGAAGTTCACCTATCATAAAGTATAAAGTCAAGTCCAAAAGGGAAATATGTAATCTATATCAATGAAAAACAACCGAATCAATGGGTGCGACTGACCCTGATACTTGGGCCAGAACTGCAACTATAGCTTGATTTGGCAAACATCAAAGCCTACCATAGCTTTTGGCAACCCTTAAATCACTTTTCACCAGCTCATTCACCAACAAACGATCGCTAAGAATCATTTACAGGCTATGTTATCCAATCTCAGTTATTCTTCGAAAAGATTAAGAAAAATGATTTTGTGGATGCAATTTAAATCTCCTTTCGAGTCCTCAACAATTTCTAGATACTATTCATAGATATGCATAGAATTTGAAATATTCTAAAAGAAATAATCGATCATTCTAAATGTTGATTGATATGCACGGGTTTTCTGAACAGTTACACAATTTGCAATGTGTTTCTACATGATTCTATTTGAGTATTTTTAGATCTACAACCAATTAATCTCTGTTTAAAAGCTTTTAATTGCTAGGATTTGAAATTTAGACATTGGCACTGGTCTAAATCTAGCTGGTTGATCAAACTTTTAGAGAGTTTAGTTCTGAAGCATGGCCTGATCTTAGCCTAGTTGTTTTTAGAACATTTTCATGGAGTTGAATTCTAAAGCAAGGCCTCAATTCTTTTGGCATAATCTGCCCATATTCTCGGGGCCTCATTGCATGCCAGCAAAGAACAATCCTTCCTTAAAAAAGGTTTTGTTTCCAGTAAATGTCAGGCACGAGGGAAAAATTCGTGCAAAAAGGGGTCTTCGACATCTGGTCGATAAAACTACATCTCCAATTTTTGAAAATGCATTATAAGAACGGATTGAATGTGTAGTGGAACTGAAGAACTCATCATAAACATCTGTTAAGAGTCTTCCAATCTCATTTACTTCACGTTATGCAGACAGTGAGCCAAGAAAGAGTGCAGATGTCATTGTAAAGGCTTTAGAGCGAGAGGGTGTCGAACATGTCTTCGCCTACCCTGGAAGAGCATCTGTGGAAATTCATCAGGCACTTACTCGGTCCAAGATCATAAAAAATGTCCTTTGTCTCCATGAACAAGGAGAAGTATTTGCAGCAGAGGGGTATGTCAGGTCTACAGGAAAGGTAGCTATTTGAATTGCAACTTCTGGTCCTGGTGCCACCAACTTGGTAAGTGGTCTTGTGGATGCATTGCTTGACAACATTCCTTTGGTTGTTATTATTGTATTGTTTCCTTTTTGACAATATTTAAGTGTGGCTCAAAAGTGTTAAGACAGTTTGCATAGAAGCTTTAGAACTTCACAGAGAAATACTAAGAAAAGTTCCATTTTGGTCCATTTTTCTTTTCCTTTTCCTTTGTATAACTTTCCCATACTTATATTTCTCTTAAACCTATGCTGCATGGAAGTTCACTACTCGAGCTATGGCTCAAGGCAAAGACTAACTGCCGAGATTAGCTGCCTTGCAACCATCTTTGTTCAAATTGAAAACTTACTAAAATTTAACAGATTCACGATCAGCGTTTAATATCTATGTTATAATATCTCTAATAAAAACTTTAACCTCACCCTCCAATTTTGATTTCGAACATATTTTTTGTTTGAAGTTTTTTAATAATTTTTTTTTTTTTTCCTTTTTCTAATTTAACTTCAGCCTTTACTCGTTATTTGGGAATTTATAATTTGATAGTGAAAGTGACTTTTTTTTATATTATTATTTTGTAATTAATTTTTAATTTACTTATTTATATTATTATTACTTTTTATTTTATTTATTTAATTTTAATTTTAACTTTATCTTAATACTATTTAAAAATATGTTTATATTTTTATTATAAATTATGTTTATTTATTTTTAATTTTAACTTTATCTTAATATTGATATAAAAATATGTTTATATTTTTATTATAAATCATGTTTAAATAGGTGAAATTTTTTTATAAATTAATTAATTATAGATTTCAGATAGGAGAGCTATTAGGAATGTAATAGAATTGATTTTCTTGCATTGTGATTGTTTAATTATTTGGATATTTAGCATTAATTGTTTGAGTTTCATATCTAAACTAACTATTAATTTATGATGAATCATTTACATTACTCATAAAAAGTAATGTCATTTAATAATTGATTTATTTTTTTAATTTAACTTTATCTTAAAATTTATATTTTGATATTGGCATTGAAGTTTTTATATTTTTATTATCAGTAATGTTTAAAATAATGAAATTTATTGTTTTATAAAATTTTAAGAAATTATAAATTAATTAATTATAATTGAGTGAAATTTAATAATCAGTAACATGTGTTTGAATTTGTAAAAATTTAAAAGAGATAAAGTATGTATACTTATATAAAGCTTCCCAACATGATTTTCCCCAATTTTGCCACCACCCACTGGCATAAAGAGAGTAATTTAAGGCAATGGTTTTTTATTTTTGATATTTTTGTTATAAAATTGTTAACAATTATATATATATATATATAATTTTACTTCAATTATTTTAAAAATAAAAAGAATTTTGTTAAAAAAATGAAATTACAAGTAGAGTTTTCAGCCCACAACTTCCATCCCAGCATGCTCCCAGAAATTTAGGAGGAAATTTGTCTCATGGATGAAGAAATTTGTCATGAAAGGAAAGTAACTCTTGATTCAAAAATTTAGAAACTTCCATCCCAGCATGCTCCCAGAAATTTAGGAGGAAATTTGTCTCATGGATGAAGAAATTTGTCATGAAAGGAAAGTAACTCTTGATTCAAAAATTTAGGTTGTCATTGCATCTTGGCTCTTGAATAAGAAATTTTTCATGAAAGGCCAGTAAATCTAGATTCATATATCATGGATGTCATTTCATCAATTCATATTGTTGATTTATATTAGCTTCTAAGGTGATGTTAGGAAAAATTTTAGTTTATAGGAGAGAATCCTAGGTCAATCTCCTACACAATTTAGATGAAAGGGAGATCATATGCTTGATGTGGAAGGTAGACTAATCAGGATTGACATGGATTCTCCACCCAACTCCAATTCCTCCACCATGAAAGGGTGAAGAATAATCTAAAAACCTAGATACTTCAAGGCCATCCTAAGGCTCAAGTTTCTTGATAGTTTCTTCTCAGGCCTTGCTATTCTAGTTTGTCCTCTAGGCTACAAATAAGATTCTCTTTGAGTCTTTGTTTATTTCATTTTTCTTCCTGTCATAAAATTGGTAATTAAATAAGGCTACTAATTTTGTTTCTTGTCCATGGTTCCCCCATGGTGGGGCAACAACTGTTTGGGTATTTTTTATTCTTGGACACTCACTTAATTTTGTTAGCTTTTGACGATATACTTTACTATTTCTAGTATAGTTTCCAAGAGGGCACGTCAAAGACATTTATTTTTTATTTTTCAATAGCTAATGTTAATAATTGTTATTTCAATGCAAAAACAACTTATAAAAAAAAAGAATTTTGAATAACATAATTATTCTTTAAATTTAATTATGATAATGATTTTAATATCAATAATATTTGAAGAAAAATTATATATATATATATTAATTAAATTGAAATTTATTATCTCTTAAAATCAAATTACATCATTGTTGAGCCAATATTCAAAATTACCGACCTTACTTGTTGGTTGGTATTAAAAAAACAAAATGTCTACATAGAAAGGGAGGAACAACTAATAAGAAAAGACAAACATAATATCCAAATTAGGTGTATGATGATGACATCAGAGGAGGATTCTTCACACCCGAACTATGTTTCTTAAACTCACATTAAACATGTATCTCAATGTGAGTTAAGTGAGCTTCTAATTGATCAAGAAAATCATGTTGTTTCCATTAATTTCATTGAATATCATTGAGAAAGGATATAATTTCATACGTATCCTCATGCTTTTCCTTTAATACTTGTTCAAGTACTTCCTTTAACTCTCAATGTAGAGTAACCCAATGATATATTGAATCCTTATTCCACTTGTATGACTTGGGCCAGGAAGCTAGTAGGACACCTCTTCTAAAAGTTTTGAATAATAATAATCTTTCCAATCTTGTGTATCTCATGTCTCAAGTCTCTTAATATCCACTTGATTTCTATAAGATGTTTCTAAGCGATAAGTAGTTGTCACCTCATGTTCCTATGAATCGGCACATGACCGATTATTTCGGCCACATCCACTAGCCCCACGACACCCACTCACTTTCTAGTGAGGTAATGTGATCACCACAGGTAAAGGACCAACACTGTGATAGATAAATAAGCCCCACCAGTCCCAAAATTATCACTCCATCAACCACACCTTAGGGCCAAAAACTAAAATTCGAGGCTCAAGAAAAACTAACCCCCTCACAACAAAATCTAGCCAATGATGTTCTATCCTGATAAAATCACACGAGGACTAACCAAATAGCAGACAATATCTATAAAATTTTGACTGATCCCATAGTCTAAACTATTCACTAGGAGGATGATTCCATAGTCTCCTCTGCAAATAAGTAGAAAAACCAGAGATACAATCCCTGTCCCTAGAAAATAGAGACTTTCTACTTAGGGAAAACAAAATAAAAAAATACCACCATATAGACCCTTCTGAGAAGGCTACACTGTACCTGAGAGAGACAAAAACAATGAAAATTGAAATATTGGGCAAGATAAGAAAAATTACCCACTCGAATTCGCGAATGCACATCAAGACAGAACAACTCAGCACTGTCGATCCCAAGTTGCACTGAAATAAACTTTTCCTACCTTCCAAAGCACGAACTCGAATAATCATTGTGAAGCTTGAATCTATAAGCTTAACAACAACTCCAACACAGCCAGGAAAACATATTCCAAGCCAATACAAAAAAGAAAGGAACTACAACCACTATAAACCCCTACCGACACCTTAGCTCTAATATGCCAATTTAAAATAAGGTATTTACATCTCCAAACCTCAAATTATAGTTGATAAACACAGTAATATTCCTTCTCGACTCTAGAGAGGGAAGTAAAATACCACCTACACGAAAGAAATTACACAATCCGGGTACATACTCCCCTCCTTCACTTCAAACAAAATATAAGAAACATCAAGAATACAACTCTCCATTAAATTACGCAATTTACTTCACACGCCTCATGTTGGGGGAGGGAAGGCAACGCCACCCCCCTATTAATGATATTGGATTCAAATTTCAAATGAGCATGAGGGAATCTCTATAGAAAAAATTATGCCACTTCCTTTAATGAGAAAAATATTATTAGAATGGATGGTGAAATTATGGGTTCACACATTTGGAATGCCTTTTCCATAATTTCCAATTGATTCAAAATCACTTCTTTTGGGAGGTCTAAAATGTTCACATAGCTCCATTTTGGGAAGACTCTTGGAAAAAACTCCCTAATATTCAAGATCACACCAGTCTTGTTCGTATTTAAGAATCAATGAATTTAAAAGGATGAAATTCAATCTCCCATTATTGGACTCCATCCCTAGTTCACCCCTAATGGAAATCTTGGCATCCCAAGGTTTTTGGGCATCCTCAACTAGAGGAACACATTTATGAAAAAAGTTGGACCAATTTAAAGAATGAAAAAAGTAAAAAATAGAAGGGTCCAAGAAGAAAAACTATAATGTGGACATAAACCTCATAAAAATTTCAACATAAATAAGCTTATGGTATAACAATGGGAATTGAAAATATCCCTTCCTCTAAGGTCTAGAATTTTTGTTGGAAATTATAGAAAACTTTCCATAAGGTGTTTGTATTCTTATGGCTTCTCACTCATGGTAAAACCCCCACTTGGGACAAACTATAAAAGTGAGTATTTCAATAGCCTTCATTCTACGAATTATGCTTGACTTCTCAAAACTTGGAAATAGTGGAGCACATTTTAAACTCATACCCATTCACTTCTACTTAATGGGACGAAGGGGGCACTATCTTCTATCAATTCGATAGAAATAGGGACAAAATAATAGCCACTATAATAAACTGGAGAGATACCACCACCAATCACCCCATCATCAATCATGTATGGAAATTATTTTTTTTCCTTTTATGGGAGACTTGAAAGGAGAGAAATAAGCTTATATTCAAGGGAATACCATCCATAGAATATATGTTATGGGGAGAATAAAATATTCCATCAAGAAAAATATATTTCTCTCCTCATGGATTGCTCAAGACTAGAAAAGCAATGACCTAGAATCAATTACTCCTAAATACCTAGACTTACTCCCCTCCCTTTATGATTCCCTAGCTACATTTAAACAACCCCTTCCTCGCATTCTCAATTCTTAGAATCCTCTCCCTTTTGGATTTGTTAAGTTAAATTTTGATGGAACCTCTAAGGGTAACCTAGGACTTAATAGTTTTAGTGGATTTTTTAGAAATACTACAAGTCATATTCTCCACATATACATAGGATCTTTGGGACTAGAAATAAATAACACTATAGAGCTATATAATTCATAATATGGAAGTCTTATGATGGAAGGTGTTTCACAACCCACAATTAAAATGGTCAAAAAGACTTCAAAATGGATCTCCACTTTCAAAAATATTTGGCAAATGGAAACTTGAAGGTGGTCTAGAGTGAATTTAGAAACTCCTTTCAATGTTTCCATCCACCATTCCCTTACATAATTGACCTTTAGGAAACAAATTAATAGAAAAGTTAACAAATGAAGGTCTTAATCATGATCCCACTCCTCTCAATCTTAGATAGAATGATCACATTCCAACTCCTCTAAGGTAGCATTACATTTCAATTTGTCTCAAATACGGTGCTTCTTCCCCGTGAAGAATGAACACTTTAGCTATCCCATGAATTAATTCTTTAATTTTGATGGTTCTTACAAAATTCTTGATTATTTTTCAACTATAACAAGTTTCTCGTGGCTTCCCTTGTGAGGATACTTTCTAGCTAAGAATACTTATTAATTCATTAATATTTTCAGGTATTATCATTCATTAACACAAGAGCCTATGCATGTCAACCATGGTGATTTATTTACAACCATATGTTATAACATTTAGGATACTCATACTTGATTTATGTTCGTAATATATGGTTAATTTTTTATGAGCTATATAAGTTTGCAAATGTATTATTTCAACTTTGGTTTGTATTCAGTAATGGCATTTATTCTATAGAATTTATTACTCTAGTATACTACCATACTGGCCAATAGTTACTAAAAATTTACAATGGTCTGCAATGAACAAGAACTGAACTAAGTGGAATATTATCAATTAATGTTCACATACCTTCAACATTGACCTCTACAACTTCTGCAACATACATCTTCAAACTGACCTCTACAACATCTACAACATAACATTTCCCATTTTTATTGCCTTGCAACATAACATTTTCCATTTCCTTGCATCACAACTTTTCATGCATCTTTAACAACACCTCTTCATGCAAATAAACTCAATCATCATATGCACATAATCAACCTCACATCACAGCACATGCAATCAGTCTCTAACAAGCAAAATCACAACATATGCACCCTATAACAAGCAACACATACTGAGATCCTTTGTACCATACCTTGCCACTCTACAAGGATAAGAAGCATGTCATCAACTTTAATTGCGCTTGCATCAACTGACCCTTTTTCATCACCCTTTGTTGCTCCTTTACCATCAATTACAACTATGCCAACAAAAAATAAGATGAAACAACAAGCATACTAAACATCGCAGTGGAAGGGAATTTGAAGTCGTGGATTGGGTATTTGTGAGACTACAACCATATATATATCGTACCTCAAGCGACAAAATAAGGAAAATAAATTATCTCTGAGGTCTAAGGCCCCTATATGGTGTTGCAAAGGATTGGAAGTATGGATTAGAAATTGGAGCTACATCCATTTTCACATGAACAACCCGTATTCCATATTTCTTACTTAAGGAAGGTAATTCGTGATAAGATCCTAGCCCAAACTCTTATACTAGAGATTAATGAAGAAGGGAAAATAAAACTAGAACTAGAAATAATTTTGGAAACAAGGACTAAGCAACTAAGAACTCGAGTAATTACTAAGTACCTCATCAAATGGAAGAAACTCCTAGTGGAAGAAGTGACATGAGAAGATCATTTTTTCATACAAAAACACCCACATATAGTCAAGTGTTGAGAACAACATTTTTTTGAAGAGAAGGGGCGTGTTAAGCCCTATATAAGCCCCATGCTAACACAAAAACCCTTATTAAGCCCTAGATATTAAGTGATTACATTTCTATGATTATATTATTATGTAGATTAGAACCCCTCATGGTCCCATTTTATACATTAAAGAGGCCTAGTTTTATGGTGATCAAATATTGTCTTGTTTATTATATTTATTGTAAAATGAGGTTTCCCACTCAAAGTGGATTATAATATATTTACAATTTTTTTGTGGAAAATATAATTCATCCTTATTTACTCATTTTAATGATTAAATATTCTTTGGATCTTTTCATTTAATATTTATATATATATATATATATATATATATATATATATATATTAAAATATACATATTTATATTTTATATTTTTTTTGTAAGCTTGGCAAGGCTACATCTTCAACATGTCTAATATATCACCCTCATCATGGCAGGGAATTGAACCAACGACTTTGCATCAAAGAGTGCCTTAACAAAGCACCCAATCACCATATATCCAAGATCGCATGGACTAAAAAAATATATTATTTTATATGAATGTAAAATTATCTATTTAATTTATATAACTAACACAAAAATATAAATTAAATAGTTGGAAAATGTGGATCATGATACATCTTACATTATCTAAATTAAAGAAATAATAATAATAATAATAAGGAGACGCTGAGAGCCAAGATGAAATCTAGGGTTTATGCATGCGACTCTCATCCCTCTGCCGTCGTCAAGCTCTAGCTCAGCCCTGCGGATCATGGAGTCTAGAGACCAAGCACACCTCTGAATCAACTCACGCCCAATGATGACAGCAGCTACGCTAAAGAAGAAGTGAAAAAGGCAAGTGTCGAGCCGAAAGAATGTTCCACACTCTCTGACGCAGAAAAGGCAGCAGCTGGGGATTCCCTTAGCCCTTCAAATATTTTATATGGAGGTAAACAACTAGAGGACTCCCTTTCCCTCTCATTTTACAATATTGAAAAAGATTCTTCTGTAGTTTTAACCCTTCGTTTGCCTAGGGGAGTAGCCAAGTAGCCATCTTTCGCTCCAGCTTTCTCTTACAAAGATTTTGTCCATGGACAACCTCCCAAGAAAGTTACTCAACCCTCTGAGGCTCCCAAGCCTTTTTTGGTTGATAAACTGGAGGAAGTTCCCTCTATATAAATCTCCTATCCGGCTCTTAAAGATCAATTTCAAATGTATGCAGAATCAACCATTATTTGCCAATTTAATGGACCATGGCCTCACACAGAAGATCTCTACCAATGGATTCACTCCACTTGGACCAAAAACATCAAGGTTATCTTCTACTCAAAGGATATCTTCATAGTTTTGTTTTCTTTCAGCGAAGATTATAAAAAATCCTTAACTAGGGGTCCATGGTTTTGGGGAACAACAGGGTTATTCCTCACCCCCTAGCTCCCAGACTTCAACCCCTCTACGATAGTCATTACCAAGCTTCCTATTTGGGTCAGGCTTCCAAACTTACCTGCGCATTTATGGCACTTTGTTTTCTTCCAAGGAATTGGAAACACCTTGGGCCGCTTCCTGGAAATGGATCCCTCTAGGGGGGAGAAGGGAATATATACCTATGGTAGAATATGCACTGAAATAGACATAAGTAAAGGTTTTCCCGATCAAATCAATCTCAAAGTTGGTGATTTCCTGTGGACACAAACTCTGGAATATGAGAACACTTCCTTCTGATGTTGCCACTGCCATCAAACAGGGCCTCTTCAAAATTCTTGTATCACATTCCTTGCCCAAAAGAAGAAAATTAATCGCAAACCAAAATCTAAAAGTTGGAAACCCTGCGATCCGCCCCCCATGGATGACATTGAGTCGTTAAGCTCGGATGAGGAGGAGACTGAGTAGAAGTGGAAGCTACAAAGCAGAAGAACACACCCTCGGCTGGGCCTGAGGGATCCACTGTTTCCTCGAATACTCAGAAATTAACTCAGAAATTAGTTTTTTGAACATTTATGAGCGGGATCAATTTATGAGAATTGAATTATTTCAAATTAGTTTGTTGTGTAAGGTTTGGTTAAATTTTACCCTCGGATGGTCCTTTTCACAATATTGGTAATATTTTGAAATTAGAAAAAAGTAAGATATTTTTTTATTTTAATTTTTTCATTTTAGAAAAGTTAAATTTGTCCAAATCCAATCTATTATAACTTCTGTTTTGACATAGTGCAAATTTCGGAACAGAAAAAGTATAAATAATTACATTAATATGCCAATTATATGAGTAATATGACTCTTTACATATAACGGCAATAACATCATCTATGGTGATTAGGAAACTATAAGAAAGCAACAACCATATGAGAAGTTACTTTCTTTGAAAAAATCTGAAAGAAGAATGTACTATTTGCGCTTTTCATGTTATAAAAATTGTGTTCAAATTTAATTTCTTTGAAAAAATCTCAAAGAAGAATGTACTATTTTTGTTTGTCATGTTATAAAAATTGTGTTGAAATTTGGAAACTTATTGTCATGTAAAATCCAATAGATTCAACTTGTGATAGAGGGGTTTGATAGAGGGGTTTAATATCGGTGATATAATTTTTGTAATGAGAATTTAAGCTTCACTATAACATCCATCAAAATGTAAATAAAAAAAAATTAATTTTTTTAATTATAAGTCTTCCGCAATTAGATTATATACTAATTATTCATATTTCCGCTTATTTAGATTTTCGGTTTTAAAGTACATAAATTCATAACAATGCTTAATTCGTTTAAACATACTCTAAACATGTAAACAATGTTCAAAAGTCTATTGAATTCGTAGACATTTAATAATCAACTTATTTCGTTTTTATCAATTGGAAAATTTCTCCGTTTTCAAAAACTCGCACAGCTGGAGTATTTATTTATGTCAGTACATGAAATTACTTCATAACAAACTTTCCATCCTTATCATTTAAATCTGATGGCACGGTGGTGCTGTGGTATTTACTACAAATGTCGATTTTTATGGAATTTCTTATCACTTGATATTAGGGTTACATCTGTCAGTTCTTTCATCATAGATCTTCCTAGTTTCAATCCGACGACAAGGAAAGTTTAGGGTTTGGCTAATGACTTAATCACCGTAACTGATTTTCCTTGGCATTTGCTCCACCTTTTCCAAAAATCTCTAGTTTGTGCCTCCATCTGCAACTTCGGCTCCCTGCCTACGCATTATCCTCAGACTTATTTGCAGTCCCTTCCCGTGTACGCAATGGAGATGACAATTTAACCCTAGCGTTCTTCTGTCGGTCCATCACATTTTTCCAGCCCTTTCATTAGAGGTATGGAATGAATTATGTTGCTGTGTATTTTAATGAAAACTGATTTATAAAAGAACTTCCAGTTTTTCCTTTTCTTACTACAGTAAGCCACGGAAGTCTTACCCTTAATAGTAGTAGTTTAACTCGTGACTTTTTGTCTAGGTTTTGCTCAATAATTGATAGAATGGTAGCATGGCTCCATGTAAACCCCAGTTTGGTGAAATTCTTGTTCTCATATCCATCCATAGTATAAGAAGAAAATACAAGGTAAATTTTTCACTACTGTTGTATGGAATTGAATGCGGATGGATTCCTCTTCTTTGTAAGCCGAGATTTGGAATTGCTAGAAAACTAAGGTGTCTCCCTCAGAAATTTTCCCAGTTTAGTAATAGTTGTTTACTCATGCCTTCTTTTCATTTGTTGACAGGTAAGGATTTGTCTACTCATTTATTTTGGAAAAAAAAAGGTTCTTGACTCATCAAATATCACTGAAGAGCATTTTTTCTTCCACGTTGAACAGGTACCATTGTCTTGTGCTACTTAGTGGGGTTTCCCGACCTTCCTTCGGGTTTAGGTCTCAACAAGGTCTGTCGTTGAGTTCAAGAATGTAGTAAATGTAGTTAAGTTTTAGTTTTTCTACAGCATGCAAGGACTCGTTGAACTAAATTTATATATGTTACATATTTTCTCTTTCTTGAAAAGAACTTCGTTGTAACTCATGGAGCTCGAATCTTGGCTCTTTATAAGTAAATTGGAGCTTTTGGTCATGAGTCCTTATTTATGTAAACAAGACTATTTTTATTTTCACATGGTATTAATATATATATATATATATATATATATATATATATATGTTTAGCAATTCTCCGAACAGTGAGCTTTTATCTTGATGTTTATTCTAAGACTAATATTAATTGTATACTACATCTCTGAAATGAATATTTATGTTTGGAAATAAGCAAGTGTTGTAGCCGCCTTTCCTATAATGAAACATTCTTTCCAGTCTTTGATGAGAGTCATAAGCACATTGGATTTTCGTTTTCTTGATATTAGAATTCTATTTTCTAGTTAAATATAAAACCCTTTATCTAAAATTTTTGTAACATGTTTTTCGACCTTCCAGTCAGAATCTGTTTTCCACTTCTTACGAATAAGGTTACTGAGGATTTCTATTTATTTTTTTTACTCTTAAACCCATCTCAGTAGTGTGAAATTTTTTGATTTATTTCCTATGGTTTGATTATTTATCCATGTATCCCAAAGGTTACTTGCATGTTGTAACTTACGCGTTTACCACAATGCATGATATTCTCCTATCCTGTTTTCCTAAAATTAAAATCTAGCATTATTTAATATCTGCACATGTACGTATAAATATCATTCCCGTTTTTACACAGGTTCTGTAGAAAGTTGGAATTTTCATGTTTAATTTATTAGTAATTTTATCTTCTTATATTTTCTATAATATGATATAACTTGAAAGAGATATCTAGAACTTCTTTCTTCTTGTATCACGAATAAACCTCATTCATATTCAATCTATTTCTATAGATAGCCTAATTATGTGACCAGGCCACCACTGTCTATGTATTATCATAGGCAGCAAGGGCAACTAACCCGGAACCTTGGTTAAGGGTTTTGGGTTAACGGTCCTTAGTTTACTGATTCAATAGCAGTACTAAACCTTCACATATTTACTATTTACTGCAATAGAGAATTAACATGAATAGAATCCTACTTTCCTAGCACACTTATAAATTTTTCTGTAACATATCTCGAATTAAACAACTGAATTAGTCAAAATACTTATCTATATTTTTTTTTATCTGGCTGATATTTTTGCCTCCCTTCCACGAGTGAGGCTATTACGTCCTCCAACTCTCCCCCGTGCTCCAAGTCTTAGCCTTATTGTTGACAAAACTCTGAAAGGGACCTCGGGACAATCCGGTCCAGTCTCCAATTACAAAAATCTGGATTATTCCACTGGTTAACCCCAATCCAGGAATTCCTATCCAGAATTTTCCTTTTCCTCATTTACCGAACAGAACCCCCAAACCTCACTGGGATCACCCCTTTATTCTCAGAGGTTGGGAAACTGTTTGAACTGAATTCTGTTCAACCAACTCTCAGATATTGAAATTAATTTTACTATTAGTCTTTTACTTTATGGAACCAATTCCATAATTAATGTTTTCATTTAATCACAAATTAAATTTTTGTTCATAATACTTTTGTTTTCAACATAATAGCAGTAAATGATTAAGAACTCTTAACAAATATCTTGACAATAGTTAATGATTAAGCCAGTGGTTACAACTTCCCCCCTGGATGTGAACACCGTCCCTAGTGTTCTCATTCTACTCCAGCAAAAATTTTAGGATAAGCTTTCCAAACAAAACTTTCATCCTCCCAGGTAGATTCTTCCGGGCCAAAGTGCTTCCATTGCACTTTAACCTGGGCGATGGCTCATCTCCAGTGCATGATTTCCCTCTGATTGATTATACTGTGAGGCTTGACCAGAAATTCTCCATCGAGTTTGACCTGCAAACAATGAGCTTGAATTAGTTTTACTCATAGATCTTAACATCTTTAATCAATCTGGTACTCATATTCTACCTGAATATTCTGCCAATGGATTATGTGCTTTGAATCATGAATGTATCATTTCAATAATGATACGTGGAATACATTGTGCACATGTATATGACTAGGGAGAGCCAATCGGTAAGCCATAGGTCCTACTCTTTCTAATACTTGGAAAGGGCCAAAACACTTGGGAGCTAAGTTAGCACAAGATGCCCATCTCAAAGTACTTTTCTTTGGCTTTATTCTTATGTACACATGGTCCCCCACTTCAAATTCACGATAAGTCCTTTTCTTATTTGCATACACTTTTTTTTTATCTTGAGCTGCTTTTAAGTTTTTTCGGATCTTCTTTACTTCTGCCTCCACCTCAGTTAGCATGTCTGGTCCAAGCATCAACTTGGTTTCGGGACTACTCCATTTAATAGGAGTTCTGCACTGTTGCTCATAGAAGGCTTCAAACGAACTCATCTTAAGTGACTCCTGATAACTGTTATTGTATGAAAACTCCACTAGGTGCAAATATTCTTCCCACCTAGTCGGTTGTTGCATTACATACATACATAACATGTCCTCCAAAACTTGATTTACCCTCTCTGTCTGTTTGTCTGTCTGCAGATGGTAAGTAGTACTAAAGTTAATTTGAGTCCCCAAACCGATGAACAACATTTTCCAAAAGGATGATGTAAACTTTACATCCCTATCAGAAATGAATGTCTTTGGAATGCGATGCAATCTAAATATCTCTCACATGAATATATCTGCTATCTACACCATCTTATAAGTGGACTGCACTGGTATAAAGTGTGCTGATTTTCTTAATCTATCCACCACCACCATTATAGAGTCATTATGCTTTTTTGATCTTGGTATTCTAGTAATAAAATCTAACGATATCACCTCCCACTTCCACTCGGGTATTGGTATAGGCTGCATTAGCCCAGCTGGGTGTCGCTGCTCCACTTTCACTTGCTGGCATTCTAAACATTTGTTTAGATATTCTGCCATATCTATCCTCATACTAGGTCAACAGTAATTCTTCCTTATTGCTGTTAACATCTTCTAATATCCAGGATGTCCCGAGTAATTTCTTCGATGATATTCATTCAAAATCAACGCCTTCAACTCCATTCTGTTTGGAATAAAAATTCTCTTTTTGAAAATCAGCAACCCATCCTTATTAATTTCATAATCTGCAGATTTTCCTTGGTCTTTGAACTCTTTTTCTTGCAGCCACATAAACTTATATTCAGGATCTTTTTCCGCTTCCGCTTTAATTTTCTCTAGAAATCTGCACTCAACCTCATTATAATACAGTTCATAAACACCATGCAATTTTCTTCTTAATGCATCAGCTACTCTGTTCTCCTTACCTTTTACATGCTGCATATCAATATCAAATTCGCTCGGGAAGGCATTCCATCTTGCTTGGCGAGAATTAATATTAGCTTGCTTAAAATAGTTGGTTAAGCTGTTGTGATCCGTTTTGAGCACAAATATTTTCCCAAATAAGTAATGCCTCCATACCCGGAGTGCATGCACTACTATGTTCGGCTCCAAATCATAAGCTGGATATCGCTACTCATGTTCCTTTAATTTTCATGACTCGTAGGCAACCACTTTACCTTCTTGTGACAAAATCACCCCAACACCTTCTTTTCACGCATCTTTGCAGACTTCAAATTCTTTATTAGGATTAGCTACCCTTAAAACCGGAGCTGTATTCAACAACTGCTTCAATTTTTCAAAATTGTCCTGACATTCCTTTGTCCATTTAAATATTTTTCCTTTTCTTTGTAAAGAAGTAATTGGAAAAGAATTTTTTGAAAAACCTTCAATAAACCGCCAGTAATAACTAGCCAATCCCATAAAGGATCAAATGTCTGCCACATTTTGAGGTACTTTCCATTCCATAATCATCTTGATTTTCTCAGGGTCAACTGAAATACCTTTAATATAAATCACATGACCAAGGTACTAGATTTATTCCTTGAAGAATTCACACTTGCTGAACTTGGCGTACAACTGATGCTTCCTTAGCAGTTCCAGCACTTTTTGTAGGTGTTCCTAGTGTTCTTCTGCATTTTTAGAATAAAATAAAATGTCATCAATAAATATTAACACAAAATTGTCCAGGTAGGGATGAAATACACTATGCACTAACCTCATAAAGGTTGGTGGTGCATTAGTCAACCCAAAAGGTAGCACCACAAACTCGTAGTGTCCGTACCTGGTATGAAAAGCAGTTTTATGTATGTCTTCATCTTTTATCCGGATTTGATAATATCCTGACGTTAGATCTATATTTGAAAACATGGTCGCTCCCTTTACTTGATCAAATAGATCATCGATTCACGGTAAAGGATATATTTTTTTCACCGTCAATTTATTAAGCTGGTAGTAATCCATGCACATTCGCATGGTTCTGTCTTTATTTTTCACAAATAGCACAGGTGCTCCCTAAGAAGATACACTGGGTCGGATCTACCCTTTATCTAATAATTCTTGTAGTTGCGTTTTTAACTCAGTTAATTCAGGTACAATCATTCGATAGGGTGCCCTTGAAATTGGTGACGCTCTTGGTACCAATTCAATGGTAAAATCTATGTCCCTTTTTGGTGCTAAGCTTGGTATTTCCTCTGGAAATACATCCATAAATTCCTGTACTATTGGTCTATTTTCCATCATAGGAGCCTTCTCTTTGGAATTGGTAAAGCCCACCTGTATGGCATACAGCTGGCATCCTTTCCTCATGCACTTACCCATTTAGGATGATGTGATTGGATGCAGCTGTAAAGGTTTCTTTATTCCCTAAATTTCCTGGCGGGTGCCATCCTGCATTCTATAGTAAATAATCTTTTCTTTGCAGTCTACCAACTTCCAGTGCTTCTCTAACCACTCCATGCCAAGTAGCACGTCATAAGAACCTAGAGGTAGTATGTTAAAATCCACAGTTAGCTGTTGTTCACTAATTTTTAATGCACAATTTGGTATTTTTGCACTAACTTTCCTCTTAGCCCCAGCGGCTAACTACACTAGCCATGGGTTTCTAAATTTCTGACTCTGTAACTTACAAGTTTCTACTATTTTGGGACTTACATAGCTTAAAATTTCAACTGAGTCTACCAAAATAGAAACAGGTTGAGATAGAAATTTACCTTCCAGTTCAATCATTGTTGGCTGGTAGTCCACTTGCCGGTCTTCTAATGCTACATTAATTATGGGTATGTTTCTGGAAACATCACCCACTTTTGAGGCCTCCTGTAAATTGGTAACTGCCTCACTTCTCCCTCGCTGTGGGCAGTTTCTGTAATAGTGTGCCTCACCACACCCCCAACACTGTAAAGGTGGCTTCTGGTTCTGGGTTTGTTTCGGTTTTCTAGAGGCTTTTGTGGGTTTATCTTCTGCAGGCCACCTTGTTCTTTGATGATTCCTTCTAAAATTTTTACTAACTGAACTTCTGGTAGCACCTTTAAAATTGTTGGTTCTAATTATTTTAAAAACAGCACTACCCTTATGCTCTTTCCTTGGCTGCCATCTTTTACCTTGTTCACCTTTTTCTTTAGCTTGTTGGTAACACATTCTGGCTTTTCTAATTTCCTCATCCATAGTCTTAGGATTCACAAACTCAATACGCTCTTTCATGTGAGTGGGTAAACTGCTCAGGAACCTCTACACTTTAGTCTTTTCATCCCTTAAATAAGGAACATAACGTAGTAAGGAATTAAACTTAGTGATGTACTCATCCATTGTCATTTGCCCTAGATTCAAATCATAAAACTCTCAAGACTTTTCATCATATAAACGTTCTATTAGGTACTTATCCTTAAAATATTGTTGAAAATCATCCCAAGTTACATCTTGGTCATCAATACTGCGGACGTTTTTTACTTCCTCCCACCATAAGGTGGCTTTCTCCCTTAGCTGATAAATAGCCAATCTGGCTTTAAGATTACTGCTATATTCATACAATTGGAAATATTTATTCATGTTTACCAGCCATGCCTCAACCACTTCCTCCTCTACTCCATCAAATGTAGGAAGCTTTATTTTCCGAAATTCACCTTGCAGCTCTACCTTCTGTCTTTTCACTTCTTTATGATCTGTTACATTATCTGATTCGGCTTCATTATAGTTCTTATTTCTATTACTATGGTGAGACTGACATCCTTCAATTCTATCAGTGTCATGATCTCTTGTTTTCTATTCATTTCTTTCCTAAAACTCTCTATCAGTACTTGGCTTCTCATTTCCTTGATTTAGTTTGTCGGAGAGGATTTTTAATATCCTCTCCTACTCCTACATCAACCGTGCATTATCATCTCGCACCCTCTCCATTTCCTCTTGTAACTTCTGCACAGTGTTTAAGAGAATGCTGGTTTGGTGTTGTTGTTCCTCCAACATCCTACTAGTTTGCTAGTGTTGTTCCACACTCAACTGTACCCACATTTTTTGGCTCATATCCTGTCGAGGTTGGGGTTCCCTAGCATTCGGTTGTGGCTATTGTATCGATGCCCTCCCCATTATATCCGGTTAACCTCTTTCTTTATCTATGTGCATCAGTGATAGACAACTTTAAATGTTAGTTGAACCATAGGGTCCCAGTGTTACAACGTTGCTCTGATACCACTTGTAACATCCATCAATATAGCAATAAAAAAAAAATAATACTTTTTTAAACTATAAGTCCTCCACAATTAGCATATATACTAATTATTCATATTTCCTCTTATTTACCTTTCCGATTTTAAAGTACATAAATTCATAACAATGTTTAATCTATTTAAACATAATCTAAACATGTAAACAATTCCTGAAAGTCTATTGAATTCATAGACATTTAATCATCAACTTATTTCATTTTTATTAATTGGAAAATTTCTCCATTTTCGAAAACTCTCACAGCTGGAGTATTTATTTATGTCAGTACTTGACTTTACTTCACAACGAACTTTCCTTCCTTATCATTTAAATCTGATGGCACAGTGGCACTGTGGTATTTACTGCAAATGTTGATTTTGATGGAATATCTTATCACTAGATATTAGGATTACATATGTCAGTTCTTTCACCATAGATCTTCCTAGTTGCAATCTGACGGCAAGGAAAGTTTAGAGTTTGGCTAATGAATTAATCATCGTAACTGATTTTACTTGGCATTTGCTCTAACTTTTCCAAATAGATTTGGTTTGCACCTCTGTCTGCAACTTCGGCTCTCTTCCTACGGGTTATCCTTAGACTTATGTACAGTCATTTCCCGTGTACGCAATGGAGATGGCGATTTAACCCTAGCGTTCTTCTGCCAGTTCATCACATTATTCCAACCCTTTCATTAGAGGTATGGAATGAATTCTGTCGTTTTGTATTTTAATGAAAACTGATTTATAAAAGAACTTCTAGTTTTTCCTTTTCTTACTACAATAAGCCACGGAAGTCTTACCCTTAAAAGTATTAGTTTAACTCCTAAATATTTGTCTCGGTTTTTCTCAAGAATTGACAGAATGGCAGCATGACTCTGTCTAAACCCCAGTTTGGTGAAATTCTTTTTCTCGTCTTCGTCCACAGTACAAGAAGAAAATACAAGGTAAATTTTTCACCACTGTTGTATGGAATTGAATGCGGATAGATTCCTCTTCTTTGTAAGCCGAGATTTGGAATTGCCAAAAAACTAAGGTCTCTCCCTCAGAAATTTTCCCAGTTTAGTAATAGTTGTTTACTCATGCCTTCTTTTCATTTGTTGATAGATAAGGATTTGTCTACTCATTTCTTTGGAAAAAAAAAGGTTCTTGACTCATCGAATATCACTGAAGAGCATTTTCTCTTCCACGTTGAACATGTACCATTGTCCTGCACTACTTAGTGGGGTTGCCCGACCTTCCTTCGGGTTTAGCTCTCGGCAAAGTCTATCGTTGAGTTTAAGAATGTAGTAAATGTAGTTAAGTTTTAGTTTTGCTACATCATGCAAGGACTCATTGAACTAAATTTATATATGTTACATATTTTTCTTTCCTGAAAAGAATTTCGTTGTAACTCATGGAGCTCGAATCTTGGCTCTTTATAAGTAAATTAGAGCTTTTGGACATGAGTCCTTATTTATGTAAACATGAATGTTTTTCTTTTCACATGGTATTAATATATATATGTTTTTCAATTCTCCAAACAGTGACCTTTTATCTCGATGTTTATTCTAAGACTGCTATTAATTGTATACTACATCTCTGAAATGAATATTTATGTTCGGAAATAAGCAAGTGTTGTAGCCGCCTTTCCTATAATGAAATAGTCTTTCCAGTATTTGATGAGAGTCATAAGCACACTAGATTTTCATTTTCTAGATATTAGAATTATGTTTTCCAGTTAAATATAAAACCCTTTCTCTAAAATTTCTGTAACATGTTTTTCGACCTTCCATTCAGAATCTGTTTTCCACTTCTTACGAAGAAGGTTACTGAGGATTTCTATTTTTTTTTTTTTTAATCTTAAACCCATTTCAGTAGCGTGGAAATTTTTTATTTATTTCCTATGGTTTGATTATATATCCATGTATCCCAAAGGTTACTTGCATGTTGTAACTTATGTGTTTACCACAATGCATGATATTCTCCTATCATGTTTTCCTGAAATTGAAATATAGCATTATTTAATATCTTCACATGTACGTATAAATATCATTCCCAATATCATTCCCGTTTTTACACAGGTTCTATAGAAAGATTTAATTTTCATGTTTACTTTACTAGTAATTTTATCTTCTGATATTTTCTATAACACAATATAACTTGAAAGAGATATCTAGAACTTCTTTCTTATTGTATCACAAATAAACCTCGTTCATATTCAATCTATTTCTGTAGATAGCCTAATTATGTGACCAGACCACAACTGTCTATATATTATCATAGGTAGTAAGGGCAACCAACCCGGAACCTTTGTTAAGGGTTCTGTTAGAAAATTATATATTACAGAGAAATGAAACACATAAAATATGTGGAAAACACAAGCACACAAAACACATAAAACCAAAGAGACACAGATGTACGTGGTTCACCCAGTTTGGGCTACGTCCACCCTGAACAACCATTCCTTCCTTTCTATTATCCAGCAAAATGAAGAGACACAACCTATAACAGATCTGCTGTAATATCCTTTATTCTCTCTCACAGTCTCCCTATCTGTTTCTCGTTTTGATAATACACATACAATACATAGCCACAATACAATTCCCTCATACAAAGCGAGGGGTTTCCTTCTAGGGAAAAAAACACTAAACTAAACATAACTTTTACCGTCAAATCATCTGCCTAATGAACGACCTTGGACCCCCCAAGCAGCGTTTAATTACGAGCGGTGTTGTCGCCCCATTAAGATACAGGGGTCCAACGCTGTGATACAAAATAAACAAGATAATCAGGCTCCACACCCAATAGGTTCTGGGTTAATGGTCCTTAGTTTAATGATTCAACAACAGTACTAAATCTTCACATATTTATTATTTTTTGCAACAAAGAATTAACATGAATATAATCCTACTTTCCTAGCACAATTATAAATTTTTCTGTAACATATCTCGGATTAAACAAAAGAATTAATCAAAATACTTATCTATATTGTTTTTTATCTTACTGATATTTTTTCCTCCCTTCCACGAGTGAGGCTATTACATCCTCCAACTCTCCCCCGTGCTCCCCGTGCTCCAAGTCTGAGCCTTATTGTTGATAGAACTCTGGAAGAGACCTCAGGACAATCCAATCCAGTCTCTGATTCCAGTAGCAACAGAAATCTAGATTATTCCACTGGTTAACCCAGTCCAGGAATTCCTATCCAAAATTTTCCTTTTCCTCAGTTACCAAACAAAACCCCCAAACCTCATTGGGATCACCCCTTTATCTTCAAAGGTTAGGCAAATGTTTGAATTGAACTTTGTTCAACCAACTCTCATATCTTGAAATTACTTTTACCATCAGTCTTTTACCTTATGGAACCAATTCCATAATTAATGTTTTCATTTAATCACAAATTAAAATTATGTTCATAATACTTTTGTTTTCAACATAAATGTTTAAGAACTCTTAACAAATAGCTTTACAGTAGTTAATGATTAAGCTAGTGGTTACACTCACTCTCCAATTTTGCTTGAGAACTTATATTTAGGTTATAAATCTCTATGTTTGATTTTTTAATTAATTCTTAAAAAAAGTTTGCTTATTAAGTCAAATTCAGCCTCAAGTGTGAAATTGAACCTTATTTTTAATTAATTCTTCATTTATTTAGTTTTTTAATTTAATTTATTTTATAATTTGATATTGATATTTTTTTTTCATTATTACTCATGATTAAATTAGTGAAATTTATTACATGTAGTTTTTAAAGGAATTATAAATTAATTAATTATAACTATGTGAAATTAATGATTAATAACATGTAATTGAGGTTGTGAAAATCTAGAAATGATAGAATATATATATTTTGATAGATTTTATTAGTTAAGTATTTGTAATAGATAAATAATTGTAAGAAACATGTCTTTTATTTTACAAAAAATACATTAATTCTGTTTTTAATTTGATTATTTTGTTTTTCATTGTGTATTAATTTGTCTTTCATAAAAAGAAATTGCTCCTTATTCATAATTTAACATTGGTTGAGGTCTTATTATGGGTGTTGTTTAGTAATTTCTATTTTTAGTTTAGTTACTAATTTTTTTTGTTTTTGGTTATAATTTATTTTTATTTTTATTTCTTTTTGTAATATTTCTATTTTCATGAATTGTAGTTTTTTCGCCCTATTTTCAATTTAAGATGGAAAATTTTAAAGAAGAAAAAATAATTTTAAAAAAATCAATATTTTTTATCTTTATTTTTAGTTTTTATTACTTTTTAATTTGACTTATACTTTATCTTTTTCTATGGCTTTTCTTACCTTTTTATTCAATTCCAATAAGCAATGATTATAAAATATAGCTTCCATTTCAATGAATATAATTAAATTAGTAAAAAATAATTTCAAAAACAATAAATTAATAAAATTAAAACAAAATTTGAGTGTAATTTAATTTTGGTTCATTGTTTTATATATACACACATTTCATTTTTCATTTTACTCAAATCTTAAAGACCTCTTGTCATTATTGTCTTGACAACTTGTGAAGTTGAAATTGGGAATGTGATTATTGTGTTAGTATTATTCAACATAGTTGTTATAGTTGATACAAGTGAGATTAATTTTTATTTTTATTTAGAACTAACATTTAATATATTCATATTTTTAGTTACTTCTCGATGATTCAATATATTTATCTTTTTATTTATATTACAGTGATTTAATATATTCAGATTTTCATTTATATATGGATGTTGTCTTAACATATTCATAGTTTCATCTGTATTAATGAAGATTTAGTTGTATCATGGTGTGGTTATTTATATTTCATCAAAAATGTCTCCTCATCAACCATTCCAAAATTGGGAAGTAGTGCATTGCTGCAAAAATTTTCCTAAATTTATCCTATAACCACGTTTATAAATCACTCCAATATCAACCTCTTTTAATAGTATATGAACTATTGCTATGTATTGGGCATTAATATAATTATTATTATTATTTTAGAGAATAATTATTTGTACAGTGATTTGCCTTCAAAGTGGGTTATTTTATAGAAAATTATAGCTCTCATTTGAAAGAAAGCATTGTGGACATTAAAATTTCATGAGACATCCATGGGTTGATTGCATATTATTCCAGCCATTTTCTTCATAATACATTGTTGAAATTATGCATAAATTTTCAAGTGAAACAATGTTGAAATTATGTATAGTTTTTCAACTCAAAAAAAAAAATGTTTTAGTAGCTTGAAATTGTATGGTATAGTAGGGTTTTAATTGTTGGCTTGGCCCACCCGGATTTGAACCTTAAAATTGTTTACATAATATTTCATATCACGGTGAACACCCCCAATGAATTAAAATAAAATTAAAAATAAATAAAATAAAAATCATACAATTCTCCATCCAAGTATAGTAGAGATGTTGTAATGTCCATTTTAAATTTTTGAGAGGATAAAAAGAAAATATAAATATAATTATAGTTATAATTATAATTAATCATTAAACCAACCCAGATCTATATTAACTCAAGATCTACCAAGTGTTGAGAGGGATTAAATATCTCGAGATGAAAACCTCTTTTAGAGTGAAACTTGAGATTTGATCCCTCCCAACACTAGATAAATCATGAATTAAAACAAATCCAAATTTGATAATTAACATTAGAATATCATAAATTAAAATGAATCCAAAATGGTAATCAATATTACAATAATTTTTTTTCTTAAAATTAATAATCATAACTTTAACTTTAACTCTTTCTATATTCAATAACATAAAAAAAAACAAAATTTTTGAAAGGTTTTATCACTTTTTAATAAAAAAATATATAATACTCTTACCAAAAAATAATAAAGTAATAACTATATAAATTTTAGCAGTGTGTATTCAATTTGCATTTTTCTCTCACACATATATAAAAACAATATTTGAGAGGTTTTGTCATTTTTTAATAAAAAATATATAACTCTTACCAAAAAAGTAATAAAGTAATAACTATATAAATTTTAGTAGTGTGTATTCAATTTGCATTTTTCTCTTACATATATAAAAACACGTATGTATATTTTAAAAATGATTACTATTAATTAATCATTATATTATAATTAATTTTTATTATTTCTGATTTTTTTTAAATGTGATATCAATGTTATATTTTGTATTTTAAAAAAAAAAACACAAATTTTTTAATTTTATTTAAGAATAAAATAATATATCTAAAATATTTTTATACTTAAATTTAATAAGGAAAACAAGGAATTTTTTATTATCTTAATATTTTTTTAATTTTTAAAATAATTAAATAACACTTTCATTTTTTTCTCTTAATCACTCAAAAAAAGCAATAAGTGGTTTCGGAGACTTATATGAGTACGATACAAGGTCCCATCTCACCAGAAGTAGGTGTCATAAAATGAGCTGGCCAGCTGGGGGCTTGAAACATCAGCCCTTCGCTCAAAGTTTATTGATGATCATGTCTGCTTCTGTGGGAAGCAATGCTAATTCCTGAACACGAAAAACAATTTATTATTATGTTTCAATTGTTTCGGTCGTAGAAAAAAACCTACCTATTCTTTATTCATTCATCAAATGATAAATTACTACAAGTGAAGGAGATATATGATTGAAACAACGGAAGATCCAATATTTCAGAATCGTTGGCCCTTTCCAGCTGGTATTCATTTTCTTACTATCTAACTAAAACTCATCTAAGAAAGGTAGGGGAAGGAAACCCACCCACTTATTCAGACTGTAATAGAAAGGTTAGACTAGTAATAGAAAGAAGCTAAAAGAATCTAAAAAGGATTCACTCATATGCCCATACATCTAGGCTAATCCTTAACACATTCTCCCAAAATATGTTGTAAAAATATGAAAATGAGCCTAAAACCCTATGCCAATAATCTGCTGGAACAAATGCCTTTACTGCTGATGTAATAGACTTCAAGATGACATCACATTTTAAGCTGTCAGAAAAGTGCTTTCTTCCTTAATTAACGAACTTAAACACTCTGTGCGTGCTTTATTGCATGGAGGGAGCATCTAGGAAAGGAAACTTACTATTGATGAAGCCAAAACTTAGAATATTTAATTGGGGCAGAGTCAGCACTTAGACCATTCATTCCATAAATCCCTCCTTCATATGCCTACTTTAGCTATGTCAGTTGGATAGGTATCAAAAGAGAAGAAAGAGGGGCGAACTCTTTGGGGATTAGCTCCTTAAGTAAGGGATAGGGGTACACGGAGTTTTTAAGCCCCACAATGTACGTTAGGAGGGCGGTACTTTTGGGGTTGTAGAAGCGTGGATCCCGTGTTTCGCAAACGATTATGCTCTCAAGCCCCCAACGAAAGCTTAGAATGGTCTGGAGCAACCCACGGGGAGAAACAAAGGTGCGCATCCCCCGTATCAGTCAATACGTGCGAAAGGGGGAAGGGAAGCATATTAGATCCTTTTTTATTGTAAATTCCATCGATTTTTTGTTCCTCTCCATGTAGGAAGGGAAGGGATTCCCTTTCACCACTGGAGCTCCCATCGATCTGACAACACTCTTCGGGGGGCTCGCTACGCTCAACCATCAGTTCCAATATCCACAGAAATCACATACATAATGTAGCCCAAACAATATGCCCGAATAAGAACATCGTGGTGTGTCGTTTGAAATGATGTGCCGCTTTATTTGCCTGCCGTGATTCGGTATCCCGGTGTGGATTACCTCGTTCCCCTAAAAGAATAGATTTGATTGAGGTACCAGGTGACCACTGACTAGCTCCGAGCCATATGACTGTACTCAGTATAGCGGGTGTATGGGAACCAGATATTTCGTTTATAAGAGATTAATGAGCTTAGGACTGAGTTAGAGAGGGAAGATACACTATTTAAATACTTGATCAGAAGCCTGATGGTAGAATTAGCCAACCTACATGATGAGGTGGCTAAACTCCGAGAAGAGCTTAAAGCTCAACAAAGAACCTGGTAACAAGGGGGGATCTAGCTATCTATCCTAGTTACCTTGCTCTCTTAAGTTGGTGAGTGGTATTAAGGCTCTGGACCACTTGACGAGCGTCCGGTCTTAAGGCTCTGGACCACTGACTAGCTTCGAGCCATATGACTGTACTCAGTATAGCAGGTGTATGGGAACCAGATATTTCCCATACATATCTGGTTCAAGTGGGCTCCAAACCCCTTAGGGCTAGGGCTCCCTATCTACTATATATAATAAGGTGGCCCGCTGGTAATTTAGTGGGCCCTTGAGGTATCCCACAGAAGCAGACATGATCATCAATAAACTTTGAGTGAAGGGCTGATGTTTCAAGCCCCCAGCTGACCAGCTCATTTTATGACACCTGCTTCTGGTGAGATGGGACCTCGTATCGTACTCATATAGGTCTCTGAAACCGCTTATTGCTTTTTTTAACAGGAAATATTTGGTTCCCATACACCCGCTATACTGAGTACAGTCATATGGCTCGGAGCTAGTCAGTGGTCCAGAGCCTTAAGACCGAACGCTCGTCAAGTGGTCCAGAGCCTTAAGACCAGACACTCGTGAGTACCCTTCCATAGGGTAGAGCCCCTGGCCATTCCCGATAAGGGAAAATATGATAAGTTCATCATGTTAAATTGTTTTTCCAGTTCACCAACTGTTTCGCAGTGTTTTGGGTATAGCAGGACTCGAACCTGTGACCAAGGGCTCTACCACTAAGCTATACACCCTTTTGGAAACCGCCCCAAATTTCGTTTGTGAAGCGCTGACGGCCACTTTGGGTCTGGACTAGGGTCCATGTAGGGGCTGCCCAAAGTGGCCGTCAACGCTTCGCAAACGGCATTTGGGGCGGTTTCCAAAAGGGTGTATATCTTAGTGGTAGAGCCCTTGGTCGCAGGTTGGAGTCCTGCTATACCCAAAACACTGCGAAACAGCTGGTGAACTGGAAAAACAATTTATCTCTACTAGAACCCAATAATGGAGCTGGGTTTACCACTGATATAATTCTCCCCCGTTCCTGTTTTCCATGTTGCTGGTATTCCCTGGTTCCCTTTTTCATAACTGTATTGGAGGGGTGATTTCGGAGTAGTTATCGTGGCGAGGTTCTCTTTCACCACCCGCCTTCCGTATATATAGGGGTTGTAGGCCTGCCCCTTAATGGATTTCTTTCCTATTTAGGAGGGAGAAGGAAGGGAGGGGAAGGGAAGGGAGATCCCTGAGCCCGATCGGAGGTGTATATAATAGTGGTTGTCTGTCCTAAAGAAAGAAAAAGCAATAAGCAGTTTCGGAGACCTATATGAGTACGATACAAGGTCCCATCTCACCAGAAGCACGTGTCATAAAATGAGCTGGCCAGCTGGGGGCTTGAAACATCAGCCCTTCGCTCAAATTTTATTGATGATCATGTCTGCTTCTATGGGAAGCAATGGGGTCTTGTAAATACCTCTCAGCTAAGCGGGTGATAATCTTCACAGGTTATCTAAAGAATGAGTTAGTAAAATGCCATCGGGACCCTAGCTAGTAGGAAATATCCTAGGTACAAACCTCCTTAGAGGCCATTTCCGAGATGCTGACAGCCATTTAGGAGTGGCTGACAGCTGCTGGATCAACTTCTGGTGATATGGGACCTGCAGCTGCTTCTGGTGATATGGGACCCTACTTGGTACCTATCTTGTACCTTTTCTCCTATCTTGTTTATTTCCTCATATAGGTCTCCGAATCCGCTTATTGCAGGAAATATCTGCTTCCCATACACCCGCTATACTGAGTACATTCATATGGCTCGGAGCTAGTCAGTGGTCTAGAGCCTTAAGACCGAACGCTCGTCAAGTGGTCCAGAGCCCTGCTTATACTCTTTCTCGTCCCGAGGGGGCTCAATGTCCATGGGATCAGTGGTCTATCAAGGTTTGTTAATACGCCATGCCCAGGTTGTTGAACCAACCCTAGTACTCCGTACATAGCATATATGAGAGACTATCCCCCCTATAGCGGTGGATCTACAAATAAGCTGGCGAGTGGGTTTCCGCTATAGTGAGGACCCGCACCCATACTCACAGTTTCCAAAAGTAAAGGGAAGCTTACTCGCCATAAGTGAGTCCATTGTAAGCCATGCCTAAACCTATTATGAGTAAGTCCTAAAAAGGTAATAAAGGCCTAACCTAACCCGTATAGATGCTGACCTCCTGAGGGTTGGGCTCTGAAAACCAGTGACCTAACTTGAGGGAATCAGAAGACTTCGGGAAATGTACTACAGTGAATCATTACCTATGTGTAACGTTAACAGGAAATATCTGGTTCCCATACACCCGCTATACTGAGTACAGTCATATGGCTCGGAGCTAGTCAGTGGTCCAGAGCCTTAAGACTGGATGCTCGTCAAGTGGTCCAGAGCCTTAAGACCGGACGCTTGTCAAGTGGTCCAGAGCCTTAAGACCGGATGCTCGTCAAGTCAAGGGCTCCCTTAAGGCCGTTAATGGAACCCTATTTGTAGACCCTCTCTATTCAATGTTATTTCCTTCAGTTTTGTGATGTGGTTTACTCAACCTGTCGATTGACAGTGCCTCTGAGCCTTGACCATTCACAATCACCTGTTCAGTACAGTAAATCAATACCTGTGTGTAACGTTAACAGGAAATATCTGGTTCCCATACACCCGCTATACTGAGTACAGTCATATGGCTCGGAGCTAATCAGTGGGACTATGGTAATAGGGGGACTAGAGGGGGGCTCAATGTCCATGGGATCAGTGGTCTATCAAGGTTTGTTAATACGCCACGCCCAAGTTTTTGAACCAACCCTTCATTCGCTATAGGGATAACGCAACTAAACCTTCTCATCAATGGCTAGATACTTCAATTAGGCCTATATAAGGTGCACTAGCAAAGGAAGGGTCTAAATTCTTACCTATCAACTCAAAGATTCATGAGGCAAGTGTTTAGGGCTAACAGGTCTAGGTCTTCCGGTATGTGAGGTATTGTGTAAAGGCAGTAAGAGAGCTTATCAGATCATGAGTTACCTGTTGCTGAACCAAGAAATGGGTAGGCGCACGAATCTTCTTCCGTCTCCTTCTAAGGAGATCCAAGATTTGTATATGGAGTTGAGGGAGGAACTTCTCATGTTCTTGCATTCAAAATTCAGCCACAGGGGTCCCTTACCTTAGGTTGGCATTTAGGTACAGAAATCATGCTTTCGAAGGAGTAATTATCAGACTTACCTCAGAGATCAAGGAGTCCTTCCACAACTTACCTAATAAACCAAGAAAATTATCACTATTCATCAATTAATCATATCTGGCTCTATCTCATACCTCTGTTATAGTGCTTTCGGTATTGATCCCAAATCTACCATATAGCGATTTCATTAGGATCTTGTACACATACGCCATAGCATCATTTCCAGCTGTCTTAGCCTCTGTTCTCTTGGAGAACAGGGTAGATACAAAGCTAGAGAAAGGACTCGATTCTTTCCCTCATTACCACCAGTACAGACCAGCCGAGAGGACATCAGGCCCAGGATGCAAGTACCCATTCACAATTAGACAATACCCAGAAACTACTTACCCAACAGAACAGGAGGGTCACACTGGGAGGTAGGGGCCTAATCACAAGGCACACTATCCTACACAGAATGATACAGTGAGTAATTTTGCATAATTTCCATATATAATACACGAGCTAAAGAATGCATGTAGAGCGACTTAATATTCTTCTCACCTGCTGCTATATCTTCATGGTTCTTTGCTTTATATACTTGCAGACCGGGGGACTAGCAACGAAGCTGGGGTTGGGTTGGACAATGGATCTTCTGAAGTTATCCCACTTAACTGATGAGGTTCGACATCAATGCTGATAGGAGGCGTCTTCAATACATTCCCTGAGCACAAGTACATACCTGGGAGTAACTTGGGGGCAGCAATAAGAGACTCCCCCGGGCCCCGATAAGTAAGTAAGTAGGTGCCTAGTCATATGGCTCGAAGCTAGTCAGTGGTTCACAGGTAACTCATGATCTGATAAGCACTCGCAGATGCATCTTGATTCACTGGAACAGTATGCACCCCCTCAGGTGAAATAACTTTTGCTAAGAACTGAAAGGGATCACTAGCGCCCTTGGCAAATTTAATCAACCTTTGGTGCGATCCTATCATTTCTGATTGGTGCTCGAGATACCAGCTTATAGATTGGTCTATTGATACAAATTTTTTATATTTAAAGGCTGCAGCACTTGCTAATTTATTTCTTAGATAACTCAATGATTCTTCTGGCGCTTTATAATCAGATGCAAATACAATCAAACTTCGAGCTAAATCCCACTCGAAATATTTGGTTCCCATACACCCGCTATACTGAGTACAGTCATATGGCTCGGAGCTAGTCAATGGTCCAGAGCCTTAAGACCGAACGCTCGTCAAGTGGTCCAAAGCCTTAAGACTGGACGCTCGTCAAGTGGTCCAGAGCCTTAAGACTGGATGCTCGTCAAGTCAAGGGCTCCCTTCAAGGGCTCCCTTAAGGCCGTTAATGGGATAACTACTCCACAACCCTGGTTCTTGCCAGCTTCTATTGCCACCTCTGTAGGTCTGATATCCTACCAACAACCAACCTTGAAGGCAGTGTTGCCACTATGCCACTTACCGTCTTTATTCCCAAGTAGATATTCTCTGTCTTGCCAGCCTAATGGTAAGGGAGAGAGTAAGGGATTTTTTAGATAAATGAATTAGTTAATTAGGATCTCTAGTAGGAATAGTCTTTATAGTAGGAATATTCAATAGTTTATCGGTCTTTATGGAAGGAGGTTAACAGGAAATATTTGGGTCCCATACACCCGCTATACTAAGTACAGTCATATGGCTCGGAGCTAGTCAGTGGTCCAGAGCCTTAAGATCGGACGCTCGTCAAGTGGTCCAGAGCCTTAAGACCGGACGCTCGTCAACTACTGTTACTCGCCATACTAACCCCCTAGGACTTTTCTAACTTACTATGACTAGTTCTAGTAATTTCATTAGCTACATAGACACTGGCACTACTACAGCTCTACTACAAGCCAGACTGCCTGAAGTCCATACAGTAATAACTAATATCTTAGTCTTAGCCTTAGTTCCATGGCAGCCTTACTTCATAGACTAGCCATAGTCTCCATTGTCTGAAAAAGAGGAGAGTGAAAGCAAAAAGCCTTACAGGTTGGGAAGCAATGGGGTCTTGTAAATACCTCTCAGCTGAGCGGGTGATAATCTTCACGGGTTATCTGGGGTTCCATTATGGGTTCTGTCCCATATATGTTCCAGGGATTTCCTGTTAAGGTTGCACCCAGGTATGTACTGTTCAGGTTAGAGGTATAGTTAGGTAATCCTTGGGGGTTCAAAGGGCTAGGGCTCCCTTACCATCTAGCCACCAGGGGTGGGTAGCTAAGAATGCCCCCTGGTGGATAGAAGCCTATAGGGGGGATATTAGGGGGACAAGGAAACAGAGGAGGAGGATAAAGAGGAAGACATGGAAGACAAAGAATACCAGGAGGAAGAAAAGACAGAGGAACAAGGGCAATACAAAGAAAAGGAGCCAAATAAGTTAACGACAGAGAAGAAATAACAAGAAAAGGGAGACGAAGAAATGACAAATGTCACCAAGGGGCTTGAAAAAGAAATAAGCGGTTTCAGAGACCTATATGAGTACGATACAAGGTCCCATCTCACCAGAAGCAGGTGTCATAAAATGAGCTGGCCAGCTGGGGGCTTGAAACATCAGCCCTTCGCTCAAAGTTTATTGATGATCATGTCTGCTTCTGTGGGAAGCAATGGGGTCTTGTAAATACCTCTCAGCTGAGGGTATGCATTTCCCGAGTCATTTACCTACTCTCATCAATCACGAGGAAAGACATTCTCATGTTTCCCAATCCTCATCATTCCCATAAAGAAAGTCTGCCTAGCTGCGTTGAGCGGTTGTTTCTCCCTCTTATTAAAAGCTGGAAGTTATTTTCATAGATCCATCTTCTCGGCAAGTTATACCACTTAGGGATATAGGAAGCAAGGTACGAGATTCCCTAGTATCCCTTGCCCATATTTTCCTAGGGAGCGAGTCCATTGTAAGCCATGCCTAAACCTATTATGAGTAAGTCCTAAAAAGGCAATAAAGGCCTAACCTAACCCGTATAGATGCTGACCTCCTGAGGGCTGGGCTCTGAAAACCAGTGACCTAACTTGAGGGCATCGGAAGACTTCGAGAAAACCGATGGTGACCTCCTGAGGGGCATCTCCTTCACTACCAATTCGGAGTCCCCATAAATAGATATAAGAGTCATCCCCATTCTTATTGCAGCCTCCATCCCTAGGACCAGAGCTTCGTATTCTGCTCCAAGCCCTAGTCTCCCCCTCCTGAATATTATTCCAGTCAGTACTATCGGAATATCTGTAGTACTTGCCACTTCTATGGTTCAAAAATAGGTTCACTGCATGGACCCTAGCCCAGACCCCACAAACCTCCTCAGAGGCCATTTCCAAGCTGCTGACAGCCATTTAGGAGTGGCTGACAGCTGCTGGATCAGCTTTTGGTGATATGGGACCTACACTTGCTTCTGGTGATATGGGACCCTACTTGGTACCTATCTTGTACCTTTTCTCCTATCTTGTTTATTTCCTCATATAGGTCTCCGAATCCGCTTATTGCTTTTTACTTTGGTTAGTATAGATGCCCCATACAAGTTAGGTAAGCTCTCCAGAAGGAGATGCCCCTCAGGAGGTCACCATCGGTTTTCCCGAAGTAAAGGGAAGCTTACTCGCCATAAGCGAGTCCATTGTAAGCCATGCCTAAACCTATTATGAGTAAGTCCTAAAAAGGAAATAAAGGCATAACCTAACCCGTATATAGCTATAAGTGATGTGATAGAATGTCATGGGTAGTACCGAAGATCTTCTATATTCTATATCTATAAGCCAGGAAGAATGCATTCCCTGCCCTGCCATGCCTTATTCCTGCCAACTTCATTACTTATTCACTGAGGTAGGAATAATAGTAGCCCCCACTCCTATCTAATCAATACAGATTAACCCATCGATATTGAGCTCACAGTTATTCTGTCCCATCCCTTGACTTGACGAGCATCCGGTCTTAAGGCTCTGGACCACTTGACGAGCGTCCGGTCTTAAGGCTCTGGACCACTTAACGAGCGTCCGGTCTTAAGGCTTTGGACCACTGACTAGCTCCGAGCCATATGAATGTACTCAGTATAGTGGGTGTATGGGAACCAGATATTTCTTGTTAAGGCTCTGGACCACTTGACGAGCGTTCGGTCTTAAGGCTCTGGACCACTGACTAGCTCTGAGCCATATGATTGTACTCAGTATAGCGAGTGTATGGGAACCAGATATTTCCTATAGATATATTTCTTTATTGGAAGATTGAATAAACGATATGTGTTATCAAGGGTGAACCCAAGCCGATCTAGTCAATATTGTGCAGGACCAGTTCAGGTTGGCCATCGACGAAGGATATTTCTTTTCTTACTGAGGAGGCATGAATGAAGGAACCTTGCCTCATGAAAGGCATATCGGACCAGGAAAAAGGAAGGCTGGGAAGGCAGCAGGAGCGTGAAAGGAAGGTTGGCTTATTAATATCCCCAAGGGAACCACTTGACGAGCGTCCGGTCTTAAGGCTCTGGACCACTGACTAGCTCCGAGCCATATGATTGTACTCAGTATTTTGGTTAGTATAAATGCCCCATACAAGTTAGGTAAGCTCTCCAGCAGGAGATGCCCCTCAGGAGGTCACCATCGGTTTTCCTGAAGTCTTCCGATGCCCTCAAGTTAGGTCACTAGTTTTCAGAGCCCAGCCCTCAGGAGGTCAGCATCTATACGGGTCATGCCAGGGGCCTCAGGTAATTTCATAAGGCCCTCAACTTGGGGGCCCACCCATAGACTTAGACCTCTTAACCCTATACCCATCGGATGAATGAATCTTAGGAGAAAGGAGGTCAGGTACAACCATGAAAAGAAGAGAAAGGTGAGCAAATGGTATCAAATCGATTCAGTAGCATGCCTAAATTAATTACTTCCCTCAGTTTGGCATAAATTTCCTCCTCGCTAAGAGGGACCTCCTTGTCAAGTTTCCCAGTATAATACGCTCGAATAAATATACCAGATATAACTTCTTTTTCATAATCCTCAGCTGCTTGAATTACTACATTCCTTATAACTTCATAGACATCCATGTTAGGGACAGCATTACCCCTAGAATCAATTAAGGAAATAGCCTGTTTACCTATGGTAAAGGGAATATCTACTGTAGGGGCAGTTAAGGAGGGATGTTAAGGTCCTTGGGTTGAGGGTGGGGTGATGGGGCAACCAAAGGTTGAAGGGTTTAAGGATGTCTACAACCAAAGGTTGAAGGGTTGGGTGGAAAAAGGCAATAGGGATTTAGGAGACCTATATGAGGAAAAGAACAAGATAGGAGATTTATTGTTAAGGTTGCACCCAGGTATGTACTGTTCAGGTTTGATCAACCTGCCGGGTAAACGCCCCATACAAGTTAGGTAAGCTCTCCAGCAGGAGATGCCCCTCAGGAGGTCTCCATCGATTTTAGGGTCCCGATGCCCTCAAGTTAGGTCACTGGTTTGGTGCTTATCCCACCCCCCATAGCCGGAATCTTCTCTTGAAGGACCAGGAAGGAAAATAAGACCACCGGAACCAATATTTACGGATTTACCCTATATTCCTTCCCCCGCATGCTCCCCGGGTCCATATTTATTATATCATAAGCTCTTTATTAATGGCTCGGGTGAAAAGAAAGCAATAGGAAGTTCATTATTATAGCTAGTAGCATTTGCGCTCTCCCCCCCAAGCATATATATAAGGCTCCCAAAAACTATCGGTTCGGTACCTTCTTGGTCTCGTGGATCTAGATACACGGGTAAACGCCCCATACAAGTTAGGTAAGCTCTCCAGCAGGAGATGCCCCTCAGGAGGTCTCCATCGGTTTTAGGGTCCCGATGCCCTCAAGTTAGGTCACTGGTTTGGTGCTTATCCACCCCCAGCCCTCCTAAGGGGCATCTCCTGCTGGAGAGGTTACCTAACTTGTATGGGGCATCTATACTAACCAAAGTAAACGCTTACCTCCTGAGGGCTGGGGGTGGATAAGCACCAAAACAGTGACCTAACTTGAGGGCATCGGGACCCTAAAATCGATGGAGACCTCCTGAGGGGCATCTCCTGCTGGAGAGCACCCAGGTATGTACTGTTCAGGTTTGATCAACCTGCCGGGTAAACGCCCCATACAAGTTAGGTAAGCTCTCTAGCACGAGATGCCCCTCAGGAGGTCTCCATCGGTTTTAGGGTCCCGATGCCCTCAAGTTAGGTCACTGGTTTGGTGCTTATCCACCCCCAGCCCTTAGGAGGTAAGTGTTTACTTTGGTTAGTATAGATGCCCCATACAGATTTAGATCGTAGAAACATGAGCTTGTTTTATAGACGATCTAAGTACATATGGTCGGGTCACTAATATCGTAAAAAATAGGTATATTGTAACTGGAACATACCACCCCCAATATATACCCTGCCCGCCCCTTCCATTCCAACAATCAATAGGTTTCCGAACGAAGTGGGTGCTTGTAAAGAGTTGGTCCACAAGCCGCAGTTTACTCCGACGTTTCCAATTTACCATAGAATCACCGGGGCTTTCCTAGCCACTATGGTTTTTTTCAGTCCCCCTTTTTGCCTGGAAATAGGTTTTGTCAGCCTCACTTATGAGAATTTCTACCAACTTGCCTCATATAGGTATGGGACCACCAGGGAGGGGATGACTTCCCCGGTCTGTGCTATTTGCCAAGGGGACCTTATCTCTATGCCTTTGGATTTTCCCTTCTGATGATTGAAACTAGGGTAGGGAATCCACTAACGTTCCTAAGGTTCTCGGAATGATGCTTGCCCCTTTTATGCCTTCGAATTTCTGCATGCATGCTTATCTCGCTGCCTGCTTCGACCTTGCCACTGATAGTAAGTCATAGCCAGACAGACAATTGCTAGTCATAGCTGGGCTTTTATACTCGATTGGGCTACCGGGCTTAGATCCTTGGCTTGGATCCTGGGAATATATATAGAAGTAATTAGGATATTTACATATGTTAATTCAATAGAGCGAGGAGGATAGCTTGCCTGGATAGTTTGATTGGATGAATAATTGGGCACTAAAAGAGTTAATTCAGTGCTAAGTGCTAAAAGAGTCAATTCGGTGCGAGTCAATTCAGCGCTCAAAGATTGAAAAGTCAACAAATATAGATGGGGTATGGAATGGAGGAGCTACCATTTGTATAAGCTCCATTTAAACCCCCCCCCCTCCTGAATCAAGCATGCAATTATGCAGGAGCTTATCATGCACATGAAAGGTTATATAAAAGGGTGGAATGAAATAATATATCTATTCTACATGAGGTCCAAAAATGATAGTAGGTCTTTCCTCTTGGATATTCAAAGAGTCTAAGTGGGAAATGGAGTCTGGAACTTTCATAAGTTTTTTTCTTTGGGGTTTTCAAGAAGGTGTGTCTAGCGAGTTAAGCTCTCCAGCAGGAGATGCCCCTCAAGAGGTCTCCATCGGTTTTATGGTCCTGATGCCCTCAAGTTAGGTCACTGGTTTGGTGCTTATCCACCCCCAGCCCTCAGGAGGTAAGCGTTTACTTTGGTTAGTATAGATACCCCATACAAGTTAGGTAAGCTCTCCAGCAGGAGATGCCCCTCAGGAGGTCACCATCGGTTTTCCCGAAGTCTTCCGATGCCCTCAAGTTAGGTCACTGGTTTTCAGAGCCCAGCCCTCAGGAGGTCAGCATCTATACGGGTTAGGTTAGGCCTTTATTGCCTAAAAGGTAAGGTATTCAGAATATTCGTAGTACTTGCCACTTCTATGGTTTAAAAATAGGTTCACTGCATGGACCCTAGCCCAGACCCCACAAACCTCCTCAAAGGCCATTTTCAAGCTGCTGAAAGCCATTTAGGAGTGGTTGACAGCTGCTGGATCAGCTTCTGGTGATATGGGACCCGCACCTGCTTCTGGTGATATGGGACCCTACTTGGTACCTATCTTGTACCTTTTCTCCTATCTTGTTTATTTCCTCGTATAGGTCTCCGAATCCACTTATTTCTTTTTTCCAACTCCCAGTAGGCACATCAGTGTACCCGAGTAGTTCCTCTGTTGGTACAGTAGATTACTCTAAAGAAGTACAATCTATACTCTAGCTTCTGGTGATATGGGACCTGCACCTACTTCTGGTGATATGGGACCCTACTTGGTACCTATCTTGTACCTTTTCTCCTATCTTGTTTATTTCCTCATAAAGGTCTCCGAATCTGCTTATTTCTTTCGAGAAATACGGCCCAATTTTACCAAGTTACGGGATGGCTAATCCTTTCGATTGAATGATTTAATCAATTGGTTCTACATGGTTGGTAAGCTGCCTTCGCTGGTGCTGATTCAATTGCTGAGTCAAATGGTTCCGGGTAAACTAGTTAACGAGCCACTGGATCAAGGTAAACTAGATAAGATTATCACCCGCTCAGCTTATCCCCCATTTTGGTGATGATCATGTCTGATTCTGTCTTAAGGCTTTGGACCACTTGACGAGCGTCCGGTCTTAAGGCTCTGGACCACTGACTAGCTCTGAGCCATATGATTGTAATCAGTATAGCAGGTGTATGGGAACCAGATATTTCCTGTTAACGTTACACACAGGTATTGATTCACTGTCATAAAATGAGCTGGCCAGCTGGGGGCTTGAAACATCAGCCCTTCGCTCAAAGTTTATTGATGATCATGTCTGCTTCTGTGGGAAGCAATGGGGTCTTGTAAATACCTCTCAGCTGAGCGGGTGATAATCCGGTCTTAAGGAAGGGGAGTTATCCTGGGCAGATAAAATCGATAACCTTTGTATGCACTTGCCATTGTTAATATAAAATCTTCATATCGAGCTCGCTGCACCCGCGCAACTAATTCCTTCATTAATTATATACGTAATTATGCTTTAGTGGGCATATATTATATATGTCATTATGCATTTAAGTGATGGCGGCGAGCCTTTTAGTTCTTCAAGTTGATGGTGGGGGCCCTTCCCCCAAAAGAGAGTTGCTCGTCTCCTTACACGTTACCTCACCCATATGAATGAGTGAGTCCCTCCGAGCCTCTCCTTTTAGTCGAGCCTGCTTGCGCATCCTAATAAAATAACCCAATAGATTCTCTATGTTGCGGTAGTTGCAGAATGACCAATTCAATTCTATATGAGTGAGTGGTTGGACTTTGCCATGTTCAAGGAGCTAGTGTCCTAGCTAGAAATTCCATTTACATTATCCTAAGTTGCACTGGTGTCTGTTTGTTATATGGTAAATGCATTTTAGTACCAAATAAGGATGCGACTTAGAGAATGTGCATGAAATACAAATCTATCAACATGACCATTCTCTAGAATCGACACCCTTTGCACCGGATCGATGACTTGTTAGATGAACTACAACATGCAGGGTACTTCACCAATATATATTTTAAATCTATATATCATAAAGTCCGGATCAAGGAAGAATACACTTGGAAGACCCGACCAATGGGCCGCCATAAATTTTCCATCCCCATACGCCAGGGTTATAAGGGGGGGGGGGGGGATTTTCCATCCTTCCTAACAGCCTTAATGCCCTCCTAATACCCAAAGTTATGAGTATGGCCAGTACCCAACAATGGAATAGTAGGATCATCGTTATCATTATAATAATCATCCAACAACGAGAACTTCGAGCAGAATCTATCATCACTGAACTGGCTAGCACTGGAAGGAAAGGGATCACCATCAGCAAAGGGCCCATCACTATGTTGCACATCCAGAGAGAGCTCGTCACTAGGTTACTCGCTTATGGCGAGTAAGCTTCCCTTTACTTTTGGAAACTGTGAGCTCTCTTAAAGGGGTAAATATGGGACCTAGCCTTTAGTGCGGGTCATGTGCCCGGTGGCTCTAGTCAATGCTATTTCCTTCAGGTTTGTGATGTGGTTTACTCAACCTGTCGATTGACAGTGCCTCTGAGCCTTGACCATTCACAATCACCTATTATTAGAACTACTTGCTTGGGTTAGAACTCCTTGCTGGAGGTGATAAAAGTGAATCAATCAATCAATCAATCTTATCTTCTAGGTTTGGTGATCCCAGCTTGAGGTATTTACAAGACCCCATTGCTTCCCACAGAAGCAGACATGATCATCAATAAACTTTGAGCGAAGGGCTGATGTTTCAAGCCCCCAGCTAGCCAGCTCATTTTATGACACCTGCTTCTAGTGAGATGGGACCTTGTATCGTACTCATATAGGTCTCCGAAACCGCTTATTGCTTTAAGAGGATTTGGAGACCTATATGAGGAAATAAACAAGATAGGAGAAAAGGTACAAGATAGGTACCAAGTAGGGTCCCATATCACCAGAAGCAGGTGCAGGTCCCATATCACCAGAAGCTGATCCAGCAGCTGTCAGCCACTCCTAAATGGCTGTCAGCAGCTCGGAAATGGCCTCTGAGGAGGTTTGTGGGGTCTGGGCTAGGGTCCATGCAGGGGCTGCCCCAAATGCCATTTGCTAAGCTTAAAAAGGAAGATACCAAGGGAACCCTCCAAATGGAGGTATTTGAGGGTCAGAGGGTCAGAGTGGCTTTGAGATCCAAAGTGGCTGTCAGCGCATCGGAAATGGCCAATTATGAGGTTTAGTTAGGTCACTGGTTTGGTGCTTATCCACCCCCAGCCTCCAGTAGGTAAGCTGTCCAGTAGGAGATGCCCCATCACCCCACCCTCAACCCAAGGACCTTAAAATCCCTCCTTAACCACCCTTGGGATGGTTCATTTCATTAGGTGTTGCCCGGGTCAAGGAGGTGTTGCCCGCAGCCTTGAGCGATATTAGTTAGTAGGTTGTAGTTCCTCCCTCTTGGTTCCCATACAAGACCCCATTGCTTCCCACAGAAGCATACATGATCATCAATAAACTTTGAGCGAAGGGCTGATGTTTCAAGCCCCCAGCTGGCCAGCTCATTTTATGACACCTGCTTCTGGTGAGATGGGACCTTGTATCGTACTCATATAGGTCTCCAAAACCACTTATTGCAAGCAATAAGCGGTTTCGGAGACCTATACAAGACCCCATTGCTTCCCACAGAAGCAGACATGATCATCAATAAACTTTGAGCGAAGGGCTGATGTTTCAAGCCCCCAGCTGGCCAGCTCATTTTATGACACCTGCTTTTGGTGAGATGGGACCTTGTATCGTACTCATATAGGTCTCCGAAACCGCTTATTGCTTTTTTACTTCCCTTTACTTTTGGAAACTATAAGCTCTCTTAAAGGGGTAAATATGGGACCTAGCCTTTAGTGCGGGTCATGTGCCCGGTGGCTCTAGTCAATGCTATTTCCTTCAGGTTTGTGATGTGGTTTACTCAACCTGTCGATTGACAGTGCCTCTGAGCCTTGACCATTCACAATCACCTGTTATTAGAACTACTTGCTTGGATTAGAACTCCTTGCTGGAGGTGATAAAAGTGAATCAATCAATCAATCAATCTTATCTTCCAGGGTTGGTGATCCCAGCTTGAGGTATTTACAAGACCCCATTGCTTCCCACAGAAGCAGACATGATCATCAATAAACTTTGAGCGAAGGGCTGATGTTTCAAGCCCCCAGCTAGCCAGCTCATTTTATGACACCTGCTTCTAGTGAGATGGGACCTTGTATCGTACTCATATAGGTCTCCGAAACCGCTTATTGCTTTAAGAGGATTTGGAGACCTATATGAGGAAATAAACAAGATAGGAGAAAAGGTACAAGATAGGTACCAAGTAGGGTCCCATATCACAAGAAGCAGGTGCAGGTCCCATATCACCAGAAGCTGATCCAGCAGCTGTCAGCCACTCCTAAATGGCTGTCAGCAGCTTGGAAATGGCCTCTGAGGAGGTTTGTGGGGTCTGGGCTAGGGTCCATGCAGGGGCTGCCCCAAATGCCGTTTGCGAAGCTTAAAAAGGAAGATACCAAGGGAACCCTCCAAATGGAGGTATTTGAGGGTCAGAGGGTCAGAGTGGCTTTGAGATCCAAAGTGGCTGTCAGCGCATCAGAAATGGCCAATTATGAGGTTTAGTTAGGTCACTGGTTTGGTTCTTATCCACCCCCAGCCTCCAATAGGTAAGTTGTCCAGTAGGAGATGCCCCATCACCCCACCCTCAACCCAAGGACCTTAAAATCCCTCCTTAACCACCCTTGGGATGGTTCATTTCATTAGGTGTTGCCCGGGTCAAGGAGGTGTTGCCCACATCCTTGAGCGATATTAGTTAGTAGGCTGTAGTTCCTCCCTCTTGGTTCCCATACAAGACCCCATTGCTTCCCACAGAAGCAGACATGATCATCAATAAACTTTGAGCGAAGGGCTGGTGTTTCAAGCCCCCAGCTGGCCAGCTCATTTTATGACACCTGCTTCTGGTGAGATGGGACCTTGTATCGTACTCATATAGGTCTCCAAAACCACTTATTGCAAGCAATAAGCGGTTTCGGAGACCTATACAAGACCCCATTTCTTCCCACAGAAGTAGACATGATCATCAATAAACTTTGAGCGAAGGGTTGATGTTTCAAGCCCCCAACTGGCCAGCTCATTTTATGACACCTGGTTCTGGTGAGATGGGACCTTGTATCGTACTCATATAGGTCTCCGAAACCACTTATTGCTTTTTTACTTCCCTTTACTTTTGGAAACTGTGAGCTCTCTTAAAGGGGTAAATATGGGACCTAGCCTTTAGTGTGGGTCATGTGCCCGGTGGCTCTAGTCAATGCTATTTCCTTCAGGTTTGTGATGTGGTTTACTCAACCTGTCGATTGACAGTGCCTCTGAGCCTTGACCATTAATACACCGGTATAACTAGACCCGCTAGACTTTGGGGACCCTATACCCCAAAGCTAGCCCATGTGCCCCTCATGTTGTTACTATATGTAGGGGCACTTGTCCCGATGATCAAGGAAGGCACACTCGACTGCTCAAGGCCGCCATCGATTTCTCGCTCGACCAACGGGTTGCCATCAAGGATGGGCATCTACTGCTAATGGGATAGTTCGGACGGGAGACGCTCCACAGCATCTGCTTACGAGAGCATTTGAACCGGGTACATAAAATCGGTACTTTAGCTCCCATCGAGTAGGATGGGAGGGGGATGGGAGCTAAAGTACCTAACAAACAAAGGGGCCGTCACCCACCTGGGTATTCCTTATGCCAGCTAAAAAGCTAACAAGCTAACAAGCCAGCAAGCGTGGAGGTTCCCGCTGACCAAGCAAATGATGCCCATCCCGCCAAACCTAGGTAACCTTCCTTAAATGTCCTATTTTAGTAATAAAAATATGGCTAGCCTAGATCGGATGCTCGGCAGTTAGGTGGAGTATCCCCTTATCTCATGATCATTTCTCCCTCAAGGTTGCACCTAGGCCCTTTCTCCATCAGCTAGCCTGGTGATGGAGATATCCCTGATAGTGTGAAATTGAGGGGGGGATATCTCCTTAAAAGTATGTTTTTTGTAGATAAAAATAGATTTATATCTTATGGACCTTACCTTATGGATGGAGAAAAACAGCCTTACCTGGCAAGCTTCTTCGCTAGATATGACTCTCTTTCCCATAGCAATATACCCATGGGTGAGACAAGTGCTTAGTCTAATTCAGGAGCTAGTCTAGTGGGCGAGGTGTGTTCGTGCGACCCGCTGTCTTCTATTCTGTAGCTCATAGTTTCCAAAAGTAAAGGGAAGCTTACTCGCCATAAGCGAGTCCATTATAAGCCATGCCTAAACCTATTATGAGTAAGTCCTAAAAAGGAAATAAAGTCCTGGTAGCAATAAGCGGTTTCAGAGACCTATATGAGTACGATACAAGGTCCCATCTAACCAGAAGCAGGTGTCATAAAATGAGCTGGCCAGCTGGGGGCTTGAAACATCAGCCCTTCGCTCAAAGTTTATTGATGATCATGTCTGCTTCTGTGGGAAGCAATGGGGTCTTGTAAATACCTCTCAGCTGAGCAGGTGATAATCATGGGATGTATCACATATAAGAGAGCTACATACAAACCTGTTAGCTCTGTGTGCACGCGTGATAATAGTCATAGCTGGTCTGAGTCAAGGTAGCAAGATAAGCACTAGGTCAGCCTAAGAGTGTAAGTGAAGTGTAAAGTAGTAGCTATGTGTCGCGGTGTAATAAGAATCATAAGATATGTATGTAATGCCACCCGCGGAACCACCACTTAGGCTGGCTGGATACTACTTGTTTTTGAGAGGAAGGAGGCTTTATACCTGACCTGATACCGCCTTTGATAGGGGCATTATATAGGCTTCTCTATTTACTTACACACATTCCTGACTCCGCACTGCCCTACTAATGCTCTATATACGATCATCTCACTTAACTCTTGCCTTTTATGGATGGGATGGATGGGGTAAAGGCCCCTTCGGCAAGTTTGTACTGTGGTCTATGCTGAAGGGAAGATCATTCCGAGGTTCAAGTCCTCGGTGCCGTGACCTACTAACTGACGGAAACAATAGTATGGTCTTAATTCCTTCTAAGTAAGCAATTAATGCGTAAGAAGGAGATGCCCCTTGGAGGTGACCCTACCCTTGTCCTTCCTTTCCCCCCGATAGTCTTGATGCTTAATAGCCCTGTTACCTAATATATAGGATGTCTTCATTATGTGTAGAAACATGGATCGATAGTCATTTTTCCGAGTCTCACCTTTTTCACTATGTCGCCCGGCATCATACCTTCTAGATCAAGAGACATAGCCCATGGCCCTTATAGGTCCAGTTTAGGAACCACCACTGCCTATATCTTAATCCAAACCAATAGCATCACAGCTACAGAGAGAAGCAATAAGCGGTTTCGGAGACCTATATGAGTACGATACAAGGTCCCATCTCACCAGAAGCAGGTGTCATAAAATGAGCTGGCCAGCTGGGGGCTTGAAACATCAACCCTTTGCTCAAAGTTTATTGATGATCATGTCTACTTCTGGTGAGATGGGACCTGCACCTGCTTCTGGTGATATGGGACCCTACTTGGTACCTATCTTGTACCTTTTCTCCTATCTTTACATAGAGAACAGGGGAGGGGGCATTCTTATATAGGGGGACTAGCTAAGAATGCCCCCTGGTGGGTAGCATTCTCATGGGGGGAGCTCATGAATGGGACCCCTCCCACCCCTGGGGTTACCATCCGAGCCAAGTGGGGTCTTCTAAGGGGGATGAAAGGTATTTACAAGACCCCATTGCTTCCCACAGAAGCAGACATGATCATCAATAAACTTTTAGCGAAGGGCTGATGTTTCAAGCCCCCAGCTAGCCAGCTCATTTTATGACACCTGCTTCTGGTGAGATGGGACCTTGTATCGTACTCATATAGGTCTCCGAAACCGCTTATTGATTTTATTTACCATGAATAACCATATCTAAGTTCTTTTTAGCCCTTATATATCCTTATATTTAGGTATATTTAAGCTTAGGTTTTCCCTATCTTAGTACTTTCCGGGGGACCCTACCCTATGGTATCCCCTTTTTCTAGCTATCGACCCTGCCTATGAGGAATAGGATAACCTCTCAAATGGAAATTAGTGTAGATAAATCTATACTAACCACTAACAGACCAGAAATAGTTGGGTATATTAGAAGAGGGAACCAAGGAGGGGGGGACCTAGTGGTTAATTTATATCCTCATAGTAGGGTCTAGCTAGTTAACCCGGTCATAACTGTGAGCTCGATATTTACCCCTTTAAGAGAGCTCACAGTTTCCAAAAGTAAAGGGAAGCTTACTCGCCATAAGCGAGTCCATTGTAATCCATGCCTAAACCTATTATGATTAAGTCCTAAAAAGGCAATAAAGGCCTAACCTAACCCGTATAGATGCTGACCTCCTGAGGGCTGGGCTCTGAAAACCAGTGACCTAACTTGAGGGCCTCGGAAGTCACGATCGGCCAGTAACTCTACTCTGCCTACACTAACTAAAAGAAAGCCATTTTCTGTTGGACCAGTTCCGGTGCTCGCTCCGTGCCATCCATGCCATGGTGGTTCGATGTGTCCTATTACTATTCATTCTGCATGCCACTAGGTACGATCCACGAGGTGTGAAACAAGATCCTCTGGTTAAAGAACTCCTACTCCTATCTGGTACCTGCTGTTGGGGTCCCAGCAAGTATCTATAGTGTCCCCCCCTCTACTAGACCCTAGATCCCCCCCTTTTTTTGTGAGTTATACTTTGAATCTGTTAGTAAGTATAGGATTCATGGTAAAAGGAGTTATTAGAGCTTCTATTCCTCTCTTATAGAGCTTCTATAGTATAGGATTCGTTATAGCTTCTAATAGAGATACGAAGTAAGTGAGTTTATAGATTAGTTTAGAGATAGGAAGTAAGATAACCACAATTAATAAGATTGTGATTTCTTATTATTTAAAACACATTTTTAAATGCATAAATAAATTCAAGACTCTCTCTCTACTAAATTTTATGCTATTACATAACTAAAGTATACAATTCTAAAGAAGAAGAAAAAAAGAAGCAAGACAAAAACATCTATTCGTTAAATTACATTATTTTAAAAACAATATTAACATTACACACTTTGGAAGAAAATATATTATTAATATTCTTTTTTATGGAAGAAAATAATAATTTAAAACAATAAATTAAATTATGAATTATAATAAGTATGATTTGATTTAATAAATATCAATATCAAAGTAGTGTGATGGATTATAATAAGTATGATTTTATAGGAATAAATATCACTATATATCTATTTAAAGTCCAGAGCTAACATGAAACTAGAGAAATAAAATCTTTTTAAATGCAAACTATTTTTAAAATATAATTTATAGTCGTTTTCTCTATATATATAATTTTTCATTATTTAAATTATATTTTTAAATACTATATGAAATACATAACCTAAAATTTGTGATGTCAATCCATCACATGAAACACTTTCTTGGTTTCTAGTGGGATTTAAATTTAACCAACGCAGACACTTGTCGAGATACCTCTTCTTTAAAGCTTGGATATCTTTGGCACATAATATCTTTCTTTGTTGGGTATTATATATAAGGGTCAAGGACCCGATATCTGTAATCAATACTTGGAATGTGGTTTGAATCTTGTGCTGCAACATGTTTGAGGGAGAGCACAGCACTGAAGAGCGACAGAGTAGGTTGGGCTGAGGGATTCAAGGGTGAGCAAATGGTTTTTAGCTTGTTATTTGAATACATGGATGGAAGAACTGAAGAGATTGGTGATTTACCCAGTAATCTGAATGCATTGGAGTGGAGTGTAAGTAGAGCAGATAAGTTTGCCCATGAGCACTCCATTTTTACCAGGAATGTTTTGTCATTAATCTGCAAAGCTTCAGGATTATTGTGTTTGAAGGTAAGTGGATTATAAGGCCAGAGAGTGAATAACAAGAGGAGAGAAATCAGCTAGGAGATCCAGGGGACGCTGGAGGTGGGGTTTTGGCATGGCTTGAGGAATGATGGCTTCTTGCAGGTCTAATGGGTGTTTTTGTTTTCGGAAGCATGGTTTGTGTGTTTTATCAGAGGTTATTCGGGGTGCTCTAGAACGCCATGCTCTTTATTGACTGTTAGCAATGGTGCTATCAGTCAAAAAAGTGGTGAATTGATGTCTGGTTGGACTGGCTCACTTGTGGTGATTACTCTCACTGGACGGCCTAGGGTGACGGAGGTTCCTGATAGGGGGTTTGAGGGGTGGTCGCAATTTCGGATAATCTATAGACCATTTAGAAGCCTGAAGATCCAATTGCGGGATAGGTGGTGGAACATTGGAAATTTCTTATGTTGTTGTTGTAAAAAGGCATAATTACTCGAAACGGTCATTGGATTGAGTTTTGCTCGTCTCTGGTTTTTCCGGGAGAGCCTTCTAGTTTTCATGTTACCGGATGTTATTATTCAAATTTTCTGGGAAGGGATTTTTGTCATGAGGTGGTGGGAGTTATTGCTCGATTGCAGCTAAAAGCTGTTGTGCGGTACTTATTGTTGACGTACCTGTCACTCCCTTTACTTTTCATCAGGGTTTTGGCGTTTTTGCTAGCCGATCTTTGTTTCTCTCAATGTGATGATATGATATCCATTGAGATTGTCACTATCTGACTTATATCGTGTCAATGGTGATTATGTTTTCTTGTCCGGAAGGATTTCTGGGATCTCTGAAAGTTACTATCTTTGGGATGGCCATGTAGGTGGATTGTAATATTGTATTTTATCTTTTGATCGTATCCATCAGTGGGTGGGGTATTTAAGAGTTGGGGGCCTCGGTTACTATTTTGGGTTCATGGCGCCAGCTGGCAACATAAATGAACATGAGCTCATCTTTCTAGACGATGACTTCGTGCATGCTCTTGAGCTGGTGGAAGAGGAAGCCTTGACATCTTCCACCTTTCATGGTTGGGTTTCTACTCAACTTAAGCCCACGTTGGGGATATCGTTGGTTGTTTGTCCACTAGGTGATATTGGTGGATCTGGTGGGTTTAGTAGGGAGGTTATCCCACCTGTGGATGAATCAGATAACCAACATCGACATACAAAGAGTAAGTGCCAGTTGCGGCCTTACAAGGTCGCTGCTATGAGGAGGGTGCTTAATTTCAGCACTGAGGATCTAGAGGTAAGTGCCGAGAGTTTGATGTCTAGGGCCCTTGTGGGGCAATGGTATTTTAATCATCACAATTCATGGGATCTACAGATGTGGCTCATGGCGACCTGGAGTAAAATTTTAGGATATGAACCCTAAACCAGCAAATTGACGAGTGGGTGGTTCGCTTTTCATTTCCTTAAGGATGGGGACATCGCTGAGATTTTGCAGCGGACTTGGGCCCATGGTCGCTCCTTTCTGCCACTTTTTCGATGGGAGGCTGACTTCCACCCTAAGGACAATACTCCTCTGGCTCATATGTTTTGGCTTATGTTTCCTGGCCTCCCGATTCAATTTTGGTCACCTGCCACGCTTAAACAAATAGGTGACTACATTGGTTGTTGTCGATATGTGGATCCAAGCTGCATTGGTACTTTTGATAAGAGGGTGGCCTGGGTTTTGGTCGAGATGTCTGTTCCGGGGGGGTTGATGGATGACATTGAGCTGGTTTGGAATGCGAAACATTTTAGGCAGAAGCTAGACTACTGGTGCACTCTCTTTCGGTGCCATTTGTGTCATGACACATGCCACCTCATGCAGACGTGCTCGCGTTGGAAGGAGGCTTTTCACTCTTTGAATTCTGTGACTCATCGAGATAGGTGGACACGGCACCTGGGCTCCCCAACAATGGTTCTTAATCATCAGGATGTTGATCAACTGGGTAAGTCTCAAAATCCTCTTGGCTCTACATTGCTTTAAAATAGTCATGAGGGACTGGTTTCGGGTGATGGGGGTCAAAGGGTTGAGACTTTCAAGTCATCCAGGGGAGCTTTGTTATTGCCTGCCTGATAATGACCATCTATCTGGGGTTGGGACCCTGTCTACCAAACCATGTTTACTCATCCCTCACCTCTCCCCTATCCCTTCTTCAGAACCCTCAGATTTACGGCCTTCAAATCCTCAGTCCACTCTACATGTGTCCGCTTCAATAGACCCCCCCTCTGTGGACTTGGGCCCGGTATCGCCTATTTTTGTGTGTCCATCTCTCTCTTAGCAAAATTCGGTGGGAAACAACCTAAACCTGTTGTTATTGGAACCAGAGGCGGATTTGGTCCCTCTCCTTATCAGTGTGGGATCTCATACCCACTCTCTGAAGTTTCCATGTCCTCCTAATACAGCCAACGTTACCATCCGAAGGGGGAAGGGTCATCCAAAACATAAGAAAAAATCTATCTCCTCTATGGGGATGATGGGGGATTTTGATGATAAAAAATTCCGAGATATTCCTGTTATTTCTGCTATTGATAGGATTCTTAGAGTGACTGATCCCTCTAAAGCTGCTCAATGACCCTCCTGGTTTCTATTAATATCCGGGGACTGGGGCGAAGGGGGAAGTTCCTTTCTGTTCGTGATTTTTTCATAAATTTGAAACCTTTTGTTATTTATATCCAAGAGTCGATGCACCAGGCTGATAAGTCGATTGTTGTTTTCCATTCGATGTTTCCAGTTTGGCATATTGCTGCTCGGGATGCATCGAGCCTCTCGGGTGGGGAGATTGTATTATGGAATCCTGCTATGGCATCTTTCAAAGCGTATGGTTTATTTGGTGGTATTCTCATTTTGGACCACTTTCAGGGTTACAAGCACAGGATCCACATCATCAATCTATACGCCCATTACATGGACAAGCGGTCCTTTTGAAGGCGAATGGCTTGTTGTGGGATGTTGTCATTATCAAACCTGATTATTGTTAGTGATTTCAATTCATCTTTACATAGTGATGATATTTGGGGCTCTGGTGGATGGGCCGATCCTATGGCGAGTCATCTTGTGGATCTTTTTAAATCCTATAACCTGTGTGACTTGAGAATGTTGGAAAATCGCCCTACATGGTGTAATGGTAGGCCTTGGGAAGCGTCGGTTGCGAAGAAGCTTGATCGTTTTTTGGTCTCCACTTTTTTGTTTTCACAGATGGGAAATTGGAATGCATACATTGGGAATGTTATGTTTTCTGACCACCAGTCAATTATTCTCAACTGGGATTTCACAAACGGTGACAGGAGCTTTCCTTTTAAGTTTAATCGGGTTTGGTTAGAAGACTTGGGTTTTATAAATTTGGTTACAAATCATTTCAGAACAAACCAGAGGGCTGTGTATTCTTCTGCATCGGACAATATTATGGGAACTATGAGGAGTTTAAAAAAGGAGGTTAAGCGATGGGAGCGTGAGAAAAAACTCCAACAGAAACTTTGATTTGCTGCTATAGAGATGGAGTCGGATCGACTATTGAAGGAAATGGAGGGAACAGTCCCAAAAGAGGGAGCATGGAAAAATTTGAAGGAGCTGGAGTTGGAGAAGAGACGTATACTTCTAGTTGAGGAACAGTCCTGGAGGCTGAAAAGTAGGGCAATTTAAACACCAAATATTTTCATGCCATTGCGGAGGGGAGGAAAAATTCTAATGCTATATGGATGATCGAGGAAAATGATACTTCACATTTTTCCACTGCTGACATTCATGAGGCGTTTGTGAGACATTTTGGGGAATTATTCAAAGCCCTTGATCAAGTTGAGTTTGATGATCTATGCTAGGCCACTGAGGCGCTACCTCCTATGTTTGATGAGAGATCATCTGAGGATTTTTTTAAGCCGATAAGTGAAATGGAGATTATATCGGTCTTAAAGTCCTTCGCGGTAGATAAGAGTCCGAGACCAGATGGTTGGAATCCGTACTTCTTTATCCACTTTGCTGATATACTCGTTTCCCACATCGTTGATATGGTTGAGGATGTAAGAAGAACTGGGAAGATCTGGGGGGGCGTGAATTCCACTTTTCTGGTACTGATTCCAAATAAATCTGTTGCTAAATATTTTAATGATTTTAGACCAATCTCCTTATGCAACATGCTCTATAAAGTGATCTCTAAAACTATTGTTGGGAGACTAAAAAGGGTGTTGTCCAGATTTATTACACCAGAACAATCAGGCTTTTTGAAAGTCAGGAGTATTCATGATGTTGTAGCATCTACTCAAGAAGTGATACATTCCATCCAATCTAAGAAATTAAAGGCTATGGTGATGAATATTGATCTATGCAAGGCATATGATAGAGTCGACTGGAGGCTTCTTCGTATGGTGTTATTAAAGATTTGTTTGGACAGGGGATCGGTTAATTGGATCATAGGATGTGTGACCAACACATCTATGGCAGTTATTATTAATGGAGTCGCATCGGATTTTTTCAGGCCGGGTCGCAGATTGAGACAGAGATGTGCTCTTTCTTCGCTCCTTTTTATCCTGGTAATGGACATCCTGAGTTGCAAAATTGGAAAAGCTATATCTCTTGGTCATATTAAGGGTATCAAGCTGTCTTATTTGAGGGACATTAATCATAATTTTTTTGTTGACGATGTTTTACTGTTCGGTATGATCTTTCGATCTGTTTGGTAGGATTTTCATGACATTTTCATTAGATTTTGCGCAGCCACTGGTATGAATGCAAACAATAGTAAATCCTGCATTTACTATGGTGAAGGTGAAAATGAGACCATTCTTGTTGTGGGAGAATTATTTAATTTCAAATCCGAGCCTTTGTCCTTGGGATTTAAATATCTGGGTTTTTACTTGAAACCTAATAATTATGTTGGCAATGACTGGGCTTGGTTGATTGAAAAGGATGAGAAAAGGATCAGTAACTGGACTACAAAATGGTTGTCATTGGGTGGCAGAGTTATCTTAATTCAGGTTGTTATACAATAATTGTTGGTGTATTGGGATCACATTTCTATCATTCCTAAAAATATTCTAATTCATTTTAGAAGCACCATGTTGAATTTCTCATGGAATGGTAAGGATAAGAAGGGAAAGTATCACTTAGCGAGTTGGGATTTGATAATGAGACCCAAGGAGCGGGGGGGCAGGTGGTGTTTGAAGGATCTGGAGACCTTTGGGAGGGCCCTGCTTATGAAATCTCTATGGAGGGTGCTGATGTCAAATGGTATCTGGAATGAAATAATAAGATTCAAGTATATTAAAGAATCTGATTTGGAGGTTTTGGCTATGACAGGATGGCAAAACTACATGGAGACATATACTATATGGAATGGTTTTAAGCACATCTAGCCTACATTTGCCTCACTCCTTTGCTGGAATTTTGGAACCGGGGATAAGATCTTAATTGGACAGGTGAGACTGAGGGGTGATTCAAATCATTTCTCTTGCAGCAGACAACTTATAAGCCACTTAAATGGAAAAGGTATTTTTTTCTTAAGCCAGGTTATGTAGGAAAAGTTCAATGGTATCCCTGTCTGGTTTTTGGCTGCTGGGATTTAGTTACCGGTCACGTTGATGGAAGAGTGGATCACATACACTGCATATTTGAGAAGTAGAGGCTTCATTTGGAATCAGAGAGGGGATAGGTTGACGTGGGAGGGGCCACATCAAAACGATATGCCAGTGGTGAAAGACTTATATGAAAATATCCAAGTTCTTACTATGTCGAAGGTTGAGTGCTTATCTAGTATGAGTATTTGGGAGACAAATGCCCAATTAAAAATGAAGTTATTCCTTTGGCTGGTGTTGAGCAATAGAAATCTCACATGGGATAATTTGATGAGAAAGGGCAAGATTGGGCATGGAATTTGTTGTTTATATTCGAGTGGGGGAGAAGATAATCAACATTTTTTTTATAAATGCTCTTATGCCAAGAAATTTTTACTGGACTTTGGTAGGTTCTTTAGGATGAAATTTCTGGATTTTGTCAATACGATGGACTTTATAGTTTGGGGGAAGTTAAAATGTAAAGATAACAGAGTTCTGATGGCTCTGTTCCACTGGTTTATCCGGTACAATAGGAATAAGGTGATTTTTGAATGACAGAAGTGCAGCCCTGAGGGGACCACTAATAACATTATCTGCCTATGGGAAAAGTTGAGAACTGGCCAGAAACCTCCGGTGGATCTTAGCAAGTAGCTGCGGCCTTTTGAGATACATTACCCTCCCGGATTCTTTGATGGGGCTTCACAACTTTCTATTTGTGGTTGTGGTGTGTGGTTGTTGATTTCGCCACAGTATCACTATAAGATTCATTGGTTTAGAGGTGAAGGAATGAATATGAGGACGAAAGTGTTGGCTTTATGGGGCCTGTTATGGTTTTCATCACAGTTGTACCTAGACGACCTCTGGGTGCTTGGTGATTCGAAGGTTCTCATTGAGCACCTTAACAAGGATTCCAACTTAGCCCCTGGTTATCTGATGACATGGCTAGACCACATACACACTCTGAGGGCCACCTTTTCTAACATCAATTCTCTGCATATATTCAGGGAAAAGAATGATCAGGCTGATAGACTCTCTAAAAAAGGTCTGACAGGGGAGTTTGGTGTCATCCATTATGAATTGGTGGATGCAGCAGGTCTAGGAGCTGTTGGTTGTGTGTTTTTTTCTTGAGTTATTTTTCGGCTCACTGATTTTGTTTTATGCCATGTCTTTTTTCCAGTTTCCTTCTGGAAAGTTTTTGTAGGCTACTTCTTTTTACATTTTGGAAAATGTTGTTGTTACATGTCTGTTTCTTGGAGGCTCCAGTTACTATGAGAATGTGCAGTATTATGTTTCTCAGGCAGGGCGCCTTTGCCCTGATCTCGGGCCACACTGTTGACCTTTTTCCCAATGTTGGGGCGTTGTTTCAAGGACTATTGCTATTATTTGCCGATCATATCGTTTTTGTCGAAGGATAGATTTCTTTGTTTTTTAGAATGGAAATTTTTTCTTGGGTGGATCTATGAGCCACTCCTAACTAGATCTCGGATCTTTGTTGTATGACAATTGACAATTCATATTACAAGATTTTTGAATGGCACAGTACATAAGCCATATTTTTTTCATCATGAAAAAAAGAGGACCCGATATCTATTTAAATCAATTGTATCTGGGTCGAGAGCGGGATATGTCTCTAACATTTTGTATCTGGGGTCTCAAGCCCTAGATGTTCCCAGATCACTTAATAAAATATAATAGTATTACCTAGTTTATGCACTTTCCACTGGGGCCCCACAAACAAATCCTATGGTTCTGGATGATCTGACATTAGAATATTTTAAAATGTAACATTTTTTAGAAGATTCGGATCTCTTCCAACCCAGATATCCCGCTGGATTGGATGGTATGACAAATTTAAAAAGTTACGCTTTTTGAAAACTTATATTCATACCCACCAGATATTTCTCCAAACTCATATTTATACCCACCAGATAAATCTTCATTAGATACAACCTGAACCAATTGTGCTTTCAGCAAATGTGACCAAGTCAATTGTGTGTCCCACGTTGAATAAGTTTAATTTAGTGTTTGATTCACCCATGAAAAATCCATAAATTTGCACCCGCTTGGTTATTCAGATATGGAGTCAAAAAGACATGGCTGTGGCGAGAAATTAATCAATTCTGATTTTGAAAAGTAGTCTTAATGTCAGTATAATTTATTGTTTCAGAGGTTAATTCTTTGACGGAAATGGATTTGGGTATAAGAAAAATCATTTGCACGTTTTTTTAACTTGAATTTACCACATCTGAGAATGCTATCTTGATTTTCTAAAAGTCGTCGAATCGAGTGAATATTTCATAAAATAGTTGGAATAGAGTGAAATATTGGAAAATGAAAACAAAATAAATATTTCAGACAAGTCTCTGCAATAGTGTGAAATATTGGAAAATGAAAAGAAATGAATATTTCAGACAATTTGTATGTTTTGATTGGATAGATTAATTTAGTATATTCATGTAAATTAAATGGTAGATAAATGTTAATAGGCATGATTTATAATCAATAAGTTAAAAATATAATTAATTAATGATATAAATTAATAAAATATTAATTAACGATATAAGTTACACATGGAACTAGATTTTTAATTATGAAATTTATTTATATTTTATTTTGCAGGTTTTTAATTTGTAAATAAGTTTTGTTATAACATTATTATAGGTTAATACCTTGACTTATCAATACCACATATCCAAAAGGCTATAACTTATAAATGATATTTGTTCATATAATATTTTTTTAATTAATCAATTTAAATAAAAAGATATTTTATTTTGTCGATAAATCTGACATTTGATTTCTATAAAATATTACAAATATTAAAATATTCTTTGAAAATAAATCTAATAATTATTGATAATTAAATTATAATTTTAAATATTATTTCAAAATAATACTTCAAAATAAACCTATAAATATAATCTAACTTTGCAAACTATCTTTGATAATTTATGTAAATTACAAATTTCAAAAAAAATTTAAAATTAAATGAGCGAGAGTAAGATCAAACCATTAAACAATTAAATTGACTTCGTTGTTATCCATGAAATATGCAGATCCAAAATCTACAGTCGGCTCAATACCACCTTTCTCTATTTTGGGCCTTAGTTTTCAAGACAAAATCGACATGCGTGAGTGATTATTTAGAGATTGATAGATATGGGTTCCTCTATTTATCTTGAATTCATGCATCATTCTATCAGTTGCTTGTTATCTATTCAAAATGGAGACTCATCTGCCCAATTCAGATGAGGTTGCAAAAATGGCAATGGAGAAAGACAATCTACAACATGTGAAAATTGTTCAGAGAGGCGTTAATCTGCAGGGAGTCCCTCACATGTGCTCGGGCAATGGCAATGCCTGTTATGTCGAAAACTCCGAAAGACAGAGGAATGTCTTCCAGGTATTACAGCCTATTTTTGAGGCAGCCCTTTAGAAGCTTGTTGAAAAATTAAATCCAACTGCGTGCAGAGCAGGAGGATGAGAATTTGCAGTACATCAACAATAGAAAATCTATTTTCTTGTCCACACTCCATCACGTATTAAAAACCAGTCTTTAATATCTCTGCAAATCAATTTTTTGACAAAGGCCGTAGCCTGTTCTTTGTGCAAAATCGTGTATTTGAATTCACGCAACCCCTCCATTACTTCATCCACCAACTACCTCTTAACCCGCGCATTTTTTTTAAATCAAACGCCTCCACATCCTCACACCGGTCCACCAATCAGCGCTCGATCGCACGAAATGACGCCGATGTCAGCTGCATCAAAAAAGGATGCGATAAATATTTATGTATTGTGGTTACATTTTGTTTGAAGTTCGTCGGGTCCACCTTCAGCCAATAACAAGACGATCGCAAGTTCTCAATGCACAGTCAGCCATGCCAAGAATGGATGTGATAAACAATCAAAAGGAATTTTGTTTGAGATTTTGAAATCCGCGATGGAGTTTTAATTAAAGTTTTAAGACTTTAGACTTTTAATGTTTAATGTTTTGTATTTGTTAATGCTGCGACCGTTTTAGTTTTAAGAACATTTATATATATATATATATATATATATATATATATATATATATATATATATAATAAAAAAATAGTGTATGATGTGAGAAAAAGAGTGGACTGTGTGTATTGTAATATGCCCGAAAGTAGAAAAAAAAAACACAGTGTGTTGACTATGTATTAAAAACAAAGAGACAGTGAGACTACAAAAGCAAAGTATGTTGTGTGCAATGAAATAGACAATGTTATTACTGTGTGAAAGAGTCAGAGAGAAAATTTTTGTAACGTTGTGTGTGAAGCATCTTGAAGCAAGTTTTGTAATCCAGAACAACTGAAGTTCTGAAGTTCTGAATGAAATAGAAGAAGTTTTTTTTTGCATCTCTGTCCACAATTTTTATTTTTAATCTCTGTGTTGGGAAGAGGAATTTTATTTTCTTCTGTGTGTTTAGAATTATTTAGAAATTCCAACATGGTATCAGAGTTAGTCCAAGATCTTTGCATTTTCCAAAGAAGCTGAATGAAGGAAGAAAATTTTTGTTGAAGCTTTTGACGAGTAGTGTAAAATATCAGCAAAGCTAGAGTTTGTCTCTTAAGTAGAGAGATAGTTTGTTCGGAAACACAGTCAAGTTTTTTAGCATAGTTCAGAAAGCTAGATATGGCAGGAGCCAATACAAGCATGAGTATAGGAAATACTCAACTCCCACAGTTTAATGGGAATAACTATAACTATTGGGAAATAACTATGAGATCCCTGTTTGCCTCCCAATATTTATGGGAGCTAGTTGAAGATGGTTTAGAAGAACCAGTAGATGAACAAGCATATAATGCCTTAACACAAGCAGAGAAGGATTTGCTGAAGAGTAAGAGGAATAAGGACTCAAAATCCCTCTTCTATCTCTATCAAGCAGTGCATGAAAGTGTATTTCAAAGGATTGCAGCAACTAAGAGGTCTAAGGATGCATGGGATACCCTCCAGAAAGCCTACCAAGGTATGGAGAAGGTAAAGACAGCAAAGCTTCAATTAATGAGAAGGGATTTTGAAGTCATTTTCATGAAAGAGTCTGATACAATAGACTCATTCTTCACATTGTTTATTGGGTTGGTTACCTAAATGAGATCTCATGGAGAGACAGTAGAAGAGAGAATAATAGTGGAAAAAGAATTGAGGAGCTTACCCTTAAGATTTGATTAATAGTCACAACCATTGAAGAGACAAAAGATCTCTCAAAGTTTACAGTTGATGAGCTTCATGCATCATTGATGACACATAAAAAAAGATTGGGTAGAACAACAAAATCATCTTTGGAGCATGTCTTCAAGACCCAAATGTTCTTTGGAAGAGGAAGACGTCAAGGTAGAGGAAACTAAAGAGGAAAAATAAGAGGCAGAAGGAAAAAAATAGGAGGAAGAAACAACCCTGCAAATACTAGTGGAAGGCGCAGCAATCAAAATCAGAATCAAAGCCAAGGCAGCAACCAACAAGGTGGACAAAATCAAGCACATGGACAAAGGTATGATAAATTCCAACTCCAATGTCATTACTGTAAGAAGTATGGCCATTATGCCAATGAATGTAGGAAGAAACAGAGTGAAATGGGTAATAGACCCAGTGCTAATTTTACTAAAGAAAATATCAATCAAGAGAAGTTGTTTTTAGCATGTAATATGGCTGAAGAAAATAATGAAGATACATGGTTTCTAGATTCAGGATGTAGAAACCATATGACTGGAAACATTTATATGTTTTCCATGATTGATAAAAATTTGAAGTCTCAAGTAACATAGGGAACATATAGTAAAGTCTCTATCATGGGAAAAGGCAGAGTGAGTGTTTTGACAAAGAAAGGAAAAATGAGATCCATATAAGATGTTTACTATGTGCCTGGTATGAATTGTAACATTTTGAGCATTGGACAACTCATTCAGAAAGGCTACAATGTTTTATTGAAGATGATGTATGCACCATCATGGATAAACCACGAAGCAAGCAATGCATTGCACAAGTGAATATGACAAGGAACAAAATGTTCCCTCTCAAGATGAGAGCATATTTGTAGAAAGGAGCTTCAATGGAAGCAGTGACACAAGAGATATTCCAAAGAGAAGCAAAAGATGAAAATTGGTTATGGCACTTGAGATTTTGACATCTCAACTTTGGAGGTCTGAATTTGTTGCATAGGAAAGGAATGGTAAAGGGATTACCATTGATTGAAAATCCAGACAGCGTTTGTGAAGGCTGCATCTTGGCAAACAACACAGAGAAAGCTCTCCATCAAGAAAGATCATAAGGGCAAAATCACCCTTAGAAATTGTCCATTTAGATTTGTGTGGACCAATGCAAACACCATCATTAGCAAGAAGCCATTATATGCTGACCTTTATTGATGATTACACAAGAAAAACTTGGGTTTATTTCTTGAAGTTGAAGAGTGAGGTGTTTGAGAAATTATGCCACTTTAAAGCTCTAGTTGAGAATCAAAGTGGGCAGCATATTAAGGTCTTAAGAACAGACATATGAGGAGAATATATCTCAAAATAATTTCTGCATTTTTGCAAAGAAAATGGGATACACAAGAAATTTGAAGAAAGGTATACACCACAGAAAAATGGAGTTGTTGAAAGGAAAAATAAAACCATCATGGACATGGTAAGAAGCATGCTGAAGGAAAAACATTTGCCAAATGAATATTGGGCTAAAGCTATACATTGTGCAGCATATGTGCTAAATAGATGCCCAACAAAGAGTGTTATGAACAGAGTTTCAGAAGAAGCATGGAGTGGCATAAAACAGTTTGTCACCCACATGAGAGTTTTTGGTTGTGTGGCTTATGCACACATTTCGGATCAACTAAGGAAGAAGTTGGACAGTAAGGGGGAGAAGTACATATTTTTTGGATATAGTGAAGAATCCAAATCACATGTATTGTATAACCCATCCACCAAGAAATTTATGATAAGCAGAGATGTGAAGTTCATTGAAGAAGAAGCTTGGGATGGAAGCATTGAGAAAACAGTGAATGTTAAAAGTTGTTTGTCTCATGATGAAGATGAGGAAGAGATGGTTGAAATACATCCTTCATTAGAAGCACCACCTCCACCAACACAAGGACAACAAGGGACACCACAAGCAGGTATGATAATACCCATGAGAAGTAATGACAATGCTTCTCCAAGCACATCACAAGGAGCAGATTTGAGTGCTTTTACAAGCACAAGTTCAACAAGTGAAAGAGGAAACATATTCAGAAGTTTGAATGAGATTTATGAGAAAGAGGCAGAAAATGAGGGTATGAACTCTTTATTTGAATTATATTTTCATGTAGAATATCCTATTAATTTTGAAGAAGCTATAAAAGATAAGAAATAGATAGATGCTATGGATGAAGAGATTAATGCAATAGAGAAAAATAAGACATGGAAATTAGTTGATCTCCCAAAAGACAAAGAAGTAATTGGAGTGAAATGGGTTTATAAAACCAAAAGCAATGTTGAAGGTAAGATTGAAAAGCAGAAGGCCAGACTTGTTGTCAAAGGCTACAAGCAACAACAAGGAAGAGACTATGAGGAGACTTTTGCAACAGTTGCAAGAATGGAAACAATAAGAGCAATGTTGTCCATAGCAGCACAACACAAGTGGAAAGTTTACCAAATGAATGTGAAATCAACATTCCTAAATGGAGTATTTATGGAAGAGGTTTATGTTGAACAACCTCTGGGCTATGAGAAAGAAGGCCAAGAGCACAAAGCATGCAGATTGAAGAAAGCTCTGTATGGGCTGAAACAAGCACCAAGAGCATGGTACAGTGAGATATATGCCTATCTACTGGAAAATGGGTTTGAAAATGTGATGGAGAACCCACATTATACATCAAAGAAAAATATGGTAAGATGCTCATTGTTGTTTTGTAAGTTGAAGATATTATATTCACAGGTAACGATTCTTACCTCATTGAGAATTTTAAAACAGTCATGAAGGATGAATTTGAGATGACTGATATGGGATTGTTGAGATACTTCTTAGGAATAGAAGTAGAGAAAAATGAAAATACAATTTTTATTTCTCAAGTAAAATATGTGAAAGAAATTTTGGAAATATTTAACATGCAGGATTGCAAGGCATCAATTACTCCTACAGTGATGGGATTGAAATTAAGCAAAGAAGACAACAGCAAGGATTTTGATCCAAGTTTGTATAAAAGCATAGTTGGCAGTCTAATGTATTTTACTACAACTAGGCCAGATATTATGCATGTTGTGAGTTTAATTTCCAGATTTATGGAAAGGCCAAAGGAGGCACATTGGCAAGCAGCAAAAAGAATTCTGAGGTATGTAAAAGGAACAAAGAGGTATGGAATTTTATACACCACATCAGCAAATTTTGAACTTATTAGATATACTGATAGTGATTGGGATGGAAGTATGGATAATAGGAAAAACACCTCTGGATATGTTTTTCATATGGGATCAGGAGCCATTTCATGGGCTTCTAAGAAACAGCGAATTGTGTCTTTATCAATAGCAGAGGCAGAGTATGTGGCAGCTACAACAGCAACATGTCAAGCAGTATGGATGAGGAGAATGTTCAGGAGTTTGTGTCATGAACAGGTAAAAGGCACAACAAGTTATTGTGATAATAGCTCAGCAATAGCTTTATCCAAGAATTCAGTGTTTCATAAGAGAAAGAAACACATTGATGCCAAGTATCACGACATCAGAGAGCTAGTGAACAATGGAGAAATTGTTTTGAAACATTGTAGAACTGAAGAGCAGTTTGCTGATATATTGACAAAACCATTGGGGCAAAAGAGTTTTAATTATTTGAGGAAATGTTTGGGTATGCAAGAGAATGCAACAGTTGAATTTAAGGGGGAGTGTTGAAAAATTAAATCCAACTGTGTGCAGAGCAAGAGGATGAGAATTCGCAGTACAACAACAACAGAAAATCTCTTTTTTGTCCACACTTCACCACGTATTAAAAACCAGTCTTTAATATCTCTGCAAATAAATTTTTTTGACAAAGTTCGTAGCGTGTTCTATGTGTAAAATCGTGTTTTTGAATTCATGCAACCCCTCCATTAATTCATCCACCAACTACCTCTTAACCCACGCATTTTTTTTAATTCAAATGCCTCCACATCAGTCTCGTGGAGCTGACGACTCCACGTCCTCACACCAGTCCACCAATTAGCGCTCGATCACATGAAATGAAGCCGACGTCAGCTTCATAAAAAATGGATGAGATAAAGATTTATGTATTGCGGTTAAAGTTTGTTTGAATACCACCGAGGTCCACCTTCATCCAATAGCAAGTCGATCGCAAGTTCTCAATGCACAATCAGCCATGCCAAGAATGGATGCGATAAACCATCAAAATGAATTTTGTTTGAGATTTTGAAATCTACGATGGAGTTTTAATTAAATTTTTAAGACTTTAGACTTTTAATGTTTTATGTTTTGTATTTTTTAATGTCGCGACTCTTTTAGTTTTAAATATATATATAACTTTGTAATAAAAAAATAGTGTATGCCGTGAGCAAAAAAGTGGACTGTGTGTATTGTAATATGCCCGAGGGCAGAAACAAAAACACAGTGTGTTGACTGTGTATTAAAAACAGAGAGACTGCAAAAACAGAGTATGTTGTGTGCAATGAAATAGACAATGTTATGACTGTGTGAAAGAGACAGGGAGCAAATTTTTGCAACGCTGTGTGTGAAGCAGCTCGATGAAAGTTTTGTAATCCAAAAAAACTGAAGTTCTGAAGCCTTTTCATATTTGTAACAGAGTTTTGTTTTGAATGAAATAGAAGAAGTTTTTTTTGCATCTTTGTCCACAATTTTTATTTTTGATCTCTGTGTTGGGAAGAGGAATTTTATTTTCCGCTATGTGTTTTGAATTATTCAGAAATTCCAACAAAGCTTGCATTTCCTAAAGAAGGCCCTCTCAGAACTGTAGATCTCGGGTGTGCGAATGGTACGAACAAGCTATCAGATGTTGATTTTGTTGTCAAAACACTCATAAATATTTTTGGGAATGGCCATGGCGGGGGCTTAATGCCAGAGTTGCAAGCTTATTTCTCTGATTTCCCTTGCAATTAATTTAATGAGCTCTTCGGTTAGCTGGACTAGAGTGGCCATTCTTGTTATTTTGTTGTGGGTGTACCTAGATCCTTTTACAATGTTCTATTTCAGAGATTGGTCGTTCATGTTTGTTTCTTTGTAATGGCGTTTCATTGGCTTTCACAGGTGAGATAGACATTATAGACATGATTTTTTCAGAGCAAATTAATTTGATTTGAAGTCATGAGGTGTATATCAATTGATTTGAATGAGATTTTATCTTCAGATTTCTTTAAAAAATATGTTAAGATATTTGCACCCACAATATTACAATCTTACTAATAATCATCCCACATCAATGTACTTCCATGCAATAAACCAACTAGCAACAAACCAAGGTCACCCTAGACCCACAGAAAAAAAAAAATCTAGCCTAGCCCCCAAAAACATTAATATTAATTATATTATTATGGCAAGTGCCTGAAGCTGTTGTGCAGAAAGGTTCACCGTCATACAACAAAGGAGGAGTATGGATCAACAAAGGTAGGCAGGATGTTGCAAAATCTTATTCAAAGCAATATGAAAGGAACCTCAACACTTTCTTCAATTGCAGAGCACAGGAAATGGCATCGGGAGGCGTGCTTTTCTTGTGTATGATGGGGAGGCCCGACACTTGGCCTCCTGCACAACAAGTCTCTGTGGGAGGCGAATTTTGTGCCCAGGACTTTGAAGATGCATGGGCCGAGCTCGTCAAACAGGCATAATTCCAAACTCTCTCTCTTAAATTCATATCAAACCATCATATATATGTGCTTTTAAGAGAAAAATGTGGATCTGTAAAATAGAATATGTATATGTGTTCATTAGTGTATGTTGTGGGTGTCGTGAACTTGTGATGTCATGTGCAGGGAATAATTAGCTCGGCTTTGAAAGATTCTTTCAACCTTCCATGGTATTTTCTGAACACTGATGAGATGAGACAAGTAGTGAAGAACTATGGGGCTTTTGAGATTGAGACCTTGCAAGTCTGTGAGAAGGTGTCGAGCATGGGTGAGGAAGATTTTGAAGAGTATATTAAGGACCCAAAGATGTTTGGGTGTATGAAATCCAATATGGTGAAGAGCTTTGAGGGCAGTTTGGTTGAAGCCCGCATTGGCAAGGAATGTACAGAGAGGTTTTTTCAGGTATTTTCCGAAAAGGCCACGACACTTCTCCATAAAAATCCACCTTGTAGGTTGGTCACCTGCACTATCGCCTCGCTTATTAGAAGTTAGTGGGTTGAACAGTTGTAAAAGAGATAAATTTGACACGGTTAATACATTTTATATTAATTTGTTGTGTTAAGCTTGGTTATTTTATTATTCTCATTTGGATGGTTTATTTTGGAAATATAATTTTTTAATTTTATTTTGTAAATATAAATTTTTAATTTTTTTTGTCCATCCAATTTGAAAAATCAAATTTGCTAAAACCAAATCCAATCTACTATAACTTATATCTTGACATACAGCAAATTTCGAAACAGAAAGAAACATAAATAATTACATAAAGATGCCAATTATATCAAGAATATGAGTCTCCGCATGTAACGGAAATAGTATGGTCTATCATGATCAGGCAAACATAAGAAAGCAACAACCAACTAGAAAGTGGTTGACCATGAAAAAATAGGAAAGAATAATGTTGTAGGTGTGTTTTCATCGCGTGTTTTTTTCTTTCTTTTTCAAATTCGAAAACTTGCAGACTAAAATTTAACAGATTTAACTTGCGATGGACGTTTAATATCTATTATATAATGTCTCTAGTGAAAATTTTGACCTCACCCTCCAATTTTGATTTGAACTTGTTTCAAGCTTATTAATTATTATTTTTATTTCTTTTTCTTTTTCTAATTTAACTTCAGGATCTACTCGTTATCTTGGGAATTTATAATTTGATAGTGAAAGCGATTCTTTTTTATATTATTATTTTTTATTTAATTTTTAATTTACTTATTTATACCATTATTATTATTTTTAATTAATTAATTTATTTTAAAATTTAATTGTTTTAAAATTTATAATTTGATATTGATATAAAAATATTTTTATATTTTTATTATAAATAATGTTTTAATGTGTGAATTTTTAAGATATTATAAATTAATTAATTATAGATTTTAGAGATGGGAGATTAATTTAGGATTGTAATAGATTTGATTTTCTTTCATTGTGATCTTCTAATTATCTAGATATTTAACATTAATTGGTTGGGTTTCATATCTAGACTAATGATTAATTTTTGATGAATTATTGGTACTACTCAATAGAGGTAATATCATTTAATAATTTATTTATTTTTTAATTTAACTTTATCTTAAAATTTATAATTTGATATTAACATTGAGGATTTTATATTTTTATATTTTTATTAGTGAAATTTATTATTTTATAAATTTTTAAGAAATTATGAATTAATTAATTATAATAGTGTGAAATTTAATAATCAATAACTTGTGTTTGAACTTGTAAAAATTTAGAAGAGATAAAGTATGTATACTTCTATAAACTTTATTAATTAAATTGTTGTGCAAAAACATGTCTCTTATCCCCAAAAAATAGATCTCATACACTAATTTGGTTTCTAGCTTGATAAGGAGAGTAATTTTTTTTGTAACTTCAGCTCGTGAGACATGTTTAGAGGATTGAAGACACAAGAGCTTACCAACATGCATAAGGAGAGTAATTTAAAGCAATGATATTTTATTTTTTATATTTTTGATATATATATAAACAATTTTATATCAAAAATATAAAAAATAAAATACCATTGCTTTAAATTACTCTCCTTATATATATATATATAAACAATTTTATATCAAAAATATAAAAAATAAAATACCATGGCTTTAAATTACTCTCCTTATATATATATATATATATATATATATATATATATATATATATATATCTTCTTATTATAATGTTAATTATTTTACTTAACGTAATTTTAAAATAAAAAGATTTTAGTTTAAAAATGAAATCAGTGGTGTCATGTGGTGAATTCAATGGGACATACAAGTAGAATTTTCACCCCACAACTTCCATCCTAGCATGCTCCCAGACATTTTGGATGAAATTTGTGTCATGGATGAAGAAATTTGTCATGGGCAAGTAACTCTTGATTCAAATGTCATGGTTTTCATTGCATCTTGGCTCTTGGATACGAAATTTTTCATGAAAGGCAAGGAACTCTCGATTCAGATGTAATGGATGCCATTGCACCTTGGCTTCCAGATACAAGTAATTCACGAGGTCGCCAAAATCATTATTTTAATATTGTTGATTTGTATTGGCTTGTCGAGGTGTTGCTAGGAGAAATTTTAGTTTATCGGAGAGAATCCTAGGTCAATCTCTTGCAGAGGCTAGATGAACCATAGATCTTATGTCTAATGTGGAAGGTCAAATAATCAGTCTTGACATGGATTCTCCACGCAGGTCTCCAATTCCTCCACCATGAAAGGTTGAAGAATAATTTATCAACCTAGATACTTCACAGTCATCCTAAGGCTCAAGTTTCTTGATAGCTTCTTCTTAGGCCTTGTTATTCTAGTTGGCCCTCTAGGCTACAAATAAGATTCTCTTTGAGTCTTTGTTTAGTTCATTTTTACTTTTGTCATAAAATTTGTAATTAAATAAGGCTACTCATTTTTTTTTGTTGATGGTTCCCCCATGGTGGGGAAACAACTATTTGGTTCTTTGATTGGTCTTGGACACTCACTTAATTTTGTTAGTTTTTGGCTATATACTTTACTATTTCTAGTTTAATTTCCAAGAGTGCATGTCAAAGACATTGATTTTTCCATATCTATTGTTAATAATTGTTATTTCAATGCAAAAACAACTTTAAAAAAAAAAAAAATATATATATATATATATATATATATATATATATATTGAATAATATAATTATTCTTTAAATTTAGTGATGATAATGATTTTAATATTAATCATATTTGAAGAATAGTCTCTCTTTTTTTAACTTTCAAGTAATTTAGTTGAAAAATTATATATATATATATATATAATTAAATTATATTACCTCCTAAAATCAGATGACATCATTGTTGAGCGAGTATTCAAAACTACTAACCTTACTATGACATACATGAAACCATATTTGTTGGTTGGTTTTAAACTTACAAAATATCTACATAGAAAGCGAGGAACAACTAAAAAATAAAAGATGAGATAAAATAAGAACTCCTTTAGGAACATAACCATAAACATAATATCCAAATTAAGTTTCTAATGATGACAACATAGGAGGATCATTCACACCCAAACTAGGTGGCTTAAACTCACATTAAACATGTATCTAAATGTGAGTTAAGTGAGCTTCTAATCGATCAAAAAAATCATGTTGTTTCCATTAATTGCATTGAATATCATTGAGAAAGGATATAATGTCATCCTTATCTTCATGTTTTTCCTTTAAGACTTGTTCCAGTAGAGCCTTTAACTGTCAATGTAGAGTAGCCCAATGATATATTGAATCCTTATTCCCCTTGTATGAATTCGCCTTGTATGACTAGGGCCAAGAAGCCAGTAGGACACCTCCTCTAAAAGTTCTGAATAAGAATAATCTTTCCATTCTTGTGTAGCTCAGGTCTTAAGTCTCTTAATATCCACTTGAGTTCTATAAGAATTTTCTAAGTGATAAGTAGTTTTCATGTCATGTTCTTGTGACTGGGCACATGAATTATTATGTCGACCACATCCACCAACCCCACAACACCCACACACATTATGGTGAGTTAATGTGACCACCACAAGTAAAGGACCAACATTGTGATAGAGAAATAAGCCTCACCAATTCGAAAATTCTCACTTCATCATGAACCACACCTTAGGGCTGAAAATTGAAATTCGAGGCTCAAGAGAAACTAACCCCCTCACAATAAAATCTAGCCAAGGATGTTCTATCCTGTTACAAGCACACGAGGAATAAAAAAATAGCAGACAATATTTATAAATTTTTTACCAATCCCATAGTCTAGACTATTCACTAGAAGGACAATTCCATAGTACCCTCTGAAAATAAGTAGAAAAACCAGAGATACAATCCTTCTCCCTAGACAATAGAGTCTTCTTACTTAGGGAAAACAAAACAACAAAATACTACCATATATAACCTTGTGAGAGGGCTACACCATACCAGAGACAGAAAAAAGCAATGAAAATTGAAATACTGGGCACAAGAAAAATTACCCACTCGTATTCGTGAATGCACATCAAGACACAACAAATCAGCATTGTCGATCCCAAGTTGCACCGAAATAAACTTTTCCTACTTTCCAAAGCACCAGCTCGAACAATCATTGTGGATATTGAATCTACAAGCTTAACAACAACTCCAACACAACTTGGAAAACATCTTCCAAGCTAATATAGAAAATAAAGAAACTACAACCACTATAAATTCCTACTGACATGTTAGCTCTGACATGCCAATTTAAAATAACGTATTTACATCTCCAAACCTCGAATTCTAGTTGATAAAGACAGTAATATTTCCTTCCTGATTCTAGAGAGGGAAGTAAAATACCACCCGCATGAAATAAATTACACAATCAGAGTACATACTCCCCTCCTTCACTGCAAACAAAATATAAGAAACATCAAGAACACATCTCTCCATGAAATTACACAATTTATTTCACATACCTCATGTTGGGGGAGGAAAGGCAATGCCACCCCCCTATTAATGATATTGCATTCAAAGTCCAAATGAGCATGAAGGAAGCTCTATAGAATAAATTATGTCACTTCCAATAATGAGTGCAATATTATTAGAATGGATGGTGCAATTATGGGCTCACACATCTGTAATGCTTCTTTCCATAATTTCCGATTGATTCAAAATCACTTCTTTTGGGAGGTCTAAAATGTTCACGGGAAGACTCTTGGAAACAACTCCCTAATATTCAAGAGCACACCGGTCTTGTTCGTCTTTAAGAATCAATGAATTTACAAGGATGAAATTAATCTCCCATTATTGGATTCCATCCCTAGTCCACCCCTAATGGAAATCTTGGCATCCCAAGGGTTTTTGGCATCCTCAAATAGAGGATCACATTTATGAAAAATTTTGGACCAATTTAAAGAATGAAAAATTAAAAAATCAAAGGATTCAAGAAGAAAAACTAAGATGTGTACATAAACCTAATAAAAAATTCAACATAAAAGAGCTTATGGTATAACAGTGGGAATTGAAAATATCCCCTTCTCTAAGCTCTATAATTCCTTTTGGAAATGATAGAAAAATTTCCATAATGTGTATGTATTCTTATGGCTTCTCACTCATGGTAAAACCCTCACTTGGGACAAACTTTAAAAGTGATTATTTCAATAGCCTTTATTCTACGAACTACGCTTGAATTCTCAAAACTTGGAAATAGTGGAGCACCTTTTAAACTCATACCCATTCACTTCTACTCAATGGGTCAAAGGGGACACTATCTTCTACCAATTCGATAGAAATAGTGACAAAATAATAGCCATTATAATAGACTACAAAGATGCTACCATCAATCACCCTATCATCAATCATGTCTGGAAATGATTTTTTTCCTATTATGGGAGACTTGAAAGGAGAGAAATAAGAATATATTCAAGGGAATAACATCCATAGAATATTTTTTACAGGGGAGAATAAAAAAATCCATCAAGAAAACTATATTTCTCTCCTCATGCACTAGTACATTTGGTCAAAATTCCAACACTTTAGTTCCGACACTTTTGTCGTATTGTCAGAAATTTCCCCAATTTTTATCAATTTTTCAAATCCTACCAACAACCTTCGCTATACCGAAGTTTAGGGACATCGTCGCTTTTGGGAAATTTATGAATTTTGTCGGAAATGCGATGTTCTAAATTATTCGTCGGTATTACAACGTTTTTGGGACAAAACGTCAGAAATGCGACGTTTCTAACATATGCATCAGTATTGCGACGGTTTGGAGAAAACGTCGGTATTGCGACGTTTCTAAAATATGCGTCGGTCTTGCGACATTTTGCTCCAAAGCGTCGCAAGACCGACACATATTTTAGAAACGTCGCAATACTGATGTTTCTAAAATATGCGTCGGTCTTGCGACGATTTGGAGAAAATGTTGTTAATGCATTAATATTTCATTCAAACATTTTTGTATATAGTTTTAAATCATTTCTATGCAAAAATATATATAACAAATTATTTCTATTGTTTAAACTATAATTCAAACACATACATATAATTGGCTCAAATTTTAATTTAAAATGAAAATTATATTAATATAATTTCACATTTAAGTATATTTTTTCTCATTAATATATAAATATAAATTTATTTTTACATATAATGTTATGATATAGTTTCAAAATAAACATCACATTAATAATTTCACATTCAAATATATTTTTTAAATAGAGTTTTAACTTAATTTTATATATAAATATAAAATAGAATAAAATTTTTGAAAAATAAATATCTAAAATTATTATAGAATTCACACTGCATTTCAAATATATTAACAATTGTATTTTAAATATATTTTTTAATATAGTTTTGAAATAAGTTATTAGATTGGTGAATAAAATTAATAACATTTTAATTTTTTCTAATTTCTTTTTTGGTAAATTAATTTCATGAGGTTCACAAATCTCAAGTCAAATTTAAACTAGCTAAACAAAAACTCTAATAATTTCATGAAAATCATCTAAAAATTTATTGAAATATCAAACTTGACAGTAGACCAATATGGGTTTAGTTAGTTTTATGAGGATCATGTTGGAAGTTATGTTGTTAATTTACATAGAACACCACTTTTTTTTGTAAAATATTTTTAGTTTCTATTTTTTTATCTTTATCTTCACGATTATAATATATTAAGTTTTTTTTTAATACCACATACATTTAAATTATATAAATTTATGCATTTATAAAGAGTTATAATAGAAGCATAATACTTCAATAAAATATAAAAGTTAAATAGTTGGGGTGGCGGGAGGGGGAAGGCGAGAGATTCTCCTAAATCCCGATGGAATATGAAAAATAAATTACTTATGGGGGCTAGTCCAAAGAATGAACAATTTCACATAAATGTATGGGCTTCTTCCAGGTCTCCAATTGGCTAATGATCGAGATGTCTCTAAGTTAGTGATCTTGAGGGATTCCCTTATCACTATTCAACACCTTCAAAAAGGTTTTCTCCTGAAGAACAACAATGTATCCCTCCTCCTTAGAAAAATCAATAATACCCTAAAATCATTCTCTCAAAATCCTTATTACCACATTTTAAGAAGCCAAAACAAAGAGGCGGATACACAAACGAATCAAGCCTTCCTTCTTGAAGGAAGCGGGTTAGTATGAGATCAATGACATGTCAAGTTGGAAAGATATTCCATGAATAATTCCACTCAATATAATTGTCCCTCTCTCTTGTTTTTCTAGTTGGATATATGCACCATGAGAATTATTTTTTGAAGATTTCCAAAGCCCTCCTTTCTTATATGCCCCCCTGTCTCCTCCTATATATGCACATATTCGCATCACGCATAACATTTGGCGTTAGGATCTCGTCATTAAGGTTGAGGTGGTGGTTTGTGGGGGTGTTGGCCACGAACCCATTTACCCCTCACATGTGGAGTCTTATGAAGTTGGAAAACCCTTAATTCCCTCCTTTGCCTTCATACAAAGTTCATTGATGGATACAGGGTGGGGAGAGTTAATAAATTTCGTGGATGCATCCCAAGTCTTGCACAATTTTCATACGCACAATTTCCCCTGCACAAATACTAACTTCTTTGGTACCCTTAGTTCTATTCTACTTTTTTTTCTTAGTTGGACAACTCCCTCCCTTTCTTCCGGCTTGTCTCTTTCCATGTTCCGATAAATTTTGGGTCTCCTCCTTGTGTAGGCATCTCCCCTAGCTCAAACCTCTCCCCCTCTATTTCCAAGCTCTTTTGGCTCCCTATTTGTGGTATCAAATCACACTTTGTATCCAATTTTGCATTCCAACACTTGATTTCTATCCCTTATGGGGAACAAAAATTATTATTCTTCTGCCTCAAGTTGCACAAGACAGTACAATTTTATGTCCACATCCCCATTATTGACATTTAGACCAATATTAATGCATAACTTTTCAATCATAATCTAATATTAAATTTCATTATTACTTTTCAAACACTCCTTAAGTACCTCTTGTCCACATCAAAATGTAATAGGTAAGAAAAAAGTCTAAAATAAATTAGACTCGACATAATAAAAACAATATGCAAAAACTATAGTTATAGCTTACATACCCTTTCCCGGGCCAACATTATATAACTCTACTTCACTAAGATGAAGTTAACTGAGGCTTCGCGTATGCATCCACCAAATCTGTCACATCAATGTAGTCCCTAATACATGTACCTTCAAGAGTATTGTGACTGCATGAGTTCCCTGTGCACGTTCGTGCGGCCCGTTTGCTAGTTTCTCCCTTGTGCCTTCATTCAGTCGTGTGTGCCGTGTCGCGCCTTGTGAGGGCGCCCGCCCAAACGCGTTCGGGTTGGGTCATTTCGTTTGAGGGTGGCCATATCAAATTTGCTAAGTTTTGACTGCAGGGGTGCCTTGTGCATGTTCGTGTGGCTCGTTTTACATTTTCCCCCTTGTGCCTTTGTTCGGTCAAGCGCGCCGTGTGAGGGCGCCTGCCAAAATGCGTTTGGGTTGGGTCAGGTTGTTTCGTTTGAGGGTAGTCGTATCAAATTTGCTAATTTGTGACCACATGGTTGCCTTTTTCACATTCGTGCAGCCTGTTTTCCATTTTATCCCTTGTGCCTTCGTTCGGTCGTGCCTGCCCAAACATGCCGTGTGAGGGCGCCCACCCAAACATGTTCGGGTCGAGTCATTTTGTTTGAGGGCGGCCGTATCAAATTTTCTAAGTTGTGACCGTAGGGGTGCCTTGTGCATGTTCGTGTGGCTTGTTTTCCGTTTTCCCCCTTGTGCCTTCGTTCGGTCGGGTGTGCCGTGCGAGGGTGCCCGCCCCAATGCGTTCGGGTCGGGTCAGGTTGTTTCGTTTGAGGGCGACCGTATCAAATTTGCTAAGTTGTGACCACACGAGTGCCTTTTTGACATTCGTGTGGTCCGTTTTCCATTTTCTCCCTTGTGCCTTAGTTCGGTCGTGCACTCCGTGTGAGGGCGCCCACCCAAACGCGTTCGATTTGGGTCGTTTCGTTTGAGGGTGGTCGTATCAAATTTGCTAAGTTGTGATCGCATGGGTGCATTGTGCATATTTGTGTGGCCTGTTTGCCATTTTCTCCCTTTTGCCTTCGGTTGGTCGGGTGCACTGTGTCATTTTGTTTGAGGGCACCCACCCAAACCTGTTCGAGTCGGGTCATTTCAGTTGAGGGCGCCCACCCAAACGCGTTCGGGTCGGGTCATTTTGGTTGAGGGCGCCCGCCCAAACGCGTTTGGGTCGGGTTGTTTCGGTTGAGGGTGCCCATATCAAATTTGCTAAGTTGTGACCACACGGGTGCCCTGTGCACATTCATGCGGCCTCTTTGACAATTTCTCCCTTGTGCCTTTGTTCAGTCGTGTGCGTTGTGTTGCGCTGTGTGAGGGCGCCTGCCCAAATGCGTTCGGGTTGGGTCATTTCGTTTGAGGGAAGCTATATCAAATTAGCTAAGTTGTGACCACAGGGGTGCCTTGTGCACGTTCATGCGGCTCGTTTTCCATTTGCTCCCTTGTGCCTTCGTTCGGTTGGGCACGTCGTTTGAGGGCGCCCGCCCAAACGCATTCGAGCCGGGTCAGGTCGTTTCGTTTGAGGGTGGCCGTATCAAATTTGCTAAGTTGTGACAACACAAGTGCCTTTTGCATGTTCGTGCGGCCCATTTTCCATTTTCTCCCTTATGCCTTCGTTTGGTCATGCGCGCCATGTCGCGTCGTGTGAGGGCGCCCACCCAAATGCGTTTGGGTTGAGTCGTTTCGTTTGAGGGTGGTCGTATCAAATTTTCTAAGTTGTGACCGCATGGGTGCCTTGTGCATGTTCGTGCGGCTCGTTTGTCGTTTTCTCCCTTGTGCCTGCCCAAACTTGTTCAGGTCGGGTCGTTTCGATTGAGGGTGCCCGCCCAAATGCATTCGGGTTGGGTCGTTTCGGTTGAGGGTGCCCGTCCAAATGCATTTAGGTCAGGTCGTTTCGGTTGAGGGTGCCCATATCAAATTTGCTTAGTTGTGACCGCACGAGTGCCAACCTATGCACTTTCGTGCGGCCCATTTTCCGGTTGCCCCCTTGTGCCTTTGTTCGGTCATGTGTGCCATGTCGCGCTGTGTGAGGGCACCCGCCCAAACGTGTTCGGGTCGGGTCGTTTTGTTTGAGGGCAGGCGTATCAAATCTGCTAGGTTGTGATCGCAGGGGTGCCTTGTGCACGTTTGTGTGGCTCATTTGGCGTTTGCCCCCTTGTGCCTTCGTTCGGTAGGGCACGCCGTGTGAGGGTTGTTGGGAAAAATACTGAGAGGGGGAGGGGTGAATCAGTATTTAGGGCATACTCAACAATTTTTACTTTTTCTTTCTCTAAAACCCACGCACTACTTCACTGAGCCCAACTCGCATATACATGCGGATATCCTTCATAAAACTCGCGTATACATAGAGATCTTATTATGCATTTATTTCTTTACTTAGTTCTATGTATCATTCATTCATCATATGTTTAGTTAAAGTAAGTATGTGCAGTAATAACAGAATAAACCATCACACATAAGCAACACACATATGAACACCAAGATTTTAGGTGGAAACCCAAGTCGGGAGAAAACCACCGCTGTCGTTGTTTTAGCCTTCAATATTTTATTATAGAGAAAACATCTTACAACCATGTATTGGCGCAGACTCATACCAGCACGCAGGCACCCACCTACAGAAGGCTACAACCTTCTCTCATTTACCAGCCTCTCCTGGAAGGGAGCTACAACCCCCTGCTCTTGTTTACCAGCCTCTCCTGGAAGGGAGCTATGACCCCCTGCTCTCATTTACCAGCCTCTCCTGGAAGGGAGCTACGACCCCCTGACTAAAAGCTACGACCCTCAGCTCTAACATGGACCACGTTTCATCAATTTTCATACTGCGTATGCATATGCACACATTTCAGAACTGGCTTCAATTCCCATACTCGCTTTTGCTGAATACAACCCGTGTATATACGCGCTTTCTCTGCCACAAACCTGTTACCCATTCCATACAGATATACTTCAAAGCGAAGTATTCATTCACATCCCTTATGCGTTCTTCAAGATTTCGTCAGTCGATTGAACTAGGAATTAATCACCATCTGATTAAAGATCTTGATCATCATATTCACAAGTGCGCCATAGATTCAGATGTATCAGAGTTTTTTTTTTTTTTCATACAGATATCTCTAAAAGAGATTCGTTTTTTATCAACCCTTTTTTCACCCACTTCTTCTTCATAATTCTCATCAATTTATATAGATGTTGCCTTTAGTAAAACCATGAGTCAAAACCACGAACCGCTAATGGTATTCCTGGACGGGGTCATAATAGATAATCCAGCGTATTAAAAATTGAGCCAATTTAAATTGAAAACCCCAACCTTCGTTCTTCCATGCATGAATCGTCCCAAAGATAGTCTTTTATCTCCGCCATATAATATTATAACTATAACCCCAATGGTTATTTTAAAACTTTACACTGCCCCCGTAACCTTAGATTTCAATAAAATTTTAATAAAATTTCATTCTTTGACCTTGGGTCCACATCGTAGTTGGCCATTTGCGATGTGCGATATGCAATGGCACGACATCGCATCGCAACTTACAACCGGTGGAAACATATGGAAGAAATAACAAATATGCGATATTGCGACATTGCGATGATCGCATATCGCAACATTCAATCGGCGCACACATATATATATACCATGCAATTGTGCGATGTGCGATGATCGCATATCACAACAATCACCAAACTCTGGTTTGGGCGGAGGGTGAGTTTGCGACATTTCGATGTTGCGATCATGCGATGGCGCGACGATCGCATATCGCAAATAATCCATATCAACAAGACACTTGAAACTTCAAAATTGTGCTTTGCGATTTGCGCTCAAGTGGTAGGGACCACTTGTCCTGCCGCTTTCAAAGATTTAAAGTCCTTCCGCTGTTTTATTCAATTTTATTCATACTTGGTTGTTGAGGGCTTAAACGCCCGAAATGACTGTTTTTAAATAAACTCTGCTCCTCCATAGTCTGGAACTACAACTGTCTTCATTCCACTGTAAAACGCCACTGCCTATTACCATAATGACAATTCATTCATCCTTACATGTCTCATTCTTTTTGAATTCGTGTTGTTGTTCACCAAAACTCTGCTGCGCCTTTGTACTCTTTGCTCCCATTCTATCTCTGCTCCTTCTTTGCCAATTCCTTTTCCATCAAGGACAACTTAATCAAGTAGGTTGCCATAAAATTTATCAAGTAGGTTGCCATCAAGGACAACACTCTGCATCATATTGCCAAAAATCTCCCCCTTTGGACTTGATGGCAACCATGATGGTGTTTGATCACGATGACAATAGATAGATACATTAAGCATAATGATATTCTCCCCTATTCAAACACCATATCACTCTCCCCCTTTGACATCAAGGGCAAAGGGCGGATCAAAGCCAACACAAGGTTGTTTTCTCCTCATGTAGATAGAATAGCACTATAGATCTGATGTGCACTGAAGTTACCATGCTCCCCCTGAGTTCATGTTGAATCTTCAAACATATTTTTTTTTAATGAAGTACATGAATCTATGACCTTCCTATCACCAAGGACTCATACTTACATCAAAGATCCAACCAAGTGGATTTACATATGAGACTCAACTAGCCAACCAAGAAGGTTTACACATTTGATCAAGTCCTTACATGACTGAATATTACAATTTTACATCATAGGTCTCAACATGACCTTTTTATCAAATTACAAATATGACTTTTATGACCAGTACTAGAAATACCTAGAGAGAGAGAGACCTTATTTTAGAATCATCATAATGCCAACAATGCATTACGCTCAGCAAGGCTAATGCTCCCCCTGAAAATGTCCATCCAAGCATCCTTTCCATATGATCAAGGCTCCTCCTTAGCTTGTGCAACCTGAAATTCTTTCAACAGCAAGTTATCAGCAACAATCTCTGCATGATCTGTCCTTATCTCTGAATCATAAGACTTCCATCTCATCCATGTGTGAAAAAAAAAAATACTCTTCAGCAAAAAGAAAACAGGGCTCATCCATAATCTCATCATAAGAAACTATGTATCATGTCATCATCATTTAGAACTGAGAATTAAGCAGATATAATGTCAATAATGCAATCATTAATAGTCTGACTGATGCTCCCCCTGAATCTGTGCTCCTGATCTTTAGCTTGTCATACTATTTTTCTTGTCATAAATGAATACGCGACTGTCTCCACTGTAACTCGCTTGTATATGCGACTTTAGTTTACAGAACCCACGTATGGAAAGTGAAACATTGAAAACTTCACATTCCTTCATCTCCCCGTAAATTTGTACCACCTGTACCTGTCTTCTTCACATCAGATGCTCTGTCAGAAATAAACATAACCAGAATAACCAAAACCATCATGGGAATCACCATACATTGCTCCCCCTGTGACGATACATTACTAATCCCTATAATGTATCTCACATCACTCCTGCAGTCATTAAGAGAAGTAAGCTTTAGAAGCGGATGACTGCAGTAGGGTCAATATTCCCTATGTTTCTGACAGGTCCTCCTTCTTTTTCCAACTTTGCTTGAACTTTCTTATTGTGTGCTGGAAGTTCTCCAATTTTTCAAATCTATTCATCCTGCATTCTTTTTCTACATGTCCATACTTGTTACAAGTATAGCATCTTATGTGACCAGAAAAGTAAGCATAAGGATCATAATGTGTTGTTCTATTCTTCCTTCTATTGCAATCAACTGCTTTATGACCATACTTGCTGCATGAAAAACAATATCCCTTGAAGAAACCAGAGTACCTTTCTGTGTAGAATCTGTTTTTTTGTGATTGAAACAATCTGCTTCTGCAATTGGCTGCAACATGCCCATAATTATGACATTTAAAGAATTCAACATTATTGAATGATTTCCTTTGAGTGTTCATGATTTTCGGTTGACTTCTTGTTTCTTTCAACTCTTCTAGTTTTGCATTGACATCCTTTGAATCTTTAGCACTTCCTTGTGAACTAGATTCTCCTTTAACAGTTTCATGAAAACCAAGACCAAGTTTAATAGCAGGAGACCTTTGATTACTAAGAATATTGTCCAGAATCTTAGTACTATCTTGAAACCTCAAGAGTTTATCATTTTCTTCTAATTTACCTTTGAGAATGTTTACCTCAACCTCCAATTTTTGGCATTGCTTCTTCATGCTTTCTTCGACCCTTTTTCCTTCTTCTACTTGATCATTTAATTTTAAGATTTCTTCCTTCAACCAATTTTCTTGATCTTCACATGTTTGTAGCAGTTCTTCATTCTTCCTATTTGATTTTTCAGGATCTTCTTTGAGAGAGATGATTTCTGCTTTGAGAGAGATGATTTCTGCTTCAAGTCCTTCTTTTTCAAATGGTAGGGGTTCTTCATTCTTGTTATTTTATTTTTCCAGATCTTCTTTGAGAGAGATGATTTCTGCTTCAAGTATTTTACTTTGATTGGTTGCATTAACATACAACTTTTGATACTTGTCTATCTGTCCATTCAGTATTTCTTTTTGTTCATTCATTCTAGAGATCATATCTTTGTAGATAGATTCTCTCTTATGAAATTGATTCCAATCATTTCTTTCATCATTGATCTTGAGATTTGCTTCTAGACTTATACTGTTACTTTCACTATCTTCACCATTGCATGCACAAGAAAGTGAATCACAAGAACAACAATCAATACCTGTTTCATCTTCTCCATTTTCTGTTGCACATGTTTTCTGAGGTATGTCCTTTCCTTGAGTAGCCTTCTTCTTTTGCTTCTTTGCCATGAGCACTTGTAGATCTTGGTCAGAATCTTCTTCATCCTCATCATTCTCTTAATTTGTATAATAACTCTTTCTCTTTTCAAATTGTTTCTCTTTTTCATGATTTTCTTCATAAGGACATTTAGCAACATAATGACCAACTCTCCCACAAGTAAAACACTTGAAGGGTAGCTTACCTTTGAATCTTCCAGTACTTGGTCAGAGTCTCCTTACAAAATTTGCTTCTTCTTCTTCTGATATATAACTTGATTCCTTGACATCTTCCTTTTCTTTTCCTTTTGCACACACCTTAAAAGAAGCTTCTTTGATTTGAGGGGGACCTCCTTGTCTCATTTCATAAGCAGTCAGAACACCATGTAGTTGAACAATAGTAAGAGTTTGCAGATCTTGCCTTTCTTCAATCGCTGATACTTTTGACTCAAATTTTGAAGTCAAAGATCTTAAGATTTTTTCCACCAGAGTAGTATGAGTTATGGTTTCACCCAAAATTCTCATACAATTTAAAATATCATCTAGACGTAAAAAGAAACTGGCAATACTCTCATCACTATGCATCCTTAAATTTTCATATTCAATTCTGAGAGTTTGGAGTTTTGCACTTTTTACCTTTGTATCTCCTTCATAGCTCAGAATGATTTTGTCCCATATTTCTTTTGCTGAATTTAGCTGCATCACTTTAGCAAATTTTGGTTCAGACATGCTTCCTAATAAGACATTGACGGCTTTAGCATTGATTTCATATTTCTTCCTTTCTGCTGCATCAGTAGGAATACTTGCCGGATACTGATAACCTCCTTCCACGATTGCCCATACTTCTACACCAAGACTTTGCAGATATGCTTTTGTTCGTATCTTCCAGAATAACAGATTATTTCCATTGAATAGAGGTGGCCTTATAGACATTATCCCTTCATGACTTCCCATTGCGATGGATCTCCTTCAAGCGATCAAGCTTCTGCAGAAGGACCTGCTCTGATTCCAATTGTTGGGAAAAATACTGAGAAGGGGGGGGGGTGAATCAGTATTTAGGGCATACTCAAATATTTTTACTTTTTCTTTCTCTAAAACCCATACGCTACTTCACTGAGCCCAACTCACGTATACATGCGGATATCCTTCATAAAACTCGCGTATACACAGAGATCTTATTATGCATTTATTTCTTTACTTAGTTCTATGCATCATTCATTAATTAGATGTTTAGTTAATAGTAATTATGTGCAGTAATAACAGAATAAACCATCACACATAAGCAACACACATATGAACACCAGGATTTTAGGTGGAAACCTAAGTCGGGAGAAAACCACCGCTGCCGTTGTTTCAGACTTCAATATTTTATTATAGAGAAAACATCTTACAACCATGTACTGGCGCAAACTCATACCAGCACGCAGGCACCCACCTGCAGAAGGCTACAACCTTCTCTTGTTTACCAGCCTCTCCTGGAAGGGAGCTACAACCCCCTACTCTCGTTTACCAGCCTCTCCTGGAAGGGAGCTACGACCCCCTGCTCTCGTTTACCAGCCTCTCCTGGAAGGGAGCTACGACCCCCTGACTGAAAGCTACGACCCTCAGCTCTAACATGGACCACGTTTCATCAATTTTCAGACTGCGTATGCATCTGCACACATTTCAGAACTGACTTCAATTCCCATACTTGCTTTTGTTGAATACAACCCGTGTATATACGCGCTTTCTCTACCACAAACCTGTTACCCATTCCATACAGATATACTTCAAAGCGAAGTATTCATTCACATCCCTTATGCGTTCTTCAAGATTTCGTCAGTCGATTGAACCATGAATTAATCACCATCTGATTAAAGATCTTGATCATCATATTCACAAGTGCGCCATAGATTCAGATGTATCAGAGTTTTTTTTTTTTTCATACATATATCTCTAAAAGAGATTCGTTTTTTATCAACCCTTTTTTCACCCACTTCTTCTTCATAATTCTCATCAATTTATATAGATGTTGCCTTTAGTAAAACCATGAGTCAAAACCACGAACCGCTAATGGTATTCCTGGACGGGGTCACAATAGATAATCCAGCGTATTAAAAATCGAGCCAATTTAAATTGAAAACACCAACCTTCGTTCTTCCATGCATGAATCGTCCCAAAGATAGTCTTTTATCTCCGCCATATAATATTATAACTATAACCCCAATGGTTATTTTAAAACTTTACACTGCCCCCGTAACCTTAGATTTCAATAAACTTTTAATCAAATTTCATTCTTTGACCTTGGGTCCACATCGCAGTTGGCCATCTGCGATGTGCGATATGCAATGGCGCGACATCGCATCGCAACTTACAACCGGTGGAAACATATGGCGGAAATAACAAATATGTGATATTGCGATATTGCGATGATCGCATATCGCAACATTCAATCGGCGCGCACATATATATATACCATGCCATTGTGCGATGTGTGATGATCGCATATCGCAACAATCACCAAACTCTGGTTTGGGCGGAGGGTGAGTTTGCAACATTTTGATGTTGCGATCGTGCGATGGCGCGACGATCGCATATCGCAAATAATACATATCAACAAGACACTTGAAACTTCAAAATTGCGCTTTGCGATTTGCGCTCAAGTGGTAGGGACCACTTGTCCTGCCGCTTTCAAAGATTTAAAGTCCTTCCGCTGTTTTATTCAATTTTATTCATACTTGGTTGTTGAGGGCTTAAACGCCCAAAATGACTATTTTTAAATAAACTCTGCTCCTCCGTAGTCTACAACTACAACTATCTTCATTCCACTGTAAAACGCCACTGCCTATTACCATAATGACAATTCATTCATCCTTACATGTCTCATTCTTTTTGAATTCATGTTTTTGTTCACCAAAACTCTGCTGCGCCTTTGTACTCTTTGCTCCCATTCTATCTCTACTCCTTCTTTGCCAATTCCTTTGCCATCAAGGACAACTTCATCAAGTAGGTTGCCATCAAATTTATCAAGTAGGTTGCCATCAAGGACAACACTCTGCATCATAATGCCAACAAGGGTACCCGCCCAAACGCGTTCGAGTCGGGTCAGGTTGTTTCGTTTAAGGGTAGCCGTATCAAATTTTCTAAGTTGTGACTGCACGAGTGCCTTTTGCACATTCGTGCGGCCTGTTTGTCGTTTTCTCCCTTGTGCCTTCGTTCGGTCGTGCGCGTCTTGTGAGGGCGCCCGCCCAAACGCGTTTAGGTCGGGTCATTTCGTTTGAGGGTCGTAGTATCAATTTTGCTAAGTTGTGACCCCACGGGTGCCCTGTGCATGTTCATGTGGCCCGTTTACCAGTTTCTCCCTAGTTGTGCCTTCGTTCAGTCATGGGATAGAGCTGCAAGACTTGGAGCCCTTCACCTTTCATTAAGCATGGCTATTTCTTGGTTATTTAGGGTTCCTAATTAAATATAATGGTGGAGGTGTGGAACCAAAACCTCTAGAATCCCTCATGGCTATTGGGTGGAGGAAGATCTCCTCTGGAATCCCAGAATATGTCTGCAGGCTAAATCTAGAAGGGTGGAGGCGTGTGAACAAAACCTTTGTAATCCCTAATGCCTGGAGATTAAGACAATGTTGCGATCCTCATTATCTAAAAATATTACATGTCTGGCATGGTTCTTAGAGCCACACAACCAATAAAATTGAATAGATGTATTGTTGCTACATATGCACATATTGACAATAAAGAGAGATTTCAGTTCATGAGCATGTGGCGTGGGAACAAAACCTATGTAATCCCTATGTTTGGGGTGAATTAACCCTATGCCTACAATGTTTACTGTTTGCATATCGGATTGTGTGGGGGTAGATAACTCGTAGCCATATCACATAGGCCCCATTCACTTACGAAGGTTCCCCAAACTATGCCCCCAATTTGGTTGATCTTGCTCAGCTTGAAAATTTTGAATTTTCATTGATAATTTATTTTCCTCTCACTCGAATGCAAAAGAAAGATGAATTTAATCCTTTTCCTCCATAATTTTCACATTCGACATCTATTGTAGCTATTCATCTATGCTCATCTGGAATCACCACAAGTTGTACTTTTTGTTTTTGCAATGGATTCTTGATGTTGATCTCAACGAGATTTCTCCTCCTCAAAAAACATATCCTGGTTGTAAGCATGGTTGTGGTATGTTGATGTTCAGACGAAAACTACAACTTGTAGCCCTTGATCTGCTAGGGGTTACCTTGATATTAATGGTGGTGTATTCATACTCCTTCTGAATAACCAATAAAGATTCAAGGAAATTCACCAATATGTTGTCAAGTTTTATCTTATCCATCTCTGGGGCAAGCTTCTTTTCGGCTAACTCCACTGCTTTTGATCTCAATTTCGCCAATTTCTTCCTTCTCTCATATGATACCTAAGCCTTTGCCTTTCTCTTCCCTTCTAATTCTGTAATAGTGTCATAGTGATGCCAGCCAACTTCTTTGGAAAGCCTTCCTAGCAAACAATACTTGTGACCTGGTTGAAGCCTCAACACTTTCAGAGCATCTGGAATGACCATTCTCTTCTTCCGGTCATATGGTGGGGGAACCCCTTCAAAATTCCTTAGCCTAGAAAGTGCTGCAGCACCACGCTCGGTTTTGTGTGGAATCATTCCTCTAATTGTCTAGTAGTCAAATCCTTCTCTTACTTTATTGTCATTTTCCCATACCTAACCAATGATAGCACAAGAACACCTATTTCTATAAAAGTACGTATAACTTCTCTTACTTTATTGTCAATTTCCCATAACTAACCAATGAGAACACAAGAACACCTATTTATATAAAAGCACCTATAATACTTTTGTGGGTTTCACTAATATCCCTTTAGTTAGTGTGTGCATAGTAGCCTAGATCCTAAAGTGATTCCCGTACAATGATAATCCACTAGGTGTATTTGTTCTTAAAAAAATATGCATGGATAGATGTCTGGCCAAGTTCCACCAAAATGGTTCCCCCTACCTACCTAGTAACTACATTAAATTTATTTCATAACAAGACTACCCTACAACCCACCAAATTTCTATCATATCCTTGATGTCAACAACACTTTGTTGTTCAAGATATAGCTAAGTTGGAACAAACTTAGCTCTAGAGCTTAGGATATTTTTCCACCTCTAATGTTTATAAACCAATAGATATAAAATTTCTAAAGCATGTGGGAGCCCTTTAAGTATCACCTTTCCTATATTGACTCCATCTTAAAAATCATGGAAAATGTGCATAGACTAAACCAAAAATTTCATTGAAAATAATCATTCATACCATAACATTACTACTTCCCTTTTAACCACATAAAACTTATTTTTAAGTTACCATAATTCATCTTTAATATCACATAATTAGATTAAAAAATCAACCAAAATCCATAGTTTATGAAATAAAAGTTCAACAATTTTATATAATTAATAATTTAAATAAATTTCTTAGATCTAACCTCATTAATAATTATTTATAATCAACAATACCACTTATTTACCCAAACCCTTTATTAACCCCAAGAAAAATCTCACACACTTTATTTAATGGAATTTGAGTGGCCTTAAAAAAACACACGTATTTCATTTCAAAATGTAAAAAAATTTCAAATATCAAAAGTTTTAATTTCCCTCGTTCATTTCCCTCTGGTTGCATGGTTTGTCCAGGGAAGGAGGGAGGATGTGGCCATACTGTCGCCGGTTTTGAGGAAGGATGCAGCCATACTATTGCAGGTTTGGAGGAAGGATGCGGCCATACCGTCATAGGTTTGGAGGAAGGATGCGGTAAGTAAATAAATTGAACATGAGTGCCTATTGCAGGTCTGCTCTGATACATTTGGTTGAAGTCCGGTGATTTATTTCCTTCTACAGAAAGAATCTGCTCTGATACATCAGATCCTGATTGCCTTTGGTCTGATGATCAACAACAATTATCATAATAGTCTTGTGCCTTGTATATAGACATCAATACCTGCATCGTGGATTCAAAGGCCATTCATTCAGCCCCAGAGCAATGGGATTTGGAAAAGTAAAAGTCAAGTAAAAGTGGTGAACTCTGAAGAACATGCCGTCAAATGCCCTGGACAAGGTAATCCATGTATTCATTCAATAGTCCCACATAAATATTTATTGTTGTAATGGATTGCCCTGAATATGCAGTGCTTTTCATTAAGTTTCTTTTTTTATCCAATGATAATGCAATGCCCTTTACGTTTCTTTGGTTATTTGTTTGCATATTTGGTTTTGTTACTTTCTAATTATGCCCATTTGGTTATGGTGCATTTTATTAGCTATGAGAATTTTTGGTTGACTTCTGTGGCAATGGATATTTATTTCTATATGTTTTGGTTTGATGATATTCCCATTTGGTTATTTTGTCTATGTTATTCTAAGAAGTTCTTGTTTGCATCCGCGGCAATGGTTGTTTGGTTTCTCTTTGTTTTAGTTTGTTGATATGCCCATTTGGTTAATCTTTCACATGTAACTAAGAATTTTTGGTTTGCATCGTGCATTAACGTGTATCTAGTTTCAATGTGTTTACATTAGCTTATATGCCCATTTGGTTACTTTGCCCTTATATTTGCGAGAAGTTTTAGTTTTCATCTGTAGCAATGGCCATTTGGTTTTGATGTGTTTTAGTTTACTCATAGGGTTTTGACGTTTTTTTTTTTTTCGGCATTTGCTCCAATGGCCTTTTGGGTTTGATGTCTTTTCAGCTCCGGAGTGTCTGGTTTCCTTAACGAAGAACATGGAGTTGATCCCAAGACTCGATACTTCTTCCTTAACTGATTTTATGGTTACTCCTATCCTCCCAAAACTTGTACCAAGTGAAGAAGTAGACAAGGATTTTTCCAGAAATCCTATGCCTCTCGTGGTTGTAGGGAGGCCTGATTCTGGAGGAAAAGAAGGGGCTCTGATCCAGCTTCTTGCTAATTATTTCCTTGTTCAATTTGAGCCTTCACAACAGATCTTCCGCTATGATGTGGAGATTTCTCTACAGCCATCCAAGGAGGTGACTAGGTGTCTGAAACACAAATTAGTTCAAGAGAATTTCGTTCTTCTATCCAATGCTCTCCTTGCTTTTGATGGTCAAAAGATCTTATACAGTGCTGTTGAATTTCAGAAGGAGAAAATGGAATTTATTGTTTCTTTACCTATAAATTTTCCAAAATCATTTTTTCCTTTAATGCTGGAGGGCATCAATTACCTGGTTCTGATTGTCAAGGAGGAGCCAGTAGTCTAGATGAGAAATTGTTCAAGGTAAGCCTTAAGACTGCTTCAAAACTTGATGGGAAGGACTTAGAAGAGTTTCTGAAGAACAAAAATTCTTAGCTCATGGATCATTAGTCTATTGTGGTTCTTTTTCATCCTTTCAGCTCAAATGAGCAATGGTTGATAATTAATATAAATAGATGATCATTATGTTGTGCATGATGCGGTCAGCCTAGAGCAGGGATTTTGTTTTGGCCAATTTAATTTTACATAACAATCATAATTAATAAGCATTATTGAAGGACATTCCATTGAAATATAGTCACTGAGAAGTGATCTCTTTGGAATTCATGAGGTAACACAAAGAGATCTTGAACTCATCAACGCTTTCTGTCAAACTGATAACCCTACATAAAAAATAATGTTCAAAATATTTGTGGAAAATACTCTCAATCAACGATGTCATGCCTGACCAAACTTTACTTCAGAAGAAAACTTGCTTTTCTTGTACTACTAAAGGGATTTGAATTTCCCATCCCTTATTTCTACCCATTTCCAATTAAAACTAACTGTGATTTGGTGGAATGACTTAACCTTTCATGAAATACTCTAAAGTTGAGCTTAAGAACATCTATTTTGTCCTAGGATGCATCAACAATGCAGAGAAACCATAAGCAGAAGTTATATTCATTGATTTCATGACTGGTATCAGCATACAATATTTCAATTGAGTTCTTTCATAATTCTTAAGGGTAAACCTGTAATCATAGTAAATGAAGATGTGAGAAGAAGAAGTATCCATATCATGAATCCTTTAGCTCTGTGAATGAAAACTGAATTTGTTGTGCATGGTTGAGTGCAAGATACATAACACAACCACTTAATTGACATTTTGTTTGGTTAACCAGGCGAGAATATGAAAACCTCATCCCCATTGTACCATTGATCCATATACTTTTTGAGATAGGTCGTGCTTCCACTCGCGTGTTATTGTCATGTGGTAGGAGCTTCCATGTTGGCTAAGACTATTGAGTGTAGGACTTACCAAGTGGCGACCAATCAAAACATTGACCCGCTAGTCCCTCACCTGCCTTCATTGGCATTTGTAAATGGTTAAGTCACAATAGTTCATCGAAATTATAATGGATTTTATTTCAATAAATTTCGTGAGTGAAAGAAATAGTTATTGTGTGTGAATCTCATGGCTCTGTAATCAATGGGTGTGGATGGAGCGAAGCAAGGATGTGAAGAGCAGATGCACTGCTGAATTTGATTTTTTATTTTTGTAAACCAAGTGTGTGGCATTAGCCTTGTAAGTAATATTTTATTATGACGCCTTTGATGATGCCTTCTTCTAAGTCCATTAATTCCATATTTGCTAGTTTCTTGGTCATCTTTGTCATCTTGATATCCAACTTCTAGATATGTTTTTGAGTTTCGTCTAGACATAGAATAATTTCACGTCATTCCTCTTATGCTTCCATTAACACCTAGCCCATTATTGTCTTTATTTTCTTGTAAATGTTTACTATCTACATGTATTTGGTCTTCTCTATCCCTAGTGCCTTGTCTAGAACCGAATCACTACTACTTCATTTGATATGAATATGTGTTCTATCCTAGGCTTTCTCTTAACATTCTCAATTTCCTATTAAATCACAAAAGAAGTATTGTTGAATTAAACACAAGTGATTTCTTTATAGTGACCTAGACTTAGAGGTGGATGGTCTTGCATTATTACATTGAGCTCTTTTCTTACATGCTCCTTTTTCATAAGGCATAATTTCTCTATAGTAATCCAGAAAGAACTAAGAAAGAGATAGATGAAGGGAGCCAAGAACCCAACTTTATGTAAGATGAAAGACATGATTCCTGTGGAACGGACTACACCTCTAAACTTCATATGAAATTCTAAATCATGTTTCTAAGGTTTCCGATCATTGTGCCTTGACTAACCAAATCTTTCAAGAAAGAACAAGATAGGGGATTGAAAAAAAAAGTAAATGAGACATTGAGAAATAGACTAAGGATTGAGTTGAACAACTTGACTCCAATCCCAACTATTATATTATTTATTAATAACAATTGCAATTTGAGATATATAAAAATTATCAGACATATTTTTAAACAATAACACTATTATATTAATTATTAATAACAAGTACAATGTGAAACATGTGCACATTACAATGAAGACTACAAAATTAAGAGTGTTATTATATCATTTATTGATAACAAGTACAATTTGAAACATAGGCACAGCATCTCATAAATTTGGGACTTGTTTTAACAAGAATGTTTCCACTCATGCAAGTGTAACATGATAATGTAATAAGGTAGACTACTATTTATTTAGGAAATCGATATACTCCATAGTATGGTTGTACAATAGGAGGTACTACCCAAAGTCTAGTTTTATCCCATATTACCATCACAAGCACACCAATGCCAAATCCAATCCCTATTCCCAACCCTAATGCATATAATGATACTTTTTCATCCACATTAGACAATCAATCTCCTTTTCTTGTGCTATTTTCCTTTTCTCTATCATTATATGGTTGTATTGAATTGCATGTTTCCTTGCATGGTTGTAACTGATTATCATCCTTGCATGATCAGAATTGATCACAACATAGGCATTTATTATTTTGAAATGAAGTGGTATCAAAAGTGTCCAACTATGTTCCTTTTGGGATTGGTCCACAAAGTTTGTTACATGAAACATTCAACACTGCCAACTTGGATAATGTAGAGAGATATTGAGGAATGTCTCCACTCAAATTATTTTTAGACAAATCTAATTGTTCCAAAATAGATATCTTGCTTAGAGATGTAGGAATGTGCCCTTACAAACTATTTCCAGATAAATTCAGTAGCCATAGGCTACTCAAACTTCCCATCTCTTGAGGTATTTCTCCAAACAGATAATTATCACACAAGTAAAATATTGTGTATATCAATGACACATAAGTAAGAGTATACTCATGTGCTTTTATAACAATCCTTATATCCTCATATAGTGTATTACCACTCACCTGATTTTCTAAGATTTTGGATAGGGCACTACCAGTGACTTGATCTATTCTGAATCCTTTGTTTGGTGTATCATCACTGATGTGGGTAAGCTTGGATATTTTGAATCCATGGAGTTTCTCAAGATTTGATGGTATTTTTCCAGTAAGTTTATTGTTATATAAATCTAACAATTGCAACTTGGTAAGATTTGTAATCAATTGAGGAATGTTACCATAAATCTTATTATAACCAAGGTTTAACACTCTTAACTGGGAAAAAAATGAAAGATAATTAGGGAGCTCACTAGTTAATGCATTTTTACTTATATCCAATAGTCGAAGCCTAGTACAGTTGACCAAATATTTCGGAAAAGTCCCAGAAAAATTATTAGAATACACAAACAACACTTCCATGGACACTGAAATTAATATGTTCAGATCTCCACTGAGTAAGTTCTCTGACACTTTCAACCTCAGTAGAGCCTTGAAATTCTCTAAATATGCAGGTATCTTTCCATTCAACATGTTTCTAGACAAAATTAACTATTGTAGTGCAACACATTTGCCAATACCCTAAGGAATCTGTCCATCTAACTCATTTGCAGATAGATCTAATTTTTGAAGAGAGACTAAGCCACTAATACTTTCAGGAATAGTCCCAGAAATATTGGTATCAGCTATAGCAAGTTGAGTGAGGGTGTTTACCAAACCTATTCCATGAGAGATATGTCCTCTTAAATATTTAGAAAACAAAAACAAAATTTTCAGAGAGGAAAACCTTTCTATGGATTTCGGAATTTCCCTTGTGAAATTGTTAGTATCTAGGTAAAGTTGTTCAAGCTTTTGCAAATCGGCAAGTCTCTCAGGTATTCTGCCGCTTATCATGTTTGTACCAAGATTGAGGAAGGTCAACTTACTCAGATTGGAAATGGCTTGAGGAATGGAACCACTCAACCTACTCCAAGGTTTAGGTATGCTAACAAATACAAATTGCCAATGCCCTCAGGTATTCTACCACTTAGCATGTTTGCAGCAAGATTTAGGTAGGTCAAATTAATCATATTGGAAATGGCATGAGGAATGGGACCGCTGAACCTATCTACTCCAAGATTTAGGGACCCTAACTGATACAAATTGCTGATGGCTTCTGGTATGTGTTCACTGAATCTGTTGTCACCCAAATGTAGGTAGGTCAATTGACTCAAATTTCCAATCACGTCAGCTAGGCCACCAGTTAAATTGTTGGTATCTAAGGAGAGTCCTTTCAAATTATTCAAACTAGCAACACCCTTAGGTATTCTACCAGCTAGCCTGTTTGTATGAAGATATAGATTAGCCAACTGAGTCAAATTGCCAATATCTTGAGGTATGCATCAGTGAGCCTATTTCCACCCAGATATATGTGGGTCAACTGATTCAAATTTTAAATGGATTGAGGAATGCCACCAGTCAAATTATTGCCATCTAGGTAAAAAAATTTAAGCTCGCTCAAACTGGCAATGCCCTCAGGGATGGTGCCTTCCAATCATGCCCAAGGAAGAAATATTACAGACATTATAGCGTTTCTGCATTGAATCCTAGACCACAAGAAAATGTTATGTGAATTCTCAACCAGCCAATCTGACATCACTCCAAATGGATCCGATGTGATTGCCTTTCTGAAGTACAAGAGACCCTCCACGTCCATGGACTGAGAAGGTGAATCCTCCAGCTTACGTTCCTTGAAAAAAAATCATCGCCTGGCGTGTGGTCATACAAATGATCATCATATAAGCCATTTTCCCCATGAATGTAAGAGTTGGAATGATCATATGGCATCCCTCCAGAACTAACGGATGCCATAATTAAAGATAATGGTGTTATTTTGGTCACCATCATCACAAAGCACACCAAAGTCCTCATCATGGACATAACAACTTCCACCAACGTCATGAATGCCCTACCTTACTTGTGAGCTCTGTAAATATAGAAAGGAGTTTGGCAATCCTGATCTTCATTGCGCAGAAGCCCAACTAATCACGATCATGGGCAGCACTGTCAATGACTGATATTTCGTGACTATGAGGAATGCAACCTTAGCCTACACGCAATCGTGTTTAGTTGGGTCGTGCCATTAAATTTGCTGCAGAGGCTGTTGGTAGTATTTAGTGTTGGTTTAGGAACAGAGGATGAGAATGTTAACAATGGCAGGAGTAAGAATGTTGGCATGCACGGTACAGATTTAAGTCTTGGAGTACTCTGTAAGAAACCCATATAACATGTTTACTCCAAAATCATGATAACTTAGAAAATATCGTGCGATTGCTACTTGAGAAATCTTGAGCGAAACTACAACTCAAGAAGGTGGGATTTATCTAAATAATTTTTTTTTAAATATTTTTTAGTTTCCGTCAGAAGAGTGACGTTTAAGTTTCGTCGGAAGAGCGACGTTTTGTTTTCATTGGAAGAGTGATGGTATAAACGTAGGAAGAGAGTTTCTATATCAATCAGAAGAGCAACGCTAAATCCATCGGAAGTGTGACGCTTTAAACGTCCGAAGAGCTAACATCAGAATTGCGACATTATTTTGAAAACTTGATAAATGTTGGAAGACCGACAGTTATGTGTCGTCGAAAGACCAACAGTATGGATCGTTATGGAACGTCGAAAGACCAATAGTTATAGGTCGACGGAAGACCGACGGTTTAACTAACGTCAGATTAGCGACGATTTTGATAACATCGGTAGACTGACGGTTTAGCTAACGTCAGAATAGTGATGCCTTTGATGACGTCGAAATAGAAACGATTTGGATAACATCGGAAGAGCGATGGATGTCTGGAAACGTCGGAAAATGTGTCGCTCTTTCAACACTTTATTGAAGTTTCGAAATTGTGACGTAATGGCTAACCATGTTTTGCCCCTCCTCATAGTGTCACTCTTGGGACACCTATGTGTCGGAATAGCGACAATTTGGCCGTCTGAAATTGGGCCAAATGTGCTAGTGATGGATTGCTCAAGACTGGAAAAGCAATGACCTAGAATCAATTACTCCTAAAAACATGGACTTACTCCCCTCCCTTTACTATTCCCTAGCTACATTTAAACATCCCCTTCCTCACATTCTCAATTATTAGAGTCCTCTCCCTTTTGGATTTCTTAAATTAAATTTTGATGGAACCTCTAAGGGTAACCTAGGACTTAATAGTTTTAGTGGAGTTTTTAGAAATACTACAAGCCATATTCTCCACATATACATAGGATCTTTGGGAATAGAAATAAATAACACTATAGAGATATATGATTCAAAATATGGAAGTCTTATGATGGAAGGTATTTCATAACCCACAATTCAAATGGTCAAAAACAAATTCAAAATGGATCTCCACTTTCAAAAATATTTGGCAATTGGAAACTTGAAGGTGGTCTAGAGTGCATTTAGAAACTCCTTTCAATGTTTTTATCCACCATTCCCTTACATAATTGACCTTTAGGAAACAAAATAATAGAAAATTTAACAAATGAATGTCTCAATCATGATCCCACTCCTTTCAATCTTAGATAGAATGATCACATTCCAACTCCTCTAAGGTAGCATTACCTTTCAATTTATCTCAAATATAGTGCTTTTTCCCCATGACGGATGAACACTTTAGCTATCCCATGAATTAATTCTTCCATTCTGATGGTTCTTACAAAATTCTTGATTATTTTTCAACAATAAAAAAAATTATGGTGGCTTCCCTCGCAATTGTTAAGAATATTAATTAATTAATTTCAGGTATTATCAGTCATAAAAGCCAGGGCCTATGCATGCCAACCATGGTGATTTATTTACAACCATATCTTATAACATTTAGGATAATCATACTTTAGTTATGTTGTTAATATATGGTTAATTTTTTCTGAACTATTTAGGTTCACATATGTATTATTTCAACTTTGGTTTTTATTCAGTAATGGTATTTATTCTCTAAAATTTTACTACTCTAGTATACTACCATAATGGTCAATAGTTACTAAAAATTTATATTGGTCTACAATGAACAAGAATTGAAATAAGTGGATTACTATCATTGAATGTTTACATACCTTCAACATTGACCTCTGCAACAGCTACAACATACATCTTCAAACTGACCTCTACAACATCCACAACATAACATTTCCCATTTCTATTGCCTTGCAACATAACATTTTCCATTTCCTTCCATCATAAATTTTCATGCATCTTTAACAATAGCTCTTCACGCAAATAAACTCAATCATCATATGCACATAATCAACCTCACATCATAGCGCATGCAATCAGTCTCTAACAATGAAAATCACAATATATACACCCTCTAACAAGCAACACATACTCATATCCTTTGCACCATACCTTGCTATTCTACAAGGATAAGAAGCATGTCATCAATTTAAATTGTGCATGCATCAACTGTCCCTTTGTCATCACCCTTTTTTGCTCCTTTACCATCAATTGAAACTATGCCAATAAAAAATAAGATGAAACAACAAGCATACTAAACATCGTAGTGAAAGGGAATTTGGAGTCGGGGATTGGGCAAAGGTAGGTTTTGGAATACCTACTTTCACATGTAAATAAGAGCTGCAAAATCTTTATAACGTTAGACCATTCAGGCTTCAATATCTTCTGAGGGATTGCATGCTCCAATTAGGTTTTTGATGTTCTCCTTTTAGGAAGAAGTTAAGATCCACATTCTGCATCATTCGTTTATTGAACCACTTCTCACCCTCAGTAGGAAACCCCATAAATTATGTTATTGAATCTTCAGTGACTATAAACTCCATTCCTCTTATTTGAGCTATGCTGCCAACAAAAGAGTGAATAAAATCATAACACCAACACATATTGTAACCATCAAACCGTTGGAAAATCGTCTCTCGTCCTGCATTTTCGAATAAAGGTGCAACTTCATCATATACCTCGAACCATACTCCAAATAGTTAAAATAATCTCACATGGCCTAAATTTCCCATTGCTTAACTAAGAAAAATTGAGCACTGTGCCACATGCTATCAAAAACTTCTAACAATTTCATTGTCTGCTGCCAACCAGTCACCTAGGTTTGATGGAAATGGTTGATTTGCACACAATTCTAGTTTTAACCGTCCTTCTCTCCAAACACTTTTTAACATTTTGAAAACGCCTTAAATCATCACATCAAGTCATATCATAGGTTGAATTTCATCAAAAACTTTAAAAGCGTTTAAAATGCCCCAAGGGATAGTTATAAAAAAATTTTCAAAATTTTGTAGGCGCTATGAAAATATTTTGTAGTACCACCTATTGTTAACATCCAATTAGTGCATGACTTGGATAAAAAAATTTGGCATGACAAAAAAAACTTTCTTAACATGCATTTTTAACTCTTATCTCACCTTTTCACACCAAAATTTTACCTAGTCTTACACTAGAGCCCACTTTGCTTGAATGCAATGAAAGACAAGTTGTCTCTAATCATATCAACAAAGATCGAAGGGACAAAATATGAATTGATGTCCGAGAAATCTTGGTAGGAAAAGTTGTTGTGTTTTTTAGAGTTGGCTACCGCCACAAAACGAAGAGCCCAATAAATCGTTCTCTCTATATAAGATAACGTGAATGCTAAGTGAAATAGCAACCTTGTTATAAGCGCGAGACAATAGTAACCTGCACGCTGGTGGACTTAGGACGCACTTTCAGAGTCAATTTTGCAGGTGTTAGATAATATTGTCTTAAGTTGATATGGTTTGGCTGAATTGTTAATTGTCTTAAATGAGTCTCATCTTACTTTTCATTGTCTTAAGTGGCCATTGCCTTAAATATAAAGTTGTCTTAAATTATTTTTGTCTCAAACTGGTTTTGTCTTAAATATAAAGTTGCCTTAAAATATTTTTGTCTCAAATCTTAAATATAAAGTTTTGTCTTAAAATATTTTTATCTTAAATTGTTTTTGTCTCAAAATTTATATTTAAGACAATTCAATTGATATTAAATTTTAATGTAAAATAACTAAAACAAAAAGTAACTTTTTAAGACAAAAAATTTCTTTTGTTTTAAAAAAATGTCTTAAAAGTGCCCTTCATGTAGTAGTGATATTGAGAAAAAACAAAATGATACAAATGTTTTCTAGAATTTGAATTGGGGGAACAATGTAAATGGATTTAAATGAAACCCAAAAGAGTTATATCAATTGCAAGAAATCTTGAATGCCAAATAAATTTGGCATATACAAATAGGGTGTGGATAAATTCCAACCATTCAAGTAGGTTAATACTTCAAACATAAGTGTTTCTACTGCAAATACATATGTATGTATAACCAAGATACCAAATCAAAGTCTTAAGGATCAAAATATTTGTTATCTCTATACTGCATTCTTTGGCAACTACATTAAATAACCAAAAGGTGATGCAATTGGAGAAACCCCCAATTTAACAAAGATCCAAAATTCCACTGAGACCCTTTGGCAACTTTTGTTCATTGTCATCATAGAAGAGTAGCAAATTAATGCTACTCTTTCCTACTCTACTCCAACGTTTCCTTTGCAATATCCAGTACAGTTACTAATATAACATATTTACAACTCTCATATAGAAAATAAAAAACCTTAGAGATAGTTTTTTCTCTTAAAAAAGATTGGATATCTAAAAATAAATTATAAGTTTTTACAGAACTATAGAATGGATAACCATGATAAAATGGATAATAATGGTAAAAATTAAAGTTATTAAACTTTTTTAATAAATTTTGTTTGAAATTATAAAATATAAATATTTTAAATAGTGTTTTTGACTATATTAGTTATATTTACTCGTTGTGATAGTAATTATATAGCACCTGGCACTTCGATTTATTTTATTTGTCCCATATATTAGATTCATCACATCAGCTCCATTTCAAGAATATGGATGCGATTAGACTATCCCCTCTCAAGGCATGACTCTTAGTAGATTTTTCCTTGTTTCCCCATCATCCAGGCGTGTCTTAATGACTAAACTCTCAATCAATCCAGCTTCATATCAAAAACGAGCTGCGAAATTACATCCCCTCCGATTGACTCTTCTTTTGCTGTTCGCATATGTTTATTACGTAAGCCTGCGAAATTGTGGCTATCGCCCATTCAACTGGACGGCAATTTCTCTTATGAACGCAGGACATAAGTTTTTTTAATAAATTTTGTTTGAAATTGTTTTTTTAATCTTTTGAGGAGTAGAGTTTTCCTTCCTTTCCCATCATCCAGGCATAATGACTAAACTCTCAATTAATCCAGCTTCATCTCAAAAACCAGCTGCGAAATTATATCCCCCCGATTGACTTTGCCGCACATGTTTAGTATTTTTGCTATTCGCATATCTTTATTACGTAAGCCTGCGAAATTGTGGCTATCGCCCATTCAACTGGATGGCAATTTCTCTTATGAACGCAGGACATAATCAAAGTCGTGGGCATGTTTAGCAACTCTCCAAATTTACAAAACGAAGTCAATGATCTTTACCTTCCATGGATGCAAACATTCCGCGAATGGACTCAAACAGATATATGACTGTGGCAGGAAATAAATCAACTGTCACATTCAAAAGTAATCGTATAATTTACGGTTTCAGAGGTTAATTCTTTGACGAAAATAGATTTGAATGGAGTCAAATTAACAAGATATGTGTGTGGCAGGAAATAAATTAAGTCACATTGAAAAGTACTCTTAAGGTCGCTATAATTTATATTCTTTGACGAAAATGGATTTGAAATACTTATTTGCACGTTTTTTTTAACACATCTCACGATGCTATCTAGATTTTCTAAAAAGTCTTCGAATCGACTGAATATTTCAGACAGTATGTGGGATAGAGTGAAATATTGGAAAATGAAAAAGAAATGAATATCTTAGACCATTTTTCTATTGGATTTGATTGATTAAATTAGTGTAATTATGTAAATTAAGTTGTGGATAAATGTTAATAGGCATAATTTATAATCAAGAAATTAAACATATAATTAATTAATGATATAAATTAATAAAATATTAATTAATGATACAAGTTATATATGGAACAAGATTTTTAATCATAGAGATTTATCTATATTTTATTTTCTAGATTTTTAATTTGTAAATAAGTTTTGTCATAACATTATTATAAGTAAATACCTTGATTTTATATTAATATTATATCCAAAAAGCTACCACTCATTTTATAAATGACATTGGTTCATATAACATTTTTTTAATTAATCAATTTAATTAAAAAAAAAAATATTTTTTCTTTGAAAATAAATCTAACATTTAATTTCTATATATTATTAAAAATACTAAGATATTATTTGAAAATCAATCTAATAGTTATTAATAATTAAATTAAAATTCAAAATATTATTCCAAAATAAATTTCAGTAAAAAAAAACAACTAATTTATGTACCAGCAACAAAAACCACCTAGAATCAAGTTACCTTGTGTAATCATAACATACCAACCATCAAGCTTCAATGGGTGCACCATGCCATCAATATCATTCCAAAATAATATTTCAAAATAAACATAACTAGAATACAATCTTACTATCTTTATATAAATTACAAATTTCAAAAATATTTTACAATTAAATAAACCAGAGTAAGTTCAAACAATTAAACCATTGAATTGACTTCGTTGGTATCCCTGAAATATGCTGATCCAAAATCTGACTTCGTTCCTATCCCTGAAATATGCTGATCCAAAATCTGCAATCAGCTCAATACCACCTTTCTCTATTGGGCCTCAGTTTTCAAGACCAACTCCACGTGGCTGAGCGATTATTTGGAGATTGATAGATATGGGCTCCTCTATTTATCTTGAAGCCCTCCTTTGAGTCCCTGCATCATTCTATCGGCTGCTTGTTATCTATTCTAAATGGAGACCCAGCTGCCCAATTCAGAGGAAGTTGCAAAAATGGCAACGGAGAAAAACAGTCTACAACATGTGAAAATTGTTCACAGAAGCGTTAATCTGCAGGGAGTTCTTCACATGTACTCGGGCAATAGCGATGCCTGTTACGCCGAAAACTCCGACAGACAGAGGAATGTCTTCCAGGTATTGCAGCCTATCTTCGAGGCAGCCCTTCAGAAGCTTGCATTTCCTAAAGAAGGCCCTCTCAGAATTGCAGATCTCGGGTGTGCCACTGGTACAAACACGCTATCAGATGTTGATTTTGTTGTCAAGACACTCACAAATCTTTGTGGGAATGGCCATGGCTGGGGCTTAATGCCAGAGCTGCAGGCTTATTTCTCTGATTTGCCTTGCAATGACTTTAATGAGCTTTTCGGTCAGCTGGACCGGCGTGGCCATTATTCGTATTTTGTTGCGGGTGTACCCGGATCCTTTTACAACGTTCTGTTTCCGAGATCGGCCATTCATGTCTGTTTCTCTGTCATGGCACTTCATTGGCTTTCACAGGTGAGACAGTCATTATTGTTATATCAAATTGATTTGAATTGAATTTATTTTGTGTAATTTGAATTGAATCTATGAAGTAAAGATTAATTGGTTTGAGCGAAGTTTCTCTGTAAAAGAAATATTTTAGAATATCCACCTACAATCGTAATGATAAGTACACCACATCCTCTACTTTCATATAATAAACTACCTAGCAACAAACTAACGTCAACCTAGACACACAAAAAAATCTAGCCTAGGCCCGAAATATAATTAATATTAATAATATTATTATCGCAGGTGCCTGAAGCTGTTGTTATGAAGAGTTCGCCCTTATATAATAAGGGAAAAGTGTGGATCAACAGAGGCAGGCAGGATGTTGCAGAAGCTTATTCAAAGCAATCTGAAAAGGACCTCAACACTTTCTTCAACTGCAGAGCTCAGGAGATGGCACCAGGAGGGGTCCTTTTCTTGTGTATGATGGGGAGACCAGACACTTGGTCTCCTGCACAACAAGTTGCAGTAGGGGGTGAATTCTGTGGTCAGGACTTTGAAGATGCATGGGATGAATTGGTCACACAGGCAAGATTGTATACAACAAGTCTTAATTAATTCTTATCAAATCATTTATGATTAACAAGATGGATGTGTATACAGAGAATCCAGATACTAATGCATGAATCTGTTGGTGTATGTGATATTGAGTGCAGGGGATTATAGGTAGAGACTTGAGGGACTCTTTCAATCTTCCATGGTATTTTCCGAATGCAGATGAGCTTAGAAAGGCAGTTGGGAAGTGTGGAGCTTTTGAGATTGACAGCCTGCAAGTGTGCGAGGGGGTGCCGAGCATGCCCGAGGAGGATTTTGAGGAGTATATCAGGGATCCAAAGATGTTTGGGTGTATGAAATCCAATCTCGTGAAGAGCTTTGTGGGCAGTTTGGTTGAAGCCCACATTGGCAAGGAATGTACAGAGAGGTTTTTTCAGGTATTTTCAGAGAAAGCCACAGGACTTCTCCATAAAAATCCACCTTGTAGGTTGGTCACCTGCACTGTCGCCTCGCTTATTAGAAGTTAGTGCGTTGAACAGTTTGTGAACGGGATCCATTTGATTAGTGTGTTGAACAGTTGTGAACGGGATTAATTTGACACGATTGATTCATTTCATATTAATTTGTTGTGTTAAGTTTGGTTCAATTTTATTATTCTCTATTTTGGAAATATAAATTTTTAATTTAATTTTTATCAATTTAATTTAATTTAAATTTCAAATTAAATTTGCTAAAACCAAATCCAATCTATTATAACTTCTATATTGAGTACATCAAAAAAAACATAAAATTTCTATCATATTAAGATGCCAATTATATCAAGAATATGAGTATCCACATGTAACGGCAATAGCATGGTGTATGGTGATCAGGCAAATATAAGAAAGCAACAACCAACTAGGAAGTGATTGACTTTGACCAAATATGAAAGAATAATGTGGTATGTGTGTTTTCATCGCATGCCTTCTTCTTCTTCTTTTTTTCAAATTCGAATACTTACTAAAATTTAAGAGACTAAAAATTTAACAGATTCAACTTGCGATCTACGTTTAATGAAAATTTTAACCTCACCGTCCAATTTTGAATTCGAACTTATATTTTGTTTGAAGTTTTTTAATTATTATTATTTTTTTTTCTAATTTAACTTCAGCCCCTACTCGTTACCTTGGGAATTTATAATTTGATAGTGAAAGCGATGTTTTTTATATTATTATTTTTTAATTTATTTATTTCTATTATTATTATTTTTAATTAATTTATTTATTTTTGAATTTAAATTTATCTTAAAATTTATAATTTAATTAATTAATTTAACTTTAAATTTAATTTTATCTTAAAATTTACAATTGGATATATATATATATATATATATATATATATATATATATATATATATATATATATATTGCAAATAATAGTTAAATGTGTGAAACTTATTATTTTGTAAATTTTAAAGATATTATAAATTATGTTAGATCTAAGACTTTTGTGATACATAATGTAGATAAATGTTTTTTGGATTAATCACATACATCATTAGGATTAATCTTAATGATGTGATTAATGCAAAAGACATTTATCTATATCATAAATTAATTAATTATAGATTTCAGATATAACAAGGTTATTTAGGATTGTAATAGATTTGATTTTCTTTCATCATGATCGTCTAGTTATCTGGATATTTAACATTAATTGTTTGGGTTTCATATCTAAACTAATGATTAATTTTTGATCATTTGCACTACTGTAATCTCATTTAATAATTTATTTATTTTTTAATTTAACTTTATCTCAAAATTTATTATTCGATAGGGACATTGAAGTTTTTATATTTTTATTATCAGTAATGTTTAAATTAGTGAAATTTATCCCGGATGCGGGTGTACAGACAGACGTTTAACTCGATGGGACAGAGGTGCGGCAAGGTGAACCGACACCTGCCCACCCAGGACATGGCGGATATTTGGCCATTGTACGACGGATCGTTGCATTTACGTTTCGCAGATATCAACGACATTGTTTCAAGGGGTTCAGGACTTCACTTCATGCCCACCGCGCTGGTTTCTGCCCTTGCATGCTGGAGACCTCGGCTCACTTCAATGCTTCAGTTATGATGGGGGATTTTCGATGCGTGAGAGGGAAGGTTAAATGGCGGGGTGGAGATGGGCCTTCTGTGGAGTTGTCTCAGTCGCAACACGTCCGTTTCTATCTGGTCTTTGGTCTCAATTCTGCTTTCAATCTGTACTGTGTCGGTTTTACCATACCTGGTGTCTCGCGCTGCTTGGAGGGGGATTTTCTTTTGGAGTTGTGCTCTGGTCCTATAGTGGCGCTGCCTCCACTGGACTCTTGGCACTTTACTCGGGTATCAGGTTTCCTTTTTAAATGTATTCCCCTGCCATAGCTGTTGTTTGGTCTCAATTGGTCCCCCATATGCCTCGTTTGCGCCACAGAATGTGGAGCTGCAGAGGCGGCACCAGGGGTCGTCCTTCGAGCGCGCAGTCCAACCCTTCTTCAGTTTCGCCATCACTCTCCAGTGGTATGTTGGCTGGCCACTATCCTCGAACCTGTAGTGGGAGAGGGCTTTTTCCTGAATCTCGCCATTGCTGGAGTTCCCCTTCTCCCCAACCTCCGGCCACCTCACCTCCCTCCACTACTGGTTCCGCGTGCTTCACCTTCAACAGCACCCTAATTCGCCCAAGGATTACTGCTCTCTTTACGGTGGTCTTCCATGAGGAAGCCCAATTGGGGGAGTCTAGCGCACATTCAGCAGGACTTGGGGCGGACTTTGCCCAGACTTCAAACATGCCGATGGGGGTTGGCAGTGCGTCGATGCAGGTTCCGGAGGCTCCAGCTCGCATCATTCCAGATGTGGTTATGGCTCCAGCTGATCCGGGTCCCTCAGAATCCGAAGATGCTCTTGCCAGAGATTTGTTTGCTTCAGGTTGGTGTCGTATTATTGAAGAACTTCCAGATGACTAGTTTGCTTACTGTGAGGCTTTTTTCTTTCCCTGTGGCCCAAACTATTGGGCATGTTTCTGTGCAAACGGTTATGTGGATTTTTGGCTTCTTTTTGTACACTTTTGGTTCCATGAAAACTCAGGAAGATCACAACTTGCTCCCCTGCGTGGGTTTTGGCAAACTTTTTCAGACTGGTTTCCCTGTCAATGGGCAGCCTCCATATGTGATTTTCATGATAATTCTGCCTCCAAGGCAGTATTTTTGACTGCGGTCACGATGTAATATTATTCCCTTGTTAATAGATTAATCTTATTTAGAAAAAAAAAATTAGTGAAATTTATTATTTTATAAATTTTAAAGAAATTATAAATTAATTATTTATAATTGAGTGAAATTTAATAATCAATAACATGTGTTTGAACTTGTAAAAATTTAGAAGAGATAGAGTATGTATACTTCTATAAATTTCATTAATTAAATTGTTATGCAAAAAGACCTCTCTTATCCCGAAAAAAAATAGATCTCATACACTAATTTGGTTTCTAGCTTGATAAGGAGAGTAATTTTTTTTGTAACTTTTGTTGGTGAGACATGTTTGGGGGACTGAATTTCCGATCAATTCTATACACAAGAGCTTGCCAACATGCTTTTTGCCAATTGCGCTACCACCCACACAGACATAAAGAGAGTAATTTAAAACAATGCTTTTTTATTTTTTATAATTTTGATATAAAAAATTTTACAATTTTTTTTTTTTAAATATATATATATATATATATATATATATATATATTACTTAACTTAATTTAAAAATAAAAAAGACTTTAATTTAAAAATGAAATCAATGGTACGTGTCATGTTGTGAATTCAATGGGACATACAAGTAGAGTTATCAGCCCACAAATTCTATCCCACACAGACATTTAGGAGGAAATTTGTCTCATGGATGAAGAAATTTGTCATGAAAGGCAAGTAAATCTTGATCTAGATGTCATGGTTGTCATTGCATCTTGGCTCCAGAATACAATTTTTTTCATGAAAGGCAAGCAACTCTTGATTCAGATGTCATGGATGCCATTTCATCTTGGCCACCAAATACAAGAAATTCACGAAGTCGCCAAAATCTGTATATTAATATTATTGATTTATATTGGCTTCTCAAGTTGTTGCTAGGAAATTTTTTAGTTTATAGGAGAGAATTCCATGTCAATCTCCTCCCAGGCTAGATGAACCATAAATCTTATGCTTGATGTGGAAAGTCGACTAATCAATCTTAACATGGATTCTCCACCCAGGTCTCCAATTCCTCCACCAGGTTGAAGAATAATCTATCAACCTAGATAGTTCACGGTCATCCTAAGGCTCAGGTTTCTTGGGCTCGGGTTTCTTGATAGTTTTTTCTCAGGCCTTGCTATTCTAGTTTGCCCTCTAGGGTACAAATAAGATTCTGTTTGAGTCTTTCTTTTTTTTTCAATTTTCTTGTTGCCATAAAATTTGTAATTAAATAAGGCTACTCACTTTTTTTTTGGTTCCCCATGGTTGTGCAACAACTCTTTGGGTATTTGTTAGTCTTCGACACTTACTTAATTTTGTTAATTTTTGACTATATACTGTACTATTTCTAGTTTATTTTTCAAGAGTGCCTAGTTTATTTTTCAAGAGTGCAGGTCAAAGACATTGATTTTTCCATATCTAATGTTAATAATTGTTATTTTAATGCAAAAAAAACTTTAAAAATAAAACATTTTGAATAACGTAATTATTCCTTAAATTTAGTGATGATAATGATTTTAATATTAATCATATTTGAAGAATAGTCTCTCTGTTTTTAACTTTCAAGTAATTTAGTTGAAAATTTATATATATAGTAAATTAAATTTATTACCTATTAAAATGAGATTACATCATTGTTGAGCCAGTATTAAAAATTACCCACCTTAATATGACATACAGGAAACCAGAGTTGTTGGTTGGTATTAAACTTACAAAATTTCTACATAGAAAGCGAGGAAAAACTATAAAATAAACGACCCCTTAGCAACATAACCATAAACATAATATCCATATAGGAAACTAGAGTTGTTGGTTGGTATTAAACTTACAACTTTTCTACATAGAAAGCGAGGAAAAACTACAAAATAAAAGACTAGATAAAATAAAATCTCCCTTAGGAACATAACCATAAACATAATATCCAAATTAGGTGTCTGATGATTACAACAAAGGAGGATTCTTCACAATCGAACTAGGTGGCTTAAACTCACATTAAACATGTATCTCAATGTGAGTTAAGGAGCTTCTAATCAATCAAGAAAATCATGTTGTTTCCATTAATTACATTGAATATCATTGAGAAAGGATATAAAGTCATCCTTATCTTCTTGCTTTTCCTTTAAGGCTTGTTCCAGTAGAGCCTTTAACTGTCAATGTAGAGCAACCTAATGATATATTGAATCCTTATTCCCCTTGTATGACTAGGGCCAGGAAGCCAGTAGGACACCTACTCTAAAAGTTTTGAATAAGAATAAGCTTTCCAATCTTGTGTAGCTTAGGTCTCAAGTCTATTAACATCCACTTGAGTTCTATAAGAATTTTCTAAGCAATAAGTAGTTGTCACCTCATGTTCCTGTGACTGGGCACATGACCAATTATGTTGGCCACATCCACCAGCCCCACGACACCCACGCACATTCTCGCGAGGTAATGTGACCACCACAGGTAAATGACCAATACCATGATAGAGAAATAAGCCCCACCAGTCCCAAAATTCCCACTCCATCAACCACACTTTAGGGCTGAAAACTGAAATTCGAGGCTCAAGAAAAACTAACCCCCTCACAAAAAAATCTAGCCAAGGATGTTCTATCCCGCTACAAGCACACAAGGAATAACAAAATAGCAAACAATATTTATAAAATTTTGACTAATCCCATAGTCTAGACTATTCACTAGGAGGACAATTCCATAGTCCCCTCTGTAAATAAGTAGAAAAACTAGAGATACAATCCCTCTCCTTAGACAATAGAGACTTCCTAATTAGCGAAAACAAAACAAGAAAATACTGCCACATAGACCCTTTTGAGAAGGCTACACCATACCAGAGACAGAAAAAAAGAAATGAAAATTGAAATAATGGGAAAGATAAGAAAAATTACCCACTCGAATTCACGAATGAACATATAAACACAAAAACTTAGCATTGTCGATCCCAAGTTGCACCGAAATAAACTTTTCCTACTGTCCAAAGCACCAACTTGAACAATCATTGTGGAGCTTGAATCTACAAGCTTAACAACAACTCCAACACAGCTTGGAAAACATCTTCCAAGCCAATACAGAAAATAAAGGAACTACAACCACTATAAACCCCTACTGACACATTAGCTCTAACATGCCAGTTTAAAATAAGGTATTTGCATCTCCAAACCTCGAATTCTAGTTGATAAACACAGTAATATTCCCTTCCCGACTCTAGACATGGAAGTAAAATACCACCCGCACAAAATAAATTACACAATCAGGGTACATACTCCCCTCCTTCACTGCAAACCAAATATAAGAAATATCAAGAACGCAACTCACCATTAAATTACACAATTTACTTCACACACCTCATGTTTGGGGAGGGAAGGCAACACCACCCCCCTATTAATGATATTGAATTCAAAGTCCAAATGAGCATGAGGGAAGCTCTATAGAATAAAGTATGTCACTTCCATTAATAGTACCATCAATCACCCTATCATCAATCATGACAGGAAAATATTATTTTCTTTTTATGGGAGACTTGAAGGGATAAATAAGCATATATTCAATGGAATAACATCCAAAGAATATTTTTTATGGGAGAGAATAAAAAAATCCATCAATAAAACTATATTTCTCTCCTCATGAATTGCTCAAGACTCGAAAAGCAATGACCTAGAATCAATTATTCCTAAATACTTGGACTTACTCCCCTACCTTTACTATTCCCCAGCTACATTTAAACATCCCCTTCCTCACATTTTCAATTCTTTGAGTCCTCTCCCTTTTGGATTTGTTAAATTAAATTTTGATGGAACCTCTAAGGGTAACCTAGGACTAGATAGTTTTAGTAGAGTTTTTAGAAATACTACAAGTCATATTCTCCACATATACATAGGATCTTTGGGACTAGAAATAAATAACACTATAGAGCTATATGATTCAAAATATGGAAGTCTTATGATGGAAGGTGTTTCACAACCCACAATTCAAACAGTAAAAAAAAACTTCAAAATGGATCTCCACTTTCAAAAATATTTGGCAAATGGAAACTTGAAGGTGGTATAGAGTGAATTTAGAAACTCCTTTCAATGTTTCCATCCACCATTCTCTTACATAATTGACCTTTAGGAAACAAATTAATAGAAAGTTTAACAAATGAAGGTCTTAATAATGATCCCACTCCTCTCAATCTTAGATAGAATGATCACATTCCAACTCCTCTAAGTTAGCATTACCTTTGAATTTATCTCAAATATAGTGCTTTTTCCCATGAAGGATGAACACTTTAGCTATCCCATGAATTAATTCTTCTATTCTGATGGGTCTTACAAAATTCTTGATTATTTTTCAACAGTAACAAGTTTCTTGTGGCTTCCCTCGCGAGGATACTTTCCAGTTAAGAATATTTATCAATTCATTAATTATTTTAAGGCATTATCAGTCATGAAACCCAGAGCCTATGCATGCCAACCATGGTGATTTATTTACAACGATATGTTATAACATTTAGGATACTCATACTTGAGTTATGTTGTTAATATATGGTTAATTTTTTCTGAACTATCTAGGTTCGCATATGTATTATTTCAACTTTGGTTAGTATTCAGTAATGGTATTTATTCTCTAAAATTTACTACTCTAGTATACTACAGTAATGGCCAATATTAACTAAAAATTTATATTAGACTGTAATGAACAAGAACTAAACTAAGTGGAATACTATCAATGAATGTTCACATACCTTCAACATTGACCTCTGCAACTTCTGCAACATACCTCTTCAAATGACCTCTACAACATCTACAACATAACATTTCCCATTGCTATTTCCTTGCAACATAACATTTTCCATTTCCTTGCATCACAATTTTTCATGCATATTTAACAACACCTCTTCACGCAAATAAACTCAATCATAATATGCACATAATAAACCTCACATCACAACATATGCAATCCGTCTCTAACAAGAAAAATCACAACATATGCGCCCTCTAACAAGCAACACATACTCAGATCCTTTGCACAATACCTTGCTACTCTACAAGGATAAGAAGCATGTCATCAACTTCAATTGTGCATGCATCAACTGGCCCTTTTTCATCACTCTTTGTTTCTCCTTTACCATCAATTAAAACTATGCCAACAAAAAATAAGATGAAACAACAAGCATACTAAACATCGCAATGAAAGGGAATTTGAAGTCGGGAATTGGGTATTTGTGATACTACAACCATATAAACATATGTCCCTCAAGCAACGAAATAAGGAAAATAAATTATATGAGGTATTATGGCCCCTATATGGTGTTCTAAAGGATTGGAAGTATGCCTTAGAAATTGGAGTTACCTCTATTTTCACAAGGACATCCTGTCTTCCATGTTTCTTACTTAAGGAAGGTAATCCATGATAAGATCCTAGCCCAAACTCTTATACTAGAGATTAATGAAGAAGGGAAAATAACACTAGAACTAGAAATAGTTTTGGAAACAAGGACCAAGCAACTAAGAAATCAAGTAACTACTAAATACCTCATCAAATGGAAGAACCTGCTAGTGGAATAAGTGGCATGGGAAGATGATTTTTTCATACAAATACACCCACATATAGAAGTGTTGAGAACAACATTTTTTTGAAGAGGAGGGTCATATTAAGCCCTATATAAGCCCCACATTAACCCAAAAACCATTATTAAGCCCTAGATATTAAGTGATTACATTTCTATTATTATATTAGTATGTAGATTAGAACCCCTCATGGTCCCATTTTATTAGAATTATATCATTTGTCTCCTATATATATATATATATATATATATATATATATATTAAAGAGACCTAGTTTTATGGTGATCAGATATTGTCTTGTTTATTATATTTATTGTAAAAAGAGGTTTCTCACTCAAAGTGGACTGTAACATATATTTCCCACTCAAATTTAAAAATATATATACCAGGGACTTCTTATCAAGAAGTGTTAATCAAGGTGTGAGTTAACAGAGCATCAAATCACCATCTATCCAAGATCCCATGGACTAAAAAAAATATTTTATTTTATATGAATGTAAAATTATCTATTTAATTTATATAACTAATACAACAATATAAATTAAATAGTTGGCAAATGTGTATCATGATACATCTTACATTATCTAAATTTAAATAATAATAATAATAATAATAATAATAAATTAGAACTTTGACTTGTTTATTATTATTATTATTGAAAGAATTAATATATCAGTTATATATATATATATAATTACAAAATTCTTAATATTGGAGATTTTTGACTTGTAAATAGGCTTTGTTACAATACCATAACTTACTATTACCACTTAACATGGTCTAACTAATAAACAAAATGACATCTTTTGGGCTATTTTTCCTGGTTAATTTTAACCTAAATTACAATCTCACTTGCAATTGTTTTGTCAATTTTATATGAAAATATCATTTAATCTATTACTTAGATATACAACATGTGTAAAAATCCTTAAGTCATTTTCACATGACACATATTGGTATGACTTTTTTTTTAATAATTAATTTAATTAAAAGAAATGAAATTATAACTATTTTTTAAATAAATATCAATCTTTAATTTAAGTTTATTATCAAAACTATTTATTGATAGTTAAATTATAATTTTAAAAACTATATTTTAAAATTAATTTACTAAATAAAAAAATACATATGTTAAAGGAGAAATTTAGTACACCTTCTCCATAATATTCACATCATTTTATCATTATACCTTAATCATGATCGCTTACAGATTTAGATTTGCTTTCCATAGCTTTAGATTAGATTTGCTATCATATGGGATAATGCTAAGGGGTTGGAATTTTTAAACAGTTCAGCTAAATTTAACAGTTTTTATACTTAAAGATTTTGATGGTTTTGCAAAAATTTAATTGAATTTTATAAACAAATTATTTTATCACTAATTTATTGGTGAAATTTCATCTAGCTCAGAAAATATCATGCGGTTAAAAATTATTTCAAGGAGTTGTTTATCTAGCCAACGGAATCGCTGGGAAGGTAGTTTTTTTAGCTGGAATCCAGTAAAAAAATTCAAAAAAGCAGGTAGTTGGAGTGTTTGAATTGCATTTTTATAGTAAAAATGGATTCAGCATCATCAAAAACTATCCAAAACACTGAAGTTTAACGACTGTAAACAAGATTCTGATAAATCTTTATCCAAATTTATAAAATATTTAGTTGATTCTAATTTATTCGGTGAGTTGAGTTTTTTTTAAGACTACGGCTTTCAAAAATATGGATGCGATTAGACCATCCGCTGTCAAGGCGTCACACTTTCTTTCTCCAGAGTTGACTTAATGGTTGAACGCTCAATCCAGTTTCAGATAAAAAAACCAGATGCAAACTTACAGCCACCTCCGATTATTTCTATCCACACGGGGCGTAAGCCTACAAAATTGTAGCTACTGCCCATTCAAACCGACCCCTATTTCTTTTAATTTGTTTCATTTTGTCTTTCATGGTGTATTAATTTGTTTTCGATAAATAAATAAATAAAAATTATAATTTAACATTGGGAATATAATTTTTTTTTTTTTTTTATTTAAATTTATTTATCTGTAAAGTGATTAGTTGAGGTTTTATTATGAGTGTTGTTTAATAATTTACATTTTTCTTTTAGTTACTATTTTTTTGTTTTTGGTTATATTTCATTTTTATTTTTTTATTTTTTAGTATTTTCATTTTCATGAATTATAGTTTATTTTCTATATTTTCGATTTAAGATAACAAACTTTAAAGAGGAAGAAATAATTTAAAAAGATTCAATATATTTTTAAGCCCTAAAGCTTCATTATTTGAAAACAACTCTCTTACCTGCCCATGTGTACTATTGTTGATAGTCAGATGAATTTTTAGATAATTGAAGAATGCTCAACCATAGATAAAAAACAATTAAAAAAATAAAACATAACTAAAACCTTAATATGTAATATGCAGCATTATTATGCAATAGTCATCCTCCTTCCCAGGCTAATAGCCGCATTTGCTGCAGAGAAGGGGCAACTAGAACAATGATAAATCATTTGCTGCAAGGGGAGCGGTAGCTAGAACAACCAACAAGCTTGGTAGCTTGGTAGTTATTAGTCAGCCGTAGGTAGTTTTCAGATTTAATTTTAAATCTGTTTCTTTCATTCATCGTTCATCTATCTCTTCTGTTCTTTGTTTGTTCCAGAGAAGAAGTGAAGAAGGTTGTTGCGTCTGAGTGTTGAGGACTTCCACTAAAGTCAGAGAATTGAAGTGAACTATTGTTTGGTTTCGCAATTGCTACGTGTTAGGGCTACTGTTGGAAGGTTTCAAGCTGTCTGTCAGAGTAAGGTTTCTTTTCCAACTCCCTGCTTTTCTTTCTAAAGCTTCATATTTCCAGTTCCCCTTCCTGTAGGCCCATTCAGCTCGTGAGCCATGGAATTATTTTTATGGGATCTTGTTTTCTTTAGCATGGAAGCAGTCGGTGGTTATCCAACCTGAATCTCAGAAATTTTGTGCCCAAGTTTTCAAAGAACTAGAGGTTCTGGTTAGGAGGTTAGGGAACCTCTATGTCATTTACTGTTTTTGGAGGGAGGATTTCTCTTCTTAGGGGGAGCTGAATCCAACCAAGCAGAAGACTCTGTCATCTAGGCTGTGAATGCTCTAAGGCAGTGCAAGTTGGAGTAAATATCTCATGACATTTATGGTTGGTATGTAACATATCAAAATATTCTTAACCTTTAGTTCTTTTACCGATTTTTTACTTTCACAATCTTCAGATTTTGTTTACGAAGTTTTATGTCCCATTGAGTAGTATGCTTCCCTTTGTTGTGAGTAGTTTATGAAGTTTTATGTCCCATTGTGTAGCCTTCTTCTTAGATACAACAATGGAAGCTGGGGGAGTGTGCCATGCTGAAACTGGGAGAGGAAGGAATGAAATCTGATTTCTTTTTCCCCAAAATTTTATTTGAAAATGCCTTTAATTTGTTTTTCCAAGTCCCAGCCCATGGTTAGGTTATTTGTAACTATTTGTCTAATGACGGAAGACTCTGTCATCTGGGATGACTCTTTCATCTCAGCCTTTTCATTCTAGAGATATAGAAACCCTTACCTTCAATTAGATTATGTTTATCATCATTGATACAGATCCTCATTATAAACTTTTCTTGAGAATTATTATTCTCAAGCAAACTTTTCTTCATGCATATCCCTGTTATGACTACAAGTTGGGGAATTAGTCCATTTGTTAGGTTAAGGATTTTTTGGAACTCCATCTTTGGATAGTGTAGTTTCTTTTGATGTATTTTAGGATTTTCTTAACTTTAGGTTCTTTTATAGAGTTTTTACTTTCACAATATTTCTCTTCTCAGAAGGAGAGTTGAATCCAACCAGTCGAATCCAACCAGTCAAAAGACTCTGTGATCTGGGGTCTTTTGTCATCTCTCTTTCATCTCAACTTTTTCATTCCTGCTAATATACAACTGTGTTGAACTTGGGAAGCTTCGTGTAAGTGTATTTTCTAACCTAAAAAAACAATTATGAAAATATGCCTCCACTCTTTAAAAAAGTGTCGTGATCATCTTTTATTGTTAACTTACACAAATGCCAATTTTCAACTGCAATAAAGGAAGTAAGTGGAGATGGAGTTATCTTTATTCCCATAGGACAAATTAAAATATTTTAATAATCTTGGAGAGCAAAGTGAAATATCATACTTCAACTTTGGAACTCCGTCTTTGGTTAGCGTAGTTTCTTTTGATATATTTTAGGATTGTCATATTTTTTTTCATCTCAGCCTTTTCATTCTAGAGATATGGAAACCCTTACCTTCAATTAATTTATGTTAATTATAAATAAGTTAATCATTATTTATGAAGATCCTCTTTATAAATTTTTTTTGAGAATTATTATTCTCCAGCAAACTTTTCTTCATGCAGATCCCCGTTATGATTGCAGGTTGGGGAATTAGTCGATTTGCTAAGTTGAGGATTTTTTGGAACTCCATATTTGGATATTTGGATAATGTAGTTTCTTTTGATATATTGTAGGATTTTATTAACCTTGAGTTCTTTTACCGAGTTTTTACTTTCACAATATTTATTTTCTCAAAGGAAGAGTTGAATCCAACGAGGGGCTAACTCTTTCATCTCAGCCTTTTCATTTTTGTTAATATACAATTGTGTTGAACTTGGAGAGCTCCCCTGTTAGTCTATTTTCTAACCTACATAAAAAAAAATTATGAAAATATGCATCCACTCTTTAAAAAAGTGTGGTGTTCATCTTCTATTGTTAACTTACACGAATGTCAATTTTCAACTGCAGTAAAAGAGGTAAGTGGAGATGGAGTTATCTTTATTTGATGTATTTTAGGATTTTCTTAACCTTGGGTTCTTTTACCGAGTTTTTTTTGAGGTCAGTGGAGATGGAGTTATCTTTATTCCCATAGGGTAAATTAAAATATTTTAATACTGTTGGAGAGAAAAGTGAAATATCATACTTGAACTTTGGAACTCTGTCTTTGGATAGTGTAGCTTCTTTTGATGTATTTTAGGATTTTCATATTTTTTTAATCTTAAGTTCTTTTACCGAGTTTTTACTTTCACAATCTTCAGATTTTGTTTACAAAGTTTTAATCAATCACTATTTTTTTTATCATCTTGCATTTTCTTATATCATCTTTAAAGGTTCTGGTTAGGAAGTTAGGGAGCGTTTATATCATTTACTGTTTTTAAGGGAGGATTTCTCTTCTCAGAGGGGGAGCTAAATGCAAGAGCTGACTCTTTCATTTATGTCATTTACTGTTTTTGGAGGGAGAATTTCTCCTCAATTATGAGAATATGTATCCACTCTTTAAGAAAGTGTGGTGATCATCTTTTATTGTTAACTTACACAAATGTAAATTTTCAACTGCAATAAAGGAGGTAAGTGGACATGGAGTTATCTTTATTCCCATAGGGAAAATTGAAATATTTTAAAACTCTTGGAGAGCAAAGTGAAATATCATAACTTTGGAAATCCATTTTTGGATAGTGTAGTTTATTTTGATGTATTTTAGGATTTTCAAATTTTTTTTTACCCTGAGTTCTTTTACCTAGTTTTTACTTTCACAATCCTTAGATTTTGTTAACTAAGTTTAATCAATCACTATTTTTTTGGCATCTTGTTTACGAAGTTTAGTCAATCACTATTTTTTTTTTAGCATCTTGCATTTTCATAACATTTTCAGAGAATCTAGTTAGGAGGTTAGGGAGGGTCTATGTCATTTACTGTTTTTGGAGGGAGAGTTCTCTTCAGTTATGAAAATATGCATCCACTCTTTAAGAAAGTGGGGTGATCATATTTTATTGTTAACTTAGAGGAATGCCAATTTTAAACTACAGTAAAGGAGGTAAGTGGAGATGGAGTTATTTTTATTCTCATAGGAAAAATTGAAATATTTACGCCGTAGGCGTATTTATTGGAAAACAACTCCCCTGGCTGCCTCTATGTCATAATCTAAGCCATTCGATCTTTTGTTAGACGATTGGGTCATGCTTACTCATTGATTTGAATTAAATAACACCAACCGTGACCATTGTCATTCGCTCCAAGATTTGAAATTCGTTGTTATACGTGACAGTTGTCATTCGCTCCAAGATTTGAAATTCGTTGTTCATACATGCCAGTTGTCATTCGCTCCCATATTTGAAATTCGTTGTTCATACCTTTCCTAACTACATTCACTGAAGCGGAACAGAGCTGTGGTTTCACTTTCAGGGCATCTCCGTAGATCAATGAAGAGTCGCTGAGAACCACAATTTGATTATAAGGTTATGTTCTTCAAGCCTTTTCAAAGAAAATTTTTGAATGCTTTATAGATTCATGAACGACTGGCTTATTATTTTTAGTACTTAAATTCCAATTTTTTTTTTGGAAATGCAGGTTGGTACAGACCTTAAAGCTCCATTTAATGCTGGTATTGTGCATTCCACTAAAGTCTTTGATTTGGACATGGAAAATACCAACAAAGATCGCTTCGAGGATGGAGATAGCTTACGTCATGTTGGCCATTATAAGAAGTCTGAGAGTTTGATATTTGTGCTGGACAAATTTTCGAGCCTTACAGTCCAGTATTTGTATGCCCGAGATTTGAGATATTAATTAAAAAAATAGCAAGCTCTTATACTTTTCCCTTAGTTTTTTTCGTTGTTTTACCTATATGGCATCTGTAGAGCTCCACTACTTAGACTGAAGTGTTTTTCTGTCAAGAATTACAATATTCTTGTAAGATTATGGTGTATGTCACGCACGAGTGAGCCATTCTATGATTCAACAAGGTTTTAGATAGAATATTATTAAAGTTCAGTGTTTAGCGACCTGTAATCATTCTACGAGACTTGACGAGTTTGTAGAAAATTCTTTGGTTATGCCACCTCTCATCTGGCAAAGTTTGAGCTATGTTTTGCGAACAGTCCTGTTAAATTTCAGTGTTTAGTGACCTGTAAGCATTATGATAGACGCGATGAGTTTGTAGAAATTTTTTTGGCTGGACTTCTTAATAGATACATCTAGTAGCCTTTTAAGCTTTTTCTTTCTATTAGTTTCTTTTATGGGAGATTTGAAGTTCAAAACTACGAACTCACTTTTTTGAATGGATTTAGCTCTATATTTGCTGCAACGATTTCGCAAATAAATGAAAAATTTCCACACAACTGTTAAATAACATATACGCAACGTGCGGCTACTTTAAATTGATGTAGATTTTTCGACCTTTAATGGGGTAAAAATCCGGCGTTCAAATCTCATGCAGAGAGAAATTTTGACGACCTTCGCAGTAAATTAGCTTTAACCATTGAGAAAATAACCCTCAAACTTCTCGCATGTCATGTCACATGCTCCAACTAATTTTCTATAAGTCGTTATCTCTTAATGTGCGTTGGTAACTTAATATTCAACCTTTTTAATAATGGAAAGTAACATAAATATCTAATTTTTTTTTGTAAGTTTCGTAGCACCTTTCTATTATCAGAAATATTTAGGGCAGAGTGTCATACGAGAAAAAACAAATACAATGACCTCAACCTGCCCGTAGGAAACCAGGTCTGTCGGCCACCGCATCGAGTTATATGTAGACCAAAAACGAAATTGTCTTATCCTAATACTGACAGCATTTAGAGCTATATCATGTCCATAACATTTACAATTAAAACAAGTATTTAAGCTAACATAGCTAACAGAGTCCAAAATGAGAAAACACTGAAGTAGTTAACCAGAAAGATCCACAGAAACCTGAGCATGAGCAGTGGTACTTAACACCTGTGAACTGTTGTGAGTGAGTTGCAATTTTTTTTCAATATTACCAACCTTATCATTCAACTGAATCTGTACTTTGAGCATGGCATGCATATCCATCTTCATTTGTTGCATTTCAAACATAATAGAAGAGAAATCGCCTTTGCTGCAAACCCAAAGTGCAAGTACAGAGAAGACTGTGGCCAGAAGGAAGACCAAGAAAAGCTGAAACTGAGACTGAGCCCACTGCAATATATAAAGCCACCATCGAAACCATACCATTTCCAATTATGAGAGAACGATGACCATGCATGCAGTTGAAACCAAGCTCGGTAAACATATAGAACAGTTTCCCATAACGCACTGTACAAAGCCTAGAATGCATGCAAAGCAGAAGCAGTGTACCAAATTCTAGAAAAGGCCTGTAAAAAGGTTTAACATGAACAGTGGAAGAGGCAAGATTAACATGAACAGGGGAAGAGGCAAGACTGTCCACTATGAACCCAAACAAAAGGAACAAGCCCGACAAACGCTGTGGTGTAGGAGGGACTTGATAACCCTAAAGATAACAGAGCAGGAAGAGAGAGAAACAAACCTAATAAACCCACAAATCAGGGGGACTGCGGAAGTGAGGCTCAACATATATATAACCCAAATTCCCAGTCTGAAACCATAACCATTGAAGAAGGCCTGAAGAAAACAGAGGCCACATAGATAAAATAGAAAAACGAAAAGTGGGCATGGAAGGCAGAGTTGCCATTACATACCATGATATGCGGCAAAGAATTTGCGTTAATTCTGGCACTATGAAGTTTGGATTTGTCGCCTGCAATGGAGCGTTGATGCAAGGTCTGGACGAACAATGAATGGTAGTAACAATGAAACAGATAAGAAGACTATTCAACCATCGCACATAATCCTGTTTTAATGCGTCTGACAGACTATTAATGCGAAGAGCTAGCTGGCGCATGCAAATCAATAAACAGAGTGGAGAGTGACCGTTAGAGGACTACCATCATAATGGTATCGCACAAGGCTATAAGACATCCACAACGTGGATGCGCACGACTCGGATCAAACGTCAGGCATCCCGATCGGGGGTGAACAAGATCAATCTCGATCCACAATACACAGTAGAGGATATAATTCCAAAACCCAAGCCTAGTGAGAATCATTAATATCAAGATGTCTAGTGATATTCTTACAAGCCCAATTTGCCAAATAATCCGCTGCCTCATTCCCCTCCTGGCGAACATGAATGCAGATGACTGAACCAACTTGGCGAAGAAGATGACCAACATCTTCAACAAGTTTCGTTGTTCGCCAGCTCTTACTTATTTTCTGCCAAGGATTTCCTTGTTGTAGTTTTTTCAAAATACCAACTATCATTGCAGAGTCCCCCTCAACAACAAGTCTTTGGTAACCTTCCCGAATTGCAATAATTAAACCCTGTTTTAAAGCCATCAATTCAGCTTCATTATTAGTAACATATCCCATAGGATAAGAATAAATATGACATACCTTACTAAAAAAATCTCTGAATATACCACCGATCCCTACCTGTCTAGGATTCCCTTTAGAGGCCCCATCAAAATTTAATTTCATAAAACACAGTGGTGGAGGAATAAACTTCGACAGAATGGAATTCAAATTTGGTTGAACTTTCCGTAAGGAAGCATCAAGCATTTGAGAGGTAAGATTAATAGAAGCCAAGATTCGTGTCTCCATAGCTATGACAGGCCAATCATCATGTCCCCAGCATTCCACCAGAATTGTTTCCCTGATATTCTCAACAATAACATTCCAGAGTTGAGAAACTTGTCTTTCTACACCTCTGAAAATGCGTGAATTTCGCTCCTTCCATATTCCCCAAAGCAGAAATCCTAACGACAATCTCCAAGCCCTGTTAACCACCTCACTCTTATACCCGCCACTGCGCCAAGTGCAGATAGTAGTATTAACACTACTGATAACACGATCAATTCGGCCAAATAACACCACAAGTCGCTCCCAAATTTCATTACTAAAAGGGCAAGTGTTGAATAAATGTTCAATAGTTTCTTCATTTTGGCGACATAGGAAACAAAAAGGAGGACCCTGCAAACCTCTATGTTGCAAATGATCCCAGGTCAACGTACATTTATGACTTAAAAGCCACAGAAAATATTCAATCTTTCGCCAAAATTTTTCATTCCAGATTTTAGGCCAGATGGGTGCAGCAACATCTTGATTATTATTCGATTTAAGGAAATAGGCCTCGTTAATTGTGAACATACCTTTTGTCTGATATCCCCATCTTAAAATGTCCTCTCTAGTAGCTGTCATTATGGTTCGAGTTTGCAATTCTTTGGCTAAGTTTCTCCATTGGGCTGTATCAGGTGCACGAGGCCATTGATCCCGTGTTTTCCATACAGGCCATTGTCCATTAATCCAAGTATTCCAGTAATGTTGAATGAGTCTTGTATGAGTTAAATTTGTAAATAAGAAGATTTCTCCCAAATCCAATCTGCTAAATAATTTTTCACGCTGCTGCCAAGAGTCTTCCCAGAAAAGTGTTGTCTGCCCTCCACGCACTTCCCAAAAACTATGTTGACGAATGAGATCCCTGTTTGCCGCTGCTAAGTTCCAGATGTTTGAGCCTTTTGGAGCAAAATCTATTTTTAATTTTCCAACAACTGACGCAGGAATTTCGTACTTAATCTCCCAAATACGCTTCCAAAGGTCCGACCCCCCCTGTATCCATCTCCACCATAATTTGGCACCCATAACTTGATTTAAGATAAAAGGATCCGGGAGCCCAAGTCCCCCTATTATTTTTTATTTAACAAGTGTATCCCAAGATAATAATGCCCATTTTTTTTATTTTGCGCACCTTGCCAAAGGAATTTCTTAAAAATATTTACCAAAGTAGTACAGACTTTCTTAGGAGCAGCTCTTCCAGAAAGTTGATAGATGAGAATATCTTGCAGTACCGACATTAAAAAAATAACTTTGCTTGGCTCATTTAGTGCTCTCAGGGCCCAATTTTGCAAACGATTATGTAGGCTAGTAATCAAACTCTCCCAACTTGCCGAATTTAGTGAAGACAAATGCAATGGAAAAACCAAGTATTTCAAAGGCAGACGACCTATTTGAAAGCCAAGAGTATGCGCAATGAAGCGTTCAATAGGACCAGGGGTATTAAAAAAATAAATATTAGATTTATCATTATTAATCATGGTTCCCGAAGCTTCCATAAAAAGATTAAGGAATTGCAAAATAGAAAGGGCTGCCCTTAGTGAAACGTGAGAAAAAAGCATGATATCATCAACAAATTATTGATGAGAAAGTGTAAGATCTCGACCCCAAAGATTCAGCCCATTGAAACTATGATTAGCAATTTGGGCCTTAATTAAACGGCCAAGCCCTTCAACGGCAATGATAAACAGAAAAGGGGAAATGGTATCACCCTGGCGAAGACCTCTAGTTGCATTAAACGTGTGACTAGGAACTCCATTAACAAGAATGGAATAATTCGGAGTAGAAATACAGGAAAATAACCATTCCAGCCACCGCACATCAAAACTAAAAGAGAGTAATAATGCTTTCAAATAATCCCAGTTTAGCCGATCATAAGATTTCGAGAGGTCTAATTTTACCAAAATACCTTGTCGTTTCTGCTCTTTTAAAGAATGGATTGCCTCTTGGACTGTCACTATTCCATCCAAAATTTTCCTTCCCTTGACAAAACCTGTTTGCTCTAGGGAAATAATATCAAGAAGAATTGGTTTTAATCAATTTACCATGATAGTAGACAATATTTTGTATATAACATTACACAAAGCAATAAGACGGAAGCCTGCAGGAGTGTCCGTGTGAGTTTTCTTTGGAATCAAAGTGATAAAAGTGGAATTCAAGCTTGGGAAAACCTGCAGTGAACACCTAGATTCTTCAACCAATTCCCAAATATCATGACCAAGAAAAGACCAACAGGCCTGGTAAAATTCAGCTGTAAAACCATCAGGGCCAGGAGCTTTGAATTTAGGAAGATTTTTAATGACATCCTCCACCTCAGTAAAACTAATACTACGCTTTAATGCTAGATTTTGATCCCGAGATACTATAGTTGGAATATGCGTTGTAATGCGTCGAATAGCCTCTTCTCTGTTATTCACAGGTTCAGTTACTATAGATTTAAAATTTCGAACCAACAAGCCTTCCAATTCTTGATGCTTGAAAACTTTACTGCCATTCTCATCCTTGAGAGAGAAGTTTCTATTATGTTGTCATCGTTGAATCAGGGATTTGTGGAAGAAAGAGGTTTTTTTCTCTCCTTCCTTCAACCATTGCACCCGATATTTCTGCTTCCATAATATCTCTTCATGTTTCCATCGTTCTTCTAGTTCACTGAGAACAAGCCCTTCTTGTTCTGCAAGAAATGTCGTACGGCCATTAAAAATGATTTCCTGTTGAATCTGTTTCATTTGACCCTGGAGGATTTTCATAGAGTTCTGAATATTTCCAAAATGCGTTTTATTCCAAAGTTTGATTTCCTTCTTGATATATTTCAATTTTAACTGAAATGTATGCATGCGGTTCCTACCTTGAATCTGTGACGATTTCCACCAATGCTTTACTTTATCGAGAAATGTAGGGTCCCTTAACCAGAACCGTTCAAAACGAAAAGTATTAGTGTGGCACATCCTTGATATCCAAAGTTAGACTGATAGGCCAATGTTTAGAGCCTAAGGAAGGCAGAATAGAGGCTTCAAAATGCAGATCCATATTAATTAAATCTTTCGAAATTAAAAAACGATCAAGACGAGAGGCTATCTGATGCGCTTCACCTCGACAATTGTTCCAAGTATATATACCATTTACAGTAGGGATTTCAACCAAGTGAAGATCAGTTAGAAGGTCCCGAAATGACTCCATCTTCTGATCATGTCTTCGAATCCCTCCCTTCTTTTCACTTAGGTTTAAAATCAAATTAAAATCACCTCCTATTATCCAGTTATTCTCCTGATGTACTAATCGCAAAGCTCATATACTATCAATGAACTGTTTTTTCTCCCCCGGTAAATGAGGACCATATACTGCTGTGATCAATAGTTTTTCTTTAGTCCCTACAGGCCGAAAATAGCCAGAGAGACTACAGTGTAGACCAAACCAATCATTAGCAATGACTTCTTCATCTAGATTCCAAAGAATTGCAATTCCTCTCGTTGTACCTCAGGCATCTATGACCATCACTTCATAATGAGGATGAAAAGACTTTAGAATTGTATCAAAATGCTGCGCAAAAATCTTCGTTTCTTGAAGTAACAGAATTTGAGGTTTCTCCTATTTAATTTATCTTTTAAATATCTCTGTTTACCCAAGCTATTTAACCCTCGAATATTCCAAGAAAGAATTTTCATCATTATGGTTTAGGTAGTTTTTGAAATACCATTGTTAACAGCATGATCTTGCCTGTATTAATCAACATTTCACCAACTAATCGAATAGATTCTTGGAGTGTTTTCCTGCCTTTCTTCTTACCTGGTTTGGTTTGATGAGTTCCGACTTTATGCAAACTAGACTCTGGGCTGCTGACTGGTTTTTTAGTCTGTGCCGTTAAATAATGCTCAAAAGTTTGTTTATAGGGAGTCTTTTGATCATATGGAATAAACATGTCATCTAAATTCCTCCATTCATGAAGAAGTCGTTTCATAACCTGTTCCTCTGCACTGAGATCATCCTTAGGAGTTTCAATATCCATCGTCATATGTTCCTGCTCTTCAGCAATTCCATCAGTAGACTCAGAATTTTCAAGGGGTGCTTTACGTTTTATAGTAGATGTTTTGTCTATCTGCATCTCTGGGAGCGGAGGTTGAACATCAATCATATCCTTTGATGTTTGATCAAGCTGCACCTCTGAGGGCGAGGGTTGAATATCAATCTTATCCTTTGATGGATCCCCTTCTTCTTGTAATATCTCAAAAGGGTTATCTGAGGTGCAATACTTGTGACTTTTATTAGGAATAGGCTGCAGTCGAGAGCCCTTTTTTGTGGTAGCAGCAGAAACAAAACCTTCATCCTTGTCATGGTTTGCTTCTTCGTGAATTGAAATGTTGGCTGATTGAACCTCTGGATGATTTTGCGGACAGGATTTATACAAATGTCCATATTCATGACAGCGTCGACAGTGAAAAGGAATGTGCTCATAATCGAGGGTCTGTTGCCAAATCTTACCTTCATATTCAAGTTCAATCGTTTCTGGAAGAGGCTTTGAAATATTCATATAAACACAAATACGAGCAAAAGAAGTATATTTGCCTCGACATGTTATCTCCGCAATTTTAACAAAATTACCTAAATAATTACCAATCCCTTCTAGAATATCAGGGTCCCAAAAATCCATAGGTAAAGCAAATAAACGGACCCAAACAGGAGCTTCCAAAAATTGTTCCGCATCAGGATTGTAACATTCTTCCCACTACCTGATGAACAATCCTGCATTATTAAAAAAGTACGGCCCACCTTCAAATATGTGTTCTTTATCCAGTAAGTTAGTAAATATAACTGTAAAGAATCCACGGGGACCAAATTTCAGGTCAAGCTACTCTCATGGTTGCCATTTATTCTGAATCCATTTCAAAATATCTTTCTCCGTTGGCCATATGTCAATAAATTTACAGATTAAAGCTTGATATTTCATATAACAGTGGTAATCTTTTAATGTTTTAGGCGGTATAAAAAACCTGGGTTTTTTTTTGTGCCTGAGGAAAACACTGGCCTTTTGTCTTTGAATTCCATTCGGCTCCCAATACCGAGCTAGACCGCTGAGTACCACCCGCTTGCCGATTCAAACGACCATGTTCGCCCGCTACTACGTCTTTAAAGGAGGGGATCGGCCCCCTCCCGGGGCCGCCGCCATATACTAAAATTCCAAACGAGGTTGATCAGCCACCACCCTGCTGCCAGAGATGACGAATCGAACCCTCTGTCAATGACAGTTAATAGGGTTATCAACCTGCAACTTTCTTGGAGCCTGCGTCCTTTCTTGGAGCCTTTTTTTTTTATAAATATCTAATTTTTTAAATAATAATAAATTTTTGTATTAATATATTAAATTTCTTTTATTAAAGATAAATTGATATACAAATTTAATTGATAAACGATCTTTTTTTCTTTTAGTGTGCTGTGACTTAATATTCAACCTTTTTTTAATAATAGAATGTAATATAAATATCTATTTTTTTAATAATAATTAATCTTTACATTTTAAATAAATTTATATGTTATTTTATTTTATATTAATATTAATATATTGAATTTCTTTTATTAACGATAAATTGAAATATAATTTTTTTAATATAAAAGATAAGGGATTTTTCGAATTTAGTAATCTTATTATTTAATCATGTTCATTATATTCAATTAAAATTTAAAATATTAGATTTCTAATCTAAAACCATATATATATATATATATATATATATATTTACAGTGAAGCAACATTTTTTTAATTTAATATATTTAATTAATATAAATTTTAAGGTTATGCTTTTAATTTTGAAATATCTCCATAGATTCAAGGCCATTACAATTGTGGCTATTTCTAAATCACTCATGGCCTAATTGACTACATGTGTTTTGAGTTCACATGAAGCATAAGCAATAACCCCTCCATCTTGTATCATGACGAGGCCTAATCATGCTCATAATGCATCCATGCATATACAAAAGTCCTTGTCCATGTCGAGCTCCCTTAATATTAGGGAAGTGGCCAATGGATGTTTTAACTCATTAAATGCTCTCCTACAATATTTTTTCCATTCAAACGTAACCCTTTTTTTGGGGGTTTGAGAAATGCTCTCCTACAATCTTTTGGCCATTTAAACTTAACCTTTTTCTTTTGGAGTTTGAGATGGGATTAGATATCTAAGAGAATATTTTTACAAGCCTTTTATAATATCAAACCAACCACAAAAAGTTGTGTACTTTCAAGGATAGCTCACATGAAACTCTTGCTTATGATTTAAAACAACTGAATAGCACTTTGTTTACTAATTTGTATCTTCAATTTTTTTTTGAATTTATGTCTTATGGCATTTCCTTTGCAACAACTGGTGCAATTGCTAGTTTAATACTCTTGGAAAGAAAAGTTGAATATCATACTTGTACTTTGGAACTCCATCTTGGGATAGTGTAACTTCTTTTGTTGTATTTTAGGATTTTCATATTTTTTTACCTTGGGTTCTTTTACTGATATTTTACTTTCACAATCCTCAGATTTTGTTTACTAAGTTTTAATCAATTGCTATTATTTTTAGCATCTTGAATTTTCTTATATCATCTTCAGAGGTTCTGGTTAGAGCGTCTATGTCATTTACTATTTTTGGAGGGAGGATATCTCTTCAATTATGAAAATATGCATCCACTCTTTAAGAAAGTGTGGTGATCATCTTTTATTGTTAACTTACACTAATGTCAATTTTCAACTGCAGTAAAGGAGGTAAGTGGAGATGGAGTTATCCTTTGGATAGTGTAGTTTATTTTAATGTATTTTAGGATTGTCATATTTTTTTACCTTGGGTTCTTTACAGAGTTTTTACTTTCGCAATTCTTATATTTTTTTTGCTAATTTTTAATCAATCACTATTTTTTAGCATCTTGCATTTTCTTATATCATCTTCAGAGGTTCAGGTTAGGAGGTTAGGGAGTGTCTATGTCATTTACTGTTTTTGGAGGGGGAGCTAACCATATCATCTAGGTTGACTCTTTCATCTCAACCTTTTCATTCCTGCTAATATACAGCTGTGTTGAACTTGGGGAGCTCCCATGTCACTCTATTTTCTAACCTACAAAAGAAACACAATTATGAAAATTATGAAAATATGCATCCAGTCTTTAAGAAAGTGTGGTAATCATCTTTTATTGTTAACTTACACGAATGTTAATTTTTCAATTACAATAAAGGAGGTAAGTGGAGATGGTGTTATCTTTATTCCCATAGGGAAATTGAAATATTTTAACTCTTGGAGAGCAAAGTGAAATATCATATTTGAACTTTGGAACTCCATCTTTGGATAGTGTAGTTTCTTTTGATGTATTTTAGGATTTTCATTTTTATTTTTTATTTAATGGTTGGTATGCAACATATCAAAATTTTCTTAACCTTGAGTTCTTTTACCGAGTTTTTACTTTCACAATCCTTAGATTTTGTTTACTAAGTTTTATGTCCCATTGAGTAGTCTACCTCCCTTTGTGGTGAGTAGTTTGCTTTTCTTTGTGGTGAGAGGTGGTCGTTGTGGAGGACCTTTAGTGCTTCTTAGAAACAACACTAGAAGCTAGGGTGTGTGCCATGTCAAACCCAGAAGAGGAAGGAATGAAATCGCAGGAGTCTGAAGGCCTTTAGTGTTTATTGCACAGGGAGATGGAGGCATCAAGACTTTGATAAATTATTAGAAAACAATAACAAGTACTCTAATTTATGCAACAATCCCAATTCAATTGGGATTTTTCTAGTATGTGAATGATGAAGCTATATAGTTTTTACTTTCACAATATTTCTCTTCTCAAAAGGGGATCTGAATCCAACCACGCAGAAGACCCGGTCATCTGGGTTGACTCTTTCATCTCATCCTTTTCATTCCTGCTAATATACAACTGTGTTGAAATTGGGGAGCTCCCCTGTCAGTCAATTTTCTAACATACAAAATCAAAACAATTATGAAAATATGCATCCACTCTTTAAGAAAGTGTGGTGATCATCTTTTATTTTTAACTTACACGAATGTCAATTTTCAACTGCAGTAAAGGAGGTAAGTGGATATGGAGTTATCTTTCTTCCCATAGGGAAAATTAAAATATTTTAATACTCTTGGAGAGCTAAGTGAAATATCGTACTTAAACTTTGGAACTCCATCTTTGGATAGTGTAGTTTCTTTTGATGTATTTTAGGATTTTCACATTTTTTTTATCTTGGGTTCTTTTACCGAGTTTTTACTTGCACAATCCTCAGATTTTTTTTACCAAGTTTTAATCAATCACTATTTTTTTTAGCATCTTGCATTTTCTTATATCATCTTCAGAGGTTTTGGTTAGGAGGTTAGGGAGCGAGCGTCTATGTCATTTACTATTTTTGGAGGGAGGATTTCTCTTCCATTATGAAAATATTCATCTACTCTTCAAGAAACTGTGGTGATCATCTTTTATTGTTAACTTACACAAATGTCAATTTTCAACTGTAGTAAAGGAGGTAAGTGGAGATGGAGTTATCTTTATTCCCATAGGGAAAATTGAAATATTTTAATACTGTTGGAGAGCAAAGCCAAATATCATACTTGAACTCCAGTGTAGTTTCTTTTGATGTATTTTAGGATTTTCATATTTTTTTTACCTTGGGTTCTTTTACCGAGTTTTTATTTTCACAATCCTTAGATTTTTTTTTACTAAGTTTTAATCAATCACTATTTCTTTTTAGCATCTTGCATTTTCTTATATCATCTTCAAAGGTTGTCTATGTCATTTACTATTTTTGGAGGGAGGATGTCATTTACGTTCTTTTTAAGTTTTGTTTGCGTTCTTTTGAAGTTTTGTTTTTAATCAAGACTTCGATAAATTGTTTGAAAATAGAAGTACTCTAATTTCTGTAACAACCAAAATTCAATTGGGATTTTTCTAGTATGTGAATGAATGATGAAGCTATATAAATTTTATAGTTGTGTTGAAAGTTAGAAAACTACTCTAATTTCGGCAACAACCCCAATTCAATTGGGATTTTTTATGAAGCTATATAAATTGTATAGATGTGTTGAAAATTGGGGAGCTCCCTTGTCAGTCTATTTTCTCTTATGTCCAAATTGGTTCCTTGATTGTGTGTGATAAGCAATTTATAGGTGTAGTAAGTTAACAATTGAAGGAGGGGCACATAGACTTTCAATTTTGTTCTATATATGAGTAAAACTAGCATAAATACCATTGTTATTGTGTCTAATAATAGGGTTCAAATGTTTTCTTTTCTTATAATTCTCTATATGCTTACATTTAGACACAAGATCATTAATACTTTTAATAGAGACTTCTTCAGAAATATTTATAAAAAGAGAGATAGAAGTGATGTTTTCAGTACCTAGATCCCCAAGAGCTATTATTTGTTACACTTTACTCTCTTCTATGCTTCATAGATGTAGACTCTCTTAGCAAGAAAACATTATAGGAAATTTGAAATAGTCATTTATATTTCAATATTATAGTTGTGTTCATTAATTTTTTTCATTAAATTTCAATTTAGTTTTATTTTCTTATTTTTTACATTGTTTTATTTATTTAAAATTTGTATAACAAAAATATAAAAGAATTATATTCAACATTTTTTCCAAAAAATTTCAACATTTTCTAAGTTAAGCATTATTTTCAAAATTTCATTTTTTTTTGTGTTTCATGTGTTTTGGTGAAGATTTTTTCTTATTAGTGATACTTTGTGTTGATCTGTTTTGTTCAAACATGAAATATGATAATTTTTATTCAATTTGATTGGAAAGATATTTTTAATTAGAAAAATAGTAAAATTCACTTGTTTTTCATGCACTCTTATGCATGGATTACTTTTCATGTGGAGATGTGTTGATTTGTTTTGTTCAAACATGAAATATGATATTTTTAGCTAATCTCAATGGAAAGATATTTTTAGTTAGAAAAATAGTAAAATTCACTTTTTTTTCATGCACTATTATGCATGGATTATTTTTCATGTGGAGATGTTCTAGTGCAGTGAAAACATGAAATATGTTATTTTTAGCCAATTTGATTGGAAAGATATTTTTAATTAGAAAAATAGTAAAATTCACCTGTTTTTCATACACTCTTATGCATGGATTATTTTTTATGTGGAGATGTTCTAGTGCAGTGAATTATATGATGCGTCCTTATAACTCCAAGTCATAACTCTTTTTGTATAAATTTATTGAAATTCTATATCAATGGATTCATGTATCTAAATTTTGTCTAGTATATAGGAGTGTATATTGAAATTGAAAAACAAAATATAGGTAGATTAATAGATAGATTTAATTAGTGGTTTCATTTTTGCTATTCAATTCTCTTTTTATTAAATTATATAGTTTTTAACTTTTACTATTCATTTTATTTTTATTAGATTATATAAATTTTTATAAATATTAACTATCATAATTTTTTTTATTTCAAAGACAATCAACATTTATATCATTTATTTATTTATATTCAACATAATCATTAGTTTTAACTTAACTAAGATTTACCTAAGAATGATCCATAAATTTTATATATTATAATTTTCATTCATTTACAAAACTAACTATTCGAACAATAACTATAGCTTCATCCATGATTTTTTTTAAAACCTTTAGTTTTACATATATCAGTTTTTTCTTCACTCACAATCATTATTTTTTAACTTACATTTACCTATTAATGATCCGTTTTAGCTCCCTTTAACTTCTCTTGTATTTCTATAGGAATCGTAGCTACACATCTAACTCAAAACCACATATAAAAATTTTAAATTATTATTTTATCTCTGTTAAAATGACAACAAAACTTATTGAGAATGTTATTTCCTCAATGCTCTCGAGGAAAACTCATATTCAACAATTGCTACAAATAGTTGAACATGAGTGTATTACATCAATACAAAGTTCAAAGTACGATATCGCACTGCCATCTCTGATGGCACACATATGAAACACCTCATGTTTCCAATAAATTTCAATGACCTCGTTGAAGCAAGCTTGCTTCAAAAAGGTTTAATTATACATGTTAAAAGTTGGACTACTTCAACTATTGGTCCATCAATGTAAGTTTGTTACAAAATTCTTATTTAAACTTTACATATTTCCTTCATATGAATTTAAAATCTAACAATTTCTCTTATTACTATCATTTACCATGTAGGTCTATAACGCTACTAGACTTCGAAATTTGTACGACATCTGCACCATTAATTGGTATTCCAGAAAATTTGAGTATCGCGATCACTTATTAAGAAGAAACTTCGTCCTCATAGAACCAAAAACCTTCGTTGAAAAGGCACTACACACTTTCTAACATTCCTACTGCATCCATCACACCATTCCAAAGTCTGATCGAAGAAATAAACCGTTACCATTCAAACTGGTCCATAAAAGGATATGTTCAAAGAAAGACACCTCTTTGGCAATTTCAAAATCAATATGGACCTGGTAAAGTGTTTGGCTTCGACCTCTACGATACACAAGGTGGAGAAATACACATTACATGTTTCAACAATGTTGCCGATTATTTATTTGATAAAATCCAAGTTGGAAATATGTACATTGTCTCAAAAGGCAATGTGAAAATGGCTAATAAACAATACAACCACTTAAACAATGAGTGGGAAATTTTGTTAAATGCTACATCTACCATAGATCATGTTGCCAACGAAATAAGATCCAACCCAGCAGTGCATTTCAATATAAAATCAATCAATGATATCAAAACAACAAACGTCAACTCCATTGTTGATGTTATTGGTATTGTTACTAGCATTTCCAATCCATGCACCATACATAGAAAAGACAACTTAGAAGTTACGAAACAAATAGTAAATCTTCAAGACATGTCTGGATATAACATGGATGCAACCTTTTGGGGAGGTAATTTTGATGGAGTATCAAAATAAATTTCAAGCTTATGTGCTACAAGAAATAATCCCATCATAGCAATCAAGTCCACTCGTGTTGTTGAATTTAATGGAAAAATTGTCGATACTACAACAAGATCGATTATTCTTGTAGATCATGACATCGAAGAGGCTCATATGCTAAAGTCATGGTTTAGAAAAGAAGGTTCCACTAGAACTTCTACACCACTGAAAACAAGATATTCACCTTATTTTGGCCATCAACCCAAAAAAATAACAATTGTGGATATTTACAATATCGAGTCCTCAAAGATACCTGCATTTTACCAAGTCAAGGGAACAATAACAAAAATATGGATGGACAATTTTTACTACTTATCATGCCCATCTATTGTTTATAAGAAAAAATGCATAAAGAAAATTATTCCAAAAAATACAAGCACATGGTATTTCCCTAAATTCAACACTGAAGTAACTGACTGTGATTACAGATACTTACTAAAGATAGATGTACAAGATCACACTGGTCAGTTGGTTTCAACAGTTTCTTTCGAAGATGCAGCACCTACAATTCTTGGAGTTAATGCAAAGGACTTCTATTTTTTATCTAAGGATCCTAATGTAATAAAGGAAATTGTCTCCAAATCACTCTGGACAGATCACATCTTCACACTATCAGTGAAGACAAAAACATTAGAGATATACCATGCTTGAAATGTGTTATCATCAAATAAGAGAGCTTGCAATTCTCAACTGAATGCAACAACATCCTTCAATAAATCAATAAAATATTAATATCATAGATAAATATTGTTACAAGTACTCTTGCCTTAATACTAATTTCTATTATTTTAATTTAAAAATACATTTATAGACCATATTCTTTTGTATGTCTTTCCAAATATATATCTTATTCTTTATTCTGATATGTTTTCCAACACAACATCTAATTGTCTTAAATTTCATTTAAGGTAATTCACATTACTTTAACATTTTTGCCTGTTAACAAATCAAGCAACTTTACACATTACATATCCAATTATCTTCATGTACATCTCCAAAATACTTAAATATTCTCTCAAACATATCGTTATCAACATGTTACACATCTTATTATCTTCCTCTATAGCTACAAATTACTAAAATTTACTTTCAAACACATTTTTCTAATAATATGTTAACATAAATAAATTGTAAAATTCAATTTATTTTTTCCCCTTCCATACAATAACATGGTTGTTGTCTCTCCAACTAACATTGTCATTCCACCTCTCTTTCTTGTAGGTGCATTAACTTGTCAAAATGTATACTACTTCTAATGATGAACATGCGTGAAGACACTATGCAGCCAATAAAGAACAAATAAATGCACGTCGATGTGAGGTTTATCATGCTAAAAAATCCCTCAAAGATTCTCAAACAAACAAAAGGAAAAATAAAACTAAAAATTCATTGTCAAGAACATACGATGGAAATTCACTATTTCCATCAAACAATTCCCACTCCGAAAGAAATACTCTTTCCCAATTTTCAAGTCGTCCATCTCTTTAGAAAACCACTCTAACAAATTCATCCATATCTCATTCACCACCACCCTCCATTCCACATGCTTTCAACAACGTTCGCAATAATGATGCTCAAACAAATTCATCCATAGCTCATTCACCCCCTCCCTCCATTACACATGCTTTAAAAAATGTGCATACTAATGATGCACATCGTGAATTCCGTGCAAGAATTGATAAACTTGCACCTAAATCACCATGCTCCATTTTTCTTGACTCATATCCTGGAATCCATATCCGCATGTCAAACCAAATCTATTGTTCCTACAAATGCATGTCTGAAAAAAATTTCATCGTTTCTCATTATCAAACAATATGGACCCTGGTCCTCAACCACATGTCCTGGTTGCTCTTTCACAGATAGAATAAATGCTTATTTATAGGGTTAAACCCTATCCTCCAAGTAACACATACACGTGGTGGCCAATATAAATACACTGGCCACACAATTTTATTTCCGCAATACATTACAAAAATAACATCCATGTTGCCACGACTTGTTGAAGACTTGGATATTTTAATCGTTACTCGTCAAATTAATGACCATCAAGCTTATGATTGCATTGTAAGTAGACATCATGTTCTCGTCGCATTGGAATACAAATTAGAAAATTATCCTTACTATAAGAATGCTCGCATTGATAACAATGCATTAGCCTCCTTACCAGAACTCCCCACTGATATCTCCTCATCCCTTTATGATTCCAATGCCACAGATCCAACTACCCAACTATTAATCGAAACACCACTTTTCCCCACTGAAGATTCCGTAGACCGATACGCATACCATACATCATCATTCATTCCAACTATTCCTAATACAAATACAGAAATCCAAGAAATACGGAAATATTTACATGCATACAACCACCATTCTAATACTACAATTCAATGACCACCAATAGGCCTATCCCCAATCAATTAACACAACACAAAAGGTCTCCTCTCTATGGCTTTCCCAACCCTATTCCCCACAGGAGTTGCACTACCAAATCAACCAAGAATAAAGACAGTGAAGTTACATGAATACGCATTTCATCTTCTACATTACCACGATAACAGATTCGGAAAGCACCCTCGATTTCACTACTACATATAAAATCTCATGACACATCATCGCAATCAAGAAACAATCAAGAAACAACCTCCTTTTTTGTAAAAAAAAAAATCGGAGATGGATTCCCAACATCAATCCATGAATTGAACATCTGATTAGAACAATTTCCAGACGAAAAATTGGCAGAACAACTGACGTAGTTCGGTAGCTCTCTACGTGGCACAAGATATTTTTGGCACAAAGCTAAAAATGAACTGACAGACATGATATCTCAACTCGGCTACCCAACTTTCTTCTTCACATTAACTGAAACTGATAAAAAATGGCTTGATCTTCATGCAATCATGCCAGGAATTCCACCTCCTGATGTTGTAAATCAACACAAATGGAGGAATGATAACATTATCTCTAACCCCCACTTAACATCACTATATATGCACCGAAGATTCACAATATTTCGTGAAGTTATCTTGGAGAAACACTTGCAAACGAAAGAATACTGGTACAGGTATGCACTCTACCACATTATTTTCATAATTGTATATACTTCAAACTCCATCTAACTCAAAATTTCCTAACAAAAATACATCCTTCGCAAGTATGAATGGCAACATAGAGGATCAATGCACATACATGGCTTCCTCTGGATACAAAATGCACCTGATATGGAAACTCTTATTTGGGATAACACAGAAGCAGTTGATAGTACTAAACAATTCTTCAACAAATACATTTCAGCCTTGAACCCTCGGATTTCTACAGTTTCTAACCAATCCATTTCTCAAACAAATTTAGAATACCCTTGCTTATTTTCCACACCATATATTCTCAGAAAAAATCATTTTAATGATTATTTCCAACTCATCAATTGCATTGAGAGACACATAAAATGCACTGAAAACACATGCCTCAGAAAAATGCTCCTCATTTGAATGTCAATATAAAGCACCTTTGGAATTACATGCACATTCCTCCTTGTTCATTGACTCCAATGGCCAAAAGACATACACCCATACTCGCAATGATGATCGACTAAATACCCATAAACCTACCATCTTATCTATCTGGCGTGAAAATGTCGATTTCCAACCAGTTCTCCCAATCCATGCCATTCATAAATATATTATGAAATATGAATCCAAAGCAAAAAATAAATTTGAAACATTCCATGACATGTTACGTATAATTGTACTCACTTCACCTAACATCGACGCAACATCTGCATTTCAAAAACTCCTGGCAGAAACTCTTGTCTATCATGACATAGGAGCACAAGAAACCTGTCATATGATACAAAAATTACCATTAACATTATGTAGTCACTCCTTCTTCTGTTTAAATGTAAGCCAACAAATCTATATGCGCCTTCCACAAAAGAACACCACTACTCCTCCATCACCACACTTCATAGAACATACATCCATTGCACATCTGCCTTAGAATCCACATCACTTATAGAAATAGCACGGTCCTGGTCATATGATCCCCGTTGTAAGACAAACAAATGGAAACAAAGACCTGAACAAGAAATTCTTCGTATCATACCACGTTATTCCTCAATACCATCCACAACTGAATATTGCTATGCTTACTTCTGTAGAGTTGAACTTATGTGTTACAAACCATTTCGTATTATCGCCTGTGACATAGGAAACTCTACTGAATAATTTATCACAAACTAGCAAGCATTTCGCCCATTCTACCAACCTTGGCATCAACATCGCACACTATCTGATATCGATCCTCCTGCAAATGATAACTCAACTATTCATGAATTCCATCCTCCAAAAACCATGTACCTAAATGAATGGGAATTACTCTCTCAGTTGTATCCCACAAAAAAACTTCTCATAAATGACCTTGAAATGCTTGGGCTTCGTGGCTTTGATGACAACCATAACTGGTATCATACCACTATCCCATTACATCTCCAAGAAACAGTTCCACAATTCATTGAGAATAATCACTCTGTCCATCACATTATTCAAACAAATAAAGATATTTTGACGTACCTTAACTCATTATCTCCAATGCAAAAAAAAGCTTTGAATATTATTTGTACTCATTCAAGTAAGAAGGATATCTTACCTGCTCTACAAATGATAATACAAGGCACTGCTAGAACTCGGAAATCTCTTCTTATAAATTGCATCATATAAATGCTCATAGCACTTGTGGCTTGGAACCTTCACCGATCAAGCTCCTTGCTCCTACATGTGTTGAAGCATTCAACATACAAGCATAGACAATCCATGTCGCCCTCCACCTTCCAATAAAATATCTTATACCATTAGAAGGCAATACTCTTGTAAAATTCCAAGAAGAACTTAAGCATATCAAGTACATACTATTGGATGAAATGAGCTTCATTGGGCCTAAGCTTCTTAGCCAGATTGATGAACGTCTTGGAGAAGAATTTCCATTAAAGTGAAACTTTCCATTTGGCGGTTGTTCCATTATATTAGTTGGTGATCTTGGCCAGTTACCACTCGTCAAATACATACCACTATATGCATGCACAAGCCATGGAACCGCATTGTGGAACACATTCAACACAGTCATTGCATTGGAAAAAATATTTCGTCAACAAGGTGAGAACATTGCTCAAGTTACTTTTAGAAACATCCTCCAAAACATTAGAAGTTCAAATCCAACAATTGAGGACTACAAAATCCTTATGACGTGAATAGACTCTTTCTTGTCTGAAGATGAAGTACATTCTTTCCATGATTCTATGCAACTATTTCCAACAAATGCCCAAACATTCAATCATAACAAGAAAATGATAAAATCTTTAAACACTCCAGTTGCAAGATCCATCGTAGAAGATGAAAACACATATTATAACTTCTCTTCAGACGACGAGCAACTCAAGTGAATTGTCTACCACTGCAAAGGGAAAAAAGTAATGTTGACTTCCAACCTTTGGGTTTTGGTAGGGCTTGTTAATGGTTCCCTCGGGGAAATTATATCCATCTTCTACAAAGAATCAACTGCACCTCCACAACTTCCAACATTTGTCGTCGTTGAATTTCCCAAATACATCAGGCATGCTTGGGATGAAACAAACCCCACTCACTTGCCTATTCCAGCAATAAAAAGAAACAGACCTACGAAAATTCCACTAAAAATGGCTTGGGCATTAACTATACATAAATCTCAAGGTATGACTCTTCCAAAAGCAACGATAGACGTTGGAAAAACTGAAAGACAAGGCCTCACATTCACAACGATTTCAAGATTCCTTTCACTACAGAATATCCAAATTTTCCCTACATTCAATTTTGATCGTTTCATGAAAATGAAAGAGAACAAAAATATTGTTCGCAGAAAACAAGAAGAAGAACTTCTCCATTCAGTGTCTCCTACAGACAACCAACTCCATTACATATCTTAACATCTCCTAAAGGTTTTCACATATCATAAACTCAAAAATATTTTCATCACATATCATTTCTGCCTATTAACAATAATCTAATTTACTCATTATTAATAAATGGTTTAAAACATTACATTCCTAATATAATTCTTAACTATTTGCTTCTAAAATTTTCTATATTTTGAAACAGAACACATGGACTCAGTGATATCATAGCTACACAACTACTTCATTCCATATCTAACATCTCCTAAAGGTTTCCACATATTATCAACGAAAATATTTTGATCACACATCATTTCTACCTATTAACAATAACCTAATTTACTCATTATTAATACATGGTTGAAAATATTACATTCTTGATATACTCCTTAACTATTTGCTTCTAAAATTTTATTTGTTTTTAAACAGAACACATGGAATCCCTGATATCAAATCTACACAACTACTACATAGAAATATATACAACAATTCATGCATTATAGGACATACAAAAAAGATTCCTACTGGTACCAAATCCAAACGTGCCATTTTACAGACTTCGACCAACTATATAATTGTTACTTAAAATAAAATATATTATAAAACGTACAATCCACATACACGAACGAGATAAAATGAAAAAAATAAGAGCAGGATGGAAATCCAAAAATATGCATCTACAATTCTGAATAAATCTCCAGTGGTGTTCAGTTTTCCATCGATCAACCTACATCTTCGACTGAACGTTTTCAATTTCCCATATTACAGGTAACTTCAATTTCATTCAATACAATTTATTTATGATATAATTAACATACAACCTCATTATAGTCAATTTGAACAAGTTAATTTCCATTTTTCAAAAAAAAAAATCTTCTAATTTTTCAAAAAAACAATTGCTTTCGCAGGTTCCTTATTACTTCGGCATATCTCCTAACTCTTCGACAAGCTCAGAATCAATCATTTTGTTCATGATCTACTTGTAATATTTTACAAAAACTAACAATTTTATTGTAAAATATTAAAATGCAATATACATTTCAACCATTGCACACTCTTCAAATGTACATTTCAAACATTGTACATTCTTAAAATGTCATATAATAGAAAACTATTGCCATCAACTAACCTTTCCATTACATCTTGTACTTATTTCAACAATATAATTATGTATTATTTTCAGTGTCATATTAATATAGTAGTATAATACCTACTAATTAAAAACAACTTCAATAATTCATTTCAATATTTTTACATTTCCATATCTCAGAAAATAATATTGTTTTACAGGTCCATGTTATCTTCAACAAATTCTACCTTAACTTTCTTTTCAAATATGAAAATGAAATTTCTATTACAAACATTATATATATATATATATATATATATATATATATATATATATATATATATATATATATATATATATATATATATTAAGGACACATCAAATTAGTTACAGTTGATCTCTTTCTAACATCTTCCTTATGGTGTTTCCTTTGCAACATTAGGTGCAATTGCTAGTTTTAAATTTTTAGTTTTTATTACTTTTTAATTTGACTTACATTTTTTTGTCTTTTTCTATGGTTTTTATCTTTTCCTTTGTATTCCTTTCCAATAAGAAATGATTATACAATAAAGTTTCCATTTCAAGGAATATAATTAAATTAGTAAAAAATAATTCTAAAAATAAGAAATTAATAAAATTAAAACAAAATTTGAGTGTAATTTAATTTTGTTTCATTGTCTTATATATACACATTTCATTTTTCATTTTACTCAAATCTTAAAGACCTCTTGTCATTATTGTCTGCACTCAAATATCATATATTTGAAAAATGAAAACTTGTGAAGTTGAAGTTGGCAATGTGATTATTGTGTTAGTATTATTCAACATAGTTGTTATAGATGTTATAACTGATACAAGTGAGATTAATTTTAATTTTTATTTAGAACTAACATTTAATATATTCATATTTCTATTTATATATGGATGTTGGTTTAACATATTCATATTTTCATCTGTATTAATGAAGATTTAGATGTGTCATGGTGCGGTTATTTATATTTCATCGAAAATGTCTCCTCATCAACCATTCCAAAATTGTGAAGTAGTGCATTGCTGCAAAAAGTATCTTAATGGCATGTCATGCATTATAAATTACTCCAATATCAACTTCTTTTAATAGTATACGAACTACAGCTATGTATTGGGCGTTAATATAAGTATTATTATTAATTTATAGAATAATTATTTGTACAGTGATTTGTCTTCAAAGTAGTTTATTTAATAGAAAATTCTAGCTCTCATTTGAAAGATAGCATTGTGGACATTGACATTTCATGGGACATCCATGGGTTGATTTCATATTTTTCCAGCCATGTTCTTCATAATACATTATTGAAATTATGCATGATTTTTCAACTAAAACATTGTTGAAATTATGCATAGTTTTTCAACTGAAATTTCTATTTTAGTAGTATGGAATAGCAGGGTTTTAATTGCATAAATTCCAATCATCTATTTCCTCAAATATTTTTTATATTTTGCATGTGCTTTCAATTGCATAAATTCCAATCATCTATTTCCTCAAATATTTTTTATATTTTGCATGTGCTTTCAGCTAGAAATCATTGTTGAAAATTGTATGGGGCACATGGTGGGGACTTTTTCTAATGTCATTTGTTTCTCATCTTTATTGTTCTGGGATGTAGTATTATGTTATTTTCTTATACAAACAAGCATGGTTATCTTATTGGGTATTGAATCATTTTATGTTTTTATCTTGAAAATATTAAATAATTTGATATTTCTTTCTTGAGGGTGTTGATATTAGTAAAATGGATCTCATATTCATTGAGGATTCAACATTGAATTATATTATTTAAGAACATCATAGTATTTTCTGGCTAATATGTGTTTGTTCTCTAAATAAGTGAAATATTTGGTTTGTGACTCTAACATATTATTTTTGAAACAACATTACCAAAAAAAAAAAAATTGTACAAGAGAAACTACAAACAATAGTAGTTAACAACAATCTAGAGACTCTAGAAACAAGTTAACACAGATTTTTCTTGTATCTACCTATGAAAGTTCACTTTAATTTCTTAATTTTAATAATTTTTCTTCCCTTTAACTAAATCTCACTTCCTTTTTTCAGTTATTTTTTTAATAAATATTTTTCATACATTTATTTCACATTATCAAACTTTAAAAAAAAATACTCACAGTATTAGTAGCATGCTTACTTTTGTTGCAAGATGAGGTATATGCAATTTTAGTTATTTTTTTTTTAAATTTAATTTAGCTATATCTAAACTAAGCTAAAGGTACTAGCCATATATATATAATATATAAAATAAAATTTGGGTTTAAATATGATGAATTGAATGCTGTCATGTGGTGAATCCATTGGGGTCACGACTTGACATACCCTCATCCCAACATCCCTTACATATGTTATCCACTCGATGCACATTTATGGGACCTCGCCTTCCGAGAAAGGAGGTTGAGGCCCCTTGGAAAACTTGTTCTTTAAACATCCATGCAAATAGTGAGCACTCCAGTATATTCTTTGTCCCATGCCAATGGCTTAAGTTTTGCTTCCTCCTTCGTCATCTCCTCTTGTTCTTGTTCTTGCCCACCATGTGGATGGAATCTCACATGGTTTCTTGGGTGGGTTGCCTTCTATCCACGTTGGTAAGTTTCTACCTTTCGTTGTCGACTTTTTCCATTGGAGAAGGTTTGATCCTAAGCACAATGTTACTACAACCTGACTAGCAAACTATCACGATCTATCATGTCATGGTTGTTTCATGCAGATCCACTCCCATCTCAGTCTTATTCTATGCAATTAATTGCTTCCTTTGGTAGTCATGATGCATCAGAGAACTCAGTTTTGGTGTGGAATTATTGGTTGTGATGCTTATAACGGATCACATGCATGCTCATGAGCAAAGTCTTCAACCCTTAGCTTCCATGCTAGCATGCACCCAAAAATTCAAGAGGAAATTTATCTCATGAAAGAAGAAATTTTTCATGAAAGGAAAGCCACTCTCAATTTAAACATCATGGTTGACATTGCATCTTGGGTTCTCGATACAATATATTCACAAGGTTGCCAAAATAATTATATACATACTATTTATTTATATTGACATGTCAAGGTGCTACTAGGAAAAATTATGGTTGATAGGAGACATTCCCATGTCATTATCATGCACAACTCTAGATGAGCTTAAAGATCTTATGTTTGATGTGGAAGGTCAACTAACCAAGCTTAAAATGTGTTCTCCACCTAGCTCCCAATTCCTCCACCATGCAAAGTTGAGGAACATCCTATCAAACTAGATACTTCACTATAATCTTGATGCTTAGGTTCCTTATAGTTTTGTCTCCATCCTTGTTCTTCTAGCTGGCCCTTTAGACTATAAACGTGGTTTTCCTTGAGTCTTTGTTTAGTTTACTTTTCTTTTATCACAAACTTTGTAGTTCAATAAGGTTGCTCAGTTTGTCTCTTGTTGTTAATATCTCCCCTTGTGGGGTAGTAATGATTCAAGGTCTTTGTTAGTCTTGGACACTTAATTAATTTTGTTAACTTTTTACTCTATGTTTTACTATCTTTGATCTATTTTCCAAAGAGGCGGCCCAAAGACAATTTTTTCTATATACTATGTTAATAATTGTTATTTCAATGCAAAGACAACTTATAAAAAAATGAATAACATCATTGTTCTTTAATTTTAGTTTAATAATGATTCTAATATTAACGATGCTTTGAGGAATAGTATATTTTTTTAAACTTTCAAGTAATTTAAATGAAAAATAATATTTATATGTTATTTTCTCTTAACTCTAAAATGAATTTTATTTTAAAATTTTACACCAGGTTAAAAATATCTTATCTTTAATGATGTGCATTGCTTTTAATTTTAAAATTGTAAATTATAAAATAATTATAATTTTGTTAATTCTTTTTTCAAAATTTCATAATCATAAAAATAATTGAAATAATAAGAATATTAAAGAAGATTTTTTTCTTGAAAATATATTTTTTATTTTTTATTTTTTTTGTAAGCTTGGTGGGACTACATCTTCAACATGTCCAATATATCACCACGATCGGGGCAGGGAATTGAACCCAAGGACTGCCTCAATAGAGTGCACGATCACCATCTATCCAAGACCTCGTGGACTTAAAACTATAATTGTACTTGTGTATAATTATTTCATTTAGTTCGACTTTATAATTATTTAAAAAAAATGAAGCATACTTTTCATTTTTCATCAATCTCTATGATTGCGCTGAAAGGCGCTCTATAATTCAATATAGCAGGAGATGTGTGGGTGTAAATGTTTGTAAACATAAATATAAACTTTTTACAATTATATGTTAACTCACTTAAAAAATAATAAAAGGTTAAAAGTAATATAGAGCCCAGTATGGGGAGATGTTGTAGCTCAAGGGTGGAGAGAGAGTGTTTGTGATGGGGAGGAGAGAGAGAGAAGGATAGAGAGGAAGGAAGGGAGGTAGGAGGAGAAGTATAGAAGGAGAGAGGGAGGTAGATAGAGATGGAGATTAAGGGGGAGAGAGAAGGAGGAAATAACAAAGACATGGACATATAGAGGTAGGTAGAGAGGGAGTGAAAAGGGAGAGATGGAGAGAGAGTGAGGGAGAGAGGAGAAGAGGGAAGAGAGAGAGGAGAGGAGAGAGAGAGGGAAAGAATGGGAAGAGAGAGAATGAGACAAAGATGGAGGGGTATATAGGGGAGAGAGGGGGGAAGAGAGAAGGAAAGAAGCAGTGAGATAGTGATAGAGTCAAAGGGTGGAAAGAGAGAGACAGAGGGATGGTGGAGAGAGACAGAGGGAGGTGGGAGAGAAATGGAGAGAGAGGAAGGAAGAGAGCGATGACTTGAGGGGGAGAAGGAGAGAGGTATGGAGAGAGAGAGAGAGAGAGAGAGAGAGAGGGATGAACAAATACATAGATAGATATAGGTGGAGAGAGAGAAAATGACAAGGGAGAGATGGAGAGGCATTGAGAGAGAGAGGAGAGGAGGGAAGAGAGAGAGATAAGTAGAGAAGAGAGAGAGAGAGAGAGATGGGGAGACATAGGGAGGTGGGATAGAATGGGAGATAGAGGAGCTGAGAGAAATAATAAGATAGGGAGGGAGAGAGAAATGGAGTTGGAGGGGGAGAGAGAGTAAGGAAAGAAGAAAGACATAATGAGAGAAATGTGGAGAGATAGAGAGAAGGTGACAAAGGAGAGATAGAGAGGGGGGTAGAGAGGGAGGGAAGAAGAAATACATACAAAAAAATGTGGAGAGAGAGAGAGAGAGATAAGCAGAGACATTGAGAGATAGATAGATATGGAGAGAGTGTGTGTATTTTTGGGGGGGTGATATAGAGAGACAAAGAAGGAGAGATGAAGGGAGATAGATATATAGATGGAGGGGGGATATAAGGAAGAAGAGATATATAGAGAGAGGGATGAAGGGAGATATATATATATATATATATATATATATATATATATATATATATATATATATATATATATAGAGAGAGAGAGAGAGAGAGAGAGATGGTGTATGTACTTAGGGGGGGTGTTATAGAGAGAAAAAGAAGTAGAGATGGAGGGAGATATAAATATATATCGTACGGGTAGAGTGAGGGAAGAAGAGAGATATATAGAGAGGGAGAGAAGCACAAATAGAGAGAGAGATAGGTGAGAGAGGGAGGGGGAGAGAGAGAAGGAGAGAGCGAGGGAGATAGACACAAATATGAAGGGGAGAGAAAGAGGGAAAAAGAAAGAGACACATAGAGACAAACACAAATATTATATAGTATTATATAATATTGAAAATTATTAACCATAGAGAAAAAGGAAGAAAGAATTTTACAAAAGGTAAAAGAAGCTTGATTTAGAAATTTGTAAAGAGTTTGTCCACATGGAATTATATCATGCAAAGTTTTCAATAAGACCTTTAAGTTATAGTCCCATCAAATGTTCGAAAATTAGTTTTCTTTAATAATATTGAAAATAAAATATTTATTTTTCAAAATTAAACATTATAATTTTCATTGGCCATTGTTAAACTAATAGTGATCAAGAGACAAATCATGCATTGGCAGGGACTAATAATAATTCCATAACCATATTTAAATTTAATTATTAAACACATATAAACTTAATACTTACAATAAACTTACAATATAACAATATTCTTAACCATGGATATTCACCCCCAATTTACCATGAATATTATTAACTTTTAAATATGTTTTTTTACAATACCATGGATTTTCAATACCAGATGCCCAAAAACCACAACTCATTTCATAATAGAATTAAAATATAAAATAAAGTATACCTTACATATATCATTAATTACACAAAGTGACAATTCTCGATCATATGGATGGAGAGAGAGAAGGCGAGGGGAGAGAGAGAGAGAGAGGGAGGAGAGGAGAGGAAGGGAGAGAGAGAGATGGAGTTGGAGGTGTAGAGATAGGGAGGGAATAAAAAATACTTAGATAGATAGAGGTAGAGAGAGAGGTAGAGATAAGGGAGACATGGAGAGAAGAGAGGATGGAATACAAAGAGGAGAGGGGAGAGAGCGAGAGAAAAAGGGAAGAAAGAGAGGGAGACATAGATATGGAGGGGGAATAGAGGGGGGGGGGGGAGAGGGAAGGGGAGAGGGAGGTAGGTTGCAAAAAAGTTGGAGGGTAGAGAGAGAGAGAGAGAGAAGTGTGAGAGAGAGGGAGGAGAGGAGAGGAGGGAGAGAGGAAGGGAGAGAGAGATGGAGTTGGAGGGTTAGAGATAGGGAGGGAATAAAAAATACATAGATAGATAGAGGTAGAGATAGAGGTAGTGATAAGGGAGAGATGGAGAGAAGAGAGGATGGAAGACAAAGAGGAGAGGGGAGAGAGAGAGAAAAAAAGGGAAGAGAGAGAGGGATACATAGATATGGAGGGGTAATAGAGGGGGCGAGGGGGAAAGAGAGAAGGAGAGAGGGAGTTAGGTTGCAAAAAGGTTGGAGGGTAGAGAGAGAGAGAGAGAGAGAGAGAGAGAGAGAGAGAGAGAGATGGGAGGTGAGACAAAGGGAGGTGGGAGAGAAAGGGAGAGAGAGGAATTGAGAGAGATAAGGAGAGAAGGAGGGAGAGATATATGGAGTTGGATGGGGACAAATAGAGAGGGAAGAAAAAAAAACATATAGAGATAGAGGTGGAGAGAGAGGGAGCGACAAGGGAGAGATAGAGAGAGAGTGAGCGAGAGAGGAGAGGAGGGAAGAGAGAGAGAAGGAGAGGAGAGATATAGGGTGAGAAGGGAAAGAGAGAGAGAGGGATATATAGAGATGGAGGGGGGAGAGAAGGGGGATAGAAAGAAGGAGATAGGGAGGGATATAATGACAGAGTTGGAGGGGAGAGAGAGACAAAGAGAAAGAGAGAATGATGCGAGGGTAGATAGAGGGAAGTGGGAGAGAATGGGAGAGATAGGAAGGAAAAGAGAGAAGAATTGAGAGATAGAAGGAGAGATACAGGGAGAGATAGATGGATTTGGAGGGGGGAGAGAGAGGGAAGAAGAAAGACATAAATAGAGAAAGGTGGAGAGAGAGAGAGAGATAAAGAGAGAGGGAGAGAGGGTGACAAAGGAGATATGGAAAGAGAGTGAGGGTGATAGTAGACTATGTGGGAAGCGAGAGAGAGGGAGAGAAGTGGGATAGAGAAAGAGAGAGCTATGGAGAGAGAGTTTGTATGTTTGGGGGATGAGATAGTGAGACAAATATGCATACACAAAGGGAGATAGAGATATATATGGAGGGGGGAGAGAGGGAAGAAGAGAGATACAAAGAGAGGGAGGGAGGGAGAGATAGATATATATGGAGAGAGAGGGATATATAAATATATATGGTGAGGGTAGAGAGACGGAAGAAGAGGGAGAGGCACAAAGAGAGAGAAATAGGGGAGAGAGGAAGGGGTATAGAAAAGAAGAGAGGAAGGGAGACATACACAAATATGGAGGGGGAGATAAATAGGGAAGAAGGGATATATAAATATATATGGTGAGGGTAGAGAGACAGAAGAAGAGGGAGAGGCACAAAGAGAGAGAAATAGGGGAGAGAGGAAGGGGTATCGAAAAGAAGAGAGGAAGGGAGACATACACAAATATGGAGGGGGAGATAAATAGGGAAGAAGAAAGAGACACATGAAGACACATAATAATATTATATAGTATTATATAATATTGAACTTTATTAACTTTAGAGAAAGAGTAAGTAAGAATTTTACAAAAGGTAAAAGAAGTTGTATTTAGAAAGCCATAAATATTTGGGTTGTTTACTGAAATAGACAAATTGAGTTCAATGTAGATGTTGATTCTCGATCCTATTTGATTAATTTCACTTGATGCATTTATTTTAGTGTAGTTTTTTATTTCTAATCCTATTTTGTTTTTTGCTCTAGATGCATTGATTTCATTAGATGTTGATTTCTAATTCTATTTGATTTCTTGCACTAGATGCATTTATTTCAAAGTAGATGTTGATTTCTCATCCTATTTGATTGTTTGCACTAGATGCATTGATTTCAATGTATATGTTGATTTCTAATCCAATTCGATTGCTTGCACTAGATGCATTAATTTCAATTTATATGTTTATTTCTAATCCTATTTGATTGTTTCCACTACATGTAGATGTTGATTTCTAATTTGATGTAACTAGGTGTATGATTCACATTAAGTTCATGGTAATTAAATTAAAAGTGTGCAGTGATTTCAGTGTAAGCACAAAATTTTATCGATAGTGTGCATTGATTTATGTGTTACAGTAAATCAACAATAAATAAAATACATGAATTTTTATCATAAATAGAATGTTCATTTACCTAAAATGTTTGCTTCTTACAACTATAAACTATATGATTTAACTACATTCTTATTATTTCCATTTTCCATCATTCAACATTGTTAGTCACTTTCCATTCGAACGTGGTAATAGGAAACAACTACCATTGAAACTTACTTGGCGTTTAAGACTCCATAAGTCACAATGATTAACATTGGTGAAAGCTAATATTCATATTGGAGAACAAGAGATGCAAGGCATGCTGTTTACTACAATAGCTCAAGTTAAATATTTGAATGGTCTACAATTTCAACCTCCCTTTTCATATGATCAAGATGAAAAGATGACAAAACTAATAGGTGTGACAATAATAACAGTAGAAGAAAATAGTTTGAGAATGATCATAATGAAGACTATTTGTAATTGACTACATTCTTAGTATTCACATTTTATATGATTCAACATTGTTATATTTTCATTTTGTATTCAAAAAAATTATTTCATCATTCAAGTTATTAATCGTCTCTTGAGTAAATTTAAAATTAAAATGACCAGATTAATCTAGGCATTTTTAGCATATTTAAAATGATCAAAATGATTAGATGTTGGAAAATTTTGTGTGTCTGTGCACAAACGAAACCAACCTAGATCCATCTTAACTCTGGATCTATCAAGCATCGAGAGGGATCAAATCTCTATAGGTGCAAATCTCTTTTTTTAGTGCAAATTTTGAGGAAAGGTTTACACCTCAAAAGATTTGGTCCCTCTCGACGCTTGATAGATCTAGATTTAAGATGGAACTAGGCTGGTATTATAACATTAATTAACCTCAAAATATTTATAGAAATTAGTTCTCATTTTTTTTAATCTTTTTTTGTCGAGAGGTGCTCTTTAATTGAGTATGGTAGAGATGTTGTAATGACCTGTTAAACATTTTGACTCAGCCAATATATATATATATATATATATATATATATATATATATATATATATATATATATATATATATTGTTGGCCCATGGGGATTTGAACCTTGAAATTGTTTACATAATATTTCATATCATGGTGAACACCAATTGAACTGCCCCCAATGAATTAAAATAAAAAAGATAAAAAATAAAAATAAAAAACATACAATTCTCCATTCAAGTATAGTAGAGATGTTGCAATGTCCAATTTAAATTTCTGACTCGATCAAAATAAAATATAAATATAAATATAACTATAATTATAATTATAATTAATCATTAAACCAACCTAGATCCACATTAGCTTAGCTCGAGGTCTAATGAGTGTTGAAAGAGATTAAATATATCGAGATGCAAACCTCTTTTAGAGTGAAAAGAGATTTGATCCCTCCGAACACTAGATAAGTCCTGAATTAAAATAAATCCAAATTGATAATTAACATTAGAGTAATTTGTTTCTTAAAATTAATAATCATCACTTTAACTTTAACTCTTTCGATATTCAATAATATATATATATATATATATATATATATATATATATATATATATATATATATATATATATATATATATATATATATATATATATATATATATGAGAGGTTTTATCATTTTTTAATAAAAAATATAAAGTACTCTTACCGAAAGGGTAATAAAGTAATACTATATTTTTTAATTTAAAAATGAAATCAAATATCTTAATTTTATTAAGAATAAAATAATATATTTAAAATACTTGTATATTCTAAATTTAAGAAAGAAAATAAGGAATAATTTTATTATCTTAATAACTTTTAACTTTTAAAATGATTAAATAACAATTTCATTTCTTCCTCCCAACCACTCAAGATAACCACAATTAATAAGATTGGAATTTATTATTATTTAAAACACATTTTTAAATGCATAAATAAATTCAACCCTCTCTACTAAATTCTATGCTATTACACAACTAAAACATACAATTCTAAAAAATGTCTGCTAAATTTTAAGAAAAAGTATCGAGAAAACAACTTGAAAAAAAAATAAAAAAATAATAAAATAATATATTAATTAAATTACATTATTTTAAAAACCATATTAACATTACACACTTTGGAAGAAAATAAAATTATTAATATTATTTTTTATTGGAGGAAATAATAATTTAAAACAATTAATTAAATTATGAATTATAATAAGTATGATTCTGATTTAATAATAGCTATATATAATATTGTGTTGTTCACAATAATTTCTTTCATCCAACCTTCACATAAATAAAGGATTTAATAAATATCAATAACAAGTAGTATGATAGATTATAACAAGTATGATTTTATTCTAATAAATACTAGTATAGATCCATCTTAAGCACAAATTTAGCATGTCACTAGAGGGATAAAATCTCTTTAGTTGCCGAATACTTTTGGAATGAAAAAAAATAAAAATTGCATCCCTCTTATCCCTTACTAGATCTTAGTAACTCTATAGTCGTCCTCTCTCTTTATATATATATATATATATATATATATATATATATATATATATATATATATATATATATATATATATTTAATTTTTATTGTTTAAATTGTATTTTTGTATGCTATGTAGAGTACATAACTTAAACTTGTGATGTCCACCATTCACCTGAAACACTTCCTTTCCTATTGGGTTTAAATTTAGCCAAGGCAGACAGTTCACCTTCCTTTCATATGTACAATTTGGGGTTGAGATACCTCTTTTTTAAAGCTTGGATATCGTTGGCACTGAATATCTTTCTTTGTTTGGTGTTATATATAAGGGTCAAGGACCCGATATCTTTTTAAATCAATTGTATCTCCAGGTCGAGAGCCAGATATGTATCTAAAAATTTTGTATCTGGGGTCTCAAGCCCTATATGTTCCCAAATTATATATATATTGTAATTTTCATTGTTTAAATTGTATTTTTGTATGCTATGTAGAGTACATAACTTAAAATTGTGATTTCCATCATTCACTTGAAAAACTTTCTTTCTCGTAGGGTTTAAGTTTAACCAAGGCAGACACTTCACCTTCCTTTCATATGTAGAATTTGGGGTCGAGATACCTCTTCTTTAAAGCTTGGATATCGTTGGCACCGAATATCTTTCTTTGTTGGGTGTTATATATAAGGTTCAAGGAACCGATATCTTTTTAAATCAATTGTATCTAGGTCGAGAGCCGGATATGTATCTAAACATTTTGTATCTAGGGTCTCAAGCCCTAGATGTTCCCAGATTACTTAAGCACTTAATAAAATATAATATTATTACCTTGGTTTATGCACTTTCCACTGGGGCCCACAAACAAAGCATATGGTTCTCGATGACCTGACATTTAGAATATTTGAAAATGTAACACTTCTAAGAAGACCTAGATCATTTCCAACCTAGATATCTGGCTCGATTCGATGGTATGAAAAATTTAAAAAGAGACGCTTTTTGCAAAGAGTCAGATTTCTCCAAACTCGTATTTATACCCCAGAAAAATCTTCATTGGATATAACTAGAACCAATTTTTCTTTCGAGTTGTCTTTAGTGCGACTTTTTGAAGGTTTTTCTAGTGGACCTTTTCAGTCTAATTTCTCTAAAATCCGGCAGGAATTCATTGAAACCAGGAGTTTGATGGGTAATATTGCACAATCGAAGTGCCCTGGGATTTTTTAGGGTGTTGAATCCATATATACAGTAAAAAAACCAATTTAAATAACAGAAATCAAGGTTTCACCTTACATGTTTTCACCAGATTTCGACACGAAAAACTCCAAAAAGTCGCACTAAAGAAACTCCATTGTGCTTTAACAAAATGTGACCTAGTCAATTGTGGGTCCAATGTCGAATAAGTTTAATTTAGTGTTTGATCCCCTCATTGAAAATCCATAAATTTACACTCGCTTATTTATACTTTCTCCAAAAACGATTAAATTCTATTATGTGCTTAGAGCACAACATGCACAGAGGGGTTGAACAAAAATATAATCCATATACATATCCAACAATAAAAAGGGAAATAATAAATTCTCATATGGTAGCATAATTCCCTTCAACGCAAATATATTTCTTACTTTACACTCTTAAAACTCTCTAACTTTATTTATTTTTTCTATTATTCTATTTAATTACATATGAGACTCTTTGATAATAGAGTTTTCATTCAATTGTCAAGTTCTACTAGCACAATCAGTTGAGGATGGGTCTCGTCAGCAAGGATACCCAAAATCAAACCTCATGGGGGTGGTTGTGCCCTATGCTAGGGTGAGGAAACATGTTAAAAAAATCATTCAGCTAAGGGTTGGTGTGGCCTAGGCTAAGTGCGATCCCCAGGTGACTTTGGAGGCTTAGATGCCCCTATTTCTGTGGTCAAGCCTGGAGGGTCACAGACAACTTATATATATATATATATATAGTTTTCGTTCAATAAATATAAAAAACCAAATATGATTCCTATATTTTCTAATAGTGTCCTAATTATAATTTGATTTCCCCCTTTACATAGGAACTAAATGACACTTATCTAACTTCCTAACGAATTCTTTCCTTCTAGACTATATTAAATATTTAAAAATAAAATAGCTTAGGGGACCTTACTTCACTTGGAAAATAAATTAAGGAATTAACTCCCTTGGTAAATGAGGTTTTGACCTAACAAGTTCAAATGTTATTTTGACTTGTAAATGGTTTTGCATCAGAGTCTCAAGGCAGAAAATAATTGTTCATCGTCTCCTCAACATTGGTGCCATGCTTCATGATGTCTACTTTTTTCATCCATGTAGCACCTTCTACAGGTCATTGCTTCCATCTTACCAAATATTTTTTATACCATTTGCCTTTGGTTTTCTTAATTACTTTTTTTATCCAATATGTCTTCAATTTCCTTTTTAGCTGCTTTAGGAAATTATTTCTTCCACTTACTAGTTTGATCTTCATCACTTACAGGTACATTTGTTGTAACACTATCTTATACCTTAAAAGGATACAGAATTGTTACATTGAAAATTAGTGATATTCCAATGTCTTCTGGAAGTTCTATCTCGTAAGCATTTGAAGAAAATTTCCTCAAATTATTACATTGACCAATTTTTATTGAGCTTTAATTTGTTATATGTCCCTACAAGAAATATTTCCTTTCTCAAATATTCCATTACTAGTTCTCCAACTTTAAAATCCAAACTATCTCCTCTTTAGGTTCACTCTATGCTTATACTTGTTGTTTTTCTCTAGTAACTGCTACTTAACCCTTTCCTACAATTCTTGCATACTCACTACAAAATATTCACCTACTACACTTTTGAGCTCCTGATTTCCTAAGTTCCTTAATTCATACACTCCCGTGGGTGTATTCCATATAAAATTTGACTCATGGGCTCAACCCTGTACTCCTGTTAGGTGAATCATTGTAGGAATATTCAGCTTCGGATGCTCATTTTTCAAAATTCTTAGAATGTTTTCGAGACTTTTATTCACAACCTTAGTTTATCCATATATTTTGGGATAATAAGCTAAACTAAAATTTAAGTATGTGCTTAGTTTATTCTATAAGTTTCTCTGAAAGTGACCCACAAATTTCACATCCCTATCTAATATTATGCTTTTAGGAATCCATGTAACGTTACAATTTCTTTAAAGAAAAAATTTTCCCCACTAGTCGCATCAATTATTCGTGTACAAGAAATGAAATGTACCATTTTAGAAAAATTATCCACAACAAAAAAACATATTCATTAAGTTTTTGTGTACGAGGAAAACCCAAAACATTATCCATGTTGATAGAATCCCAAGTCCTGTTGGGAATTGGAAGTGGTTGGTACAATCCTGCATTCTAACTCCTATCTTTTGTCTGTTGACATATTATACATCTTTCCATAAATATTTTCACATTAGCTTGTCGCTGACCTATTGAGAAATCTAGGGCATAACAATTATAGTGTTCTTCTTCATCAAACAACTATCTATTAATAAACCATAAAGATACAAGAGACACAAAATGTAGGTGGTCATACAGGGCCAAAACCTGGGCCCACTTGATCGAAAAACTCAAAAAAATATTCTTCTTATAGAGACTTCAATTGACGAATACCAAGACCAAGACCCTTGACCTTTTTTCCTCTCCAAGACCAAGTCACAAAGCTTTCTTGATGAGATAATTCTTCCTTGATTCAATGATATTCAACCCTCTCTCTTTTCTTCTTCTAGGATACCCTTCATATTTTCATTCCATTGAAAAAAATTGAAACCCTTTCGACCCTAATTCAGAGAGCCCTAGATTCGGTCCTTCAAAATTTTTGACCTTCACCCTTCTTCGCTTGAGAGAGAGAGACTCACCTTCCTTAACTCGGCTAGAGGATATATTATACTTCTTCCAAATCCTCCTTCTCAAGATGACTGTAGTACTTGTAGTACCTCAAATATTCATCCAACAGGGATTTCTAACATGTCACACCTATGGAGACTATATTACCCAAAATCAGTCCCAAAACAATTCACTTTTCTTTGCCTTCTCTTCGTTGGTTATATGGCTCATTTTCCAATGATTTCTACACTTCTTATTATTTCAGACCTTGACCTAAATTCATATCTCCAAAATGAGGTTGAGTCGCCTATTTATAGTGGTTTCCCATGAAACAAAATCCTACATGACATGTATTTGAGCCGACATGTCCTTTTGATGTAGATCCTTTATTCCATCTTGAAGCCGACTTGAAGGAGATGCTTTAGCTTGGTCTTGGAGGGCCCTTTTATCCTTTGAATAACTCATACAAATATTTAACATTCCCAATAAGGGTCCTTCATACATGAAATTGACTCAATTTGACTTTATGACCAATCCTAAGAGCTCACAATGGGAGCCATTACTAAAAACAAAATTCCTTGCTCATGAAACCCATGAGACAAGAATTACAATAATAATTTTATTTTTCTTCTTTACATCAATTACATAAAATCACAATTACACATGTCATTATGAAGACTGAACCTAGTTACAATTTTCAACACTCCCCCTTAACTAGGGAGGTATTCATAATGGTACTTGGTCATTCTCAATCTGAAGAATTCTCATAAGAAGAGTCAGATTGGCAACCCAAATGTTTAGCATCATATCAACCAACATTGTCACATAGAAATGCCTTGACTAAAAACTCTATCTGATCCAGGTGGATATTGGTGGCCACTCATCGATTCCATTTGGACCCCCACCATCGGTTCTTTCAATTTTTCACTTTCAACACATCTTACTATTTTTAGCTAGTTTTTGGGTCCTGAACTTCCGGAACCGTTTTGAGGCCCTAAACGATGATTTTTTGGAAAACTGAGAGAAACATGAGTCCATGGACCGACGTTTCTCACCCAAAAAGTTGTACTTGATGCAGTCGTAGCTGCATTTTAACATATACTCATGGACTAGTGGGTTAGGACCCACATAACTTCCTTTATACATAGTGGAATATAAATATGTCGGAGGTGGTTTAAAATGCATACATGCGCAATCAAACAGTGATTACCTTAAACAGACTCACTTACCCATATCACTTTACATTTACGTGGAATCAGAGCTCTCGGGGTCCCAAAATATATCCTCCAATCACAACTCTTCGCATTTTCGCAATTTTACCGAATAACCTTAACAACAACTTATCCTTCCACAGATGCGAAACCGTGATGCAATCCCTACCGTCGATCTTCGCCGGATCCAACGGTCTTTGTCTCATCACAAAACACTTGCTCACAAATTTAAGGCTATATCGTTAAGACTTAAGCCTTATCATATGCGATGTGTGCTCGTGTGCTAGGCCGACACGTGGCTACTCCTTGTCGCATCATATCCTTCTTCCTCCTTGCATCGCATCGCAACCCATTTCACATTTCATGCGAACACTTAAATGGTATCCATTATAATTTGCGAAGTGCGATATTGCGCAAAGCTGACACGTGGCTCCCTCTCATCGCATCGCATCCTCCCGTTCTTATTGCGTCGCATCGCAAATTACCTTTTTTACCTTGCGAAATCCTTCACTCCTAAATACTTCAATCGCTGATGCAAAACTGTGCCCTGCTGACACGTGTCCATTTCGCACTTCCTCAACTCACCTTAACCGTTCATCTCTTGTCTTTGAATCTGCGATTTAATCATAACCATCCATTCACCTTCTCGCGGCTCTGCTTCACCTCCTCTGCCCGTACTCATCTCTACCGTCAAATCTTAAACCTTTCATTGTGCACTTCGATCCTTGCCGTTGGTTCCTCACTTGGAATTATTCTAAGTATTTATGTCCTTAGTCGATGTTCTCTTCTTTCAGATATCATTGTTCTGCGATACTGCTTCCTCCACGCTACTCCTTTTGTATTCTTATGGAGTCTTTCAATGCTATCTCTCTTGAGCTTTGTCCAGTCTACAAATGCACGGATCCCTCTTGAGCTTGTCCTTCATCTCTCATCCCTTGATCTCTGCCATAGCTTTGTCTATGTGAAGTTCACAGGAACTTCATCCTCTCGCTCAATCTCTCTAGGCATTAAATAAAATAACACACATATATAATAAAACATGAATGCAATGCTTATCTCGATGGGGAAATAAAACTAATGAGTTAGAACAGAGAGCCTGATCAAAATCCAAAACACCTGGAATTAATTTAAAAATGAAAATACACAGAGCCCAAGCCCTGGGATGGTTGATTTTACATTTATTCCCACTCTCTGTTCATCCCTCTTTCACACCTATTTCCCTCTCGTTCCCTCTCATTCTCTCTCTTTTTCTCTATGGAAGGCAGAACCCCACAATGGTGGATTTGGTTGTGTTTTATGCCTTTCCCAAAATCCCCATATGGTTGAGAAACTGTTATTTGGTTTCAGAACAGTTTATTCAACTAAATGTCTAACTAATCCTAATCTAACTATTCTTTTAACCTACAAATTACAATGGCTATGTTAGCCTAAATTAACTTTAAACAAAATACTGTAAAACTAAAATCTTCAAATTATTAGGACTACTAGTCCTCTTCCCAAGCCACAGCATGTGACCAGCTTGACACATTGTTGGCTCTACCTTGATTCTCTTGCATCAAACTCTCGAGGTAAAAGAATTCATGACCTCCTGGTCATGTGTCTTCACTGCTTGAATCTTCAAGGATCCCAAACTCTGTTCTGATGTTGTCCATAGGCTGCATTGTCTTCACCATTATTTAGCTGCAATCTTCTAGGCTTCCATACTTTGTACTGTAGTGCTCCACTGCTTCTACCTTCACTCCTCTTCACTCTCCAAAAAATTCCACAGTGGACTGCTTTCTCCATTTTGTTGTAACTCTTCTTAGGTATTTGCATTAACTCCCATAGTTCATCTATGGTTTCTTGAAATTCAATATTATGTTGTAATCTAATCTTATTTCTATTCCTCTAGCAACACATTCTACTACACTCTCTCCCAGATATTGCTGCAAATATTACTCTGGACATTTCCCGCCACCAAAACTTCCTGAATATCTCTGAAGATATCTCCTTCTACAACATCCCTCTTCTTTTCCTTGTTTGCAAATTTACTTTCAAAAGGTAAATTTCCTTATTCTCTGACTGCAGTAATATATTTATTCACTCTTTCCTGTATACTAGTTAACATAATTAAGTTTTGGAAACTAGTATCTATCTCTGTTTCAACTACAATTTGAAACGGTCCCATCTTATTGTCTGTAGTCTCTTTCTCTTTCTCAAATGCTTTCATCAAGCAACTTAGCCATTCACTAATTACTAGATTCCCTTCGAGTACCTCTTCAATATATTGTATTAAAGTTTCAACATAACTCTCTTCCTCTTCCTTGAAAACACTCCATTGTTGTCCTTCTTCTTCTTGACTAGTCCTAATAGTCAATTCAGCCTTTTCCGTTTTTGGGACTGACGTTCCTTTAGCTTGAGACATAACTGCCTCACTTTCACCTTTATGGATTTGTTCTTCCTTGTTACTATGAAAACCTCTTTGTGACACTGCTGCTTCATCTTTAACCAGAATAAAATTCTGATTCTCTATTTCTATGATAGTCCTAAATGTTCGTCCAACAATCTTCCTTTGGCTATTTAAGAAACCCAATTCCTCTTTGTCCTCATCAAGAACAAATTTCATCTCATGAGGCAGTTCTACTTCATATCCATTAAAGTTACTCCCTTCATTAAATAAGAAACTTATGAATTCCTTCTGTTGCAACAACTTAACTTGGTCTTCATCATAAAGATTCTATTAATCATACCTTGCTTGACAATTTTCTTCTTCATTATGGTTTTCTATATAAACTTCAGCTTTACTTGAGACAATTCCAAAAGATGGATTGTCTTCTACACAACTTGAAAACACATTCAAATTGTCAGCATTAAACTCACAAGACCCAGTGGTCTTATTTGATGACTCAATCACCAAATATTTCTCTTGTTGTTCTACGTCTCTTTCAGGACTCGGAAAGTCTTCACTAGTCTTCTTTTCAGCTTTCTCAAACATAACATATGAATGCTTGATATCATCTTTTTCCTCTTTATGTTCTTGGCGATCATCATAAGCCAATTCCTCCTTGTTTTTAGCTTTCACAGTAGGCTAGAAATCATTTCCTTCACTTAGCTATGCATGTGCATGTATATGAGACTCAACTATCTCATTTTCTTCTTAAACAGAATTCAGATTCTGTCCTCCTCCTTCATCCTTTATGACAACATCAAAAAAAATCCTTTCTTTACCGATTTCACTTGCAAACCTACAATAATCATTTGTTTCAAAACCATAAGGATCCATAGCCTCTCTTGCTGTCTCAAACATCAGCTCTTTCCATTGGTTCCCATCCTTCCAAAGATCCATGAAACCATCAACTGGTCTCATGTCTTCATCTTCATTACTACTATCACCAAGAATATACCCTTGCTCAGGTTCACATAAGTAAACCTCTTCCTCATCACACATCCTATGCTGTAACTCAACTCCTCTGAGTTCTTCTTCTAGCTAAATTATTGTGTCAGATCTCATCTTACTTTGTAACTAACTCCACTTGACTCTTTTCTTCTGCAGAATCCAATCATACCTTTGGTGTTCCATACTCCCTTGTATGAATTCTCTCAATACTTCTAGTTGCACTTTTATCTCAGCTAATTGTCTATCAAGTTTATTCTTACTTGATCTTTCATAATCTCCCTTAGAACCTTTACTATGACCATTAATAGCCATAGTCTTCTTTCCTTTATGAACTCCTCTTTGTTCATCATGGACCACAAACAATCCATCTATACAAGCTGACTTCATCAACCTGTCTGTAGATACCACACCAAGCTTTTCCATGTTTAGTATTTTACTGGCATCTCTATTGACTTCTTTCTTTTGATTGTGACTCCTCCTTGAGCCTTTCAGATAACCATCAATGGTCATCTCTTCTTGGAACTCCATTTCCTCATCACATGTTATGATCACTGCATATTCATTCTTCCCTCTTCATCTGTAGCCCGTGCATTTCCAATTTCTTCCTCATAATCCATCCACACCTCTGGTCTTCATCACTCCTTTATAGAAACTCCATCAATAGATCAATATGGGTTCTCATCTCAACTATTTCTCCCTTATATTTTTCATCAGTCATCTGCTTCCATATGCCATTGGTCTTGGCATCTTCCTTCTTCACTTTGTGGTTGCCCCCTGAACCTCTACTATGACTTTCAATAGTCATCTTCTTGAGTTCTTTCACCCTCTATGAGTTGCACTAGCCCCTGCAGTAATAGTTCCTCCTACTACAACTTACCTCACCAAGCTTTCTTTATGCTTGGTCTTTTGGTAAGTACAGGTCCTCAATCTAGAACCCTCCTTAATCACTCCTCTATGCTCCTTATAGGCTCACCCTCATAGCTTATCTTCACTTGATAACACTACTCTCCCCTTATATTTCAACCTCAGCTAAAATATTAGGTTCTAACCACAGTTCTTTTTTCTCCTAGAAACCCTTGATAGCTTCTGTCATCACTACCCTTAAAGGTTGTAATCTTCTTGCTGAGATGTTTCACTCTTGCTGCTACCTCTATTAAACTATTTTGATCCTCTTCTGAGTGTGAGCATCTACTTTTCAATTCTATAATCCAAAATAAAACTAAAACAAAACATTCTTACCTTATTTTTTGTGCTACTACTCATCCATGCTGCTATAAATATCATGATTTTTCATACGCCTTCAATCCACAGTCTTACCTCTTAAGGTTCACTCAATTAGAATCAATGAGCATTCTTTCTCAACTTTGCTTAGTTCAAATTCCTTCACACCGCCTCTCAGATCTTGTTGCTCTGATACTAATTGATGCAGCCGTAACTACATTTTAACATATACTTGTGGACTGTTGGGCTAGGACCCACATAACTTCCTTTATACACAGCGGAATATAAATATGTCAAAGGTGTTTTAACATACATACATGTGCAATCAAACATCTATTACCTTAAACAGGTCACACTTACCCATATCACTTTACATTTACGTGGAACCGGAGCTCTCGAGGTCCCACAATATATCCTCCAATCACAACTCTTCGCATTTTCGAAGTTTACCGAATAAAATTAACATCAAGTTATCCTTCTGCCGATGCGAAATCGTGACACAATCCCTACCGTCGATCTTCGGCGGATCCAACGGTCTTTGTCTCATCGCAAAACACTTACCTGCAGCTTCAAGGTTATACTGTTAAGAGTTAAACCTTATGATATGCGATGTGTGCTCGTGCGCCAGGCCGACACATGGCTCCTCCATGTCGCATCGCATCCTTCTTCCTCTTTGCATCGCATCGCAACCCATTTAACATTTCGTGCTAACACTTAAACGATATCCGCTATAATTTTCGAAGTTTGCTATTGCGCAAAGCCGACACGTGGCTCCCTCTCATCACATCACATCCTCCCGTTCTTATTGTGTTGCATTGAAAATTACCTTGTTTACCTTGCAAAATAATTAACTCCTAAATACTTCAATCGTCGATGCGAAACGGCACCCTGCCGATACGTGTCCATTTCACACTTCCTCAACTCACCTTAACCATTCATCTCTTTTCTTCGAATCTGCGATTTAATCACAATCGTCCATTCACCTTCTTGTGCCTCTGCTTCACCTCATCTACCTGTACTCATCTCTACCGTCAAACCTTAAACCTTTCGTTCTGTGCTTTGATCCGTGTCGTTGGTTCCTCACTTGGAATTCTTCTACGTATTTATGTCCTTAGTTGATGTGCTCTTCTTTCAGCTATCGCCATTCTGCAATACTGCCTCCTCCACGCTACTCCTTTTGTCTTCTTATGGAATCTTTCAATTTTATCTCTACTGAGCTTTGTCTAGTCTGCAAACGTGCGGATCCCTCCTAAGCTTGTCCTTCATCTCTCAATCCTCGATATCTTCCATAAATTTTTCTATTTGAAGTTCACAGGAACTTCATCCTCTCGCTCAATCTGTCTAGGAATTAATAGAAAAAACATGCATATATAATAACACATGAATGCAATGCCTTATTTCAATAGGTTAATAAAACTAACGAGTTAGAACAGAGAGCCCGATAAAAATAAAAAACACTTGGAATTAATTTAAAAATTAAAATACACAGAGCCGAAGCCCTGGGATGGTTGGTTTTACATTTATTCCTACTCTTTTTTCATCCCTATTTCACAAGTCCCATTTCCCTCTCATTCTCTCTCTTTTTCTCTATTGAAGGCAGAACCTCACAATGGTGGATTTGGTTTTGTTTGATGCCTTTCCCAAAATCCCCATGTGGTTGAGAAAATTTTATTCAGTTTTAGAACAGTTTATTCAACTAAATGTCTAACTAATTTTTAATCTAACTATTCTTTTAATCTACAGATTACAATGGCTATGTTAGCCCAAATTAACTTTAAACAAAATACTTTAAAACTAAAGTCTTAAAATTATTAGTACTGCTAGTCCTCTTCCCAAGCCACAACATGTGACTAGATTTTCACATTGTTGGCTCTACCTTAATATTCCTGCATCAGTACTCCTCAGATAGTTATTTCTAATGAGGTAATATGTGCATAAAACGGAGATTGTATGCCAAAGTTACGTCCCCAGGAAGTTGAAACACCCAGGGAGAGATCTTTGTGTCTGCAAACAGTGCCGCCTTTCGTACAACATCAAGCTATTCACGAATGAGGTATTGTGTGATGTTGCTCCTCTTGATGTAGCTGATGTATTATTGGGCCAACCATACTTGTGGATGCAACATGTTGTGTATGAGTCTAGGCCTCGTGCTGTTATTATTACTTTGGGAAATAACTTGTACAAGATACCAGAGGTAGTACCGCCTCCTTTCATCTCTTTGACTACTACAAAACAACGCAATAAGATTGTTTCCCAAACCAGGAAATTTATTTTCCTTACAACTCGCTCACAGGGAAAGAAGAATATTGTGACCACAACCTCAAAATAGGGCTCCCCTACACGACTGCAGTAGATGGAAAAATTCATGGAGGAATACGAGGACATTTTCTCCTCACTCACAAAGATTCCTCTACACTGTCAAGACAAGCACTCCATTGAGCTGACCCCCGACGCACCACCGCCTGACATTTCCATACCTCATGTGACTACACATACAGAATCCACACATGTACTGTTTGAGGTTGATAAAGAAACCAAATTTATTGAACGCATCTAGCAGGTCCATGACATCTTCGACAAATCTAATACCCAGTTCAACAAAATTTGCCTCAGCTCATGGAGGATCTCAAAGAAATGGGGACCATTGATTCCTAAGGGGGGAGGAATAATCCAGGTAGATATTGGTGGCCACCCATCTATTCCATTTGGACCCCCACCATCGGTTCTTTCAGTTTTTCACTTTCAGCACATCTTACTATTTTTAACAGGTTTTTAGGTCATGAACTTCCGGAGCCGTTTTGAGGCCCTAAACGACGTTTTTGGGGAAAAATGAGAGCTACATGGGTCCATGAATTGATATTTCTCACCATAAAAGTTTTACTCCTCGGATAGATCTTTTTAACGATGCATGATGCGCATCAAATGGAGATCGTATGCCAAAGTTACATCCCCGAGAAGTTGAAACATCAATTTACCCAAACGGGGCCCATAGTTTTGGCGCTTCATCTCCTACGATTAGGTTTTTGGATGTTTATGGTTTTTCATTGTTTCTAAAAAATAAATAGGCCTTCGAGCCTCATTGTAACATAGTTTAGAGGCCTGTAGTTGCCACATCGCTTCTCAGAGATAAGCTACCAACACCCTAGCTAGTTTATTTCCATTATGTATGTAAGCATATTTATGTTATTTGATATTAATGAAATGAAGTATTATTTCCATTGCATCTCTATGTTTCTGTCTATTTCTGTATTTTATTGCATTCCTGCATAAATCTAGATCATTGGTATAAGAGTGGTCTTCTCTTTCTCTGTTTTTCTTTGCATGTCCCCAACGAGGTCAGGGTATAAGGAGTTAGGCCTCGATTTGGTTGAACCCTTGCAAGATCAACCTCACAAACCCCGATGACCTCCCATGGCAGAAGAAAAGAAAGACAAGGGAGTATAAGATCTTATCAAAATATTGCTCGAGGAGGCCCTTGAGAAACAAAGGAAAGCGATTATGGATAACTTTGCTCAGATCCTTCAACGGCTGCCCACCTATGACGCATCTGCATCCAACAAACACTCTGGAGGCGCCACTCCCTTCAAGGTATAGGTAAACTTTGACATTCCTATATTTGAAAGCCGGATATATGCAGAAGTTGTAGATAGATGGTTGAATTTTCTAGAAGGGTGTTTCTTGGTCCATGATTTTTTCGATCGATAAAAGATTATTTTTGCACTTCTAAAAGCCGCCCCCCATGTCAAAGACTAGTGGGAAACCTAGTGTGAGAAAAATGACAAGGGGGAACCCTCTCTGTTCTCGGGCACACCCACTTGGAATTCGTTCTGAGACAGCATCAAGGAACAATATTACCCCATAGGGAGCTATGAGGACAAGTACATCCTATGGACCACGTTGTGGCAGAAAACAGATCAAGATGTGCACGAACTGACGAATTTGTTCCATACCCTGCGTACAAATTTGGGTATTAAATATTTGGAGAGACATTTGGTGCTCAAGTACCGCAACTGTCTACATAGACACATTTAGGAGGAAATAGAGTTCCTTGACATTAACTCGCTTGGCATGGTATATCGCTATGTCGCAAAGATTGAGCAGAGATTTAAGCAAAAGAAGAGATACTTTGGATCCGCGAATCCGAAGCCAAGGAAAGGCACCCGCGAACCACATAACAAGGGGAAAATCCAAAGCAAGGAAAATTAGAACACCACCAAAAATCCAAAGAAGTACACGGGGAAGTGGTGTGAATTCCATAATAGCCCCACTCACAACACAACAGAGTGTCAGGCCAAATAGTTGCTGGTGGCCGAACTGAAGGCACCCGAATTAGATGCATGTTATGATCCTTGGCTAGAACCAGACAAGGGAGATGAAAAATGAAAGCAGATCATTGATGCGGACCCCAGTGCCATTGTTCCCACCACCAAGCTCCAGAGGGAGGATCCCGAGGACCTAGAGGAGGGAGAGCACCTATTCCATTCTCAAATGTGGGTGAAGGGTTTTCCACAGCAATTTCTTGTTGATAACGGAAGCCAAAAGAACCTCATTTCATCATAGGTCATGAATCGGCTTGACCTACTGACCATAGCACACCCATAGCCATATACCATCGGGTGGCTTCACCCAGGGAGAGATCTGCACGTCCGCCAACTGTGTCGCCTTTTGTACAACATCAAGCCATTCACGGATGAGGTATTGTGTGATGTTTCTCCTCTTGATGTAGTTGATTTATTATTGGGTCAACCATACTTGTGGAGGTGACATGTTGTGTATGAGTCTAGGCCTCATGTTGTTATTATTACTTCGGGAAATAACTAGTACAAGATACCGTAGGTAGTACCGCCTCCTGTCATCTCTTTGACTACTACAAAACAACGCAGTAAGATTGTTTCCCAAACCAAGAAATTTGTTTTCCTTACAACTTGCTCACAGGGAAATAAGAATATTGTGACCACAACCTCAAAATAGGGCTCCCCTGCATGGCTGTAGTAGATGGAAAAAGTCATGGAGGAATAGTTGCATGCTACACAATTTTCTTCCTCTCTTTCTTCACAGATTTTCTTCCAGGAAATTCTGATCATAGCTCCTTTAATTATTATCAACCACCTCATATTTTATATGAGGGAAATTATGTTGATTTTACCTAGACAATGTGTGACCCACATCATTTTCTAAAATGGAGGATATCCTTTCATTTTATCATGCTCTCGAGGTAGAGCATTCATCCAAGTTACCGACAACCATATGACATGACTATTCGTTTTCAAGTACAAGCGTACATACCTCACTTTTCTTTTAGGTCATATTTCTTTATCAAATTCCATGATTGAAATAAATTCAATCCCTTGATATTCTTATTGATATCATATCATCCTTTCATGAATTCCTCCAAGTAGGAATCCTTTATTAAACACTTGCTCCCTTTTTATTAGTGAACCTTCCGATGAAGATTCCAATAGAGGATCTTAAGTATCCTCATCCAATATATGTTTCCTCTTAACTGATGTATGATAAGCTTTGTTTTAGATGACTTTCCATAGGTGCTTCTAATTAGGTTACCAAGAGCTATCTTCTTCCATATACCTATTGCTATCATGCATGATTCCCTATGATGATGTCGTGAGCTCTTGCTTCTAATGCTTCTATGATGCCATGATGGATCTTATCATGTTCTTCCAATGATTACTATCATGATAGTTATACTTTACGACGAGAAAACTTGAAAATAGAAACTAGAAAAGAACTAGGTGAGGAATACTATCTCAATCACAGTAGATATCTTTTATTTCCTCTTTCTTGGACTTTTTCTTTTCAGCTTCCTCTACTTCCTCGGTGATATGGGATTCTTCTCTTCCTCTCTTGTTATTTTCCTTCTTAATATTAGGAAAATCTCTCCTATATTTATCATATTCCTCACACCCATAGCATTGAACCTTAGCATTGTTCTTCTTTTTTTTCAAAGTACCGAACTTTCCAAATTCTATCTTTTTCTTTTTCTTCATCGTGTATGCTTGATTTTGTTCACCTGATCCCACATCATATTTTTCCTTTAGCCTGGATTCTTCAATATTTCAAAATGACCATAGTTCATGGAATGGAGCTGCTTATTTCTTCCCATAAATACTTGAATTAAAGTTACCCCACTCCTATGTTAGTGCGTTTACTAATATCGTAGTCATTTCTCGATCGAACATGACTTCTCCTAGATCTTGAAGTTTATCCCTGATTTCAAATATCCTCATAAAGTATGAGGTTATTCCCTCTTCTTTTGACATCTTCAACTTGTAGAGTTCTTGGCTTAATGAGATAAATTCTCATGTAGTGCTTAGGAAATACAACTCTACCAATTTTTCATATATTTATTTTGAAGTTTCGAGTTTAGATACATAAGGAATGAAGGAATACTTGATGGATTCTATGAGAATCCTTTGAACCCAAACTTCTCCTTTCATAAAATTTGAAATTTCTTCATTATATTATTTCGCTCGTTTAGTGATAGATCCTTTGATATGAGCCATGACCTCATTTTCAATGAGATTTAGATATGTTCTCTTCTTTCATGCGTCGAGATAATTTGAAGCCCCAACCAATTTGTTGCTCTCCTTGCAAAAAGAAATTTTGACAAACTTAGATATGGACATATACTTACTTGTTAAGATGATTCTTCCACTTTTTTCTTCCTTGAATTAGATAATGATATATATGACAAAAACCTTCTCCTTGATGAAGATAAATTTCTTCAAGAATGATCCTTGACCCCACAAAGAGGGAGATCACTTTAGATTGATGGTGATGAATTTGTTGATAATGATCAATGATGACTTCTTGATGGTATCCTTTATTGACATTGACCTTGCTTAGAGAGGGAAATTTCATTTTGAAGATGATGAAAACACCCTCTGATCTAGTCTTCAAGATACTTCAACTCAAGATCTTTGAGGCTTCCTTCAATGATTATAGAGTGTAGATCCCAGAAATGTTTCTACAATTTTATCTAAGATGATGATGTGATATTTTTCCATGAATTTCTTCTCTTGGATTTACAGACTTCGAGCTACCTTTATTTGTAGATCTATTCAACTTGATGAGGGTCTTTATGGTCTTTTGATGATGACTAGAGGATCTGAATATTTTTGTTGGTGTATGTATTCTTCGATCTAGGGTTTTGAGACTTCATTGTAGACCTTGACTTCACTTCAATATCCTTCAATTTGATTTGGTGTCTTTATTGAGATTTTATCCTTGAGTGTCCCTTGATAATATGCCCTTCCTTGACTTTGTCACCTTAGCTTTGATACCATGCTGAGAAATCAAGGGCATAACAATTAGGTGATTTCTCTATGTTAGATAATTGCTTGTGAACGATTTTTAATTCATGGATTAGGATCTTCTTTCAATTATGTAATTATAGTGTTCTTCTTCATCAAACAGATATCAATGCATAAACCATAAAGATACAAGAGACACAAAATATAGGAAGTCATCCAGGGCCAAAACCTCTCCCACTTGAGAGGAAAACCCAAACAAATTCTTGTTCTTATAGAGACTTCAATTGACGAATACCAAGACCAAGTCACAAAGCTTTCTTGATGAGATCCTTCTTCCTTGATTCAATGATAGTCAACCCTCTTGCTTCTTCCTTCTTCTAGGCTACCCTTTAGAATTTCGGTCCCTTGAACATATTTGAAACTTTTTTGGACCTAATTCAAAGAGACCTAGATTCAGTCCTCGTGCAATTTTGACTTTCACCCTTCTTCACTTGAGAGATAAAGACTCACCTTCCTTAACTCAGTCAGAGGATCTATTATACTTCTTCCAAATTTTCCTTCTGAAGATGACTATAGTACATGTAGTAACTCAACTCTTTCTGCAATAGGGAATTATAAAATATCCCACATGTGGAGTGTATATTACCAAAAAATAGTCCCAAAAAACTTCTTTTTTCCTTTTCTTCTCTTCGTTGTTTATATGGATCCTTTTATAGTGATTTTTGTACTTCTTCTTATTTCATACCTTCGACGAAATTCATATCTCTAAAATGAGGTTGGGTTGCCTATTTATAGTGGTTTCCCATTAAACAAAACTGACATGACATGTATGCGAGCCAAAATGTCATTTTGATCTAGATCCTTTATTCCATCTTGATGTTTACTTTAAGGAGATGCTTTAGATTTTTCTTGGAGGAAATTTTTATCCTTTTAATGACTCATACAAATATTTATCATGCCCAATAAGGGTCCTTCATACATGGCATTGACTCAATTTGACTTTATGACCAATCCTAAGGGCTCACAATGGGAGTCATTACTAAAAATAAAATTCCTTGCTCATGAAACCCATGAGGCAAGAATTACAAGAATAATTTTATTTTTCTTCTTTACATCAATTACATAAAATGACAATTACACATGTAATTATGAAGACTGAACCTAGTTACACTTTTCAACATGACCAATATAAAAAAGAACTTAACACAATAAAAGTTTTATCAACTCAAAAATGTCTAGCTAATCCTCCACTATGTTTTTCCTATATTAAATTAGCTAAACCTCCCTCCTTTGAGACTACCAAACCCAAATACACCAACACATTCTTCATGAAGCTGCATTTCTTAAGGTTTATTAGCAATTTCTCTCATTGGAGGGTACTTATAACTATTTTAAGGTGTTCTAGACGCTCTTCTTTTGTTTGGATGTACACTAGAATGTCATCCAAATAAAAAATAAAAGATCTCCATGTGAATTCCTTGAAGACTTCATTCATTAGTCTCATAAAAGTATTGGTTGCATTAGTAATGCCAAATGGAATCACAAGCCACTCATACAATTCATGATTGGTTTTAAACACAATTTTACATTTGTCTCATTCCCTTATTTGAATTTGATGATATCCAATTTTTAAATAAATTTTGGAAAAGGACTTTGCACCACTCAAATTTCAATTAAATCATCATTTTGCAGAAGTCAAAATTTCTACATGATTGTAATTTTTTTATGGCTCTTGAATCGGTACACATTTTCCATCCACCATCATTCTTTGGACTTAACATTGTTGGTACAACAAATGGACTCTGAAAGATTTATTTAATAAGACCTTTATCTAACAACTCTTTAACCTATCTATTCACCTCTTCATTTCACTATGGTGTTATTCGATATGCTACTTTTTTTGGAAGACTGTATTTTATAATTACATCAATGTGATGGCTAATTATTCTAATAGGAGGAAAACTATTTGGCAGCTCATTCACAATAATATCAACAAATTAATCAAACATGCTCCTAATTTCTTCAAGAAATTCATTCAAATTAATAGAATTACCTAATGCTTCCCAATTAGAGAAAAATTCACATCCTCTTATTTTGTTTCTCGAAATATCGCATTCCCACTCATGAGAAGTACACTTCTAGACCTGCTTCATCTTTAGCTTTTTCAACTGGTAAAGGCAACACGGTGTGTTTTTTACCATCCTTTTCAAGAATGTATGTGATTATTCTTCCATCATAGATGGATTTCTTGTCATATTTCCACTGTCTCCCCAAAAAAACATGGAAAAGATCCATTGGCATAGCATCAGACACAACTTTATTCTTATACCCGCCTATTTGGAAATCTACCTTACATTGTTCATTAACTAAAACTACATGGCCCTTTTGTAACCAAGACACCTTGTAAGGATAAGGGTGTGTTGTTATTTTCAAATTCAATTTATGTACCATTTTAGTGGAGACTAAGTTATTAGTACTACCACTATCGATTACGACTTTGCAACACTTATCTCTAGACTTGCACATGGTACTGAATATACTTCTCCTTTAATCTAGTTCTTTAGTTTCTTTCTCTATTTTAATCAATATTATTTTCATTAGAAAAGGCTCCCCCACTTCACGAACTTCTTCAATTGTTGTTGGATTCTCATTTTCCTCCTTTTCTTATACAACATAAGCACCTCTTTGTCTAGTACCAGTACATTTTGAGGATATTTCTGAGACGATTCCTAGTTTCCCACATCTGAAACATCTAGGCTAACAGTCTCTTCCTCAAACTTTGCCTCTATAGAATCATCTTCTCCTTTTTGAATCACCCCCTCTTGGTGATTGACTATTGGAGCTTCCTCATTCTTCTCTTGTAGAATGGACTCTTCCTCTTCCACTTTGTTGTCCTTTGTCTCTTATAGGACTCCTTCCTCGACTTCTATGACATTGAAATTGAGCAATCTTCTCTTTTTACTTCAAGGAAGCTTGATATGCATCCTCAAAAATATTCAAATACAACATATTGATTTCATCTTAAATTTCAAATCTCAAGCCATTTATTTATCTAACAATTTCTCAGCATCATCTTCTACATGACCAACTCTAATATTAAGAACTAAGAACATTATAGGTCCGATAGACCAAAGTTTGGTCTCAGTGGACGTTAGCCATCATCCTCATCATTCAACTTGTAAAACTCTTCAATGAATTATCTAACTGAAATCCAAACTTATGTTTAAGATTTTATAATTTTCTAGAAATATTGATTTGATAATCCTTGGGTAAGAATTGAACTTTAAGTTTTGCTACAATTTTGTCCCTTCCTCTTTCGTTCACCTTTTACCTCATCCCACCATAGTGTTGAATGGCCTTTGACTCTAGTCACTACATACTTGACTTTCTTATCTCCTTCGACATCCTCATAGTCAAAATATTTATCTATAGAATTTATATATTCCATTAACTCATAAACATTTAGGTTATCTTCATATAATGGTACCTCCATTTTTGGTCTAATGGTCATCTTGGAAAACATCTTCATTGTATTTTCCTCTATTGATTATTTTATTTATTATTCACACGAAAATTCTTATTTAGCATCACTAACATCTCCCACGCTAGCTCCTCTCCTTTGTACAATATCCACACCTGCCATTATTTCTCAAATTCCCTTCAATTCAACATGCAAAGCAACATTTGCTACAGATCTTCCTCAACCTACTCCTCAAGCTAGTCCTCACCGGTATTCCATATTTTATTTATTTATTACTTCAATAAATGCTCTAATACCACACTTTAATGTCGATCGATCACCTGAAACACTTTCTTTCTTGTTTGGTTTTAATTTCATGTAGGCAGACACTTCACCTTCCTTTCATATCCAAAATCACGGGTCGAGAGATTTATTTTTTTAAACTCGGATATCGCTGCCACTAGATATATTTATTTTTTGGGTGTTATATCTATGGTTCAAGGCATGTATATATTTTGAAATCAATTGTATCCTATTTTAGATCTAGATATGTCTCTAAGCCTTTTGTATCTGAGGTCTCAAGGCTCAGATGTTCCTGGATCACTTATTCTCTTAATAAAATATAACATTATTACCTTGGTTTATGCGCTTTCCACTGGGGTCCACAACAAAGCATACAGATCTAGGTGATTAGAAATCTGGAAGATTTTAAAATGTAACACTTCTGCGAAGAGTTAGATCTCTTCCAACCCGAATATCTAGCTCGATCTGGTGGTCCAAAGAATTTAACAAGTGACACTTTTTGCGAAGAGCCAGATTTCTCCAAGATCAGATTTATACCTGCCAAATAACCCTTCACCATGTACATCCTAAACCAATTGTGCTTTCACCAAATGCAACCTAGCCACTTGTGGTTCCCATGACAGTAAGTTTTATGCAGTTTTTGATCCACCCATTGAGAATACAGTGTGTTTTATCAATATATACACAACACTGAATATGTGTGAAGTCAAACACCCAGTACAATAAATTTTCACCTCCCTGGTTATACTTCCTGAAAAAGCACGATTAAATTTTGTGACCACAGATAACTCGATTATATGTTCAGAGCACAACATACATATAGTGCTTGAACAAAAATATAATCCAAATATGAAAATGGAAATAATAAATTCTCACATAATAGCGCAATTCCCTTCACAAAAAGATATATCTTGCTTTACAATATTCAACTCTCTAACTCTATATAATTTATCAATTCTTCTATTTAATTACACACGACACTCTTTGATAATAAAGTTATTGTCAATCAATTCAACAAACCAAATATTATTTTGATATTCTATAACAAAATCCTAATTATAATTAGATTCCCCTTTACATAGGAATTAAATGAAACTTATCTAACTTCATAAAAAAATCATTCCTTCTAGACTATATTAAATATTACAAAATCAAATAATTTAGTGAACCCAATTTCCCTTGGAAAATAAATTAGGGAACCAAATCTCTTGGTAAATAATATTTTGACCTAAGAATATCAATGGTGGTTTTGACTTGTAGATGCTCCTACTTCAACTTGTAAGTCAAAAAAATCTTTGATGTCTTTCGTTGGAAAATCGACAAAAAAATATACCTAAAAAATAACCAAAATGTAAAATAGTGAGACTACTTGTGTTTAATTATAAAACTTATTTTTTCCAATTGATTTATGTAATATATACATAATTCTTTTAAATAGTTTATAATATATACATATTTGACATTAAAATATTTTACATGACATGTGCATTGATATCTTTGATCTATGACCTATATTGTCCACATTAAAATGGTTTTTGTTATTAATAATGTTAAGCATACATTAGTGTTTTTTTTTGTAGGTTCAACTAGTAAGACATGTCTAGGGGGATTCAACTTCTGGTCACTTAGATACACGAGGGCTTTCCAACATGCTTTATTCCAATTGTGCTACCATTCGCGAACAAGTATAAGTCAGTATTACTTGTACTCGCGAACAAGTATAAGTCAATATTACTTGATCCTACATACTAAAATATTTTATTGATGGCCCACATTGACATATTTGTTTTTAAACAATAATTTATATATAAATATTTGACATTGAAATATTTTACATAACATGTGCATTGAGACATTTTATCTATGGACTACATTGTCTACATTAAAATGATTTTTTTTGTTATTAATATATTTTTAAGTCTACGTCAATATTCGTTTTTGTTTATCAAGTGGCCCAAGTTCATCAAAGATTACATCAGGCTTGACCTGTGGCTTGAGAAACTATGACCCATGGGCATCTAAGCTGTAAACATTACTCGAGGATCGCACCTGGTTTGGGCCACATAAGCACTAAGCTAATTGGGTTTAACTTGTCTCCTCCGCCTAGCACTTGCACAACAGCCTCCGTGAGGTTTGATCCCGGGTCGCCTTTCTAACGAGCCTCGTCCTCAACCGGTTGTGCTAGTCGGACTTGACAAGTATCCATCAATATTACTTAATACTACATATTAAAATATTTTATTGATAACTCACATAGAAAAATTTTATTGTCATAAATATTTTCAAATGTCACATTAATTTTATATTAAAAATTGAATGAATTACACATTTCCCTCTTATTATTCTTATTAGGAAGTGATATATATAACTTTTTATTTAGAGATTGAATATTTTATTAAAAACAACATTAAATTTTTTTCTTTTAACATTTTATTTTTTATTTGTAGATATATATTTTGACAACGACATAAAATAGTTAACACATATCTTCAAATAGTTGATTTAAATTTTGGGTTGAAATATTTTTTAAAACTATAAATTTTAGAGATCATACTCACACTTTATCTCCTTTTTAAGTTGATATGAAATTATATTAGGTTATATGGACAGTGAAATATTTTGTTTGTGATTGAGAGTGGGTGAAATATTTTTACCACATTGGGTTGTCATTTCAATAGCAAATAGAGTAACCATAGTGAATTTCATATTATTGATGTTTTATAATGTTTTTAATTAAAAGTAACTAAACATGCATATTCATTTTTGTTTTTTATTATAGCTAACATTACTTTTCCATTTAGAGAATATTTTATTTTTATTTTAAGAGGGACACATATCAACTCCATGTTGAGTATGGAATGAATCACACATCACTCTCATATTGGGCTAGTTCTCTTCAAGATAAGAAGAGATTGAATATTTTGTTATATACAACATTAAAAGATTAATTTTATTAATTTTATATTAATAATTTAATTAGTTACACATTTCTCTTATTAATTTTATATTAGGAATTATTATTATGAATATTTTTTAATTATCTTCAAAGAGATTATTAAATTGATATGAAACTATATTAACATTTTGCAGACATCTAAATATTTTTGTTATGATTGAGAGTGAGTAAAATTATTTTACTACAACGAATTTTAATGTCAAAAAATCATCTAGTGACAATAGTGAGATTGAGATTATTGATACTAAATGATGCAGGAGTATCAACCGAGGTAAACTTTATCGACCTTAGCGGTCAAATCATCATTTAGTAGAGAGGGTTGGACCTATTGAATTTACTTTTATTATCATTTATTGTAATAGATAGAATATTTCTAAATTAGAAAGAAAATATAATATTGTTAGTATAGGTGTGCTTTATACCTATCGAATAGGGATTAAGTGGTTAGAAGTGATAAGAATAGTTAGTCACATTTAGAAAGAAGAAAAAATGCATTTGTTTTAGATATAGAGATGAAGAGATAGAATAAGGAGATGGATAGAGAGACATAGAGGGCAAAGTGAGAGAAAAGGATTGTAATCAGGCCATCCAGGGCTAGAGAAAATTAAAAAAAAACTATGCTTTTTCTTTTAGTATTTTAATTGAAAGCATAATTGTTTGCAGAGATTATTGTTGTCCAGATTAAATTGTTTGATTTTATTCCCTATGAATTAGTGCGGATTGTGCCACCGAAGTTAAGAAGGTACTATGTTAAATAATTATGTTGTTTTCTGTGTGTTTATATAGTGAGAAATTTATGCAACCATAGTAAGTAAAAATGGAATCATATGGAGGCTGTTGGAATGGATAGACCCTTTTAATTTCATCAATAAAATTGTAAGTAGTGTGCCAGAATCCTAGATTCACCAAAGATCATATGGAAATAAAAAAAAATCCTATTTTGGTCATACCCTAGGTTTGCAGTTTGATTCACTACACATTCGCTACGTAGGCATTATCCTTTCCCTCAATAACGCCACACATTTCATTGTGTAGGCGCTACGCATACCCAATAGATGCTACACATACACTAGACTCACTACGAATTAATTGTGTAGGTGTTGTGCATATCTGTGTGGCGCTACATTTTCATATCTACACACTGCGATTTCGCCTGTGATTTAACCCTCACCTCCGCAAGACAGGTGAATCGACCCAAGTGTCAATAAGCTTAAAAAAAATAGAACGAAGTTAAGGAAGAACGTATGCAAGGGTATATGCATAAAATTTGAATCTGATTCATTGGTTATAACCAAATATGTATAAGGAGAGAGGTAGTTTGGAATATAGAAAGGTTCACTATAGATAGAGGAGAAGACAACTTTATAGAAATCTATCAAACTGATTTACCCTGCATCATTTGGTATCAGAGTACAGACAGAGATTAAGTTCAGCTTCAGCAAACATGCCACCCAAGAGAGGAGATGGCATAGGTTGGGGAAGACCTATAGTCAATGATGTTTTTTTGGAAGAGATTCGACACCTTCGCACAAGAATGGAGACAATGGAAACTTCTCATAGGAGAGCACCTGATGAAGGGGATGCCAGTGTTGCATAGGAATATTCTAAGGAACAAAGTGAGGCAGCTAAATTTTTCAAGATATTGGCGAAAGCTAGTGGAAGACCAAAGGTGGAAATACCTTTTAATGATGGGAACCTTAATGTGGAAGAGTCGATGGATTGGATCAACTTGTTAGATAAGTATTTTGACTTTGAAGAGGTCGAAGATAAAAAGAAGATAAGGTTTTCAGCTACCAGGTTAAAAGGTCACGCAACCATCTGGTGGGATGAACTACAAACATCGAGAGAGAGAAAGGTAAAGCCCAAGATCAGGCAGTGGGACAAAATGGTGAGTAAATTGAAAAGTAAATTCATGCCAAAATATTACCAGTTAAATCTTTTAAGAAAGTTACAAAATTTGAAGCAGAAAGGAATGAATTTCAAAGAGTACATATAGGAGTTTTATAATTGAGCATTAGAGTAGGACATGCTGAGGATGACGTAGAAAAGGTAGCCAAATATATCAATGGCTTGAGATATGACATACAAGACGAAATCAGTATACTGAGTCTGAAGACAATTGAAGATGCCTATCAAGCAGCTTTGAAGACAGAGGAAAAAATGTTTAGGAATGAAATTCAGAGGAATAGAGGTAAAAGTCCAACAAGAGGAAGGGGATCTTCCATATCAAGGTTCCAATGCTCTCAGAATGAAGCCCGAGGTTCAAGTAATAGACCAGAACGAAGAGGAGACTTTGGTAGAGGAAGATTTGTACCCAGAGGTATAGTCCGAGGAAGAGAAATTTAGTGCTACATATGTGGAGAATTAGGACATGGATCATGGGATTTCCCTCATAAAAAAATAGCAAATCAACGGAATGTGAATATAGCAGAGACAAAGGAAGAAAACCCTCAGGTAATGGGGAAAGAAGAGCCACCTGAGGCAGGAGAGTCCCTATTTTTAAAAATGGTGTTGCTTAAGGAAGAGAAGGAAGAAAATGAGCCTGCTCAAAGGAAGAGCCTATTCAGGACTGTATGTAAGTCCAAAGAAAAATGTTGCAAGGTTGTTATTGATAGTGGAAGCACTGACAATATTGTCTCCACAGAAATGGTTGAGAAATTGGGGTTGATTAATAAGATTCGCCATACTCCCTATAAAGTTTCCTGGTTACAAAAAGGAAATCAGCTTGTAGTGACAGAACAGTGCATGGTAAAGATACAGATTGGTACATATAAAGATTTCATACTATGTGATGTGATGCCAATGGACATGTGCCATATATTCTTGGGAATACCTTGGCAGTTTGATAGAAAATCCATTCATGATGGCAGAAGGAATACCTATGCCTTAGAGAAGGATGGGAAGAAGAACACATTTCTTCCTTTGAAGGATGAATCAGACAAAGGAGCAGCTAGAAATAGTGTTATGCTGATCAGTGGAAAATAATTACTGCAAGAAGGCAAGAAGGAAAAATAAAAACATTTTGCTATTGTGGGTAAACCCAAGGTAATTTTGACTTCTACCAATTTAGATAATATGCCTATGGAAAATAAAAATATGAGTGAGAGAGGAGAGGAGGAAAGAGAGAGAGAAGGAGAGGAGAGAGATAGGGAGAGGAGGAAAGAGAGAGAGAAGGAGAGGAGAGAGATAGGGAGAGGAGGGAAAGAGAGAGAGAGGGAGACATAGAGATGGAGGGGGGGAGAGAAGGGGAGAGAGGGAAGGAGACAGGGAGGGAGATACTGACAGAGTTGGAGGGGAGAGAGAGAGAGAGAGAGAGAGAGAGAGAGAGAGAGAGAGAGTTTGATGGGGGGGTATATAGAGGGAAGTGGGAGAGAATGGGAGAGAGAGGAAGGAAAAGAGAGAATAATTGAGAGATATAAGGAGAGAGAGAGGAAGAGATAGATGTAGTTGGAGGGGGGGGCGGGGGGGGATAAGAAAGACATAAATAGAGAAAGGTGGAGAGAGAGAGAGAGAGAGGGTGACAAAGGAGATATGGAGAGAGAGTGGGGGAGATAGTAGAGTATGAGGGAAGTGAAAGAGAGGGAGAGAAGTGGGAGAGAGAGAGAGAGCTATGGGGAGAGAGAGTTTTTATGTTTTGGGGGTGAGATAGTGAGACAAAGATGCATAGACAAAGGGAGATAGTGATATATGTGGAGGGGGGGAGAGGGAAGAAGAGAGATTCAGAGGGAGGGAGGGAGGGAGATATATATATGGAGAGAGAGGGAGATAGTTTTTAGGGTGAGATAAAGAGACAAAGAATGATATATGGAGGGATATATAAATATAGATGGTGAGGGTAGAGAGAGGGAAGAAGAGAGATACAAAGAAATGGAGGGAGAGGCACAAAGAGAGAGAGAGATAGGGGAGAGAGGGAGGGGGGTAGAAAACGAGAGAGGAAGGGAGACATACACAAATATGGAGGGGGAGATAAAGAGGGAAGAAGAAAGAGACACACGAATACAAATACTAATATTATATAGTATTATATAATACCAAACATTATTAACTATAGAGAAAGAGTAAGTAAGAATTTTACAAAAGGTAAAAGAAGTTGTATTTAGAAAGCCATGAATATTTGGGTTTTTCACTAAAATAGACACATTGAGTTCATTGTAGATGTTGATTCTCGATCCTATTTGATTGATTTCACCAAATGCATTTATTTTAGTGTAGTTGTTGATTTCTAATCCTATTTTGTTTTTTGTTCTAAATGCATTGATTTGATTGTAGATGTTGATTTCTAATTCTATTTGATTTCTTGCACTAGATGCATTTATTTCAGTGTAGATGTTAATTTCTAACCCTATTTGATTGCTTGCACTAGATGCATTGCTTTCACTGTATATGTTGATTTCTAAACCAATTTGATTGCTTGCACTAGATGCATTAATTTCAATTTATATGTTGATTTCTAATCCTATTTGATTGTTTCCACTAGATGAATTGGTTTTGTTGTAGATTCTGATTTTTTATTTGATGTAGCTAGATTTATGATTCACATTAAGTTCATAATAATTAAATTAATAGTGTGTAGTGATTTCAGCGTAAGCGCAAAAAATTATTGATAGTGTGCATTGATTTATGTGTTATAGTAAGTCACAATAAATAAATAAAATTCAATTTTTATCTTAAATAGAATGTTCACTTACCTAAAATGTTTGCTTCTTGAAACTACAAACTATTTATAATTTAACTACATTCTTATTATTCCCATTTTCCATCATTCAACATTGTTAGTCACTTTGCATTCGAATGAGGTAATAGGAAGCAACTACCATTGAAATTTACTTGGGGTTTAAGACTCCATAATTCACAATGATTAACATTGGAGAAAGCTAATTTTAATATTGGAGAGCAAGATATACAAGGTATGATGTTTACTACAATATCTCAAGTTAAATATTTGAATGGTCTATGATTTCAACTTCCCTTTTCATATGATCAATATGAAAAGATGACAAAACTAATACGTGTGACAATAATAACAATAGAAGAAAATGGTTTGAGAATGATCATAATGAAGACTATTTGTAATTGACTACATTCTTAGTATTTACATTTTCTATGATTCAACATTTTTACTTTGTATTCAAAAAAAAAATTTCATCATTCAAGTTATTAATCGTCTCTTGAGTAAATTTTAAATTAAAATGACCAGATTAATCTAGGCATTTTTAGCATATTTAAAATAATCAAAATAATTAGATGTTGACAAATTTTGTGTCTGCGCACAAATGAAACCAACCTAGATCCATCTTAACTCTGAATCTATCAAGCATCGAGAGGGATCAAATCTCTATAGGTGCAAACCTCTTTTTTTAGTGCAAGTTTTGAGGAAAGGTTTACACTTCGAGAGATTTGGTCCCTCTCGACGCTTGATAGATCCAGATTTAAGATGGATCTAGGGTGGTATTATAACATTAATTAACTTCAAAATATTTATAGAAATTAGTTCTCAGATTTTTTTAATGTTTTTTTGTTGAGAGGTGCTCTTTAACCCAGTATGGTAGAGATGTTTTTTTTTTTTTCCAAGGAAAAATTCCTAATTTTATTGATTAAAATAAAATTACATGTTACATGTGCTGGTAATTGTCAATCAAGACAAGCAAGTAGCTTCAAATAAAAATAATAGTACGTGGAGAGAAAATCTAAGATTTTCTCCGTTTTTTCTTTTCAACCTTTCACCAAGCACCTTGTGTTGTCGTGGCTGATATAAGGGTGAGCTGGTTTTCTTTTGTGAGTTCTTCATTGTTCTTATCTAAGTCTGAAGTATATAAAGTGTGTTTTCTTTTATTTCCCTCATTTTCTGGTGCTCCTATATCTATTACCAGTTGTACCATGGTGGTGATGTCAAAAGAATCTTTCATTTCTTGTTCTTGTGCACCCGTGGGGCTAGTTGTCTATTTTCTCTTGTTTGGGATGGGGGATTCCTCTTCTTCGTTTGTCTCCTACTCTCAGTTATCTGATGGAAATTTCCATCCTTTGGTAGCCTTCCTTGTCTTCTTATTTTTTTTGTTACCTCGTTTGGACTCTGAGCATGTGTTTTTTAAATGTCTGGTATTCCTACATATTCTGCATCTGAATGTTGTGTTTCATAGTCTAAATGTTGCATCCATATTTTTTTTTTGTGAATCAGATGAATGCTCTTAGGTAGACCTTTGCTAAGGTCCACTTCCACACAGATTCATGTGAAAGTGTAGATGTGCTCCTCCAGACATTGTGTATCTGTTTTTATATATCTGCCAAGGATGTTCCCAATGCCTTCTAGCACACATTCCTGCCAAAAATGAAGCGAGAGGTTGTATAGCCAGACCTAAACCATCATTCTGGTAACTTCCATTGTGTTTGCATCAAAATCGAGGAACCATGGTGTGTTGAACAGTCTGATTGTGCCCCAGAACCATAGTCCATCCCTCATAATGATATATCTATCTTCTGATGATGTAAAATTGACTATGAAGAAACCTTTAGAAGAGATATGGATTTCACAGTCCATGATCCAGTTGGTGAAGATCCAATGAAAAATCTCCATAGGTTTAGGCTAAAAGAAATTGAATCTGCATATTATTTCTTGGGATTCAAAAGTGGGTCGATGCTCATCTATCTCAGGAACATCTATTTTTAATTCAAGCACGCATTTTTGTTGCTCCACAATGTATGGCTTGGGGAAAATCTCTGCTGGTTCAGTTGTTTTTTTTTCTTTGTTTTTCCCCTGCAGAATTTTCTTATATAAGGGTCCTTCTAGAGTTTCTGGTTTGGAATTACTGGCTCCTCTAGTGGGTCCTTGGGTTCTGTTCTAATCTTCTTTTCCACCCCTCAGTCGAAGGTTGAGATAGATGGTATACCCATGACCAATGGATTATACCTTGAAAGCGTAGGGATCTTGTAAGGATTTTCCTCCATAAATCAATGGCTGATAATGACAGGGGTAGCTAGAGCCAACCCTGATTATTTTCTTCAGTTTTGAAACCCTATCATTTTCCTGTACCCAAACAAAAAAGATATTGCCCCCTGGGGGCTTTATGAAAATATAGAAAGGAGCAGATTTTACCTTGTTTTCGATTTTTGTGGTAGCTCTATCGTTGCCTTTGTCCCGTTGTTCTGGCAACATGGGCAGACTGCAGTGGGTGCCCAGCAATTGGTATCCCTAAACTAGAGAGTCGATAATACCACCACCACCAAGCCCAAGAGAGCGCATAGTGATCATCATAGGAGACAGATGCCATGCCCTACAGAGAACAGTCGGCATTGATATAGTGTCGGTCTTCCAAATCGAAACACCGCGGGCAGGTCCAGGAAATAGGTGCAGTGTGAATACTCCATAACCTAGTGATCGTGAAGAGCCTCCACCCTGTCGCAGACACTGAGACCGATACAGTCGATGGTGAGACCGAAGTCGTCCACCATGCTTGCAAAGAGAAAATTGTGCCATATGAAGCACCCAACCAATGCAGGTGTAGGGCCGTGGGCCTTTGAAAACTTCTTGGTCTGCTCGTCTGGTTTCCAACCATGGGAATTTGTAGCCTCGACAACTTCCTCGATAGCCAAGAAGCAGATACAAGAAACCCTAGCTTTGCCACCGACCTCCATTTTTCCCCCCTGGTAGAGATGTTGTAATGACTTGTTAAACATTTTGACTCTGTCAATATATACATATATATATATTCTTGGCTTGGCCAATGGGGATTTGAACCTTGAAATTGTTTACATAATATTTCATATCATGGTGAACACCAATTGAACTGCCCCCAATGAATTAAAATAAAATTAAAAATAAAAACATACTATTATCCATTCAAGTATAGTAGAGATGTTGTAATGTCCAATTTAAATTTTTGACTCGCTCAAAATAAAATATAAATATAAATATTTAACTATAACTATAATTATAACTAATCATTAAACCAACCTAGATCTATATTAGCTTATCTCAGGATCTACCGAGTGTTGAGAGGGATTAAATATCTCAAGATGGAAACCTCATTTAGAGTGAAAAGAGATTTGATCCCTCCCAACACTAGATAAATCATGAATTAAAATGAATCAAAATTGATAATTAACATTAGAGTAATTTTTTTTCTTAAAATTAATAATCATAACTTTAACTCTTTCCATATTCAATAACATACTAACATTGAAAAAAAAAAATTGAGAGCTTTTATCATATTTTAATAAAAAAATATAAAATACTCTTAACGAAAGGGTAATAAAGTAATACTATATTTTTTTATTTTAAAAACAATCAAATCTCTTAATTTTATTTAAGAATAAAATAATATATCTAAAATGATTTTATATTTTAAATTTAATAAGGAAAATAAGGAATAATTTTATTATCTTAATAATTTTTTAACTTTTAAAATAAGTAAATAATAATTTCATTCCTTCCTCTCAACCACTCAAGATAACCACAATTAATAAGATTGTTTCTTATTATTTAAAGCACATTTTTAAATGCATAAATAAATTCAACACTCTCTCTACTAAATTTTATGCTATTACACAACTAAAACATACAATTCTAAAAATCTCTTAATTTTAAGAAAAAGTATCCAGAAAAATAGTCGAAAAAAAAATAAAAAAAAAATCTATTAATTAAATTACATTATTTTAAAAACCATATTAACATTACATACTTTGGAAGAAAATAAAATTATTAATATTGTTTTTTATTGAAGAAAATAATAATTTAAAACAATTAATTAGATTGTGAATTATAATAAGTATGATTATGATTTAATAATAGCTATATATAATATTGTGTTGTTCACAATAATTACTTTCATCCCGCCTTCACATAAATAAAGGATTTAATAAATATCAATAACAAGTGGTGTGATAGACTATAACAAGTGTCATTTTATTGGAATAAATACTATTATAGATCCATCTTAAGCACAATTTTAGCATGTCACGACAGGGATAAAATCTCTTTAGGTGCAAACTACTTTTAGAATGAAAAATAAATAAATTGCATCTCTCTTATCCCTTACTAGATCTTAGTAAATTTGTACTTGTTCTCTCTTTTTATATATATATAATAATGTGTAATTTTCATTGTTTAAATTGTATTTTTTATACTATGTAGAGTACATAACTTAAAATTGTGATGTCCATCAATCACCTGAAACACTTTCTTTCCTGTTGGGTTTAAATTTAACCATGGCAGACACCTCACCTTCCTTTCATATGTAGAATTTTGGGTCAAGATACCTCTTCTTTAAAACTTGTATATCATTGGCACCGAATATCTTTCTTTGTTGGGGTGTTATATATAAGGGTCAAGGACCCGATATCTTTTTAAATCAATTGTATCTGGGTCGAGAGTCGGATATGTATGTACACATTTTGTATCTGGGGTTCCCAGATCACTTAAGCACTTAATAAAATATAATATTATTACCTTGGTTTATGCGCTTTCTACTGGGGCCCACAAACAAAGCATATGGTTTTGGATGATCTAACATTTATAATATTTTAAAATGTAACATTTTTTAGAAGAGTCAGATCTCTTCCAACCTAGATATCTGGCTTGATTCTATGGTATGAAAAAATTAAAAAGAGACGCTTTTTTCAAAGATTCATATTTCTCCAAACTCGTATTTTTACCCTAGATAAATCGTCATTGGATACAACTTGAACCAATTGTGCTTTCAAGTTGTCTTTAGTGTGACTTTTTGAAGGTTTTCCTGGTGGATTGTTTTGGTCTAATTTCTCTAAAATCCGGGAGCAGGATTTTGATGGGTAATCTTGCACAATCAAAGTGCTCTAGGTGTTTTTTAGGGTGTTGAATCCATATATATAGTCAAAAAACTAGTTTAAATAACAGAAATCAATATTTCACCTTACATTGTTTCATCAAATTCTGGCACCAGAAACTCCAAAAAGTCACACTAAAGACAACTCCATTGTGATTTCACCAAATTTGACCTAGTCAATTGTGGGTCCCACATCGAATAATTTTAATTTAGTGTTTGATCCCCCATTGAAAATCCATAAATTTGCAATCGCTTAGTTATACTTCCTCCAAAGACGATTAAATTGTATTATATGCTTGAAGCACAACATGCACAGAGGGGTTGAACAAAAATATAATCCATATACATATCCAACAATTAAAAGGTAAACAATAAATTCTCGTATGGTAGCGTAATTCCCTTCAACACAAATATATTTCGTACTTTACATTATTCAAACTCTCTAACTTTATTTAATTTCTCTATTATTTATTTTAATTACATATGAGACTCTTTGATAATAGAGTTTTCGTTCAATTGTCAAGTTCTACTAGCACATTCAATTGAGGATGGGTCTCGTCAGCAAGGAGACCCAGAATCAAACCTCACGAGGGTGGTTGTGCCCTATGCTAGGGTGAGGAAACATGCTAAAAAATCCAGTCAGCTATGGGCTGGTGTGGCCCAGGCCGAGTGCGATCCCTAGGTGACTTTGACGGCTTAGATTCCCCTAGGTCTGTGGTCAAGCTTGGAGGATCACAGACAACTTGACAAACGAAAGAAAAAAAAATACCGTTTTTGTTCAATCAATCTAACAAACCAAATATGATTCCTATATTTTATAATAGGATCCTAGTTATAATTAGATTTCCCCCTATACATAGGAACTAAATGACACTTATCTAACTTCCTAACAAATTCATTCCTTCTAGACTATATTAAATATTAAAAAGTAAAATAACTTAGGGGACCTGAATTCGCTTGGAAAATAAATTAAGGAACCAACTCCCTTGGTAAATGATGTTTTGACCTAACAAGGTCGAAGGTTATTTTGACTTGAAAATGGTTTTGCATCAGAGTCTCGAGGAAGAAAATAATTGTTCATCATCTCCTCAACATTGGTGCCATGCTTCATGATGTCTACTTATTTCATCCATGTAGCATCTTCTACAGGTCATTGTTTCCATTTTACCAAATATTGTTGATACAATTTACCTCTAGTTTTCTTAATTAATTTTTTGATCCAATATGGCTTCAATTTCCTTTTTAGTTGCTTTAGGAAACTATTTCTTCCACTTACTAGTTTGATCTTCATCACTTACAAATACTTTTGTTGAGGCACTATCTTATTCCTTAAAAGGATATAGATATGTTACATTGAAAATTAGTGATATTCCAATGTCTTTTGGAAGTTCTATCTCGTAAGAATTTGAAGAAAATTTCCTCAAAATATTTCATTGACCAATTTTTATTGAGATTTAATTTGTTATATGTCCCTACAAGAAACATTTCCTTTCTCAAATATTCCATTACTAGTTCTCCAACTTTAAAATCCAACTATCTCCTCTTTAGGTTCACTCTATGCTTATACTTGTTTTTTTTCTCTAGTAACTGCTACTAAACCCTTTCCTGCAATTCTTGCATACTCACTGCAAAATCTTCACCTACTACACTTCTGAGCTCCTGATTTCCTAAGTTCCTTAATTCATACACTTCTAATGGGTGTATTCCATATAAAATTTTACTGATGGGCTCAAACCTGTACTCCTGTTAGGTGAATCATTATAGGAATATTTAGATTCGGATTTTCATTTTCCAAAATTCTTATAATTTTTTTGAGACTTATATTCACAACCTTTGTTTGTCCATATATTTTGGGATAATAAGTTAAACTAAACTTTAAGTCAATGCCTAATTTCTTCCATAAGGCTCTTCGAAAGTGACCCACAAATTTCGCATCCCTGTTTGATATTATGCTTTTATGAATCCATGTAACCTCACAATTTATTTAAAGAATATTTTTTCCACACTAGTTGCATCAATTATTGGTGTACAAGCAATGAAATGCACCATTTTAGAAAAATTATCCACAACAACAAAAACATAATCATTACCTTTTTGTGTACGAGGAAAACCCAAAACATTATCCATGTTGATAGAATCTAATGTCCTGTTGGGAATTGGGAGTGGTTGGTACAATTCTGCATTCTAACTCCTCCCTTTTGTCTGTTGACATATTCTACATCTTTCCACACATATTTTCAAAATAGCTTGCATGTTTGACTTGTTGAGAAATCTAGGGCATAACAATTATGTGATTTTTCTATGTTAGATAATTGTTTGTGAATTCTTTTAAATTCTTATATTAGGATCTTATTTTACTTATGTAATTATATTATTCTTCTTCATCAAACAACTATCAATTAATAAACCATAAAGAGACAAGAGACACAAAATGTAGGCAGTCAGTGAGGGCCAAAACCTCTCCCACTTGATCAGAAAACCCAAAAATTATTCTTCTTATAGAGACTTCAATTGACAAATACCAAGACCAAGACCCTTGACCTATTTTACTCTCCAAGACCAAGTCACAAAGCTTCCTTGATGAGATAATTCTTCCTTGAGTCAACAATATTCAACCCTCTCACTTTCCTTCTTCTAGGCTACCTTTCATATTTTCAGTCCATTGAAAAAAAATTGAAACCCTTTCGACCCTACTTTAGAGAGCCCTAGATTTAGTCCTTGAGTAATTTTGACCTTCAACCTTCTTCGCTTGAGAGAGAGAGAGACTCACCTTCCTTAACTCAGCTATAGGATCTATTATAATTCTTCCAAATCCTCCTTCTCAAGATGACTGTAGTAATTGTAGTACCTCAGATCTTTCTCCAACAGGGATTTCTGAAATCTCGCAACCGTGGAGACTATATTACGCAAAAACAGTCCCAAAACAATTCACTTTTCTTTGCCTTCTCTTCGTTGGTTATATGGCTCCTTTTCTAGTGATTTCTACACTTATTCTTATTTCAGACCTTGACCTAAATGCATATCTCTGAAATGAGGCTAAGTCACCTATTTATAGTGGTTTCCAATGAAAAAAATTCCTACATGACATGTATTTGAGTCGACGTCCTTTTGATGTAGATCCTTTATTCCATCTTGAAGCTGACTTGAAGTAGATGCTTTAGCTTGGTCTTGGAGGGCCCTTTTATCCTTTTAATAACTCATAAAAATATGTAACATTCCTAAGAAGGGTCCTTCATACATGAAATCGACTCAATTTGACTTTATGACCAATCATAAGGGCTCACAATGGGAGCCATTACTAAAAATAAAATTCCTTTCTCATGAAACCCATGAGACAAGAATTACAATAATAATTTTATTTTTATTCTTTACATCAATTACATAAAATCACAATTACACATGTCATTATGAAGACTGAACCTAGTTACAATTTTCAACACTCCCTCTTAACTAGGGAGGCATTCATAATGGTACTTGGCCATTCTCAATTTGAAGAAATCTCATAAGAAGAGTCAGATTGGCAACCCATATGTTTATCATCATATCAACCAACGTTTCTAGATAGAAATGCCTTAACTAGCAACTCTATCTCTCCACGAGATCAAAGCACAATGCTAGTGAGACTAATGATGTATAAACACCCTCATCATTATCTCTCTCAGAACATACTCCACCCAGGTTCTTAGAGTGTGTTCCACCAAGAATGTTCTTACCTTGGATTCCCAATCCTCAAATAATATTGGTCCTCTACAACTACTCTTATCTTGGATGCCCTAAATCATCCTCAAAGAGAATAATATGCCAGATCTTTACCCAATCATCCATTATGTCTTCCCAAGTGAGGACAATAATGATGTGTCTATCTCTCCCTCTCAACTTAGGGAAGACATTCCCATTCCTCTAAAGGAATGTACCCATTCCTATAAGGAATATACCAAAGCTCCCTCTTAAATAGGGACTTGACCAAGCTACCTCATGAACAGGGATTTTATTTTAGCAACTCATTAGGTGGAGATCATGGGACAACCAAATTCTTTTATAACTCTTTCCTTCAATGTCATGAGTTTCTTCTTTGTCATGGAGTCTACTTTCATTGGGAATTCTTCGTAGGGCATAAACCATCTATCACTTTCATCCTTGAGCCATGGAATTATTCCTTTCAGCGAAAAGTGATATATCAGTCCATGTATGGCCTTCTCTCATGCCATGTTGCCTTCTTCATGCCATTTTTCCTTAAGGATCTTTCATCCTACTTCACAGTCATCAACGGTGGAAGACATCCACAACTCTTTCCTTTGGTAGCCCTGCATAAGCTCATCTAGATATTATTCATAATAGGAAATGAACATTAAATCAAAATTACCTTTGTGATGGTCTTTCATCATGACATCCTCCGGTTTGCATCAACATCCTGCATACATATTAACACACCTCCAAAAGATATCCATTTTCAAGGGTCTCCTTATTTTTCAAACTTCCATTAGATTCTTCATATATTTGCTCGAGATATCATAGTCAAATACTATAGTCCTTGGATGTTGATTTCCTTTTCCATAATTGTATGGTTCACAATCTTCTTCCTCTCTTTCTTCATGCATTTCCTTCCAGGAAATTCCGATCATAGTTCTTTTAATTATTATCAACCACCTCATATTTTATATGAGGGAATATTATGTTGATTTTACCTAGACAATGCATGACCCACATCCTTTTCTTAAATGGAGGATATCCTTTCAGTTGATCATGCTCTCAAGGTAGAGAATTCATCAAAGTTACCTACGACCATATGACATGAATATTCATTTTCAAATACAAGCATACATACCTCACTTTTCTTTTAGGTCATATTTCTTTATCAACTTCCATGATTGAAAGAAATTCAATCCCTTGATTTGCTTATTGACATCATACCATCCTTTCATGAATTCCTCGAAGTAGGAATCCTTGATTAAATACTTTCTCCCTTTATATTAGTGAACCTTCCAATGAATATTCCAATAGAGGATCTTAAGTATCCTCATCCAATAGCTATTTCCTCTTAACTAATGTATGATGAGATTTGTTTCAGATGACTTTCCATAGGTGCTTCTAATGAGGTTACCAAGAGATATCTTCTTCCATATAACTATTGCTATCATTCATGCTTCCCTATGATGATGTCAAAATATTTTACTTCTAATGCTTCTATGATGCCACGATGCATCTTATCATGTTATGCTAATTATTCCTATCATGATAGTTATACTTTACGAAGGGAAGACTTGAAAATAGAAACTAGATTAGAACTAGGTGAGGAATACTATCTCAATCATAGTAGATATCTTTTAATTCCTCTTTATTGGACTTTTTCTTTTCAGCTTCCTCTACTTCCACAGTGATATGGGATTCTTCTCTTCCTCTTTTTTTATTGTCCTTCTTGATATTAAGACAATCTCTCCTATATTTCTCATATTCCTCACACACATAGAATTGAACCTTAGCCATGTTCTTCTTATTTTTATGAGGACCAAACTTTCCAAATTTATCTTTATTTTTTTCATTGTCGCATATGCTTGATTTTTTTCACCTTATCCCACATCAGATTTTTCCTTTAGCCTGGATTCTTAAATCTTGCAAAATGACCACGGTTCATGGAATGGAGCCACTTATTTCTTCCCATAAATACTTGAATTAAAGTTACCCCACTCCTCTGTTAGTGCATTTAGTAATATTATAGTCATTTATCGATCAGACATGACTTCTCCTAGATCTTGAAGTTTATCCCTCATTTCAAATATCCTCATAAATTATGAGGCTATTCCCTCTTCTTTTGACATCTTCAACTTGTAGAGTTCCTGCATTAATGAGATAACTTCTCCTGTAGTGCTTAGGAAATACAACTCTACCAATTTGTCATATATTTCTTTTGAATTTTAGAGTTTAGATACATAAGGAATGAAGGAATACTTGATGGATTCTATGAGAATCCTTTAAACCCTAACTTCTCCTTTCATAAACTTTGTAATTTATTGAGCATCTTCTTTCATTGGTTTAGTGATAGATCCTTTGATATGATCTATGACCTCATTTTCAATGAGATTTAGATATGTCCTCTTCTTCCATGCGAGATAATCTTAAGCCTCAACCAATTTTTTGCTCTCCTTTCAAAAAGAAATTTTGACAAACTTAGATATGGACATATACTTGTTAAGATGCTTCTTCCACTTTTTTCTTCCTTGAATTAGATAATTATATAGATGACAGAATCCTTCTCCTTGATGAAGATAAATTTCTTCAAGAATGATCCTTGACCCCACAAAGAGGGAGATCACTTTAGATTGATGGTGATGAATTTTTTGGTAGTGATCAATGATGACTTCTTGATGTCATCCTTTAATGACAATGACCTAGCTTCGAGAGAGAAATTTCATTTTGAATATGATGACAACACCCTTTGATCTATTCTTCAAGATACTTCAACTCAAGATATTTGAAGCTTCCTTCAGTGATGATAGAGTGTGGATCCCAGAAATGTTTCTAGGGTTTTAACTTTCTCTAAGATGATGATGTGATATTTTTCCATGAAGTGCTTCTCTTGGATTTATAGACTTTAAGCTACCTTTATTGTTAGATCTATTCAACTTGATGAGGGTCTTTATGGTCTTTTGACGATGACTAGAGGATCCCAAGATTTTTGTTGGTGTATTTATTCTTCGATCTAGGGTTTTGAGACTTCGTTGTAGACCTTGACTTCACTTCAATATCCTTAAATTTGATTTGGTGTATTTCTTGATATTTTATCCTTGACTGTCCCTTGATAATATGTCATTCCTTGACTTTGTCACCTTAGCTTTGATACCATGTTGAGAAATATAGGGCATAATAATTAGGTGATTTATCTATGTTAGATAACTACTTGTGAATGCTTTTTAATTCTTAGATTAGGACCTTCTATTAATTATGTAATTATAGTGTTCTTCTTCATCAAACAGATATCAATGCATAAACCATAAAGACACAGGAGACACAAAATGTACGTAGCCATCAAGGGCCAAAACCTCTCCCACTTAAGGGGAAAACCAAAACAAATTTGTGTTCTTATAGAGACTTCAAATGACGAATACCAAGACCAAGACCCTTGACCTATTTGTCTCTCCAAGACCAAGTCACAAAGTTTCCTTGATGAGATCCTTCTTCCTTGAGTCAATGATAGTCAACCCTCTTGCTTCTTCCTTCTTCTAGGCTACCCTTCATAATTTCGGTCCCTTGAACATATCTAAAACTCTTTCAGACCTAATTAAGAGAGCCCTAGATTCAGTCCTTGAGCAATTTTGACCTTCACCCTTCTTCGCTTAAGAGATAAAGACTCACCTTCCTTAACTCGGTTAGAGGATCTATTATACATCTTCTAAATTTTCCTTCTCAAGATGACTGTAGTACATGTAGTAACTCGACTCTTTCTGCAACATGGAATTATAAAATATTTCACATGTGGAGTGTATATTACCCAAAAATAGTCCCAAAACACTTCGCTTTTCCTTGTATTATCTTCGTTGTTTATATGGCTCCTTTTATAGTGATTTCCGCACTTCTTCTTATTTCATACCTTGCCCGAAATTCATATCTCTAATATGAGGTTGGGCTGCCTATTTATAGTGGTTTCCCATGAAAAAAAATTGACATGACATTTATGTGAGCCGACATGTCATTTTGATCCAAATCCTTTATTCCATCTTTAAGCCGACTTGAAGGAGATGCTTTAGCTTGGTCTTGGAGGGCCTTTTTATCCTTTTAATGACTCACACAAATATGTAGCATGCCCAATAAGGGTCCTTCATACATTACATTGACTCAATTTGACTTTATGACTAATCCTAATGGCTCACAATGGGAATCATTACTAAAAATAAAACTCCTTGCTCATGAAACCCATGAGGCAATAATTACAATAATAATTTTATTTTTCTTCTTTACATCAATTACATAAAATCACAATTACACATGTAATTATGAACACTGAACCTAGTTACACTTTTCAACATGACCAATATAAAAATGAAATTAACACAATAAAAGTTTTATCAACTCCAAAATGTCTAGCTAATCCTCCATTATGTTTTTCCTATATTAAATTATCATTCATTGAACATATAGGAATTCAAAGTTTATTGTATTTATAAACAAAACCCTCTTGAATCATGTAGCTTTACCATTGATTTGTGTTTGTGCTCCTCGGATTTTCACATCCTACATAGGATTCCTTGAAATCTACATCACTTTTGTACATCTATCTAAGTTCATCAAATCTCGTGACATGGAAATGAAATTCTTGTAGAATTAAATTTATCCTACTGAAAGCGTCTACTACTTTATTTGATGATGCACTAGTATGCTTAATTACAAAAGTGAATTTTTGTAAAAAATCCTCCCACTTGGCATGTCTCTAATTTAGTTTTGGTTGATTGTTTATGAGCATTATTATCAGTGAACAAGATAAATTCTTTGGGCATAAGATAATGGCCCCATTTATTCATAGCCTGCACAAAAACATAAAACTCTTTGTCATATGCAAAATATTTCTATTTGGATTGATTTAACTTTTAGTTGAAGTAAGAAACTGGGCGTCCCTCTTGGCTCAAAACTGTTCCAGTGGAAACACCGCTAGAATTTGTTTCAACCTGAAATGATTTTCTAAAGTATGGAAATGATAAAACTTGTTGTTCTATAATCCTTTGTTTGAGAAATTTGAAATTTTGATATGTTGCTAAAGTCCACAAAAAAGTTTAATTATTCTCTTTAATGGTTTCAACAATGGGTGCACATAGACTCTGAAAATTTTAATAAAATTTCTATAAAAACATGCAAAACCGTGGAAGCTTCTTACCTCAAATATATTTAATGGAATTGGCCAATTAATGATTTCTTTTACTTTGCATGGATTCATCTTCAATCCTTCCTTTGAGACTACAAAACCCAAATACACCAACTCATTCTTCATGAATCTGCATTTCTTAAGGTTTATTAGCAATTTCTCTCATTGGAGGGTGCTTATAACTAGTTTAAGGTGTTTTAGGCTCTCTTCTTTTGTTTGGATGTATGCTAGAATTTCATCCGGATTAACAATAAAAATTATCCATGTGAATTCATTGAAGACTTCATTCATTAGTCTCATAAAAGTATTGGTTGCATTGGTAATTCCAAATGGCATCACAATACAATCCATGAATTGTTTTAAACACAATTTTACATTTGTCTCATTCCCTTATTTGAATTTGATGATATCTACTTTTAAAATCAATTTTGGAAAAATTCTTTGCACCACCCAAATTCAAATTAGATCATCATTTTTCAGAAGCATAAATTTGTACATAATTGTGATTTTGTTGATGGCTCTTGAATCGGTGCACATCCTCCACCCACCATCCTTCTTTGGACTTAGAATTTTTGGTACAACAAATGGGCTATGAAAGATTTTTTAAATAAGAACTTTATCTAACAACTCTTTAACCTACCTATTCACCTCTTCATTTCCCTATGGTGTTATTCAATATGCTACTTTATTTGGAAGAGTGGATCTCATAATTATATCAATGCAATGGCTAATTCTTCTAACAGGAGGAAAACTATTTGGTAGCTCATTCACAATAATATCAACAAATTGATCAAACATGCTCCTAATTTCTTCAATAAAGTCATTCAAATTAGTGCTTGTAATAATTACCTAAGACTTCCCAAGTAGAGAAAAATGCACCTCCTCTTATTTTGTTTCTCGCAAAAGCTCATTCCCACTCATGAGAAGTACACTTGGACCTGCTTCATCTTTAGCTTGTTCAACTGGTAAAGGAAACATAGTGTGTTTTTTACCATCCTTTTCAAGAATGTATGTGTTTATTCTACCATCATAGATGTATTTCTTGTCATATTTCCACTGTCTCCCCAACAAAACATGGAAAACATCTATTGTCATAACATCAGACACAACTTTATTCTTATACCTGCCTATTTGGAAATCTACCTTACATTGTTCATTAAATAAAACTTGATGGCCATTTTGTAACCAAGACATCTTGTAAGGATGAGGATGAGGGTGTGTTGATTTTTTTAAATTCAATTTACGTACCATTTTAGTGGAGACTAAGTTATTAGTACTAACACTATCGATTACGACTTTGCAGCACTTACCTCTAGACTTGCACATGGTACATGAATATACTTCTCCTTTAATCTAGTTCCTTGGTTTATTTCTCTATTTTAATCAATATTATTTTCATTAGAAAAGGCTCCCCCGCTTCACGACTTCTTCAATTATTGTTGGAGTCTCATTTTCCTCCTTTGCTTCTACAACATGAGCACCTCTTTGTCTAGTACTAGTACATTCTCAGGATATTTCCAAGACAATTTTCCTAGTTTTCCACATCTGAAACATATAGGCTAATAGGCTCTTCCTTAACCTTTGCCTCTAGATAATCATCTTCTCCTTTTTTAATCACCTCCTCTTGGTGATTGACTATTGGAGCTTCCCTGTTCTTCTCTTGCAGAATGGATTCTTCCTCTTCCACTTTGTTGTCCTTTGTCTCTTGTAGGACTCCTTCCTTGACTTCTATGACATTGAAATTGAGCAATCTTCTCTTTTTACTTCAAGGAAGCTTGATATGCATCCCCAAAAATATTCAAATACAACATGTTGATTTCACCTTAAATTTCAATTCTCAAGCCATTTATATATCTAACAATTTTCTCAGCATCATCTTCTACATGACCAACTCTAATATTCAACTTGTAAAACTCTTCAATGAATTCTCTAACTGAAATCCAAACTTAAGTTTAAGGTTTTGTAATTTTCTAGAAATATTGGTTTGATAATCCTTGGGTAAGAATTGACCTTTAATTTTTTCTACAATTTTCTCCCAATACTTAATTTTAGATATTCCCTTCCTCTTTTTTCACCTTTTACCTCATCCCACCATAGTGTTGCATGGCCTTTGAGTCTAGTCACTACATACTTGACTTTCTTATCTCCTTCAACATCCTCATAGTCAAAATATTTATCTATATAATTTATATAGTCCATTAAGTCATAAACATTTACGTTATCTTTATATAACGGTACCTCCATTTTTGTTCTAATGGTCATCTTGGAAAACATATTCAACATATTTGCCTCTATTGATTCTTCTATTTATTCTTCACGGGAAGATTCTTCTTTAGCATCACTATCATCTCCCACGCCAGCTCCTCTCCTTGGTACAATATCCATACCTGCCATTATTTCTCAAAGTCCCTTCAATTCAGCGTGAAAAGCAACATTTTCTACAGTTCTTCCTCAACCTACTCCTCAAGCTGGTCCTCAGCGATATGCCATGTTTTATTTATTTATTGCTTCAATAAATTCTCTGATACCACACTCTGATGTCGATCGATCACCTGAAACACTTTCTTTCTTGTTGGGTTTTAATTTCATGCAGGCAGACACTTCACCTTCCTTTCATATCCAAAATCCCAAGTCGAGAGATTTCTTCTTTTAAGCTCGTATATCGCTACCACTAGATATATTTATTTTTTGGGCGTTATATATGTGGTTCGAGGCATGTATATCTTTTTAAATCAATTGTATCCTATTTGAGATCTAGATATGTCTCTAAACCTTTTGTATCTGAGATCTCAAGGCTCAGATATTCCTGGATCACTTATGCTCTTAATAAAATATAAGATTATTACCTTGGTTTATGCGCTTTTCACTGGGGTCCACAACAAAGCATACAGATCTAGGTGATTATACATGTGGAAGATTTTAAAATGTAACACTTTTGCGAAGAGATATATCGCTTCCAACCTTAATATCTAGCTCGATCTAGTGGTCCAAATGATTTAACAAGTGACACTTTTTGCAAAGAGCCATATTCCTCCAAGCTCGAATTTATACCTGCCAGATAAACCTTCACCATATACATCCTGAACCAATTCTTATTTCACCAAATGCAACCTAGCCACTTGTGGTGACAGATAAGCTTTATGTAGATTTTGATCCACCCATTGAGAATATAGTGTGTTTTATCAATATATATACAACTGAATATGTGTGAAGTCAAACACCCAGTACAATAAACTTTTACCCGCCTGGTTATACTTCCTGCAAAAGCATGATTAAATTCTATGACCACAGATAACTCAATTATATGTTCAGAGCACAACATACAAAGATTGGTTGAACAAAAATATAATCCATATACAAATCCAAAGATGAAAATGGAAATAATAAATTCTCACATAATAGCGCAATTCCCTTCCCATAAACATATATCTTTCTTTACATTCTTCAACTCTCTAACTCTATATAATTTATCTATTCTTCTATTTAATTACACATGACACTCTTTAATAATGAAGTTCTTCTTCAATCAATCTAACAAACCAAATATGATTTTGATATTCTTTAATAAAATCCTAATTATAATGAGAGTCCCCTTTACATAGGAATTAAATGAAACTTATCTAACTTCATAACAAATTCATTCCTTCTAGACTGTATTAAATATTACAAAATCAAATAATTTAGTGAACCCAATTTCCCTTGGAAAATAAATTAGGGAACCAAATATCTTGGTAAATATATCTTGGTAAATACTATTTTGACTTAAGAATATCAAATGTATTTTTGACTTGTAGATGCTCCTACTTCAACTTGTAAGTCCAAAACATATTTGATGTATTTTGTTGGAAAATTGACAAAAAAATATACCTAAAAGGGAACCAAAATGTAAAATAGTGAGACTATTTCTGTTTAATTATAAAACTTATTTCTTCCAATTGACTTATGTAATATATACATAATTCTTTTAAACAATTTTTAATATGTACATATTTGACATTAAAATATTTTACATGACATGTGCATTGATACTTTTGATCTAAGACGTATATTGTCCATGTTAAAATGGTTTTTGTTAGTAATAATGTTAAGTATACGTTAGTGTTTTACTTTTGTAGGTTCAAGTAGTGAGACATGTCTAGGGGGATTCAACTTCTGATCATACTTTTGTAGGTTCAAGTAGTGAGACATGTCTAGGGGGATTCAACTTCTGATCACTTAGAAACTATGTCTAGGGGGATTCAACTTCTGATCATACTTTTGTAGGTTCAAGTAGTGAGACATGTCTAGGGGGATTCAACTTCTGATCACTTAGAAACTACCCGAGGATCACACCTGGTCTGGGCCACATAAGCACTAAGCTAATTGGGTTTAACTTGTCTCCCCCCCAGGACTTGCGCAACAGCCTCCGTGAGGTTTGATCACGGGTTTCCCTTCTAACGAGTCACATCCTCAACCAGTTGTGCTAGTCGGACTTGAAAAGTATATGTCAATATTACTTAATACTACATATTAAAATATTTTATTGATAACTCACATAGAAAATTTATTGTCATAAATATTTTTAAATGTCACATTAATTTTATATTAAAAATTGAATGAATTACACATTCCCCTCTTATTATTTTTATTAGGAAGTGATATATATATATATATAATATATATATATATATATATATATATATATATATAACTTTTTATTTAGAGATTGAATATTTTATTATAACAACAATTAAATTTTTTATTTTAACATTTTCTTTTTATATATAGATATATATGTTGACATCCACATAAAATAGTTAACACACATCTTCAAATAGTTTATTTAAATTTTGGGTTGAAATATTTTTTAAAACTATAAAGTTTAGAGATCATACTCACACTTTATCTCCTTTTTAAGTTGATATGCAATTATATTAGGTTATATGGACACTGAAATATTTTATTTGTGATTGAGAGTGGGTGAAATATTTTTACCACATTGGGTTGTAATTTCAATTTGAGATTATTGATGTTTTATAATGGTTTTAATTAAAAGTAACTAAACATACATATTTATTTTTGTTTTTTATTATAGCTAACATTACTTTTCTATTTAGAGAATATTTTATTTTTATTTTAATAGGGACACTTTTCAACTCCATGTTGAGTATGGACTGAATCACACATCGTTCTCATATTGGGCCACTTCTCTTCAAGAAAAGAAGAGATTGAATATTTTGTTATATACAACATTAAAAGATTAATTTTATTAATTTTATATTAAAAACTGAATTAGTTACACATTTCTCTTATTAATTTTATATTAAGAATAATTATTATGAAAATTTTTGAATTATCTTCAAAGAGTTTATTAAATCGATATGAAAATATTTTAACATTTTGTGGACATCTAAATATTTTTGTTATGATTGAGAGTGAGTAAAATACTTTTACTACAACGGATTGTAATGTTAACAACTCATCTAGTGACAATAGTGAGATTGAGATTATTGATACTAAATGTAGGAGCATCAACCTAGATAAAATTTATCAACCTTAGTGGTCAAATCATCATTTACTAGAGAAGGTTAGACCTCTTGAATTTACTTTTATTATCATTTATTGTAATAGATAATATATTTCTAAATTAGAAAGAAAAGATAAGGTTGTTAGTATAGGTGTGCTTTAGACCTATTGAATAGGGATTAAGTGGTTATAAGAGATAAGAATAGTTAGTAGCATTTAGAAAGAAGAAAAAAAAACTCTGTTTTTTCTTTTAGTGTTTTAATTGAAAATAGAATTGTTTGCAGAGATTACTGTTGTCTGGATTAAATTGTTTGATTTTTTTTCCCTATGAATTAGTGTGGATCGTGCAACCGGAGTTAAGAAGGTACTGTGTTAAATAATTCAGTTGTTTTCTGTGTGTTTATATAGTGATAAATTTGCGCAGTCAGGGTAAGTAAAAAGGGAATGATATGGAGGTCGTTGGAATAGCTATACCATTTTAATTTTATCAATAAAATTGTAAGTAGTGTGCCATAATCCTAGATTCACCAAATATCATATGGAAATCAAACAAAATTGTGTTTTGGTCATAACCTGTGTTTGCAGTTTGATTCGGTACATAGGCGCTACCCTTTCGCTGAAGAAGGCTACGCATTTCACTGCGCAAGCGCTGCGCATTCCCTGCAGACACTACCCATACACCAGACTCGCTACGAATTTGTTGCGCATAGATTTGTGGCGCTACATTTTCATATCTACACGCTGCGGTTTCACCTGTGATTTAACGCTCACCTTCGCATGACAGGTGAATCGATCCAAGTGTCAATAAGCTTTAAAAAAGTAGAAATAAGTTAAGAAAAAAGGTATGCAAGGGTATATGCATAAAATTTGAATCAGTTTCATTGGTTATAACCAAATCTGTATATGAAAACGTAAACTAGCAATTGCACCGAGGGTGCAAGGGAACGTCGAAAGGAGGAGCTGTGAATTATGTTATGCTACATGTAAGGGTATATAATGAATGTGAACTTATGGGGTGCAAAATCTCACATTGAAGAGGAAAACGTATGAAATGGACATGTTATTGATTACATGGATCGTTGGCTTTTAGACTATGAAACATAATTATTTTTGCTATCCCCAGTTAGCCAATATGAAGTTCTTATGCCATGAAGATGAGTCTTAGTTGATATTAACTTGTTTTGGATCGAAGAACTCCCATTTGGGAAACTTTTAGGTCCCACAATAGGTCAGCAGTGAGAAAAGGTGGGAGGTCATATCGCTAAGCCTTTCTTTGAAGGCAATCTTTAGATCAGATTTGAAATATTAGTGTTAGGGTTGATGGAAATTAGTGTTGTTAGAGGACATTTTACCTTATTAACAGAAATATGATCTGTGTGAAATTTTATTTGCAAAATTAAGATTTATGTGAAATTGAATTTTATATTGCATTGTGATTGGGCAAATGCAAATCTTCTCTGAAAAATCCTGAAATGTTCTGTAAAGAACGTAATGAACATGGATGTGGATGTGGATATGTTTGGAATCCAAATGCATGAACTGAAAATGTAAAAATGAGATTGCATTGAGAATTGCTATGAAAAAAATGTTAAATTTATTATTATTGATTTGAATCATCATGTAGAAGAGAGCATTTTTTTTTTGCACTCTCCCTTGGATCTTAAACTGCAATATATATAATTTTTTTGATTTACATGGTAGTTGTGTTACAAATTTATGCTCTTTTGTTGTTTGCCAGTTATTAAACTTAAATTATTTTTGACACAATTGTGGAGGAAGCATTGAATACTTATCACAACCATTTTTGACAAAAATGTGGATGAAGTATTCAATACTTAGCAAATCCATTTTTGAGACAATTGTGGATAAAAAATTCAATAGGTATCATAATTTTTACATTGTTTTTAGAAATTTTTCATAACAGCATGGCTGCAATTTTCTTTCTTAGATGGATCCAGCTTAAATATACTTATAGCCTGAAATTTATTGTTGGATGGATCGAGCATTGGGATTAAAGAAGGGGATATTTTCATTAAATTGTACGCAAGAAAATATAATTTTAAAAGTTAGCATAAGGCATTAGGCAAATTTTAAAAGCATAAAATGTAGGGTCTGATATTTAGATATTTCACCTTTAAATTATAATATCCTGATGTCTTAGAATAGAAAAATCCGGTAACCATTTGTACCCTGAGTTTTCAACACTTATTATACCTATCCTCATAAAAGTGGGGCCCCATAACTAATAGAACATACTACAAGAAAATGGGTGTTAATACAAATACTTCATGCTTTGTTCCTCTTGAAATACAGGTTTGAATGAATATGAATGTAGTTCCAAAATTCTAAATTAAAAAACCAATTTCATGTTTTTCTGTAATCTTGTTTTATGCCTTGTTTCATAGAAAGGGTTGAGTAGTCCTTTCCAGGATATGAAGAGCACAATCAAGTTTCCCAATGTGAGCAATATGTTGACTCCCTACATAGCCCATTGTTACAAAAATAGGTTGTGCTAAATTTCTTTGGAGCTAAATATAGGAATTAGAATTGCACTATTGGTGTTACATACTACCATCTGCTTTGGAGCATAAATCTACGAATTAGGCTTGAAGTATTGGTGTATCATAGTACCATCTGCTTTGGATATAAATCTAGGAATTGTATTTGCACTATTGGCGTACCATCTGGATTTTGGTAAAATTATTGCAAATTTTCACACATTTTTCCCTTTATGTTTCAATCATCAACTAAACTCTATGAAAAACAGAAAATGTTGCAATCACAAGGACTTCAAGTTATCTCTAAAAAGAAGCGCTTGAACTGCCAACAGGTTGTAATATCTTCCTTTGGTATCCCTATATTTTATATAGTTTTGTACTAATGCAACATGATTGAATATGAGGAACAAACTTGGAATTTGATGTTCTACAGGATGTTGTTTTCAATTTTAAACGTATTTCACAACTGTGGAAAATTTTCAAACATGAAATGTGACATGTCCAAAATTCTATACTGTAAATTTGACATATACATATTTACCTTACCCGTCATAAATTCTAATGAGTGGTGATTAAAATAAATTCGAATGAGTGGTGGTTTCAATAGAAGTTAAGTTAGAAAATATGTTTATTTGCAGCGCCTATTTCTTGTTACCATTTGTTGGTTAATTGGTTGGAAATGTGAATCTTATAGATATAAAAAAGAATACAAAGAAATATTAGATAGTGTAATTATAGTTAGACACAGTTGGCCTACATTTTATAAACAACTTTTTGGTATTAGAGAGTTGGACTAGTAAGCTATGGTGCTCTCTTTAAAGATACTTACCTTCAAACCTACCTCTTATTTTCTATAAAGAAAATGCATAAAGTTCATGAATCTACATAAAAAATGAAGTGACAAGCATGAGAAACAAAGGACTGTCATAAAATTTCCATATAACAGGCAAGATAAATTTGAAATTCTGAGCCTGGTGAGGAAGTCATCAGAAAAAGTCTTTTAGATTTGATAGTGAAAAGGATATAATCCGACTCTTTTTATGGATTCGTGGATAGTTTGTGATGTATATATTCCTCTTTTTCTTTGAAAAGAAAATGATAGTATATTTTCAGAAGTTACAGTGTACCCCTAACGATCTTAAATACACAACCAGAAGAAACACCTTATTGAAGCATGTGTTGAGGAAGCATTGGCACACTCGAGATTTTGTAGCTGCAGGAAATATGTGCAAAAGGAATATGAAGACCATGCATTTAACATATTAAACTTTCTTTGACCTGATTTTCAAGTCTGTCACAAAAGACTTGGGGAGACTACATAAAGGAATTTCCCTGTGGTTAGGCTTCTGAGGACGTGCAACACTGTTGAGGAGGGGACCAGTCAAGATGAGCCAATGAAGGCTAGTTAGAACCTACTATGTTCCTCTTGTTGTCCGGGAAAATATGGCTTGTTCCCATTCTGAACATGTCATATCTAGAAACTGAGTCATTTATTTTCAGGAAATTCATCAAAAAAACTAATAACAGAGATCCATGCACTTGATCTTTCTCTAAATCTTCTAATAAATCAATGGGAGTGGCCATATGACATTCAGAATCCGGAAGCTCGTGACCAACTAACTGGCGTAGCATTCCCAGAATAGCTAATTAACTCAATTATCATTTGAATCTTCCTAGACCAGTGACACATTTGCGGCGTCACGTAGACTTGTCTATGGCCTCTTTAATGCATGTTAGTGGTTGGTGTATTTGCAGATTTTGGGAAGGATATGGAGGAAACACCCTACATGCCCTACAACTTTAATCATTGTTGTTGATAGTATGGTGTGTGTTTTCCAAGTTCTTGTTTTGCAAAGTCTTGAGACTAAATCTAAGGTGGGTGTTAAAATCATGGTCAAGATATTAGCACAATAAGAGAAAATGTTAGTGAAATGTACAGTGGCATATGCATTGAAGAAAGGGTTTATTGATAATAGTATCATTATCGTCTGAGAATAGTGAACAAATTACATATCAGAAGTACAATGAAACATAACTCTGCAGCAATGAAAAGACTCTCCACCACTGTAACGCTTGCATATAAACTTGTTGTAAAGAAAAGGTAATGGGAAATTCCTGGATGCAGCCCAACCATGTGGTAACAAATTGTTCCTAATATAACTGAAATGAGAAGCAAGTATGGCATTCCTGAAAGTGTGTTGCCCACTACAAAGGCTACTACACCATAATGTCCATTGAGCCTTTCTCACTAGAAAACATGTAACCAACAAATAATAAATGAGCCTCCATTCAATTCTCTTCAACACATGAAGACTAAAGATATTGAAACTGTTGAGGGGTGGAATAAATCACCTTCATATCTTCAACAAACGAGGGGAAGCCTCCGATGTACATAAAGGTAACGAAGCCAAAAACGAAGGAAGAACAAGCTCCTCTTGCTTGGCATAATTCATACATAAGTTTAATGAATAATAAGCTAAAATATATACCAAACAAAAGAGTTTTTGCTGATCCAACATGATGAGAAATGAATATAAATAAATATCTTACCAATATTGAATCATAGTTGGTACCAATTCTAAAGTAGATAGTTCCAATGCAAATGGTGAGAAGAATATAAATGACAAGCCTAAGCCAGTAATAACCAACATCTCTTGACATGTTGATGAAATACCTTCGGTTAGAGTGAATGCTTGCATCAAGAAACTAGCTTGACTACCTCCTGAATCCAAATTTGTTTCTCTCTGCAAACAAAGCTCGAAATTATCAGATTTCTATAGTAAAAATAGTCTTAGACAAGTTTGAAATTACCAAATTCTATAGCAATAACAACTTTAGACAGAGCAAGAAATCAATATGGAAAATTCCTGAAAATTCAAACTCTAAATTACATTAATCCACTTGCCAAACTCCTAGCATATTTTTCAAGTTCAGGGGTCTTAATCTCAGTTTACAAGTTGGTTGGTTGAAAAATATTCCATGCTCAAAATTCCCCCAAGATTTATCATTATTCGGCCTCATAAACACAGTAACAGGCCACATCTTGGAAAAGGGGTTAACATTTTTTAAGGAACTTACAAATTGAGATATTTCCTGCACTCTTGCTTGCGCAGCCTGGTAATACTCAAATGATCGATAATTTTCCATAAGAATTTGAATGGCTTGAGCTGTAGTGATTTTATCCAATGAGTCATCTGATTTAACCATATATTCACAATCACAGAAAAATTGAACTTTAGGATGGGTATAACTGAGATTTACAATGCTATGCAAAATGCAGCAATACTGATTCTAATCACAGGGCTGTAATTACCCGCAATTTCATTGATCCCTTCATAGTGGCCTTTACTTTGTCAAAATAAGAATTGATTCACCTAAGGAAGTGATCAGATGGATTTTGAAATGGCAAACAAGGGAAGCCCGCTCACTAGAAAAACTAGAAAACAAACACAAGTAATTACATTTTACAATGTTGTGCACAGTTCCAATTAAGAAAAATATCAAAATTTGAAAATTAGAGATGTGAATCTAACAAGAAAACAAATTTCATCTAAGACAGCCATTTGTTTTCTCTGTGTTCCATAAATATGAATAATAATAATCAATTGGTTAGAGTTGTAATAAAGAATCCTTGAACTAGTAAACTTAAATCTGCTGCTTTGTAAGTCTTTTCTTTTAGCTATAGAAGCATTTGCATCTATAAATTAGGCTATACATAATTAGGCTAATGTGTAGTGGTATATAGTTCTTCAATTTATTTATTTTTTTGAAAACGTTTTAGATATTGGTTGGGTTGAATCATATCCAAGATGCGGGTCTTTCCAGTCATTTTGCCACGGGATTCAGCCACGTGACATGATGAGGGGTCGTAGCAGGGGACCAAAACCTCGAAGCTATTCTCAGACTCGTCGTCGCTGGAGAATCCGGAAGAGAGGCTCGAACCATCCAATGGACCAGTTAGAGCCGTCGAAATCAGAACAAGACGTCCAATCTCCCACATCTTCTGGCACCACGAACCCATCAATTTCCATGTCTGCTCGTTGCTTCTCGACTTCACTGAACCGTTTGTGGGCATGCGTTGTTGTCCTTCACCCAGCGCTGTGTTGCTCAAGGTATTTTTCTTTCTCCAGTAAAGAAGAAGATGTCGGAGAGGGTTTCACTTTCTTCAGGAAAGAAGCAGAAGGCCTAGGTCAGAGATTCGACTCCCAGCGACGTCGTAGCCACAGTGCCTCTCTCTTGTCACAGAAATGTTGAAGGATAACAAGAACAGAGGTATGGTGGGTTTTCAATAATCCTAACCTTCGCGGTTAGAGAAATCTCAGGAAAAATGACCAAAGTCACCACACTGATAACAGCGGCCCCCACCGGCATTGCCACCGCCGTTGGTGCAGTCCCTCGGAAAAGTGGCCAGACTCTCCACAATTGTAACAGCTTCCCCTGCCGCCACCACCACCAACTCCTATACCTCCTTCGTGACCATCACCTTGGCCACCACCGCCACCACCATATCCACTGCCACCGTCACTACCGCCGTAACCACCACCTCTACCTCGGCCTCCACCGCTGCCTCCATTGTTACCCTACACGAATGACCGTGACCTAAGACCGGAGTGACCGTGGTATTTCCTCCTAGAGAAATTTACCTTTGTGTTTGCAAGAGGAAACCCCATATTCGAACCTGACAAATGCCTTGAAAGAAAAGATACGCATATAGCAAAGGCCAAATGGCCATTGAAAAATGAAACAAATGCAGTGTTGTCTTAGAACACCAAAGTAACACTATGTTGGGTGTCAGAAGCAAAATAAGGTGAAATGAACAAAGGGTTCTTAGGGTAAATGGGTAGGGTTGATTCAAACCAAATCTCAGCCTTTGGTTGAACACTGTTTGATCGAAGACGGGGAATATATCAAAGATCCGTCGGGGACTCGAACTCACAATTCCTTCCAGTGCCTGCAGAAGTGGTGATCCGTCATAAGCCGATGTCGAGGCCAACATAGAATAGTTCTTGCAGAAGCAACATGCAGAGCCATACTGCTTCTTGAATTGCTAATTTTCAAACGTACTTTTCAAACTAACAGCTGGTAACAGGGCCAAATGGAAGATTTTCATTGGTTGGAGGAGGTGACACATGTTTAAATTTTACTGGCTGGAAGGGCGATAAGAAAGGCTTCTCATTGGTTGGGGTGAACAGTGTTTGCTCACCCCAAGCCAGCAAAGAGAACGCCTTTCAGCGTAATTACCCAGAAAGAACAATTTTAGATCCAAAGTGTTTTTCCAGTTTGTTGTTGCAGTTTTATAAGGAGACAAGTGGTCTGGAATATAGAAAGGTTCACTATATATATAAGAGAAAAAGATAGCTTTATAAAAATCTGTCAAACTAATTTACCCTACATCACTAAATATATTGTTTTTAATTAAAATTAACTAAATATACATCTTTATTTGTATTTTTTATTTTAACTTGTATTACTTTTCTTTTTTAAAATGATTTAATTTTATTTTAAATGGCCCATGTATTAAGTCTACGTTGAATATAGATAGAATTAACAGATATGAGGGTAGAATATATTTACTCTGAGTTGAATATAGATAGAATTAACAAATATGAGGGTAGAATAGGCCTCTCGGTACAATGAAATGAATTTTAACAATATATTAACATTTGATAAATTACTTATTTTACAACATGATATTATATATATTATATCATGTATTTAGTGTCTTATTTCTTTGGTTGTTAGAATTGTGCTCTTCCAATTATGTTAAAATTTCTCGCGCTTAGCTAACCCCTCGTAATAGAGGGGATCAATATATATATTTTCACTAACCTAATGTAATTTCTATTCCTAATACATCCATCGTAAGGATGAACTGCATTGGGAGAACGTAATAATAAATGGCGTAATTATAATTAAAGCTTTATATAAATTTCTTGTAAATTGAGGACGTAATAATAAATATAATTGTAATTAAAGTCTTACATAAATTTGTTTGTAAATTTTCATATATAAAATGTTAATTGATATTATAATTGATTTAGATGATGGTGAGCTTTATTAGGATATTTTGTGGGAAATGTTCTCTATATTTTAATTTTGAAGTGAAAAAAGTTTGGAAGGCACATAGTTTTGTTTCTATAGTCTATATGTATTAAATATATGCTTTATTGTAGCAAATATATGAGAATTCATTACATTGTCATTTTTTTATGGGATTTTCCACTAGAGTAATGACTAAGTTCATGGAAACAAATTCCAGTATTTTCCACAGGTATTACAACTGAGTTTACATGTTTACAAGAGTAAATTCTTACGTATTGATAGCATAAGAGTATGCAAAAACAATACGTTGAGCTATTTGAGAGGCTTTTGGAACAAAGAGTCCAAGCAAAGTTGGGTTCCTGAAGCCAAGTTAGAATTTGTTTCACGTTCTCGCTTTTCTTTATTGGATTTCCTACCTCTAGTGAGATGTGGTTCCACTGCATTCGAGGAGAAGTATTTTTCAATGTTGCCTCATGTGCATGATTTTTCATGAGCTAATATAATTTACATAGCTTTATGGTAAAACTTTGGGGTATACCTCTTCATCTATGCAAGAGGATAGGGTGTCAATTCCAATGCTCTTTCCTCAAAATATGACTCTGGACCTAGAGGGTCGACCCATGAAGGGGCTTGCTTTTCATTTTCCACCCGCACTTCTATATTTCGCTAATCCTCATTTTGGGTTTCATCCATAGGGGTATCTTCATCTTGTTCTGGATCTTGAAAAGCCTCAAAACATTTTTTGTTGGAGGAAGGTTGTGGCATTGGATTTTCTTCAACATATTTATTTGGGGTTGCAGCCTTGTTTTGTTGATTCCTTCTTCGCTTTTTTGTGCTAGTTGAAAATTAGCCTCTTTAGAAATAGGGGTTCGGGCCTACTCATATTTTTTCCGTTGGGGGAATTTTTTGACAAAGTAACTATGGGTATGACAATCGTTGCACTTAAAAGGAATCTTCTCATAGTCCAACTTCTAGATATGGATCCATTCTCCTAGATTTATTTTTAGGGCCTCTAATAAACCTTCAATGAGGTTTACTTCAATAGATGCAAGCACAAGAAAATTGACCTCCTTTTGGTTTTGATTTATCCATATAAGAAGGCTTCTTGTTCCCAATGTATTTTAGTGCATCACTCCCCTAAATATGAAGAGGGAGGTGTGGCAGTTGGACCCGCACCAGCATGAAAGGCTTCTTAGAAACTGGGTTGATATCTAGAGTCCATGGAGTGATAAAGAGGCCTTTAGACACCATGAAAAACAATCTTGATCTGAAAATACAATCTATTTCCATTTTATTGAGAAACAAAACGTCATAGAAGCCCCTTCCTACTGCAAAGAAATTTACCTGACCTTGAAGGTTAGGGTCCATTGTTCCTGATCCAAGTTTCAACATAATTTGGATTTGACCACAAACCCATAAAATTTCCAACCAGTGCTTTTTTTGAGAAAGTTAAGGCTCTCTTACATGGATCCGAAGGTGAGAGTTTCACCGTAAGGATCTCAACTAATTTCTTCACAAATTTTTGGGGGGAGAAGAAGTACCCCGAGGTTTTTGACCCTGCATTAGGGCTCTGAATGCAACCTTATCCTACATGGCACAATGAACAAAGGCACTATGAAAACACACCAGAAAATATTGGTTTCGATTAGTAGTAGAAACGACTAAATTTATTATTTATATGGGTCTCTGGAACAAAGCAACGAAGCCACACACTGCTCAGTAATCCACACATTTACAACATCTCCTACAAAATGGACTCGAAGCGAGTAGCTTGAACGTGCAAAAAACCTACGACAACTAGAAAAACCCTAGCCACCAGAAGCCCTATTCTACCGAGCACATTTCTTCTATATATCTATATATATATATATATATATATATATATATATATATATATATATATTATAAAAACTCGTTATTATATTTTTATTTTTGTTTTTGTTTTTTTTAATATTTTAATATGTAATTATATATATTTTTATTTTCTAAACCATATGAGTTACTTTGGGATAATAAAGTCATTACATTATTTTTTAAAATCGAAGTTAAATTTTTAAGACTTATATTGTAATTTTGGAATTTCTTAAAATATGTTTTTATATTGATAAGAAAAATTATTTATTATGATTTTTAAAGTCTTTTACATTTATCCTTTTGTAAGAAAAATAGGGGTGGAACATGCCATTAAGATAGGCTCGCATGAAATGAAAAACCCGCATTGCTCTGTTTTTTTTGCATTGAATAGATTTTATCTTAATTAAGCTTACCAACTTAAACGAAATATAGACCTAGATATCCAATGAATGGATCCGAAATTGGGTATAAATCTAGCAGAGATGTAGGTGCCTTTATCTTTGTCAATTTTTCGTAGCCTTTGTCTAAAGATATATACCTTATAATTAACTTATCCAATGAATATAGTGTTGGTATACATTTATGTTTGGATAAAGGTGGTGCATCATCCCATACTGTATATAAATATCTTAAACAGATGTATAAATTTCTTAAACACATGTTTTATATACCAAATTGTTTGATGGACAAATTTAAGGTTGTAAGGTTGTACCTTTCTTATTAAATTAGATGCCTTAGCACCTCCTCTTATAATTTCCATAGTCTTATGGAAAAAGGTTTTTTCATTAATAACAAAAAGAGTTGATGGTTTCAAGAGGATAAAAAGGAAATAAAGTTCTTCATCCCTAAAGGTTAAGTGTCAAAGAAACTTATGATCCTAGCAACGAGAAATGAGCCTTTTTAACTCTCTTTTTTTTATGTAATTTCCTCCCATAGTAATGGTTATAAATCATGATTTCTTCTCTCTCCTCAACTTGTAATTCACAAAGGAGATCAATGAAATTTTGATGCCTAAATCCTATAAAGTTTATTCTTGGCTTTAATAGTTAATTATCAAATTTGTACTCTCGCTAAACACTTATACTTTGTTACATTTTATGATTTAAGTGGTGGATTTTCATGTTGTTAGTATACAATCAAGTTTATATCATAAAATATAAGCGGTAGCATGGGCCCTTGAATAAAAACCATATTCAAGAAGATACATAACTTAATTGTTGATTTTGGTGTATCATTTTGGCAAGAGTCTCAATCTCAAGGAGACACTTACTATTATTTTCCTTGGAGCTATAGTTTTCCATTCTAACTTTTTAAAACGAAAAGGAGAGGGAGGGAGCATCTTAGCCTCACCAAGATGGGATTATATGGAACTGTTTCATGGAGATGATCAACCTTGTTGCATGGTGTGGATTATGTTTACATTGAATGGGTGGTTACTTGGCTTGGCCATTACTATGCATAGAGGTACTTTCTACAACTCACTATGAGGGACATGTGTAATCACTTCTATGCTCAACATGGAGTTGACATGTGGTGTTTGTGTGCACGTACACACATAGAAAGAAAGAAAGAAATGACACATATCCATCTTAACTTTAGATATAACATGCAAAGAGAGGGATCAAATCCCTCAAGGTAAAAATATGTTTAAATTGAATGAGCTTGAGGAAAGGTTTTCACCTCAATGGGTTTGGTCCCCCTTGTTGCCTGATAGATCTAGATTTAACATGGATCTATTCTAGTTTATACTAGCAATGTTGTTGATGAAAGGTAAGCCTTTTATCGCTAGATTACAAATGAACTCCCAAACGCCACTTGGAATACTTATGGATAATTTATTGATGTGGAAGAGTAAGAAGAAAAAATATCAATTAGGTGTTGCACATAGCATAATACATCAAATAGAGCAAAATTTTGGAATATCCTTAAGGCACACCTAGGAATGTATAACATTATGTTTTGTATGCAAGAACTCATTGATACTTTATTAGCCTAGTATAATTTAAGGAAATCCTAGGAATGTGTGTTAATTTGGCTTGACATAGCATTAGTCTCATAAAATTTCCTTGTAATGGTGAAAGGAGAGTGCAAGTGCTAGGTTAATTTCATGCTCCAACCATTAATTATAACCTTTTTCTATCTCTTGCTAGAAAAAAAATATGAATATAAAGCACATATATTATATACTAAATATTGATCATTTACAGTGCTTGTCACCCATCATGCATGTTTATAATTTGGAGCATGTGTCTAAAGAAAAGGGGAAATAAATGATGGATATCCCAAGGGGAAATCACTTACTAAAAAAAAATAACATGCATGCATTCATGGAATTATAAAAATGACCAGTATTCGTACAATTTATTGAATACTCCTATTATTTCTATATTATTTCTCTAGTCTCCTTTTGTTAATGATTTTCAATTATTAAGAGGCTTGGGTGAATGTTTACCATTTTGTCACAAAGCATTACATTGATAATTAAAAAATTTCTCTCATTAAATTTAATTATCTTATAGCTATTATCTCAATGGATTAGCTTAATCAATTTAAATGAAATGTTCAAGGAAAATTTCACCATGACATCTTTGGTCCTAGTCTAGTTGAGCTTAAAATTTAGATAATTCCCATTAGGTTAGCAATTGCTATTAGGACCACTACTGGAGCTACTCTCCATCCAAATTTCTATGGAAGAGAAAGGGATCTAGTGAAGTTTTCCTTGCAATATAAGAGTACTATACAATAATTATTTACCATTATATCGACATATATACTAAAATAAATTAATACCCCATGTATGGAATCATGTGGTACTTTCCAAACTTCTATGATGATCCCTCCTAATGGGATAACTTGGTGCATAGATATTAATATAAACTAAGCCACTGTAGGAATTTACAGGGTAAGTTCCTTAGATCAAACACCAAAGGTCACCGCTCACAAACAGATCACAGATCAGTACACCAGTATTTGACGTGGTTAAAACCCTCGAAGAGGGAAACAGTCCACGGTATGAGCCAACACGACCACTTCATGAAATTTATTAATATAAAGAAAGAAAATTTGCATAGGCTTATCTCATAAATGGTTACCAGAAAAATGACCCTCCATGCTCTTTAAATAGAGATCATGGACCAATCAAGTGTTAAGCCACGGATCAAGTGTCGGTAATACCAAGGAGAGAATGAACCATCATATCAATACATATCATGACCGTCGGATTATAAATTACAAATGTACATAGTAAAGAAGCACACTTTACCTAACTCTACGCTAGACTAAAGTATAGTTAACTATTTCCTATATGTCGGAATATCCTAACATCCCCTCTTAAGAACAACTTGGGATAGGATTGAAGGATTTACAAAGGTGACACAATAGGAGACTATTTCCTATGTGTCGGAATATCCTAATATCCCCCCTTAAGAACAACTTGGGATAGGATTGAAGGATTTACAAAGGTGACACAATAGGAGAAGGAAGGAGGCATTAGAGCCTATCCCCCCTTAATGATAACTTTCTTGAACTCCAAGCATAGATCAAAGTTTGGTAAAATTTTATTATGTGAGAGTCTTTGTAAAGATATCAACAACTTGATAATTGGTTGAACAATACTTCACTTCAAGAACATGATCACGAATGAGCTTTCTGATGAAGTGTATGTGTAGCTCAATTTGTTTCATGCGCTGATGTTGAACTAGATCTTTGCATAGTTGAATGGCACTATGATTATCACACCAAAGTGTAGTTGGATGTTGCTAATGAAGACCAAATTCAAACAGAATCTGACAAAGCCACAAGGCTTCCTTGTTGGCTTCAACTGCACCACGATACTCTGCTTCTGCCAAAGAAAGAGAGATGTCACTTTGTTTCTTACAATACCATGTAATAGGTCCTAAACCAAGAGTGAATACATAACCTGCAGTAGACTTTCGATCATCAAGGTCACCAGCCCAATCAGAATCAGTGAAACCAATCAACAATGGATATGCTCCTGCATTGTAATGAATCTTGAACTGAAATGTACCTCGAATATATCAAATTATTTTTTTAGCTCCTTTCTAGTTACTTTCATGAGGTTGGTGCATAAACCGAGCAACAATACCAACGACAAAAGGACAAGTATGGGTTAGATACATAATTTTACCAACAAGTTGACGGTATAAGGTAGCGTCAACTTTAGGGGAAGTACAAGTGATTGAAATCTTGACTCCATACTGAAAGGGAGAAGGGGTTGGATTACAGCCTTCCATGTGAAAGTGGCATAGAATATCACATGCATACTTGGACTGAGAAAGGGTAATACCTTATTTAGATTGCAAGACTTGAAGACCAAGGAAATAATGCAAGTGTCCTACGTCTGTCATTTAAAACTTATTTTTGAGGCTAGACTTCACATGGTTTATATGGTTGGGATCACTACCAGTAAGGATAAGATCATCAACATAAATAAAAAGGATGATTAAGTACTTACCCACTTTCTTGGGGTAGACAGTGTTGTCAGAATGACATCCAGAAAAGCCACTATCTAAGAGAAAGTTATCCATTTTGGCATACCAAGCCTGAGGAGCTTGTTTGAGACCATAGAGAGACTTCCTAAGGCGACAAACAAGGCTAGAGTCATTTTGGATAAAGCCATGGGGTTGTTCCATGTAGATTTGTTCATGAAAATCCCCATGTAAGAAGGAAGGTTTAACATCCATCTGATGGAATTCCCAATAAAAGGAGGCAACAAGGTGAATAGAATTCATTTTGGAAACAGGGGAGAAGGTTTTAGTATAGTCAATGCCTTCAAATTTTGAAAATCCTTTAGCAACAAGACGAGCTTTATGTTTATCCACTTTTCCATCTGGTCCAAACTTTGTTCTGTAAACCCATTTTCATCTGACAAGTTTTCTTCCCTTTGGAAGAGGAACAAGATCCCAAGTATTGTTTTCCAATAAGGAACAATATTCTTCATTCATAGCTTCATCCCAATATGGATGACCTGAAGCTTCTTCAAAGGTGTTTGGATCGGGATTTTCTGGAACTTGAGCCAATAAGAAAGAGGCTCTTTCTAACTGAGAACGTGTACGACATTGATCTGCAGGGTCACCTGTAAGAGAACCTACTGCATCCCGAGTAGAGCAAGCCCATCTTGGAAGCTGTGGAACTGAAGGAATATCTTGAGGAGGTGGAGGATGATTTTCATCCTCGTTGTCATCATCCGAACTAGAAGTAATGTTGTCAAAAATAGAAGAGATAGAGAGAGGTGGCACATATGCTGAATCAGGCTTGCAGGCCAAAGATGGCACACCCGTCAAACTAGGCTCGTAGGTTGATATATTTTCATCAAATTTTACATCTATTCTAATGATTACATTCTTATTTTGGTTGAATAAGTCTATATCCTTTAGCATCTTCATAATATCCAACAAAAATGAATTTTTCACTCTTAGGTTCTAAGGCTTTATGTTTCGCATCTGGAATATGAACCCAAGCTTCACTTCCAAAAACATGAAAGTGACTTACATCTGGTTTGATTGAGCTCTTTCTGGAGTTAGATTCCTTAAAATATTAGTAGGAGTGAAATTTACTATCTAATTTTCACAATTAATTTATTCTGCCAAAAAATTAAGACTAAGTCCTTTAGATTGAAGCATACAATTATCCATTTATTTTAGAGTGTGATTCTTCCTTTCAGCTACACCATTTTGTTGTGGAGTATATGGAATAGTATGTTGCGATTGAATGGCATGCTCAGTGCAAGAGTGGATAATTTTTTTGTTAACATATTCTCCTCCATTTTCAGATCTTAACTTAAGAATGTATTTTCCATATTTTTTTCTCAAAAAAGGCCTTAAAGGCCAAGAACATGTTAAAAAATCCACTCTTGATTTTTAAGAAGTATACCCAAGTGTGTCTAGAAAAATAATCAATGAAAGTTAAGAAGTACTTGTAGCCATAGAAAGAAACAACTGGAAGTGTACCATATAAATCATTGTGCATAAGCTGTAGAGGGGTTGAAGCATGCCAAGAGGCACGTTGTCAAAACTATCCCGATGATGTTTTCCGAGTACACATCCGGAACAAACACCATCTCGAAAAGATACCATAGGAAGACATGTTGTTATGAAACCAGCTCCAAAAATAGAAGAAAAGAGAGATCATTGCCTTAGAAATAAGCCACTTTGATGGGGTAACCTCCTTTACATTACATAAATTAAAAATTCTTTGATGATACAAATGAAAAAACCTCCTTCTATATATAGGAGTCCATGGGGTCACAATATAATCCTAGCCGACCTAACAATAATAATGTAAGGGCACAATAATAACAATATTGGGGTTATAAGGGTACAACAATAACAATAAAGGCTACACTAACAACAATAAGGGACTACACTAGTAATATAGGGACTTAACATGCCCCTCTCCTTCAAAAAAGTGTTTTCCTCAATGCTTGAGTAGCTCTGGGTGCTTCTGTATAAAATTCTCACCCTCCCATGTAGAATCTTCAATGGGTAAGTTCTTCCACTTGATGAGATACTCTGAAATTGATCGATTTCGTAGTTGTAAAGCTCTTTTTTCTGTGACTTATTCAGGTTCCAATATGATTTTTTCTTCCTCATCAAGTTCTAGAAATATTGTTTGAACTGGAAGTTCTTCACCTATAACCTTATTTAAGCATGAAACATGGAAAACTGGATGCACTCACGAAGAAGAAGGAAGCTCCAATTTGTATGCCATAGTACCAATCTTTTGCAATACCTTGTAAGGACCATAATACTTTGGTGATAATTTATTATCCTTCTTAGCTTGCTTGAGAGACATTTCTTTGTATAATTGTAACCTTAAAATACCCAATCTCCTACATCAAAACTTCTCTCGCTTTGATGTTGATCTGCCTGTTGTTTCATTCGATTTTGTGCCAAATTTAGGTTAGCCTTTAAGATTTGGAGAACTTCTTTTTTATGCTCGATGTGATCTTCCACTGCTTGAACCTTAGAATTTTCTCTTAAATATGATGTGATGGATGGTGGATGATATCCATAAAGTGCCATAAATAGGGTCATTTTTGCTGTAGTATGGAAGGAAGTGTTATACCACCATTCAGCGAGAGGTAACCACTTGACCCATTGTGTTTTTTTATCAGACACAAAATAACGAAGATATCCTTCAAAATATTTATTCACTATCTCAGTTTGACCATTGGATTGAGGATGAGAAGATGAGCTATGAGCTAGTTGAGTACCCAAACAAGAAAATAATTCCGTCCAAAAATTTCCAATAAAAATGGGATCTTTGTCGCTTACAATAATATTTGGGTTTCCATGTAGCTTTTGAATTGTTTCCATAAATGTAGTAACAATTGTACTTGCTTTAAATGGATGAGATAATGCACAAAAGTGTGCATACTTGGTAATTCTATCAACTACCACCATGATGACACTCTTTCCTTCGGACTTAGGTAAACCTGTGATAAAATCCATTGAAATCTCCTCCCAAAATTGACTTGGAATGGATAAAGGATGTAGAAGACCCAGGGTCTTAATTGTCTCAAATTTATTTTGCTGGCAAACCAAACATCCAGCCACAAAATTTTGAATATCAGATTTAAGGCCATCCCAAAAAAATTCTTTCTTCACCCTGTGGTAGGTTTTTAAAAATCCTGAGTGTCCTCCTAAAGGAGAAGTATGCAATTTGAAAAGAATATTTTGTTTTAGTTGGGAATTCCTACAAATATATAAGCAATCTTTGTACCATAAGGAATCATTTTTCCAACTAAATGTATCAGATGTACTAGGATCTTGCTACAACTTTTGAATGAGTTTCCACACTTCTTCGTCCTTCTTTCATTCATCCCTTGCTTCGGTTATCCAATATGGTTGGATAATAGAAATGGCACAAAGAAATGCTTCCACCTCTTCATTATTTCTTGAGAGTGCATCTACAACAACATTTAGCTTCCCTTTTTTATAGATGATTTCAAAGTCATAACCCAACATCTTTGTGACCCATTTTTTCTTCTCTTCTGAAGATATTCTTTGTTCCAAAAAGTGTTTAAGACTATCGTGATCAATTTTTACCTTGAAGTGTCTTCCCATTAGGTAAGGTCGCTATTTCTTTAGTGCATGTAGTATTTCTAACATTTCCTTCTCATAAATGGCTTTTTGTAAATATTTTCCTTTGATTGGACGACTTTCAAAAGCAATGGGTCTTCCTTTTTGCATTAAAACAACACCAATTCTATTTCCTGAGGCATCGCATTCCATAATAAAGGTTTTTGTGAAGTCTGGCATAGCTAATACTGGTGCTAGGAACACTACCTCTTTAAGATGTTCAAAGGCCTTAGTTTCTTCAAGATTCCATGAAAAATGCATCTTTCTTCAATAATGTTGTTAGAGGTGCTACTATTCTCCCATAATTCTTAACAAACTTGTGATAATACCCTGTTAATCCTAGAAATTCTCACAACTTCTTTATGGTTGTGGGGACTTTCCATTCCTTAATGACTTTAATTTCGTTAAGGTTTACCTTAACACCCTCGTGAGATACAATATGACCCAGATATTCCACCTCTTGTACTCCAAAGAAACATTTGGATGTTTTTGCATATAATTGTTTCTCCTCCAATCGTTTGAGCACCCTGTCAACATGTTGAATATGATCCTTCCAAGACCTGTTGTAGATTAGTATATCATCAAAAAATACTAGCACAAATTTTCTAAGGAAGGGTTTGAAAATGGAATTCATCAACCCTTGAAATGTAGAAGGTGCATTGCTCAAAAGGCATGACCAAAAGTTTATAATGAACCTCATGAGTTTGAAATTCTGTTTTCAGAACATCTTCAGTCTTCATTCTAATTTGATGATATCTTGAACGAAGATCCAACTTGGTAAAATAAATTTCTCCATGTAATTCATCCAATAATTCATCAATCACAGGAATGAGAAATTTATCTTTAATAGTGATCTTATTGAGCTCCTTATAATCTAGACACATGTGCTATGATCCATCCTTCTTGTGCACCAATACTACTGGAGCAAAGAAAGAACTTTGACTAGGTTGAATTATACCAGCCTCTAACATTTCTACAATCATACGTTCAATTTCGCTCTTTTGGACATAAGGATATCTATAAGGCCTGATATTTGGAGGAAAACTTCCTGGAATCAAGTGAATAGCATGATCATGATCAAAAATAGGAGGGAGTCGTTTGGGAGTTTCAAACACCTTGGAATGATTGTCTAAGGCTTTTTGGAGCTCTGGAGAAATAGATGATTTTGATGTTGGAATTTCTAGTGAGCATAATTGTGCAATTAAGCCTCATTTTTCTTTCTTCAGAAGCTTTGTCATGACATTAGAGATTATTATCTTTCTTGGCTTCCCTGCGATACCCTGTAATTCAACTCCTTTCCTTCTGAAAAAAATTTCAAGAAAATTTCTTGAAAATTAAAAGCTATCGTCCCCAAAGAATGTAACCATTGTACTTCTAGTACAACATCAACACCTCCCATTGGAATGGAAAGAATTGGACTATTCAATACATACTCCCCCATGGTTATCTTGATATTATGGCATTTTCCAGAGAAATTTATATTTCCTCCATTTGAAACCATCACTTGACATTCTGGTATTTGGTATAGGAAACAATTCAATTCTTTGGCTACCTTACAATGAATAAAATTATGGGTAATACCCGAATCAACCAACACTATTACCTTTTTCTTCTTGATATGTCCTTCTGTATTAAGAGTTTGAGGTGTGTTAATTCCTGCCAATGCATTACACGATATGGTAGGACTCATTTATTCTTCTTCTAGGGTTGGCTCCTAGTGTATATCCTCTTCTTTTGAAGTTTCTTGTTCATTTTCTTCCTCCTCTTCTCAATCTATGTAAAAAAATTTCTTCTTAGCACACTTATGACCTTTATTGTATTTGATATCACAACTGTAGCAAAGCCCTTTTGCTCTTTTTTCTTCCAATCGTTGTGGTGTCAACCTTGTAGGTTGTGGAATTATAGGAGTAGCAACACTTCCATCTTTATAGATGTGAGTGGTAGGCTTCCTTGTCGCCATAATTTTACATTCAAATTGTCTTTCCAACTTGAATGCCTTCTCCAATGAATCAGGTTCCCAAACTCGAACCTCATGTTGGATCTTATCCTTTAAAGTCTTTATGAAGACATCAATCTTGTGTTCCTCTAGAATATCAGTTACCCTTATATTCAATTTTTGGAAGTCCTCAATGTGCTCCACCATTGAACCCTTTTGTTTGAGATTTATCAATTTGCTAAAAAAGGTGTTTCTCTTTGTATCCTCATAATGTGCTATCATTTCCTCCATAAAAATTGACCAAGTGACAATCTTTTTACGAGATAAAAGCCATTGATACCATATAAATGTATTTTGTTCTAAATATAAAGTTGCATGTGTACCTTTTGTGTGTTTTGCACATTATTGAGAACAAAATATTGCTCCATCTGTAGTATCTATGTTACGGAATCCTTGCCATAAAACTTCCTCATATCGATCTTTGGAATATGATGGGTCTTCCATCCAACATTAGAGTTTATGAAATCACGATTAACATTTATTTTTTTCCCATCATGAGTTTCCTCTACTATATTTTTTCCATTTGGAAAAATTTCTTGTATCAACTTTGTCAAACCTTCCATGTATTCTTTTAGATCATTCTTCATGTTTTCCATTTTTTCATCGATCTTAGCTTCCATGTCATCCATCTTAGCTTCCATGCCAGCTTCCATGTCATCCATCTCAGCTTCCATGCCATCCATCTTAGCTTCCATTCCTTTCTTCAAACCATCCATCTTAGCTTCCACGTCGTTCTTCAAAACTTCCTTTTCATTTTTTGTTGCTCTTTGCGAGAGCGAAATTTGGTGCACTTGCTCTTGTAATTTTGATATGTTATGTTGAACTTCTTCGTCTTCATGAGTCATAGTAGAGCCTTCTGAAGGCTTAATGGGTGTTGAATTATTTTTAGGGTGAATTTTATAACCCAATATTGATATCTAATCTACAATATACCCTTGGAATCAATTCAAACTGATTCTTCAAACAAGACTTACACAATTTGAAAAAAAAATACACACACTTTTCTTTCTTTTGAGGAGCTTGATATTGAAACTAGATTATCTCTATGATTTTGAATCTTCAATATCTGAAATTTGGTGCTATAGTAGCACTCTAAATATTCTTTCGAATGCCACAGGTCTGACCTAATTTGGATTCTTCATTGCAAAGTTAGGCCCAATTTCCCATAATGACCTAATTATGGGTTGGTTCAGTAGTGCGAATTTTTACGGTGTGACACGTGTCACTATTTCCTCCTCCGGCTCTGAAATTGATACAAAGGAAACTACATTACGTGTACTTGCAGTCACTTTGATAGAATTCCAATCAGATGCTCAGAGAGAGAGAGAGAGTTACGACGATTTTCCCATGGTCACCTCTTTGAGATGAAATTCGGGAGCTTGAAAAAACTCTAACTTCCACATATCATATCTCTGAAACTCTTGTGAACCAAGATATGAAATTTTTACACAAATTTCCTCAGGATTTCAGCTTCATGTGATACAAATTTAAGCTTTTTAACCTTCGTAGAAAACAATTTATAGCGAAAATGCCACGATGAACTGTTTGGAGCAGCAAAACCCTAGAATCCAAAGCTCTGATACCAAATGTTATGAAACCGGCTCCAAAAATAAAAGAAAAGAGAGATCAATGCCTTATAAATAAGCCACTTATAGGGGGCAACCTCCTTTACATTACATAAATAAACAATTCTTGGATGATACAAATGACAAAACCTCCTTCTATATATAGGAGTCCATGGGGTCACAATATAATCCTAACTGACCTAACAATAATAATGTAAGGGCACAATAATAAAAATATTGGAGTTACAAGGGTACAACAATAACAATAAGGGGGCTACACTAACAACAATAAGGGACTACACTAGTAATATAGGGACCTAACACCTGTCACCATATTTTCGTCACATGGATTTTGAAGAGAGCGATAGTTTAAGTGACAAAATCAGTCATGCCAAAGTTTTCTCACTTCATCATTATGAGCAACAAAAACGGAGGGAAGACATGATGACCCAAAGTTGTCAAACTTATACAAACTTTTGGAATCATCAGCAATGCCAGTAGCTACAATATGTCTTAGATCTCTTAGGTCCTTAATTACAACATCATGAGGTGAGAATTCTATTGTTTTCCCTTCACCTGAATGAGTTATCTGATAAACATATAGAAGGTTGTAGGAAAAAGTAGGAACACATAATACATCATTAAACTAACCATTATCTAGATGAATGGTTCCAGACCCTACAATACTAAGAGATCTATCATCACCAACATAAATTTTTTTGGTGTTACAATCATTTAAAGAAGAAAACATGGCTTTATTTTTTACCATGTGGTAAGAGGCTCCAGAATCAATGAGCCACTCCTGAGAATGAGAAGAAGCAGATACATTCAATGCATGTGACCAGATCTTGATGCTCGACAACCACAAGCAGAAAGTGTCATTCCTGAAGATGAAGTTGAAGAGTTCTCCAAATTGATGTTGTGATTTTTCATTGTTGCATCCAAGGCTTCCATATGCTTAAAACATTTTGACTCTATGTGGCCATCATGATTAAAGAAGTTGCAATGTCTATCTGTCTTCTTCACTTTTGATTTATTAGCCTTATCATTTTGTTGATTTGTTTTTTCAGTTTGCGGTTGAAATTTCTTAAGACCATTGTTTGGTTTAGGACCATTCTTTTTAGGATGTTGCTTCTTAAGATTATTTGGATATGGTTTTTGCTGGGCTGCTAAGGCTTTCTTAAAAGAGTTTCCAATATTAATAAGACCAGGTTGTAATATTTTTTCTTGTTCTCTTATCAAATAATTGCAAAGGCATCAAAAGAGGGGGACTTGTAGGTTGCTCCTTGAGAAATGAGGGCTTCTCTAGTGGAATGGAAAGTGGAAACAAATACAGAGTATGAAGGGCCAAGCTTAGCAAGAATAGAATAGATAAGGCTACCATCTTCCTTTTTAAACTTACAACCTTCTAAAAGAAGTCTAAGGGTCTTGAATTTGGACAAAAACCCTTCAATAGAGAAGAAATTATTGGGGTCCAAAGTAAGCAACTCATTTTCAAGCTGGTGGGCTCTGATTTCATTTTGAATGCCAAAAACAGTATGTAGATTTTTCATAGCTTCAACAGGGGAGTAAATTTCTTGGATATGAAATCTAAGATCTTGAGCAATGGACATTCCTATCAACCCTCGTTCTTGATCTTGTTTATTTTCCCATTTCGCAGCTTTATCTCCATCGACAGGTTTATATTATTGTCCTGTGGTTATTCTATAAAGTCCTTTACTTCTAAGTAAGTCTACCATGTAGGATATCCATTGGAAATAACTGGTGTTATTAAGAATAACCGGGCATGGACTTTCCATTTTTTTTAAACTGAAGCTAAAAGTGTTGAAACTAACTACTTCAATGGAAATATCTTGAAAAATTAGGCTGTTTAAAAAAAAATAGCCTGGAAAACGACTTCTGGATGAAGAACTTATGCCTTTTTGAAAAAATGTTGTAGTAGATGCCGAGTAGTTGCGTGATATTTTGAAAGTTGATGATGAAGTTGTACTTAAAAAAAAAAATCCACCCCCCCGCCCCCCTTTCCAAACTTAATATAATAAGCTCATTTAAAAAAAAGAATACTACTTTGTGTGACCCACTTTTATAAATAAGTGAGAGTCACTTTTACAATGTGCTTTTTAAATAAAACCTTTTTTTTTAAACACAACTTGCCAAAAATATTTTTAAGAAAAAGTAACTTAACAAAAAAAAATTTAGAAAAAAAAACTTGACAACGAAACTTGAACCCAAGACCTTTATTCTCATAAAGTAACTTTACACCAAGTGAGCTAGTAAAAGGATTCTGTAATTGTTTGAAAGGAGGAAGGGGGATTTTTTTTTCTCTTCGGTTTGCGTGTTTTTTCCTGCAAAAAAAACATCAATCCATGCAAAAAAAAAATACAAGCGTTACAACAGAACGTTAGATTTCTGATTAGTCCTACAGACAACTATATAGTTTTCTCACTATTTCTGATTTCCCGAGATCACACAAAGTCATGGGGAAAGAGCATACATAGTATAAAAATATCATCTTCATGTTTCTGATTTGCCGAGATTGCACACAGTGTAGAGAAAAGAGCATATGCATAGAAGAGGGTATAGATATGGCAATTTAAAATAAACTATAAACTGAATAAACATAGGTATTAATAAAAATAACTGCAAAAATTAATACTCTATACCTCTAGATCTAAAATGACATAACTTGGGCAACATGAAACCTTTTTGCATGAAATGAAAGGAGTTCTTCACTATAACAGAGGCTCCGAACACAACAGAGCAGTTCTCCTGGACCGAAAGTGGTCAGAAATAGTAGATTTGGAAAATGGCAGTCACATGCAATCAAACCGGCTTCGGATTTGGATCAACAATAGATGCGACCCTCAAAACAACTCTGATACCATGTAGGAATTTACAAGGTAAGTTCCTTAGATCAAACACCAAAGGTCACCGCTCACAAACAGATCACATATCAGTACACCAGTATTTGACGTGGTTAAAATCCTCGAAGAGGGAAATAGTTCATGACCTGGGCCAACATGGCCACTTTATGAAATTTATTAATATAAAGAAAAAAAATTTACATAAGCTTCTCTCATAAACAGTTAATGGAAAAATGACCCTCCATGCTCTTTAAATAGATATCATGGACCAATCGAGTGTTAAGCTATAGATCAAGTGTCGGTAATATCGAGGAGAAAATGAACCATCAAAACACTACATATTGTGATCGTTGGATTATAAGTTACAAATGTAGATAGTAAAGAAACACACTTTACCTAACTCTACGCTAGAGCAAGTTATACTTAACTATTTCCTATGTGTCGGAATATCCTAACAACCACTACCTTCTTAAGGAGTATGGTTGAAAATGCAATTTTTGCTAGGCATAAGGATGATAATGTTTTGAAGGATGAGTTTTAATAATTGTATGAAAAACTTCTATGTAGCCCTTATAACAAGGAAATCTAAGTGTAGGGTACCACAATTGTAACATTTTAAAGGTGGATGTAGCTCAACAAGCTTGAGATCCTTAGATTTTAGTCAAGATGTATTCTCTCAAATATTGAGGATGGGATGACTAGGACCTCTTCAAAGCATTAGACATGAAGAAGGCCTCTAAGAGAGTTCCTACCCTCAAGAGGAAACATGGAGAAGACTCTCTATGTAGGTATATACATAAAGAGAATTTATATGCCACTAGAGAATCAATTTTTAAGCATAAGGAACAATTGAGAAACATAGTGTGGCCATGTAAACTTGCCTTAATGTTGTTCCACAATGTTTGTGACTTGAGCATCAATGGATGTATTACCAATAGATGACTTTATATGAGTTTCTTATCCCATTATTGGAGATTTTTGGTGATAGATCCATCAACCTTTATTGATTTGTATTTTATTTATATAAGAGAACATTAAAATATGTTGTGTTAGACTTAATCAAGGTCTATAAGGAAGTTGTACGTAAGAAATCACTAGGTGGCCAAATAAACATGGATTTAGTTAGATTTATTACTAACATAGGGAATGCAAAACCAATTACCAACCCTAGGCATGTTAACACATTTAATGTGTTAGATAAGATTATATCTAGGGCCTTATATCTACAAATCAAGTACTTTGTGTTAACAATTGTTGGATGTGAGATAGAGGCCCTAGAATAGGTCATTATATTATTGATAATGTTGTGGTTATTTAAGAATTTATGGAATGGGCCAATAATTGGATATATATGCGCTTTTCATAAAATTAGATTTCAATAAATCCTTTGAATGAGTGTACTAGCCATCAATCAAGCTTTGGGATCTACAACTAAAGTACTTTTTGTTAACAATTGTTGGACGTGAGAAATAGGCCTTAAAATAGGTCATTATATTATAGATAATGTTGTGGTTATTCAAGAATGTAATGAATGGTCCAATGCTTGGATATATATGCCCTTTTCATAAAATTAGCTTTCAATAAATTGTATGAATGAGTGGATTGACCATCAATCAAGCTTTGGGATCTAAAACTCAAGTAATTTTTGTTAACAATTGTTGGATGTGAGAAAGAGGCCCTAGAATAGGTCATTATATTATAGATAATGTTGTGGTTATTTAAGAATTATGGAATGGGCCAATGTTTAGACATATATAACCTTTCATAAAATTAGATTTTAGGAAATCCTATGAATGAGTGGATTGGCCATCAATCAAGCTTTGGGATCTACAAAGTTTTTCTTGAGGGATAGGGAAACATTGTTTTTTTATGCTTTTAGTATATCCATCCATCAAGATAAATCAAAAGAAATGCATCTCTTCAAATCAATAAAATAATATTTTCTGTTGTCTCTAGTGTTATATGTCATGGTTGCTAAAAGATCCATATATTTACACTAGAATAGAGTGTATTAGGGATTATAAAGGGATTATTCTTTCCAAACTCTAATAAAGGAGATTGGCAAATAACCAATTTTTTTAATTCTTGTTTCTAACCTTCATAGAAGAAATAAAAATGATGGATAACACTATATATTTCCCTCAAATTTTCTCTCAAGCGTCAACTTCTAATGTCCATCTAGTCAAAAGTTAATGTTATGCTATAAATGACATTACCAAGATGCAAATAAAAAGAAAATTTAAGCAATGTGAAGATTAATTAATTTATGTTAGTTTAAAAATTAAAGTAAATGAAGAAAATGAATGAAAATATTCGCACAAAGAAAACTAGATAAACATAGTATTTATTTTCACTATGAAAATATATGTATACTTAGAGAGATCATGAAAAGTGAAATATTCCTTGCTATTGTCATTTGTGCACTATGTATATATGAATACATTTTAGCTATAGAAGTTATCATTTGGTCAATAAGCATGATTTGATTAGGTAATTGTTAATGAAAATTCATCTTGTATGTATAGTGTTAACATAAAACATTAAAAAAAAAGGTCCATGAGGGTGTCAAAGGGGTTATAGTTTAGCACTAGCACATCAATCCATTATGATAGGCAAAGTCTCATCCAAGATGCACTACTAGAACTTGTGGTTATGCAAAAGCATTATTAGTTATGTAAAAGCATTATTAAAAGGAAGACACAACTATAACTACTTCTATTACTCATTGTGTTGATTATTTAACCACGTGATATCTTTTATCGTGAAACTCATAATACCAATTATATTAATTTAGGATAAATAACTAAGAATCTAGACTAAGAAACTATGGATTTCATTTTTACAAGTGTGGGTATCGATGCTTCTAAAGTGTGAAAATTGGATTTAGAATGTGCAAATCCTAGCTTTCAAAAGTTATGATTTCAACAATGGAAGGGTAAATTTAAAAATTACAAAAGTTTAATTTTGATTATAAAATTATGAATTTTAATTCCAAAAGTGTTAATAATCACTTTAATGTGTATTTGTATTTCAATATTTTGAATTAAATTATTTTATATATGTATATTACATCTAAATTCAAGATCTTTGTATAACATTTTATTTGTATATGTGGATGCATAATATAACTATGATAGATGTTGTTCAATATATCAAGACTGAGGAGATGTAGCATAATATTTTAAATTGTGTGTTGGCAATCACTAGATTGCATGATTGTATTTTTTCAAAGCATATTAATGTAATGTACAACATGATTCCATACAAACAAAATAATGACAATGTGCCAATTCTTTTGAAAACTTCCTCATTTTAACTACAAATTCTAGAGCTTATTTATTGTAGAAAATTTATGCACAAAGGCCACATCCTATGCAAGGAGAGAAGAGCGAAAATGACCTTCAACAATTTTACCATCAATTTTACCAAAAGAAATAGTTATTAGTTAAAATTGACCACTGACATATGAGTTATTACATTATATGAGTCAATAAAAAATAATAAGGATGCTTTTTTTTATTTATTTAAAAAATTTTTGATTCAATAATATTTCTATCACTCTTTCCGTTATTTTCAAGGCTATTCACATGACACCTCAATTTCTTTGAATGACTTTCCAGTTATTTGTGTTTTCTCTCTGTTTCATCTTAACTTTGGTGAAATTGGCATTTTATACCCATCGACACTTAGCAATGATATTTCCTTGCGATTGAGGAATTAAAGTCCATGTGTGATTCTTTAGAAGGGAATCAACCTTAGCCTGCATAGCTTGTTCCCATTCATGTTATCAGTGTGAATTTTCAATGTATTTTAGATCCCAAGTTTCATGAAAACAAGTCATCAACACAAGACTAGAATGTTTCTTATGATTGTGAGTCATTCGAGAGGTAGAAGCATGACCGACTATGATCCAATGGATTCAATAGCTTTAGCAGCCCACTAGGCTAAACACAATGTCAGGGAATGAGCATGAGCTTAAAAATTTAAGAAATAGAGAGTATTGATTCAGTTGGAGATCATTGACTAATGGTAAACTCAAGAACAACAATTGACAAAGTGATCAAGATATGAAACGTAGGTATAATCGAACCAGAGTCATTAGTAATGTCAAACAATCATGATTCATCATTCCAAAAGAACATTTCAACAATGTAATCCCATAAAAATTCTCATGAAAGATGAAATTTATCATAATAATCATTTACTGAAAAATAGGATCAAGCAATCGATATGCATTTGAATCATTAAAATAACCCATCATATGCAAGCATGACTCTTTTCATCGAATTTATTTTTTGCAATCGTTAAGACTATGTGCCCAAATGATGCATCCAAAAACTATGAGTTCACCAATGAAGTGTTTCCTATCAAACCAACATTTGACTTTAGTCATGTAACTAACGCCTCTAGTCAGAAAAGGATTTAAAAAATAGTTGGCATAATAAACTTCTTCAACACAAAACTTCGTCGACAACTCTTTTACTTGGAGAAGAAAACAAGCCATTTCAAGTAGGGTGTAGTTTTTCCATTTTTCCATGACATTCTCCTGAGGATTATGAGGGACTGACTGTTGCTAGTAAATACCCGAATAAGTAAGGTAATATTCAAAGGGTCGACTCACATATTCTCCAACATTATCTTACCTTAGGAATTTAATAGAGTGATCACATTGCTTTTCAACCATGGCCCAAAATTCTTAAATCATTCGAATACATGGCTCTTATTTCTCAATAAACATATAATAAAAAAATCTTGAAAAAACATCGATAAATGGCATAATATACATGACACCGTCCAATGAACGTTTATTTATGTAGAAAATATCATTGTGAACAAGATCTAGTGGTTTCTACACATGTCATGCTTTCCCAACGTCTAAAGGTTCCTAATGATGCTTTCCCACTAAACATACTTTATAGACTCCATCAAGTGGAAGTATCTTTGGGAGGCCAACAACCATGTTCATAGATGCCATAGCCTAGATTCTCCTAAACTTGAAATGTCTGAGTCGTTTATGCTAGAGTTGATTTTTTTCAGTTGTTTGTACCATAAGAGCAGTCGATTCATAGTCGAGTTGAGATACATTATCGAAAATATATATTCCATTAGTCGAGTTAGGATTCCTTTAGCGAAAACCGACTCTTTAAATCTTTAACAACAAACCAATTCAACCAAAATTCAAAAAAAAAATCCATTATGTGTCAATTATGAAACTGAGAACAGGTTTTCACTCAAACTAGGAAAATGATAGACACTTAGGATTATGCTATGTTGACAAGGGACATAACCATGAACAACAATACCGAGAGAAATGCCATCTACCAAGTAAATATTTTACTTAATAACCTTATCAAAGGATGAAAATAGAGAATTGTCCTTTACCATATGATGGGTACAACTGGAATCGATGACCATTCATTCTATGTGGTATGAGCATGTAGAGCTTGCAAAGCTTACATTTCAACTAAGAAAGTAAAGTTGTCGACAAAAATTGATTAGTCAATCATAGAGTTTCAAGTGATTTGACTTTTTGCTCCAAGCCATCTCCCTTCTTGAAGTAGGTTTTCTCCACACGTCCAACATTCCCATGATAGGTACATGCCTTCTTCTAATGATTCTTCTTGGTTGATTCAGTCCCATCATGCTACTGTTGTTTCTAAACGATATATTTTCTTGAGTTCGACCTTCCTTTCAGTCTAACTTGCTCTTACCTTTGAGCATATGAGCTTGGTGCTTGTTTCCAATATTCCCTTCATCAAGAAACCTATTTTGATCCTTGATCAACAAATCAAAAAACTCTCAAATGTATAATCCTTATCATCTTCCTTGTGTGATCTCCAGTTGGTGTGGAATGAGGAACAAAACACATCATAAGGTGTTCGCATATTCATTAGGACCAGTTCTATGACTTGTCCATTCTTATTTAGATAGTTATTTCCATAGTCACCCAAATTTAATTGTAGCTCTTTGAACGACCTAGGTAGTCCTCAATTCTTTCAAAGGAATGAGAATCAAGAGAGATAAACTCCTTTTCTAACTGCATGGCCTAACTTTCTTCAACTTTGTCAAACAACAACCTTAACTTCTTCCAGAATTCATGAGGGTAGTCCATATCTCTCTTATGAAAACAATTTTTGTGATTAATATATATTATGGTGACCCAAAAAACCTCATCCTTCTTTCTGTTGATGACAAACTTCATTTGATCTAGAACATCGATCTTCATATACTACCATATCCCTTTTCTCTTCATAAGGGTTTCTATATATGGTGCCCAGAAAGTGTATTTTTTCCCAATCAAAATAACGAGATAAATCTTAGATGCGCTTTTAGAAAATTCTAATAGATCTGATCTTTCTCCAAAAAAAATTCCACACAAAAAATTGATTGACCAAGATTCAATCATGGAAAGTTCCAAATCAAGACAATTTGTAAATGACAAAGTTAGGTCTTAAACAATCAGCTTTCATACCATGTTGGGGTAGGTTTGATACCGGGAACTAAGAGAAAATAACAAATAACAAAATTTAATCAGAGAAAATAACGCTACAATATGATGGGTGGTTTTTGTTTTTCCACGACATTGGTGTCTGGGATTGACTCTTAAATCACTAATGCTACCAAACCAAGTATCAAAACAAGTCTACTTTTCACAACATAATTATAAACAACAGTAAATCTATCAATTCACAAAATATACACAATTTTTTACAAAATATGTACAACAACCCAACTTCATTATATTAATCCAACTAAATAATAAAACAGTCTAGGGCTTTCGTACCAGGGATAATGGCCCTCATACATCCACTAATACAAGACTATATAACAACTAGGGCTTGGTGTCTATTGTCATGACCACCAATATACCCAAATACAAGATAATCTGACTGTCAAGATGATGTAGAGATCCTCATAGATGCCTTGGTCATACCCTGTACACATCTGCCTAGTCCTTTAGCCTAAATCTGCAGCAACACAATGTTGCCTCTATCAATGAACCAAATCCATTAGGTCACTAAACTTGGCTCCACCTTCTCTCTTGTTGATCGTTCATCCTTCAAAGTATGAACACATTGAGACTCCGGTCGAGTTGTTCAGAACTCTTTTTGTGAGCAATTATCATATTCCCATTATTTCTCCTCAACTACTTAGGGACTTCAATCCACTATATTCTTCTTGCGCTACTCCAATGAAGACTAACATAGGGCACGGAGGGCTGCCACCTATTTCTATAAGATGTCCTTCTCCACAAGGAAAGTATAGAGCCACTCAAACTAATCATGGTTGATCAAACCCTTGAGTTTCTCTTCTGCCACATCTAACAATCCATTAGTCCTTCAAGAAACTTGTTTCTTTGGGCTTGAAGCAAGTCTCTACAATCCTCCCAAGTTGTTCTTTACGCTACCCCAATTCTGCCTAAATAGGCCCACACTTGGTCTTCTCTCACATAGCCCTCCAACAGACCACGGGTGTCTAATATAATGTTGTAGCATCTAGTCACTGGTTAGGGCATCCAACACCTTTGGTTACCCTTCCTCTTGGTTGCCAAAAGACTCATAAAAATTGTCCAACTTGGACACACATCCATCTAGCAACAACATCAACTCAAGAGGTGACATACATGTCCTGCAACCACCTGTTGCTCCTCTTGAAAAATATCCAACTGTTGATGAAGACTACTCTTAGGATGTGAAATTTGTTATGTATCCTCTAGAACAACTCTCTAACCATGCAAACCTCCTCCATAGACCAACACCCTTGCAACCCCTTATTTCCTACCCTCGGCATTGTCTGAAACTTTAAGAAACCACAGGTATAAATCCTAAACATGTGGCTACTTTAACACGTCCAAAAAACCTATTTTCCTTCCGTGCCTTACCTCATTCCTCCCATTACTAAACTACTAACCCACATTTACTTCACGTGTAAGGGCTCTACAATAGTCCTTGTTTTGACTCGGTCCTGCATAAGGATACCTATAGGTCTCGAATTCTGATCCACTTTAGATATGAGGTAAGACATATATAAATCTTATCCTTGTAGGATTCCTCTTTACCTAAGAATATAGATCATGAAGTCAACATCATTACAACTGAAGGGTACACAAAAACTCGGTTTCCTCCTCTAAACCTATGCCAAAATCAATACCAAAAACAAAGAAAAAAATTTGTCCTTCCTTATGCTCCTAATCAATTTGACAACTTGAGGTGTACGAGGTATTTCTCGAGGAATAATTTTCACTTGTTGGATTTCCAATAGCCTCACACATGAGATCCTTTTATACTAACTTATGTGTCTCCATTAAATTCCCTTGGTGGGCTTGTCCATCTATCATTAGGCCTCTTAACACTAGGCCGACTTTATCTCTTCTTGTCCAGACCCAACACTCTAACTTCAAACATTCATAACTCCACTTCTACAACTTGTATTTCTATGATTTGCGTTTCTTTTGGATCCTCTCGGGGTCCTCTATCATCTCCATTGTTCACATTTCAAATTATCCTCATGGTTTTTTCCCCAACACCTTTGGGTAAAAAACCCCAAGCTTGGGTTCCAATCCCACAAAGTGCTTTTATGGCGATCCAACCTTCAATCCCTAACCCCTAGGTCTTGGAGTACCTCTCAAGCTAAAAATTGTAACACTCCCTCTTAGTGAGGGAGGTACTTCCAAGACGGAATTCTCCATCAACATCATCTTTGATGACACTAGCCCATCTGATGTTCGTCATTGCAGCATGCTCTGTGAATGAACCCTACAACCTCGGTAGTGCCTTTTACTCATCACATCTGAACTTGAAGACCTAAAAAATCCATAGGGATGCTCCATATGAGCCTAGAATCCCTTTGAGCCTTCACGATATCCATTGGATCAATCTTGCAGGCACTCATCCTTCTAGATTAAATAAAAATTATACAGATCCCTCCAATCTCAAATATACAACATCACGATCTGATGAAGAAACTAGCCTACCAATATCCAGTCCATGCCAAAGCAATACTCTAGTTTTCCCAACCGTCTATGATAATACATATGAATTCTACGATATGAAAACTTCCACACAACATACTGAAGTGCACCAGGTTCACCACCAATCCACCCGAATTCCCAGCCCATCTCACCATGTAGCCTATCGAGACCACATCTCCATGTCCTCATCTGAACCCTCTGCTCCATGATCTAGACACCCACAACTCCCTCTGAGTTGCATCATTTTGTACACTAATTTACTGGTCGTTCAAAGTAGCTCTGATACCATGTTGTTTTTCCATGATATTAGTGTCTAGGATAGAATCTTAAATCACTAATGCTACCAAACCAAGTATCAAAACAATTCTACTTTTCACATTAGAATTATAAACAATAGTAAATCTACTAGTGCACAAAATATACACAACCTTTTACAAAATTTGTATTGTCCCAACTTAGTTATATAAATTCAACTAAATAATACAATTGTCTAGGGCTCCCGTACTAGGGATAATGGCCCTCATACATCCACTGAAACAATAATATACAACAACTAGGGCTGGGTGCTTGTCATGATGACCACCAATCTACCCAATACAAGATACTCTGACTATTTGGCTTATGTAAAGCTCCTCACAGTTGCCTTGGTTATACCCTGTACACATATGCCCGATCCTTTAGTCCCGATTTGCAACAACACAACTATGCATCTATCAATGAATCAACTCCATTTAGTCATTGAAATCAGTTCCACCTTCTCTCTCGTTGATTGTTAGTCCTTCAACGCATCAACACATTGAGTCTCTTGTTGAGTTGTTCACAACTCCGTTTGTGAACAACCCTTATCTAACCATTGCTTCTCCTCAACTACTTAGGTATTGCATCTCACTATAGTATTTATGTGCTAATCTAATGAAGAATAGCATAGGGCACAGAGGGCTACCTCATATCACTGGAAGATGTCCTTCTCCCACAATGAACACGGGCTAGGAGGATTGCCCAACTTTTGTTGTAGATGTCCTTCTCCAAAAGGAAAGTATAGGGCTACTTAAACTACTCCTAGCTGATCAGACCCTTGAGCTTCTCTTCTGCCACATCTAAAAATCCCTTAGTATTTCAAGAGACTTGTTTCTTTAGGCTTGAAGCAAGCCTCTATAATCCTCCCAAGTTGTTCTTTAGGATGGTCCAACTTTTCCTTATCTAGGCCCACACTTGGTCCACTCTCACACTGCCCTCCAACAAAACCATGAGTGTCAAATACAATTATGTAACATCTACTCATTGGTTAGGGAATCCAATACCTTTGGTTACCCTTCCTCTTGGATGCCAACGGAATCCTACAAATTGTTCAACGTGGACACACATCCATTTAGCAATGACATCAAATCAAGAGATGACATACTTTTCCTGAAACCTCCTACTTCTCCTCTTTACACAAATACAACTATTGATAATGATGGTTATTAGGATGTGATTGTTTTTATAGCTCCTCTAAAACAACCCTCCAACTGCGCAAACCTCCTTCATATACCAACACCCTTGCAACCCTTTCTCTGCCTTCTTTCCTACCCTTGATCCTCTCTAAACTCTAAGAAACCACAGGTATAAATCCTCAACCCATGGTTACTTTAACATTTCCAACAAACTGTTTTTATTTCCATGTCTTACCTTGTTCCTCCCATCACTAAACTCAGCCTTCTAACCCACATTTTCTCCAAGTGTAGGAGCCCTACAACAGTTCTTGTTGTGACTCGGTCATGCACAAAGTTACCTATAGGTCTCGGCTTTTGATCCACTTCAGATCTGAGGTAAGACAAATTTTTCTCTACCTCATAATAGAGATTATAAACTCAGAATCATTACAACTGAAGGCTACAAAAAAACTTGACTTCCTCTCCTCTAAAATTGTGCCAAAATAAATACAAAAAACAAAGATAGAAACACGTCCTTCCTTCTGATCCTGATATATTCGACAACCTGGCATGTGCAAGGTCTTTCTTGAGGAAGAATTTTCACTTTTTAGATGTCCAACAGCCTCACACGAGCTCTTTTTATACTAACTTATGTAGCTCCAATGAATGCCCTCGGTGGGCTTGTCCAACTATCATTGGGCCTCTTAACACTAGGCCAACTTAATCTCTTCTTGTCCAAGTCCAACACTCTAACTTTAAAAATTCATAACTCCACTTCTACAACTCGTATTTCGATGATTTCTGTTGCCTCCAGTTCCTCTCGGGGCCCTCTAACATCTCCACCACTCACATGTCAAATTATCCTCATGGTTTTTGACCCCACACCATTGGGTACAAAAACCGAATCTTGGGTTCCAAGGCCACAAAGTGATTTTTTGGCGATCCAACCTCAAATCCCCAAACCCTAGGGCTTGGAGTACCTCCCAAGCTAAAAATTTCAATAGTGGTGTCTAGAGACACCTTTATATCATTAAATCACAACACATTATGATCATTACATCACAACACACAATGAACAATAACACAATATATTTTTCTTCATTGTTGTTACATATTCGTCCCATAGGGTCCTTTATTTATTGATACCAAATCTAACCAAATTCCTTGGATTGTGGAGGATTTGGTCACTACCCACACAAACTCCAAAAGTGGGACTAAATGCCAAGAGAAAACATAATATGTGAGTGGATAAGACTTTGGATAATATAGTTTCCCAAATTGAGAAAGAGAATTCATATTAGGGAACTCATGGATTAAATAAAGGAGAGGAAATCACTCTGTCATAGCCTACTTAGTGCTTAGTCACCACCACATTGCATTCTAAGTGGCATACCCATTAAAAATAGAATTACTAAAAATAAAAAAAATGGTAAAAATAGGAGATGATCTCAAATTGTAGGGAATGTCTAGTAGTGAAATAAAAATGGTTATGTTTTCCCCTAATAATTTATGGAAAAGGGTCAAATTATGGCCAGATGGTAGTTCTTGATGAGGTCCAACACCCTATGAAGCACAACCAAGGAGTGTCCTATTGAATGAGTCCTAGCCATTTTTATCTATTTTAGGTACTCATGTGCAACATAAATATATATAAAGTGAGGTAAAGAGGGAAAACCTAGTGGTAAAAACCCCCACCCCCTCCCAATAATAAGAGTGCTTATGTAAATCGTTGTAGCTACTAAGAAGCTATGTCTACCACTCCTAAGAGATCCCATAAAGTTATGAATCTATTTTGAGTAAAACTCTTGGCGAAGATGTTTGTAGTCTACTCAGAAGATGTCTAGTAATCCCAAGGTCCTTCTCACAAAAGATGACATTTCTTCTAATAATTATTTGTTGCTTGATATTCTCAAAGAGTCGATATGCATTTGAAGCATTAGAATAACCCATCATGATTCAAGAATGGCTCTTTGCATCCAATTTATTTCTGCAATCGTTAAGAGTATGTGCCCAATTAATGCATCCTAAAACTTTGAGGTGACCAATGGAAGGTCTCATACCAAACCAACATTTGAATGAATTCATAGAACTAACAAATCTAGTAAAAAAATTATTTAAAATATAGTTGGCACAATTAATTTCTTCAACCCAAAAATGTCATCAACAACTCCTTTGCTTGTAGAATACAACAAGCCATTTCAATTAGGGTAAAATTCTTCCTTTCTGCCATGCCATTCTTCTTAGGTGTATGAGGGATTGACCACTGCTAGCACATACCTAATTGAGTAAGGTAATCTTCAAAGGGTCATTTCACACATTCTCCACTATTATCTGATCTTAAGCATTTAATAGAGTGATCAAATTGTTTTTCGAACACGACCCACAATTCCTTGAATCGTTCAAATACATGGCTCTTATTTATCAAGAAATATATCCAAATAAATCTTTAGAAACCATCAATAAATGTCAGAATATACCTGCCACTAACCAGTGAAGGTTAATTCATGCATCAAGTATCATTGTGTTGTTGCTGCAACAAACACCCTCCAAAATTTTGCGTACACTCAAATCTTGGAGCCTACCATGGATCTAGATATCAGTCATTCCATAGTCACTTCTTGGTCATTTGATGCTTTTTGAGCTCCCTCTTGAATTTGAAGTGTTGAATTCACTTGCACTAACATGCTCAGTCCGCAATAATTTCACGAGGCATTCTTCTACGTGAGCTTGGACAAGCATATTATGTTCCATCAAGATTGTGCATGTGTGATGTCCAATTCATGTCGACAGTGAGTGCACACTAACAACGACAATTTCTCACATTGTAGCAACATTTGTATTTTCCATTTCGGTGAGCTCTTCAAATTGTTGCTCCCGTGCACCTTTGTTTTCGCGAGTGTCATTTTCATGTTTATGGCTGTCACTTTCACTTTCTTTGACCAAATTATTTTCACTTTCATGTTATCTTTTCTCTATCACGTGTTACTTTCACCTTCATTCGCATATCGCAAGTGTCATTCGCACTTTTATCTTTATATAGAAAGCGTCGTCTTCTGGCATGGGAATTGTTGCCTATTGTGCAAAGTGAAGTTTTGGTTTGTTTCAAGGGGCAGGGTTTGTGGTGATGAATTGTTCTTGTCATGTTTCGCACTATGGGAAGTATGTATTCGTGTATTTTGGATGATTTATTTTTTGTCACTAAGTGTCTAAGTGTGTGATCATGGTCAATTCCTATCACTGTTCTCATCGATCTCACTAATCCCAAACTTAGCTAGATTCTGGAAAAATCCCTCAGTGCTCGAGCCCAGTCTCAGAGCTCTAGATCCACCCCTGACTGCCCAAGTTGCACAATTGCATAGTCACTAAGCCTCTCCATTGGCCTACCACTTTTATTCAGCTCAGTCAGTGGATCATCATGCCACATCTTAGAACAGGGATTTATCACATTGATGTCGTCTTGTCAAGAGTGGATTTCAGCTGCAGAAATTCTATCACGCTATGGAAAAATGATGAAGGAAGAGATAAAAAAGGAGGACATGCTATATTACACCTAAGGATATGAGGAGATAATATGATCATAAGAAAAGAAGATGAAGGAACACTATATTACAATAGATGATCAAAGATCAGGACCGCAGGAATACTCCATCAAATTTACAACCCGTTATAGGGTATATATGAAGAAAAGAGCATATCTCACACAAAGGAAGAAATAATCAGAAGGACAACTTATCACTACAACATCATCATGTCATCAGTGTCATGTGTCGTTGCAAACATTGAAAACCATTCCATGTGTTTTCTTGAGGTATTTTTCTCCCTTTGGAAAAAATTTAATTTTCGCATGTTGGTTGTTGTATTGCGTGTATAGGCATGCTCTAGTGGTTTTAAGAGGTAATATATTTTTAAATGAGTTTTTATAACCTTGTAATTATCTGTCACACTCATTCTCAAATTTTTAAGTGTTTTAGCACAAGTGTCGTCATGGTCATCACAAAGTGTATCCTTAGCGTCACACTGGTCTGAAAGCTTGTCACACGGAGGGAAATACTTCGTTCATGTGTCATGGATGATCTATGTTTTTGAGTCATCAAAGTATTTTAAGTGTGTGATCACAATAAATTTTTTATCACCGTTCACACGAATCTCACCAATCCCACACTTAGCGATTTTCGGAAAAACTTCCCAACCAAGAAACCTAGCTTCATCCGACCTCCCTGTGTTGTGCATTGTACAGTGTCAGTCCTCTAGCTATGACCTTACTTCTTGGCATTGTGAAGTGCTAATTTCCTTCCTCCCAGGATTGTTGCCCTGCACAATTTTTGTGACCAAGCCTTGACCCTGACCTCCAAAATTGCGCAATCATGACCTCTAGCCCAGCTTGAACTACGCACTTCGCAATGTCAAGCCTCAAGCTCAATCCCTAATCCATTGCACTGTGTAGCTGCGCAGTAACCCAACCTTCCTTGTCCCCCAGAACCACACAATGAGCTCTCCTTGTGCCCATCCTTTCACCTTGTCCCACTCGCTCCTAAAGCTATGCAATATTGTTCCTCAGCCCTGTGTGAACAACACAATGCATAGTCTCAAGGCTCAAGACTTCCCTATGCCTTCTTGAACTGCGCAACTACGCAGTCACTGATCCTTCCTTCCTAGCCTGTTACTTGTTTTGGGCTCAATTTATGGATCAGAATGCATCATCTTAGGCTAGGAGTTTTCAGATTGATGTCGTATCGTCATGAATGAATTTCAGATACATGTACCTTATGATGCCATGGCAAGACGATGAAGAAGGAGAAGGAAGAGGAAAACATGTTGAGAGACACCTTTGTAGCTGAGCATGCAAGTTGATAGACCTAGAGAAAGAAAATGGACACCATTTTTCGATCACCACCTAAGACATGAGATCCTTGAAGATCCCCTATCACCAAGCCATGTGGAGATGAAAAGAGGACACTTAAGACACAACAACAATAGTGACTTGACATTTCCACATCATAAAGTAGTCCATGTCAGTAGTGTCATGTCATGTCATGTCATGAGTTATCACATTCCGCATCATATTTGTGGACCATGTAATTTGTCATTTGAATCGTATTGTAAAGTAGAATTCCAACTGACATATTCATAATATGAAGAGTTATGTAAGTCAAACAATCATGAGGGTAGTCAAAGAGTCACAAGGAAGGTGAAGCATCACCTCTTGGTTATATATACACCCTCATTATATGAAAAAATGACTTTTTTCACTTTGGCTCCACCAGCAAAGCATTAGAGAGATAAGTTGATTATTTAGTGGAGAAAGGAGTGGCTCCAACGCTCCTCTATTGGAGCTGGTAATGTTCATTGTACATATTTTTCTTGGAACTTTTACTTAATAACAGAAGCCTTTCAAAGCCAACACGTTCTTCATGCATGGATTATGAATGTTTGTAATACTATTATGTGGATGTTTTTATTTCATGTTTGCTTTCACATGTGCTAAGGTAGTTGAACTATTTTAGTTATTTTAGTACCTATCTTATTGAGAATGTGATGTAATGGTTGTTATTTTTGTCCCATCCTTATGGACTATTCCGCAGAATATTAGGCATATCTTTCTCAATTGTTGGTTGTAATGACCATCGCATCCCTTGTGGACTATTCTGCTGGATGTTAGAAGGATCTTTCGGTTGGTGTGTTTCTCTTATTGGGTGGTAATATTACCTCTCTCTTAGAGGCTCACTTATATATCTCCCCCTTCAGTAGAATAAACTTGACACACATACGATCGAACAATCACTAGGCACACCCCCCTTGCTTTTTGAAGACGCATGTGCACTCCTCTCTCTTGCTGACAGTTAGAGTCAAGGAAAATATATAAGAATACATGGAAACCAGCAAGATATTTTGTATGGGGCTCCTACTCCAAACGGTGTGAGGTATAATTGGTACTTCACATCAGGGAGGCCTCCTTGGTTGGTGGATTTCTAGCACCATCAACAATGGTGCTAGAAAGAGGGTCAGATGACAAGTTAAGCCTATTGAATCTATTTTGAATCTCCTATCATAAGTGGCTCTTTACCAAATCATAATCTCGGGGTGTTTTTCTAACCTTCATCTTGGAAAACATTCAATCCCCATGGAACTTGTTCTTGCTTTGTCTCAATTCAAGTTTAATGGCGAGGGTGGTATATTTTTATCGAGACACAAACTATTTTGTTGGGTTTTGTAAAAAAATTCAAATCGATGAGAAGATTTTATGTGTCTTCTATTCACCTTCACTCTTGAAGGTCGTGTTAAGAATTGGTGTCGTACCTTACCATATACTTCCATTCATTCTCTTTGTCATTTTACTAAGGAGCTTCATCAAGCTTTCAATTGGTATGATAACCGAGATGTTCACAAAGAAGCAATCAACTCATAATGGATTCTGATGAATCAGTCGAGGATTTTGCTAATACATTCCTTCATTTATATTATGAGTTTCCTGAAGAAGAATGGATCGAGATTTTTGTGAGAAAAAGTTTCAAGATTTGGTTTGGTTTTCTTTGAATTAGTTTGAATCTAGACCACCTGATGTTTCTTCATCCCTAACTCTTGTAAACTAGGATACACCCCTGATTTCATAGGACGAACCTATTATTCCTTTTGTTCCTTTTCCTCCATTTCCAGTCCCAATGCGGGTGCTTCCTTGCGGTGATTGTAAAGTTGGGAAATCTACAAATCAAATTCCTAATCCAACTTCTCATTCTTCTTCTGTTTTTCACAATTCAGAGTCAATGGAGGAAATTCCAGATCGGCCCATGAAGCCCATGGTGAATACTAACTCCTCCATTCTGCAAGATGATGTTTTTATTCATAACTCTAGTCTCGAATCATATTCATATTTATTCTATCCTCTACCAATTACATGCCATGACCCTTTTTACCATGATCTGATTGAGTAATCTATTCCACCAGCTCGCTTTCCACACTCTCTTGATTTTCACGCCACTGGTTCAAATTGAGATTAGATACAAGGAATTCACATTACACAGGTAGAGAAGAAGGAAGGCGAGGATGCTTTCAATCTTTCTTTTATTTACCAAAACCCTCCATGTGAAGATGATGCACTCCCATTCTTGGATGATTTTCAATCTACTAATCTCTGTATTGGATCAAATGCAATCAGTTCTTTCGGCCAACCCGTAGCCTCGGGAAACAATCATTTCGGTGATGAGGACTGTATTCATGTATACAATGACGAATGTCCAAGTGTATCAATTGATCGTTCAGTTTCTGATGAAAATTTTAATTTAGATCAAGAATCTGATTCGGTCAAAGAAGATGTTCTTATTGAAACTTCCTCTTCATGTCACTATCCCTTGTGTTCTGTTATTTTTGATGCATCTACTTGCGATGGAGATACTCAATGCTCTTCAGGTTCTCCATCTAATGAGTTATCTTTTCAATTGACACAAGGCAGTGAGATTATCCATAATGAAAATGAAAACAATCAAATCATTGAGTACTCCTTCCATCCCTCATCATCTCTTCTCTTGCATGAATGAAACTCTCCAAACCATCTTTCTCATGAAATTTCTCCAATTCACACATCTTCATATTTGCGATCAGAAGAATCTTTCGAATTGAGTAATATGATTTTTGAAGTTGGAAAATCGAGTAAAATCGGTGCCAAAGGTGGCTGTCATCGGGTGAGTAGCAGCTATCATCAAACCATGCATGATCTAGTTTAAGTTTCAAAATGCGATTTTACAATCCTGGAAAGTTTTGGGACCTGCGAGGGAATCGAGGCACTTCAACTTTCGTTGATGGTTATGTCAGGATCTTGCGACTCTAGTAAGCCCCTTGAACTAAGCCAGATCCAGTTTCTCTCACACAATCCTTCTCTTTGCATGATTTCACTCGATGAAAATTTCTTTTTGAAAAATGTTTGTTATATCGGGTGTGATGTTTCAAATTTTCAAGATTTTACTTCTCACTAGATTCAAGAATTTTTATCAGTTCATTCATCTTCATTGTCATGGAATTGCAAAGTCGATCATTCCAAGGACTATCTTTGGCTAAAGGAATCATGCTTATCGAATTCATTTCTTAATAGGCAGCTCTTGGTTCTTCTTGTGAATTTTATATTGCAAATATGTCCTCTCGTAGCACCGAAAATCCTCGAGTGATAATGAATGCACAAGTTATCGCAAGAATCAAGTTGTTCTCCATTCACCATGTCATGAATGGTATTTTGTATTTGTTACAGCTTGGTGTAAATGTGAAGTTGGGGTACACTTTTTTCCATTTTTTGAGAAAAAAAATTCATTGTTTTCTTTCTTCAACTTTCTATGAGCCAAAACAATTTTTCTGTTTAGAATTTCATTTTGCGATAAAAATAAAAGTTGTCAGAAATTTTATTAGATTTCTATTACTTATTTTTTGGAATTTTTTTATAAACATTTGATATGTCAACTTAACGTTTCTTTGAGTGTGTATTTTTTAACAATCAAATGATTCATAAAAAGTCATGTTAATACGCGCTGGTGTATTCTTTGAAAACTTTGTGTTTTTGAGAAACAAAATGTGTTACAACAATCTAGACAGAGTCTACTTCGGTTTCGCTATATTTACAAAACCAACTAATGCATATCATAATTTTTTGAACTGATCCAATATGAAAAAATTGCATATTTTGAATATGTTTCACGACGCACAAAATTTCTCAACATATAAATTATAAACTAAAAATCTAAAAACTACCCATTACAGATGACGGACCAATGTAATACACCATAATTTTTTCAATTTCTTTTTATAGTTTATTTTGGAAGATACAGAATAATGATTTCACTTAATCATAATGACCTTCAGAAATTGTTTGCACCCGTTTTAATACAAAATTAATTAAAATTAGTAAATATTTATGAAATTTCATAAAAGTTATATTTCCTAAAAGTAGATTGAATTCTGCAAATTCTTGTCTTGGTTCCGACAGTGAATTCAGAATGTTTCATGGAGTTTAATCAGTCCAAAGTTGAAGAAATGTATTCAGAGCTTGGCTCTACGTAATTGCAGATGTGTTAGTTTGGCCGAAATTCTAAAAAAAGTTCGGCCAAATTGTTTTTTGCGCCGACGGTCCATCAAGTCTAATGACACAAAAGTTCGGTCGAATTTCTTACTAAAGTTTGGCCGAACTTTTACTTGACTTTCCGTCGACCGGAAAATAAAACGAAGCCCCTCCAAAAAAAATATAAATCTACGTAAAAGCATTCATTATTTTCGCATAATTTCGCACATTTCTTCATTTGGTCTAATTTTGCAAAGCTCTGATTTTGCAAAGGATTTTTTTGTGTTTAAGGACTTTTTGGCATAACATTCAAAGGACATTTCTTGGAGGTATGTGATACATTTTTTGGATGTTTTTTGGGCTCTATTTTTTTTAAGGTATTTTGTTTTTAAAGGTTTTGGGCTTAATTTTCATTATTTTTTTTAAGGTATTTTGTTTTTAGAAGTTTTGGGTTTAATTTTCATTGGTTTTTTTTAAGGTATTTTGTTTTTAGAAGTTTTGGGCTTATTTTCAAAGGACATTTTTTTGGATGTATTTTGTTCTTAGAAGTTTTGGGTTTAATTTTCATTTTTTTTAGAGGTTTTGGGCTTAATTTTCAAAGGACATTTTTTTGGATGTATTTTGTTTTTAAAGGTTTTTGGGCTTAATTTCCAAAAGAAATTTGTTGGACTTAATTTCGAAAGGACTATTTTTTGGCTTAATATTCAAATGACATTTTTTGGAGGTAATTTTTAAAGTGATATTTTTTTAGAGGCTTTTTGGAGGTAATTTTTAAGAAGTTGGACTTAATTTTCAATGGACATTTTTTGGAGGTATTTTTTGAAGTGACATTTTTTTATAATATGTGTTTTGGGTTGAAGTAAATCTTTTATAATGATTTTTTTAAATGAATTTTTGTCTAAATTTTTAAATGAATTTTTTTTGCAGGACTTGGAAGGAAATATTTTGAGTTTCGTTTCATTTTTATAAGACATTTTTTTCTTGGAATTTTTAAAGTAAGTGTTTTGGATTGAAGTATGTATTTTTTGCAAAATTTTTAAAATGAGTTTTTTTTTTTAATTAAATCTTTTGTGATGTTTTTTTTAATTGAGTTTTTGTTTAAATTTTTTAAGGAATTTTTTTTTAACTTCATACTCTATTATCATGGGAAATCGAAAGAATTGCATGAGAAAATATGATCGAACAAGAGACCCTGAGGAACATAGGGAAGAGGGGAGAGAATATCACAAAAGAAAGAGAGAAGAACTCTCAAATATTGAAAGGGAAAATCAACCTCAACTAGAAGTTGAAGCAAGTATGTAAATGTAAATATTATGAATTTGATATTTAAAATTTTCATACTATAAAATGTGAAGCTTAATTTTTATTTGATAAACTAATTTGAAAAATATTTTGCAATGTAAACATAGAGAGATATTCCTCAAAACATTTATAATGAGATACAAAATTTTGAAAGATAAAGTGAAAGAGATATTGAACCAATGATTGAAGATGGTGAAAATGTTGAAAGAAATTCAAGTGAAGAAATTGAATCACAAGGTATATATATATATATATGTTGAACACATGCACATATTATTGAAATTATACATATTTATTAATTTAGTTATTTATTGAATATGTAAACTTATTATGTACTATTAATTCGAATATGTACAGATGAAATCAATGTCGATGATGAGATGTTAGAAAATGTTGACACTTACACATATGGAGATAAAAGAGCTGACCATGTTATATGATATCGTGTAAAATGCATTTTTGATACATACTTCATAAAGGAAAATGTGGCAGTTCAAGCCCAATTGTTGAAAGGTCTCCTATCATTAAGGAAATTAAAAGAAGCTACGACTTTATTGGGTATTCAAAAATCAACAAAAGATAAAACAAAAATGAAGGAAAATGTGATACAAAATATAAATAGTGCTATAAATTCAATTAGAAGATCTAGGCAGAAAAAAATTTCAGATGCACATAGAGCAATACATATGGCAGTGGTTTCATCAAGTACTAAAGAGAATCGCTTGGTAAAATCTATGGCACGATCATTAGGAACCTCACAAAAAACTTTGCACAAACATCGAAAATTTCGGTTGCAAATAGATGTAAATGATGAACTCGCCTATTGGAGAGCTATTTGTAGGCAACCATACAAATATAGACCTGGAGAAAATGTTAAAAAAACAATATATGAATATTGGAAGAAAAATTCACGTGTTTCTCCAAATGAAAGGGATGTGATGCGAAGAAGAATAGCACGAAATCAGTACAAAGAACATTCAAAGCATTTCTTGGACACCACTCAGATAGAGTTATTCAATAAGTTCAAAGAAGAGAATCGTGAAATTGATGTCTCAATCAGTGCTTTTGTTCAACAAAAACCATGGTATGTAAAGCCTATCACCATACGCAACACTTATTGTTGTCGTTATCATGTGGAATTTCAATTATATTATGACAGATTCCTTAATTTTGTTAGAACATTTTGGAAAGATTCACCTCCTCCTTCCACTATTCGTGATTTCATATCTAAAATTCTATGTGGAAGAGAAAGCGATGAATTATTTTACGAAAAGAAATGTGTTGGTGGTAAAAAATGCGATGATTGTAGAATTTTGACTAAATTTCAAAACAAATATCGTACTGATATAAATGATAAATCATTATCCAACATGAAAGTGAAATGGAAGAGATATGAATATATCCATACATCGATTCAAGGTTCAAATAGTACTAAAAGAATTGAATTAGAAGAAGAAGGAATTTTTGTGATAATTTTTTTGAGAAAGTTTGAGGTAGAAATTTATAAATACACCAAGCATGCCCATAGAGTTCAATGGCAGGACTTGCAAATAAAAAAATCCCGTGAAATTTTTTCCACCAGGGATCATTTTGTCAGTAATTGATTTTGTAGAAAACTACACATGTGTTCCACAAAAATAAATTCATAGTGAATACTATCATTCTGACCAAATCTCCATGCTCGTCCATATTCTATATAGACATGATGAACAAAACATTGATCATATAGAAAGCACCAGTGAAAATCGACATGTTATTAAAGAATATCACTATTATATCAGTGATGATCGTACACATGATACATATTTTGTACAACACTATTTTGGAAATATTTATGACTCCTTGAAAAGTCATGGAATAAAATTCAATGAACATTGGATATGGCCAGATGGATGTGCAGGTCAATTCAAATCTTCACTATCATTATTTTGGTTGTGTTGTATTCATAAGAAAACCTGCATTAAACATTGTTGTAATTTCTTTGATATTGGCCATGGAAAAGGAGAACATGACGGTGCAGGGGCATGCATAAAACAATCACTTCGAAGATATCAAATGAACCCCTCTGCAAACCAACTTATGGACGCTAAATAATTTGTTCAATGGTGCATCGTTGCACTAAGCCATGAGACCAACCGATCAAGGGAAGTGTGAAGGTACACTCAATTTAATTTTTATTGGATATTCAATTTTAAATAGTGTACATTTATCACAATGATTATCTTTGATGGTATTTTGACATCATATTTACATTCTTCTTTGAATTTTCCATATATAGGTCTTTTTGGCATATTAGGGTCGAAGATGTAGATAGATCAATTGGAAATGATGTTGAAACAATAAAAGGGACTTCACACATTAGATGGAATCATAATCGTAATCCCATGAAGTTCACCACTTGTTGCAAATGTGAATTTCACCAAGTTGCGATTTAAATGGTGTGGTGGGAGCACACTTGGTCTATAATTGAAAAAAACACATGGTCATTAAAAAAGACATATTTATAAGTACAAAACACACACATATCCAAGATATGCTATAATTTCCATCAATAAATTTTGAAGGAGAGCGTCTCAACACTAATTCATTTTTCAGTTATGAATCTTGAATTTTTGAAGAAGAGTGTCTCAAAACTAATTCATCTTTGAGAGATGAATCTTGCATTGGCATTGCCCCGTATAATTCTAATTCATCTATTAATTCATATTTGATAGATGAATTCTAATTGGCATTTCCCCACACAATAGATCAACATACATCTTATTAATATTTGTACAATGTCTTATACTAAAAAATCGAAATTGGCTAACAATATTGTTTGACTTTCCATGCAGTTGTTTTAGCCTCTCCTTCTTAACTTGGTACATGTCTTTCATCTGGTTGCACACAAGTTCAGAATTGTTGAAAACTACAATTCCATTTGATCCATACTCCCTAGCTATTCCCAAGCCTTCTATCAATGCAATATAATATGCCTCATTGTTTGTTGTTCTTCCCGGTATATTCATTTTCCTTTGGATGACCTTGCTAGTCGCAATATTGGAAAGCACATATGTAATCACTACTTTCCCTGGATTGGGATAGCAAGAAACATCTATGCATAATGCCCATTTTTCAATCATATTTAGTGGGTTTTTTAATCCCTGAAAATATATATATATATATATATATATATATATATATATATATATATATATGAAATTAACATTTATTGCAAATGCATGGGAGAAATAACACATGTGCATGAGATAAATGACATGTGCATGGCTTATCTTAAATTTTGACTTAAATTTTATGGTAGAATTCACATCTAGAAATCAAATGCGTTAAATATTGCATTGCCTAGAGTTTAAGGGAGATTTATGACACATATACATGGTTCATGCATGGTTTGCATGAAAGTTTGCTTTAAAATTTATGGTAGAAATCACATCTAGAAATTATATGCGTTAAATATTGCATTGCCTAGAGTTTAAGGGAGATTTATGACACATATACATGGTTCATGCATGGTTTGCATGAAAGTTTTCCTTAAAATTCATGGCAGAAATCACATCTAGAAATGACATGCCTGAAGAAAGGATGAGATCCATAGGCTACCTAGCCCTTTACATGCCTTAAGAAAGGATGAGATCCATAGGCTACCTGGCCCTTTACAGACTCCTTTAGAACTTGCAGAAGTTAAAACTCAATAAAAAAACTAAAATCCTATGGAATTTCAGCCACTTTAGGTTCAATTTTTAGGCCTTAAAGTTTGCCTTTAATTAATGGGGGAAAGCCTTGAGTTTGGGGGGATCCTATCCTATGTAAGTTCAGCCACTTTAGGTTCGGTTTTTAGGCCTTAAATTTTGCCTTGAATTAATGGGAGAAAGCCTTTAGTTTGTGGGAGAAATGACATTTACATGGTTTTCAAAATTATTTTATGCACTTACTAAAACAACTAGTTATAGTGGTTGATGAAGTTATGTCAAAAGTCACACCTTTATGAGTTTGTGGGAGAAATAACAAATTGCCTTATAGTTTATGGGAGAAATGAAATAGAAATGAGAAATGCCTTAAAGTTTGCCTAAACTTTTATGGGAGAAGGGAGAAATGACAAATTGCCTTATAGTTTATGGGAGAAATGAAATAGAAATGAAAAATGCCTTAAAGTTTGCCTAAAATTTTATGGTAGAAGGGATAAATGACACATGTACAAGGTTTTCTTAAAGTGGTAGTGGTTTATGGATATTAAAATGAAAAACTTATATTTTTGTTCCAGAGACTGACTGTAGGGGCATTTACTAAGTATGTCACCTTTGAGAAAATATGATATCCAAAGGCTACCTGGCCCTTTACAAACTTTCCCTTTAGAACTTGTACAAGTTAACACTCAACAGACAGACTAAAATCCTATGGAAGTTCAAAATCCTATGAGAGTTCAGCCACTTTAGGTTCAATTTTTAGGCCTTAAATTTTGCCTTGAATTAATGAGAGAAAGCCTTTAGTTTGTGGGAGAAATGACTTTTACATAGTTTGAAAAATTATTTTATGCACTTACTAAAAAAACTAGTGGTAGTGGTTGATGAAGTTATGTCAAAAGTCACACCTTTATGAGTTTGTGTGAGAAATGACAAATTTCCTTATAGTTTGTGGGATAAATGAAATAGAAATGACACATGCCTTAAAGTTTGCCTAAAATTTTATGGGAGAAGGGAGAAATGACACATGTACAAGGTTTGCCTTAAAGTGGTAGTGGTTTATGGATATTAAAATGAAGAACTTCTATTTTTGTTCCAAAGATTGATTGTAGGGGCATTTACTAGATATGTCACCTTTGAGAAAAGATGAGATCTAGAGGCTACCTGGCCCTTTACAGACTCTGCCTTTAGAACTTGTAGAAGTTAACACTCAACAAAAAAACTAAAATCCTATGGAAGTTCAAAATCCCATGAGAGTTCAGCCACTTTAGGTTCAATTTTTAGGCCTTAAAGTTTGCCTTGAATTAATGAGAGAAATACTTTAATTTGTGGGATAAATGACATTTACATGGTTTGAAAAATTATTTTACACACTTACTAAAACAACTAGTGGTAGTGGTTGATGAAGTTATGTCAAAAGTCACACCTTTATGATTTTGTGGGAGAAATGACAAATTGTCTTATAGTTTATGGGAGAAATAAAATAGAAATGGCATATGCCTTAAAGTTTGCTGAAAATTTTATGGGAGAAGGGAGAAATGACACATGTACAAGGTTTTTCTTAAAGTGGTACAATGGTTTATGGATATTAAAATGAAGAACTTCTATTTCTGTTCCAAAGATTGATTGTAGGGGAATTTACTGGATATGTCACCTTTGAAAAAAGACGAGATCCAGAGGCTACCAGGCCCTTTACAGACTCTGCCTTTAGAAATTGTAGAAGTTAACACTCAACAGACAAACTAAAATCCTATGGAAGTTCAAAATCCTATTAGAGTTCAGCCACTTTAGGTTCAATTTTTAGGCTTTAAGGTTTTCCTTGAATTAATGGGAGAAATCCTTTAGTTTGTGGGAGAAATGGCATGTGCACGGTTTGCCTTAAAGTTTTCCTTAAATTTTATGGGAGAAATAACATCTAGAAATGGAATGCCTTAAAGTTTGCCCAAGTGCCTAGAGTTTAAGATAGAAATGACATAGAAAGAGAAATCACATCTAGAAATGACATGCCTTAAAGTTTCCCCAAGTGCCTAGAGTTTAAGATAGAAATGATGAGTTTGTGGGGGAAATGACATGTTCATGGTTTTTCTTAAATTTTAATTTGCCTTGAATTTTATGGGAGAAATCACATCTAGAAACCTTTACTTTAACATCTATAAATAGGCTAAGAACATTAAAAAAAAATTCAACTTGCATTAGTTATGTCCTTAATAAGAAGTATGATTTAGCACCTAATAGATTGTTTAATAATTTATAATAATGTAATTTTTGGCTTGTACTATCATTCATCCTTGATATGTACAAGAATTTTACAACTTGAACATCAACCTACACTATCATAATATCACTGTACATAATCTAGATTATTAATATCCATTACATCATAAAACACTCCACTTTTATCGTTGTACAAGATTACAAGCATCATGGAAGGTGTAAATTTAGGTACATTAATGAAATACATTGGGCTGATTTAAATATTTCAAGAATTCTGAGTTGTTGAATTCTTTGTGTGAATTTCTTTGCGGTGTTTAATTCTATTCATTCTGTGTGAATTTTTGTTCATTCTGTTGATGAATTCTGTGTGAATTTATGTTCATTATGTTGTTGAATTCTGTATGAGTTTCTTAATTCTGTTCATTTTTTTGAAATTAACTCAAATAAAATGGGTTATAGAAATACATTTCACAAAATACCTTAATTAATTTAAGTATCATAATTGAGATGTACATAGAAATATTTCTAATGTAATTATAAAAAATTAAATTTGTACAGTACATGTGTGGAGGGAAAACACATAGTATAAGAGACTAAGGATATTTGTACAAGAGGGTTTTTCCTTAATTATAAAATAAGAGATTTGTGTCAGAAAATATAAATCTAATTATACTTTGCACTGAGTTAATAAAGTGAAAGTAGTGATTCTAAAAAGCCTGGAATTTTAGGATGTAAATATATATAAGAATCAAAGGCAAATGGAATGAAATAAACGAAATTATATACCTTTGTTATCAAATCTAGAGTTGGATATAAATTATCGATTTCTGCAACAGAAGCCTGAAAAGAAAGAAATTCTAGATCTTTGTTATAGTTTCCAAGAGTGACATGAAGGATCGAAACAAGGGAAATATAAAATCAACAAAAAAAATTAAAAAATTAAAAATAAAAAAATCGGAAATACATAAGAGTGAAATAGAAATCGAATTTCATTAAGGCAGGCAAGTATCTATCTATCTCTAGGTGGGTAAATCTCAAAGTTAAGGCACTAACATGAAAGCATATACTAGCAATGTTGGCTATCTAAATAAATCAATTGTATCTGTAATCTCATCCCCCCGAAATCTCAATAGTGGTATTATATAAATGACAATAATCATGGATAGGTGATATCATATTGGAATACTGAGCTTAGCTTAGTTGTTGTATATGTTTAAACTACACTTTGGTATATAGGTAATCAATTACAACCATTAATCTAGTGATATAAGCTCTATGTAATCAATTAGCTCATCTTGAATAGATATGGATAATACGTATATCATCGTAAGTATAACATGATTAAGTTTTACTGTATATACTCTTATACTAGGTACTTTTTTTACCATGGTTAAGATATGGCCATTACAGATAGAGTAATGAATAGCACTAGTGATAACAAGAGATATGAGATCGAGCTAGCATAATGAATGGTAATCACACCATGTATGTCGTGTAAGCTGATTCCATATTAGCTCTTCTCTATGATATCAGTATGAATAAGGTGAATGATTTCCCTATAACATGGGTAGTTACTACAAGCTCAGAACATGAAACTACTAGCTTATGCATAATATAAGTACTCCTATAATCGTGTTTACACATGAATATAAAGTGTTACTATATACATCACTACTAGTAATTATGTAGAGACTTATATGCTTATATGTGAACAGTGTAAGTACCTTATGTATTCATACTAGTAAGATTTCCGTGAGAAGGTGATATAAAGCTCTTTGTAAGTAGAAGCTATACCACCAACATCAAGCTTATTATGGAAACATAGTAGATAAGCTTATATGAACCAACGTAGATGAGTACTATAGCTTGTAAGGGTAATGAAAGAACAAAGAAACATGGAAGCTGCTTATGCCTATAATTAACTAATACCATAGTACCTCTTGCTTAACCAGTTCCAAGTTGTTATACTAGTACAATGTGATTAGTGCTTGTATTATATAGTTGTACAAGATATGAGTGAGTATAAGTATTAGAAATTCATGATGTGTTGAAGGTATCTAATTGAGTGTTCCTGTGGTTTAGATGTTATGCTCTTATGTATGTGATGTTCTAGTTGGTGATATGACTGTGTAGTATATGTGATGTTTTGGTTCTTGATGTGTATCTAATGGAGAATGGTTGAGTAGTGAATTGAGAATGATGGTAAGTGGTTAAAGTCGAGTAAAAATGGTTTAAGTGTTGTCCAAATGATGGATAGTACCCGGTAGAATTCCTAACTTAATTTTCATACTATAATAGAGGTTTATTTCAATTACCATACCATCTCCAAAATTACATGAGAAATAGTGGTAGTAGTAGGAAGTTTCCCCGACAGTGGGGGAGCACTAACAGCAAGTGGGATAGACGGTTGATTCTTCAACTGGAAGTTCATGATGTTGGTTAAGAAAGTGATACAACAAGTGATCATGTCTCTCCTATGATTAATTCGTTGGTAGAGCAGTAGAGATAGCAACATATCCCTTATAATATTGATAGAGTGAATTCTACAATACCTACAAGTCCTAATGATTTACCAGAATCACATATATCTATCTATATTGATTGTTCCCTGTCTATCAAGGTTGTAATTTGAAGAAGGTGGATTGGTAGCATGCACGTAAGTAAAGGGAAGAAGGTGGGCTTCAAAAGTAAGTACGACTTAAGTGCTTGCATAGGCTCCATCAAAGAATCCTCTCACATAGACATTCATATTAATAACCATTTTGTCCAATTTTTTCTTATAGCTGAAATATGGTTAGGAAATTATTCATTAAAAGAATTCATAAAGTTGAAGACAATCATAAAAGGATTAGTTTGAGAGTTTTTAAAAATAAACTTATTCCGATGATTCCATATTCCCCATAAAACATAAGCTAACAAGTAAGGGATTCTAGAACATGTATTCATTTTAGTCGAGTTCTACAAACAAGCTTCTAAAGACAAACCAAACCAACATAATTATAGTTGAAAGGAACTAATAAAAAACTCCCAAATTTCTGGTTGATTCTTCATTCATTTATGATAGCATACCTGTAAATTCAATGACAAAGGATCAGGATAGCACACCTAGAAATTCGCTGACAAAAAAAGGACGAAGACGCAACGAGAAGACGAGCATGAGCTGGGAGATCACAGAAAACAAATGGAGGACGCAGACCAAATTCCTTGCAACAAAAAAAAAATTAAAATTAAAATCAAACAAAAAAAAATTACAAAAAAATAGAGCAACACCTCACCTCATCGCAGCGGCACAATAGAGCAACACCTCACCTCACCTCGTCGCCCTTGCAAACACATAGACACGAGACATACAGATGCAAGACAGCAGACAGACACCTCGTCGCCCCTACAAACACATAGACGCGAGATAGCGGACAGACATGAGACAACAATGGTATTACACCTGAAACCTTGTCGTCGCCGCGCAACAGAGCAACACCTCACCTCACCTCATCGCCCCTGCAAACACACAGACGCGAGATAGCGAATAGACACCTCGTCGCCCCTGCAAACACACAGACGCGAGATAGTGAATAGACACCTCGTCGCCCCTGCAAACACACAGATGTGAGACAACGGACAGATGTGAGACAACAGTGGTAATATGCCCGAAACCCGTTAAGGTTTGCGGGCCGATATATTTATAAGAACAAGTTCAACCAAACTTTTGTTTCCGGTTTTTCCATCTCCAGCCAAAAATTTGTTTGCTCGTGTCGTCAATACGCCGTCAATATAAACGGCAGAATTAGTTTGGCCGAAATAATTTCGAAAGTTCGGCCAAAATCTAGAACAGTTCGACCAAACTTTTAAAAATGTTCGGCTGAACTGTTGGGAAAATGAATTTTCCGCTTCTGATTCTCACAAAAGTGTAACCCACCTTCGTGGGTTTACCCTATGTTGATATTCCTTTTAAATTATTTTGATAATTACAATATTTGCACAGTTTGTCACTAGTTACAGGATAATGGTTTTTCATATTTGGCTTACGAAGAAGTTGGTTCAATTGTTTAGAGAATTCACAAAACTGTTCAAAATGATTTATCTTTTTTTATTACAAACTGGGAATATGATTGTAGTGCCCCACTTTGGTTGATGGACATTGATCCTTCATACTTTATTCTTTGAGGACCTCAGGTTGAGGATCCATACACATGACTCTATTATTAGTGGATTTGATGGTTATGTATGTTCTTTATTGATACTGGGATGATGACATCATTGATGGATATGTATGTTCTCTATTGATATCATGATGATGATAGACTTGATGGATATGTATGTTTTCTATTGATGTTACAATGATGATGGCTTTGATGGATATGTTAATTTCCCATTGATGTTATGATTATGATAACCGTGATGGATGTGTCCCCTATGGTAGTTACTTACATTAGTTCTGATTCAAAATGAACAACGATGTGAATGATGGTCATGTTGATGTTTCTATTATGATAATGACTAACAATGAGAAACTTTGTTACTGATGATTATTGAGTATGACAGGAAACCACCAGAGGCACTCGCATATGATGAGCTGAAAACATCTGGTTTGATAGAAATCAATATTTTGTCGTTGAAATTCTAAGTTCAGTTTGAAACTTGCTCTATATATATATACTTTGATGATATGTCAGTGCTTGCATAAACATGTTTATTGCTTGGCTGAATGACTCACATATGAGCGATGGGGTTGTACAATTGAATGGAACAACATGGGAGGGGTGGAACAGTGTTGCTGATCTCACACACTAGCACTCCCGCTATGACTTAGGCTGGAAAGCTCAAAATACCTTCACCTTGAAGATCACGATGTCGTGAGGGCAGGTCCCAAATTTGGTTCGCTCATGAGGATTTTCTGGTGGGCACGCATCAAGGCGGATTCTTTGATCCCCAACACCATTAGTCTCACTATAGAAAGCAACATATGAGATGATAGGAGTCTCTGTCGTTGCACATATAATTTCCCCTCGTAACCACTGGATACTTGAAGGGCAAGTGGTGTGGCACCTTTGGAATTTCAAGAGAAATTCTTGAAGGGCACGACTGACTTGGCACCCTTGGTATCAAAAATAAATTCTTAGGCATGGCACCCTTGGAACTTCGAATGGAAGTTCTTGAAGGGCATGACCAAGCTTGACACCTTCGACATCATTAAAGAAACTAATAAATATAATCAATATATGAAAATCCAACTAATTCATATCAAGTGACATAGGATGTTGGAACCAAAGGAATTAAATCCAGAATAAAACTTAGGGTAAGGAAGGAATAGGAAGAGATAAAATATTTTACCATGATAACCCTACCTTTTCCATGGTTAAACCAAAATATTAAATGGATAATGTACATAAGAACCAAAATAGTAAATGGATAATGTACATAAGTAACTTAATTAGGCAAAAAGGGGGAAAGAGGGACATAGAGTTAAGTATAAAGATTTATTAAAAACTTCATTAAGAGAAGAGGGTTGTGAATTAAAATAAGATTAATAAATTAAAATTTGAGAAATTTAGAGAACTTCCATGTGGCAAAATCCAACATAAGAATATTCATCAAAAGGGCAATTTGAGGTAGTTAGGGGACCAAATTTGAGAACCATCAATTAACTTTAGTAATAAACACAAATTAAGGAGTAAAAGGGGGAATCAAGAGACAACTAGGAGAAGAAATAACCTTGTTGGGTTGAAGGAAATACTATTTTTAAATGAATAATTAAGTAAATTATTTTTGGAGAGTCTTGATGAGAGGGTGACAAATGGGGGGTGAATAATCAAATTTTGGGGTAATAAAAAAATAGTTATTTATGCATGAAATTCCAAGTGTCACCTATGAAACCTTCTATAAAAGAAAGGGAAATGGAAGGGAAAAGGAACTTTTTGTTTACCCTATTGTTGGATGGAGGAGATTATGTCATTTTGAGTGGTTACGAGCTATAGTTGAGTTTGGTGGGATAGAGTGTTATAGAGAGGGGACTCTTGATCCCAGAGGGGCTCACCTCTATCAGCTAGCACATTCCTTCATTGTACAACCCCATTGCAACTCGGGGGGTCCGCGGGGAAGGAAAGTACTCAAGGAGTAAGCTGGGAGGTCAACCGGTGGGTCATTACATTCGAATTAAGCACGACAACCTTCAGGCTGGGAGGCAGACAACAGCAAGGGAGCTCAAGTAGCGGCAAGTCAAGTTTGGTTCTTGTCCAGGGGTGAATGGTACATGTGTTAGTTAGATTGTTTTTAATTATGATGATTTCATTGTGCCTATAATCAAGTTAAATATATGTATGTGTTAAGAAGTTAAATTTATGGACTTGATATACGTGATTTAATTTTACTGAGTTTCAACTTGTATGATTATGGTTTCATTTCCTAGTTACTGTGTAAAAAAAAAATATTTAAAGCCTAGCGCTCATCTAGTAAATTATAGGGTTGGTCGCTACACTTGGTATCAGAGCCAAGGGTCAACCTCTAGGACCTATAGGCCCATAAAGTATTAAGGTTTTCCTTGTATTATTTTTTTTGTGAGCCATGAGTTTTGTAGTCTTCGTGGACTTAGAAACCTTCTTGATTACGTTTTGGTTCTATGACAAAAATCAAACTCTATTATACCGTTATGACTCCATCCATAACCGTCACTAGCACCAATGAATCGATATCATTTAGCATGTGTATTACATCTCCTAGCTCAAATCTCTTTCTGGCAACTTCTGCTTCTTTATTTATAGGCTTATTTCCAATAAATATCTTTGTTGTAACATTGCCATGAGAACTCCGTCCTATCGTCCAATTGCCTGCGACACTGTGGATCGTAGTCACCTACGCTAAGGTGTGTAATCCAACGGCTTTAATACAACTGGAGACTACGCTCCTCATTGCCATTTTCTACTGTTGCCTTTCTGGCGGGTAATCAATGCCTCCCTGCCCTCCTTCGAATAAATTGCTTCTACACCCTGTGACTAGTAAAAGAAGGCATCATTGTGAAATAAGTTGAATGTTTTCTATAATAATTTTTTTTAACGGTTAAACAAAAAAAAAAAAACGAGACTACATACTTTTTCTATTTGAGACTATGCTTCCCCAAACAGCGTTACCATTACCTTTACTAGTGAAGGAACGACAACTTATGACAAATCAACTATTTCCGATGAATACAAGTATCCAATGTCCATCTCCAGTGAACAAGGGTTATTTGCAAAATTCATGGCCAACTGGTTGGGTTCTGAAACTTGTGGAATGGCCCTTTGAAAGTTTCAGACAAAGTTCTCGTCATAGAGTTACAGGAATCCGACCAGAGAATAGAGATGAAAGCGCACGGGGGGAAATCGAAAATTTGAAATAGAGCGGGAATGATTCCAGTCCTGGCAACATTCGAAAATATTAGATGTACCAACATTCATCTGTACATCCATCTCAATATATCTCAATCTAATAGCTTGACGGAGGTGGAGGTAGCACTTGGGTCGACGCCGTTTGGAGAATGAAGCCACCGGAATATGGATGATTGAAACTTGTCGGAACCGCTTCTACGCCTGAATCATCTTCTTCTCTGCCCGCGGGAGGAGATGGCGAGTGCTTTTGAGCTAGCATTGTGTTTCGAACCTCGACCCAATGGCCCTCTTCGCTGAAACCGAAATGAAAAGCCCCTCTGAATTGAAATGGAGGAAGAAGGGAGAGATGTGCAAATCGCTGCAGAGCTTTCGTATCCTTTCGCCGGCGCAGGCGTTTTGACGCTCAACTCATATTCGTAGATTCTCCGTTGTATTTTACGTTTTCGTTAAACCGATACATCCGGATTACGTGTATTGGTTTTCCGAGACTGTTGAGAAGCCCAAATTTAGTTGCCCACGGGAATACGATTTATGTTTTAAGGCAAGGCTGAATTGACTATCAAAATAAGTCTGCATTCATTTTTGTGACTTTCTGTAAGTATTAGTGGCTCGATTTTCATTGTGGAAGAGAAGCTCGAGCCTCCAATCAAGGCCCGCTTTACATTCCATTGCTGGACGAAGCCTTCTATAGCTATGTATGCATATTTATAGTATAAAGGCGCATAACCCAACATACCAGCCATTGATATAACCACTGAAGAGACACATAACTGCGTATAAGCCATAGAGAAGGGAGGATCTAGCACAGGAGTGGACCATCAACAGGAACAGAGAGAGATCAGATCTGCAGTTGCCTTAATTTTATTCCGTAGGGTTTCAATTTCAAAGGATGATCTTCGGATTCAAAGGGATCGGGATAACTAAGATTATCTTTGGAATTAAATAAACATCTAGATTTAATTCTCTCATGCCAACGTTTTAACAGTTGTCAACAAGAATCAGAATTCTGCGAGATATGTGGGATGTTCCATTGCCTTCTTAATGGCAACGGCTAAATCTTAAAATTCAAGACTTTTTGTTCCTATTTTTACCCCTCAGGAATTACGTATTATGATTCATTAGCCATCTATGTTTGAATACGAGGATATCCAAAGGCTATGATCACGATTCCACATGCAAAAGCGCGCCTAACTCCTTTGACCCAGTGATCACTAGCGACGACCCAGCCAGGCTACAAGGGTTGGTCTCTACACTTGGTATCAAGGATGAAAAACTTTTATTATGAGAATGTGAAATATTTTATTGAAATACTACATTGAAGTGATTATGAACCACATATTGTGTCATACATGTAAGTCGTTACACTACTAGCTTTTCCATATTTGATTTCTACCGTGATAAGTCAGACCAGTGTATCTAGAAAATACCATAACATCTAGTTCAGGGCAGTAAACTTCCATCAAAACCCTATTAATTGGTCATCCACATATGTACAAAATTTATAACTATGGCCAAGGCCGTCTATCATGGAAACCAAACATGAAGAATATTGATATGGAGTTTTTAGTCAACCAATATGAACAATTCAAATTCTCAGCAATTAAAAAACTCAAATATCGATGAAAATGTGAACTAAGCCCACAAAATTCAAGTCAGACCACACCTTCGAGAAAAAGGAACCACATAACTCAGAAGACTAATACCATGGTGTAGCAACATAATCCTGCAAACCATAAAGTTGTAATTTCAAAAACAGCTAGCACGTTGCCTAAAGTGAAGAAATAAATTCAAATAGGTATGATATAAAATAACAATTATTGACCAAAATAATTCAATGATGAACTGTCAATAAAAAAATTAAAAAGTGTACAAACTCATACAGTCCAAAAGATTATTGTGGGAATGTTACTGAAGGCAACTCTTGCTAAGTCAAAGTCACAAATTTTGAATTTGCAGTCATCATTGGCAAGGACATTCTTTGGCTTGATATCCTAATGAATAACATTTGCTACAAAATAGTGTAGCTCCAAAAATCAGAATAAAATGTACTATATATGTAGCACACTTTTTAGCACCGAACATGAATTATCATGTGCTCAATTCTTTTGCTATTAAATTTCCAATCCAGAAGTTCATTTAGCCTTGGAGAAAATTCATTGTCATGGCTTGGATTTCTTCAACTGGACTGACAGTTCATGTTTTCCTCTGTTATCTATACATTTCCAAACTAGATTAGGGATTGATTGGGGTATCTTTGACAAGAACGTAACCAGATGAATAATTTTCATAAGTCAGTCAATTTATTCAGTTCATTGGCATCCTGGTACTTGGACTGCTTGATTGTAAATGTCAAACTTGTATGCAACAAGGATGTTAATGTTGTACATGAATAACAATGATTCATATTTTTCGAAGCTTGAATGGTATTTATTAAAAATATCAATTTGACAGGCTGGTTGAGAACAGACAATGCATCCTTTTCCATTCAACAATCTCTACTTGCCCAATTCTCTTACTTCCTAGCTCATCCAAAATACCCAAACTTGTGAAGGTAAATGCAATCCCAGATCAACTTCCCTGTTAGCCTTTGTAAATCTAGATATTTCCGGAAATGCATATTGCCATGTAAAAAGGTTCACCTATGCAGTCGGTACTATAATTACTTAGAACAAACAGCAACAAGAAAATTCAAATGAATTTACGATGGAAGCATTTAATGGCTTTAACACAAGATACGATCACCTTTTGGAGCTCTTCAAATGTAATCTCTTGTGTAGACATAGGAGATACTTTTTTTTGGAATGCTCCTATTAGGACAGACTTTAGAATTCAAATCTTACCAAAGAAAACATAGATATCTAAAATCAAACATGATTTTTGATAAGAGCATGCACTTAGTAGCATCTAAAGATAACATCAAATACTCAAATACCTAAGCTTTCTAGGTGAGGATGAGATTTCATTTGAGCTTGTTTCAATAGCCAATAAAACGGGTCATACGTATTCTTCTTTAGCCCGGTAGGAAAAAATGTTTTCCTATTTAGTATGTTAAGCACAAAGTTCACTTAAAGAGTGAAAATAATATAAAGATGCCGCATGTCCCTCCAAGTAAAATTAGCTCCAACCTGACTGAACTGCCTCATAAATATCAAATACTTTTCGTAGAAAACCAAGTTTATAACTTTGAATTAGCCCAGTGGGATATTTCAAATGGTTGAGTGCTGTCATTTACAAGCAGAAGGGCACAGTGTCAAGTCCAGGGCTAGCTACCTCTGTAGATTATTGGGCCTCACTCAATGTCCCCACTGGATTAGGTTGCCAAAACTGCAACCAGCCAGTTTACTCCAAATACCATCCTCGAAATGAGGGGAATTGCCCTAAAGGTTTCCCCGGACGTGTAATCCAAATAAAAAAAACTACTGGACTTCTTCTCATATGCTGATGCTTGCTAACCCACATAAAATAAATTTAGTTATAGTCATGTAAAACTAATAGTGAAAGCAAGAACAAATTGCTACCTGTGCTTTCATACTGTAAATCTAAAAATCTCTTAGCATGTCCATTTGCTGCTAGAAAAGAAAATTTCAACCGTAAGAAATTAGGTAAATGATTATACATAAAGAACAATCTACAAATACCTATTGTAAAGGTTTACTATTGTTAAAAAATGCAAGAACTTGTTGTCAGGTCACTGTAGTTATTAACTACAACAACAATAATCCATACATCGAAGCATTTCGTGCTTACTTACCTAGAGATGCACTTCATAGAAAACTACAATGCTTCACAGGTTGACCATTATAGAATAACCAACAATGATTACATTCCATGTCACAACATCTTGTTTAGGCATTCTTTCAAACACTCGGCATGCATTTCAAACACAAATTGATGTTGGTTAAATGTAAAATAATAATAAAAGAAATTTGATTAATGTACACTGCAAAGTTCTCTGCATCAAGAACCGAATCACAATATAAAGGATATGAAGTGAAATGTCTTTTTGCAAGAGAAATTTTTGCTAAGTTATGGGTTTTACATGACCAGGAAAACAGATCAAGTTTACCTGAAAGTTTGGAAAAGCTATTATGATAGTAAAACCATAGTAAGAATTTGGAAAAAAAGCTTGCATACTTGATAAGGGTAGCGAGATTCCAGATGTTGATGGTTCACTAATGCAAATAATCTTCTATTTCATTAGATTAAACTCAGTTTCTCAGAAAAATAAATAAATAAATAAATTTTAAGAGTTACTTCCCTCCATTATTTATGTTTTCCCCAATATCCATTAGTTATGTTTTCCCCAATACTCAGATAGGAGTAAAACCGAAATGCTGTAGACTTAGTGTTTATTACCCACCAAAATTTATGTAGACTTACTAATGTGGATAACCCACCAAAATTTATGCAAGTACTTGTATGTTAGAAAATTAATTGATCTATCCACTTCACATATCAACTTATTATTTTATGTGAAATCAAAACTGTAAGATTGGATTTTACTATTCACCATTATTAATTTGACATTGGTCAATATAGGTTATAATTTTTAAGCAATTTTTCCATATCTTAATTTCTAAATTAAATGACAAGGAACAACACTTGTTATAGAATAAATATTGTAATATTTTAAAGAAAATGAAACATAAAAATAGTTTTCAAAGTAATTATAGATTCACTTAAATTAAAGTGGATAGTCTTATAATACTCTATCCATAAATCTAGAGTTAGGCAAAGCGATATATTGCAACACTTACATCAATTTAATATATTTGCATCATGGCTATTGCATATCTGAAAGTTAGAATGGAGTGTACATGCATATTAAATCTACCCTTAAAAGTTAGTAAATCATACATATTGTGATACTTGACAAATAAGTTATGTTATTTAATAATAATATTAAAGTAGTAAATTCCTTATGAGATATGAGTACTAGAGTGTAAATTGATGTTTACGTTGGTAAGGATGTTGGTTTCCTAAATTATGGCAAGAAATATTTTCGCTCTTTGAAAGCGAATCAATATCCTTTATATAATTGATAAGAGTCAATGTAACAAGATAGTCATTCACGCAGGAATCCAATACCAATAGATTGATAGCAATAGATAATATTGAAACAATTATTGAGTCTAGAGCGCATGAAAATAGAGTATGATGACCTAAGAATATGGATGGAAAATATGTCAACCTAAAGATTACTTGGAGGTGACTCCTTCTAAGATGAATCATCCACCTGAAATTAAACAAGAACTCTTGAGGGTTAGAGTTTCATTTCATATCTAGGACAAAATAATGACGAGAACAGTAACAAACGTGTTTCATCCTTTCATTTTGAGAAATCCTGGATGACAGTCTATCGCTTTTCTTATATTAGTTTTTTAGTATTCATATAGTTTTACCAAATATTTTGCCAAAGGAAGGCCATAAGTATGCGTTCATGTGCATGGTTCTTCACCTAGTTAGTCAATCTCATATGATCATACCCCTTTACTATAAAACAATATGGTTCAAGACATAGTGGTTTTTGAAATGCTTAGCCATCACAAGTGATTTGGAACACCTAGGGACATGTTGATGAACCTAATAATGACTCAGAGATTACTTGCATTATATATATATATATATATATACACACACACACACACGTCAGGGAATAAATGTATTGAACTAAATTTTCATGTCGATTCATTTATGGGAGAAGAAAAGTGAACATGCAATTGCGTATTATTCAACAATTGCACAGTAGAGACGTGCCATGCATGTGATACATGAAGGAGTTTAGCTTAGGTGATTGAGACAATGATGATTAGACACATTGAAATTGATAATTACCATACTCTTAGGTTCAAATATGTGACAACTAAGAAATTCAAAAGGATTATTACTAATTTTATATAGGTTTATATTGAGTGCTAGTTTTTGGAGCCTATCATATAATTGTATGGTTTTATTTATGTTTGTTGGAGCTTTATCATATAGCGATATTAAGGCTATCATGTTAAAAGATATCTACTATGTGACGATTCCTAGCTTAAAAGCCATTTTAGTAATTAAACCTAAGTGATGTAAGGATGTAGTTGAGATTAATTCACAAGAAGAATTGATGCACCTTGACGTAGGTTCATTACACATGTGGTTTGAGTTATTGATCACTCACTAATGGTACATTCTCTTGGGAGATATTTAGTGGTGATAGATGTTAACATATATAATTATGATCATTTTAAATTTCATAAGAAATCAATTGTGCTAATATATGAGAAATAAACATATATAAGTTGTAGATATTTTGTTAACTTACTTGGGGATGGTGTTTATACGAACTAATGGTTCCCAAGTAGTCCACATTTGTTACAAAATTAATATTAATGTAATGTATTAGGCATATCCATACACATATTATACATTGTTGAATGACGTTGTGTGCCCTAAAAGAATTGGCATCAAGAATGATAAAATATAATTGTGGGGCTTGATTGCCAAAGCATGAGACACACAATCACCCAAGACCATGTAAACACAATATAAGGGAGGTAATCAAAGTTAACAAGTAAATATGATGTCTATATTACTTGCGTAAAGGGAACTATAAAGAAGATGGAATATGTGTTAAGTATGACCCTCAAATATTTTGGTATTCCTTAATGGACAAAATCAGGGAGAAATTGCTTGAATTAAAAATTGAGGATACTTGTCACAATGAGGATAGTAAGATTTTACGAGAGGATATTAAGGATATGCATCCCTGTCTTAATTTCCTTTCCTAATCTAAGGACTTCGGGACAAATTCCATCATTAAGAGGGGGTGAATGCAGTGCGCCACTTTGGTTGACGGACACTGATCCTTCATACTTTATTCTTTGAGAACCTCAAGTTGAGGATCCAGACACATGACTCTATTATTAGTGGATTTGATGGTTATGTATGTTCTTTATTGATACTGGGATGATGACATCATTGATGGATATGTTAATTTCCCATTGATGTTATGATTATGATAACCATAATGGATGTGTCCCCTATGGTAGCTACTTACATTAGTTCTGATTCAAAATGAACAACGATGTGAATGACGGCCATGTTGATGTTGCTATTATGATAATGACTAACAATGAGAAACTTTGTTACTGATGATTATTGAGTATGACAGGAAACCACCAGAGGCACTCGCATATGATGAGCTGACAACATCTGGTTTGATAGAAATCAATATTTTGTCGTTGAAATTCTAAGTTCAGTTTGAAACTTGATATATATATATATATATATATATATATATATATATATACACACACTCTGATGATATGTCAGTTCTTGCAGAAACATGTTTGTTGCTTGGCTGAATGACTCACATATGGGTGATGGGGTTGTACAATTGAATGGAACAACATGGGAGGGGTGGAATAGTGTTCCTGATCTCACCCGCTAGCAATACCATCGTGACTTAGGCTGGAAAGGTCGAAATACCTTCGCCTTGAAGATCATGATGTCGTGAGGGCAGGTCCCAACTTTGGTTCGCTCACAAGGATTTTCTGGGGGGTGCGCATCAAGGTGGATTCCTTGATCCCCAGCACCATTAGTATCACTATAGCAGGCAACATATGAGATGATAGGGGTCTCTGTCGTTGCACATATAATCTCCCCTCGTAACCACTGGATACTTGAAGGGAAAGTGGTGTGGCACCCTTGGAATTTCAAGAGAAATTCTTGAAGGGCACGACCGACTTGGTACCCTTGGTATCAAAGATATATTCTTAGGAAAGGCACCATTGGAACTTCGAATGGAAGTTCTTGAAGGGCATGAACAAGCTTGACACCCTCGACATCATTAAATAAACTAATAAATATAATCAATATATGAAAATCCAACTAATTCATATCAAGTGACATAGGATGTTGGAACCAAAGGAATTAAATCCAGAATAAAACTTAGGGTAAGGGAGGAATAGGAAGAGATAAAATATTTTATCATCATAACCCTACCTTTTCCATGGTTAAACCAAAATATTAAATGGATAGTACATAAGAACCAAAATAGTAAATGGATAATGTACATAAGTAACTTAATTAGGCAAAAAGGGGGAAAGAGGGACATAGAGTTAAGTATAAAAATTTATTAAAAACTTCATTAAGAGAAGAGGGTGGTGAATTAAAATAAGATTAATAAATTAAAATTTGAGAAACTTAGAGAACTTCCATGTGGCAAAAGCCAACATAAGAATATTCATCAAAGGGAAATTTGAGGTAGTTAGGGGACCAAATCTGAGAACCATCAATTAACTTCAGTAATAAACACAAATTAAGGAGTAAAAGGGGGAATCAAGAGACAACTAGGAGAAGAAATAGGAAACCTTGTTGATTTGAAGGAATACTATTTTTAAATGAATAATTAAGTAAATTATTTTTGGAGAGTCTTGATGAGATGGTGACACATGGGTGGGTGAATAATCAAATTTTGGGGTAATAAAAAAATAATTATTTATGCATGAAATTTCAAGTGTCACCTATGAAACATTCTATAAAAGAAAGGCAAATGGAAGGAAAAATGACCTTTTTGTTTACCCTATTGTTGGATGGAGGAGATTATGTCATTTTGAGTGGTTACGAGCTATAGTTGAGTTTGGTTGGATATAGTGTTATAGAGAGGGGACTCTTGAGCCAAGAGGGGCTCACCTCTATCAGCTAGCACATTCCTTCATTGTCCAACCCCATTGCAGTTTGGGGGTATGCGGGGAAGGAGAGTACCCAAGGAGTAGGCTGGGAGGTCAACCGGTGGGTCATTAAATTCGGATTAAGCACGAAAACCTTCAGGCTTGGAGGTAGACGACAGCAAGGGAGCTCAAGTAGCGGCAAGTCAAGTTTGGTTCTCGTCCAAGGGTGAACGATACATGTGTTAGTTAGAATTTTTTTAATTATGATGATTTCATTGTGCCTATAATCAAGTTAAATATATGTATGTGTTAAGAAGTTAAATTGATGGACTTGATATACGTGATTTAATTTTACTGAGTTTCAACTTGCATGATTATGGTTTCATTTCCTAGTTACTGCATAAAAAAAAAATATTTAAAGCCTAGCGCTCATCTAGTAAATTATAGGGTTGGTCGCTACAATGATGCTTTAATCAACCCATCTTATTATTATTCGGTCACCAATGACTATCATTCAGCCTATCATCTTTCCATTAGCTCATCCAATGATAGTTGTTCGATATCCTTCGATCTTCATCGTTCAATATTCCATTATTTGGATTTTTGTCGAGCAGTTGAGGCACTTCATCCTTTGCTGATAGTAATGTCATGTCCTCACTTTCTCGACATCACTGTTGAATATGATCAGATTTATTTTCCCTCACAATATTTTCCATCGTAATCCCTCTCCTCTAAATGAAAATTCATCTTTTCAAATATTTTGGGGTTCTTATGAGGATTATCATGAATTTCACAATCCAATCATTGAATGGTTGGAATAGTCTTACTTAGCAAGCTCTGTTCCCAATAACAAGTTTCGATCTTCCCTCGTGCTTGCTAAGGAGTTCAAAGTATATGGAGACACATTCGCGAAAAGCTTCCAAGGTTTGTTGAAAGATGGCATTCATAAAAAAGGTAAGGATATGAATTGGATGATAGTAGTGGTTATGACACATATTTCTGCCCACAGGAAAGACCTTCAAAATTTTGTGCAAATTATTCAAGTTTTTATCTTTTTGTTGCACATTACTTTTTATCTGTTTTAATTGTTTATATCTTTTTGGATGTAGGTCAGGAAAAACTACGCTAGCTTCACTGGAAATTTCATTACACGTGAGCCCAACCAACTAGCTGTTAGGTTAGGAGTAGGATTAGTTTCATCCTATTTTTCCCTCATGAATTCATCTCGTGCTTGTTTTCTTTAGTCTCTCTTGTCTTATTTTACTTTTCTCTTGCATTGTGTTTTGATTTAGCCATTTGTGTCTTGTCTTCTGGTTTAGTTGTCCTATTGTATTATGTATTTTCCTTCGTTTCATCAATAAGACCGTGCATGAATATGCTTTGTTGGCCCAAAAGGGAATGTCGAAAATGGAAAATGACTTTGTGACATTGCAACATTTGGCTAACTCTGTGTTGTCCTTTTTTTTCTAGGTTACATCTTTTGGTCGATGATGTTCCAACGGAAAATATGATCCTTCTGTTTAGAAAGCCTTGTGTCGAACCATGACCTCCTTGTATATTATGGAAACCTTATGCCTGCACTCAGTTTTATGTTTAGGTGCTTTCAAGATGATCCAATCAAGTAGAGAAGGACAAGGTGAAAATCTAAACGAGAAAACCAATATTAGATGTCTTGCATATGCTTCTCTGAAGGGACAACCTCTCTTGCTCTCAATAACTCAACATCCCTCTTCTGCCCATAAATAAATAAGTATTAATGCACAGTACTTCTAAAATAAATAACTAAAGGAGAAAGAAGAGAAACGCTTCCTGCGCTGAGAGGTGAAACAAGCAACTATGTCGAGGTACTGTCCAAGCTTGTTTGCAGTGGAGCAATGTTTGTGTCCCTCAAGTGACTTCGTTGGGGTATTGTCTAGTCTTGCTAGCAACGAAGCATCACAAGAAATGAAGAACTATACTTTGAAAATATAAAGCTCGCGAACTATATTACCCCATCCTTATTAAAAACATTGTGTGATCGTTAATCTTATGTTTGTGTTCAACATAGTAAAGGGATGAAGGGGACTATGTTTATGCATGGGGTAAGTGGGGAAGCCATGGTAATCTAAATTATGAATCAATACTTCCTGAATAACTAGACCTTGTACAAAAGAATTGACCAAGGGAGAGAAGTTGGAGTTCTACCAGTGTGTCACCAAGTGTTGTTTCTCTGACAAACACCCTCCAAAATTTTGCATACACTCGAATTTTGGAGCCTACCATGGATCTGGCGATTGATCGTTCCATAGTCACTCCTTGGTCAGCTGATACTTTTTGAGCTCGGTCTTGAATTGGAAGTGTTGAAGTCACATGCACTCATATGCTCAATCTGCAATAAGTTCATTAGCGCATTCTTCTACACGAGCTTGGACAAGCATAGTAAGTTCCATTAGGACTATGCATGTGCAATGTCCAATTCATGTGGACAATCAATGTGTGCTGACAACAACAATTTCTCACATTATAGCAACGTTTGTATTTTCCATTTTAGTGAGTTTTTCAAACTATCGCTCCCGCGTACCTTTGTTTTCGCGAGTGTCGCTTTCACGTTTTCGGTTGTCGCTTTCGCTTGCTTTCACCGAATAAGTGTCACTTTCATGTTATCTTTTCTCTGGCATGTGTTACTTTCACTATTGTTCGTTTATCGCAAGTTTCATTTGCACTTTTATCTTCTTATAGCAAGTTTCATCTTCTGGCATGGTAATTGTTGCTTATCATGCAAAGTGCAGTTTTGGTTTGTTTCAAGGGGCAGGCTTTGTGGTGATGAGTTGTTCTTGTCATGCTTCACACTATGGTAAATATGTATTCATTTATTTTGGATGATTTATGTTGTGTCGCCAAGTGTCTAAGTGTGTGATCATGGTAAATTCCTATCAATGTTCTCATCGGTCTCACTGAGACCACACTTAGCTAAATTTCTGAAAATTCCCTCAGTGATCAAGCCTAGTCCCCCTTGCCTCCAGAAACTGTGCAATTTTTTCCCTTAGTCTGGCCTAAGCTACGCACTGCACAGTCTCAAAACACAAGATCCACCCCTGGCTGCCTAAGCTATGAAAATACACAGTCACTAAGCCTCTCCCATGGCCTATCGCTCAGTTTCGGCTCAGTCACTGGGTCATCATGCAACATCTTAGACCACGAGTTTATCAGACTGATGTCGTCGTGTCACAAGTGGATTTTAGATGAAAAAATCCTATCACGATATGGCAAGATGATGAAGGAAGATTTTTACACAAATATTTGTCACTATCCCTGTACTCCCCATTCCCAATCCTAGAGACCCCTAACACTGACCCATGTGTCTATTTTCCCTCATGAAAATGTGCCATCATATCCCTTCTAGCATAATGAGTAAACTATTTGTTGACCATTCCTAAAGTGGCTCCTTGAAACATGATTATCTGGAGTGGCGCGCCCTCTACGTGTCTTTCTCATGCCAATGGCTCTTTTTTGGTCTAGGGCAGCACCGATTGGTGCTATAAAGAGGATCATACCCACGTTGATCCTCTTCTCCAAAGTTTTTAAAAAAATGTAAGTGAAGTTTCAAGATCTAGAAGCTTCGTGGGGGAGAGTTGATTGTTTGTTCCTGAGGATAGAGTCGATCTTCGCCCTTTGGGTTTCTTGTTCCTACAAAAATGGAACCACCCAAAGGGATAACCCATTTCCCCACCTTAAGTGGATCCATGTTCCCTCTACCCTTGCTATAGAATGGAAATCCTCCCATATCTCTGCTAGTGAGAACAGAGATAGAAGAACAACAGAGAGATTTTTGTTGCTATAGGTATCGAGCGAGAGTTGAGACATTTTTCCCTTCACATCAAGTTGAAACAAGCACTTTGGCGACGTTCCTAGATCCGGACCCATCAAAGGATAATTGCGACATCAAGGTGCAAGTTGTGACTCCCCATCTCTATTTTAATATAATATAATTGATTCATGCTTTCCTTTCTCAGCTTTAATGTATGTTTGGATTCTTAGTTCTCCTTGATCAACTAGGTACATTGTATATGCAAGATATATGTTATGCTTTCAGGTTCGTTGTTGTTTGATTCCTTCTGCAGGTAACCAAGCACCGATTACGGTGAGGATCTAACTACAGAGCGTGAAGGATCAAAGGATTCAAGCAAGGAATAGCATCAGATTGAGGTAGGTGATCTATTCATGATCTACATGCATATACAATCTAGGAAAGTAGGCTTCTAATTGTTCCCTATTGTTACTAGACCCATCCTAGGGCTAGAGGGATCGTCTTTGTCCGTAGAGAGGATTTTTCTGCATAACAAATTGGTAACTCCACTAGGGAGTGCTAGCCTTTAATTCTCCTGTTTTAAATTTTTGATTTCTTGTTATGTCGTTGATTTTCATTGAGTGTCCATCTCCTTGTCTCTATAGCTTCTGTAATTGCTTACAGACATTTATTTCTCTTTTGAAGTGATAAGCCTAGTGTTAGTTTAGCAAACCCTTATATTTTTTATTCTTCTCCTCGATCGGTACTGGTACTTCTCTGACAGTTGCGCCGATCGGCGCTGAATGCATTTTCACAGTCGCGCTTTTATTCTTCTACCAGGGGTTGTAGCTTAACATCCGTGCCAATTTCTGTGTGTAACTTTTTTAGGGTTTCCATCAATTGGTCAACCAGTGGGTCTCATCCTTCTAAGTGTTCTTTGTTGTTTGAATAACTCTTTTTTCTTCTAGGTTCAATGACGATTCTGATTCAAATTTTTCACCTTTGGTTGTCTCTTCTGCAAGCTAGTGCATCCTTGTCATCCTAGGGTTTCTAGGTGTCTTCGGGTCATCTAAGCGGTTGGTTGCTTTGTTAATTTCCAGACTTCTCGTTGAATCAAGTCTTTTCACATCTTTCAAACTTGTTGTTTGATTGAAATTTGTATTTCAGTCGATTCTTGCAAGTAGAATTTTCAAGTGTCAACCCTGAATGAATTTGAGTTTCTTTTCGCCATCAAGCATATATCACAATTGCTTGTTTTTTCGATTGGATTTTGTTTTCTTTGAGTGTTTGATCAATGTGTAGATGAAGAGTGTCTTGTTTTGAAGAAATTGTTTTACATCTCTGTTTGATTTTCAAAATCTTTGCCTCTTACATGCATTTTTTAGAGATTTCATTAGTACTCAAAGCATTCTTGATTGATTTGCATTCTACATTTCGCGTTTTTCTTATAAGAAAAATACAAAAAGATTTTTCATTTCGTTTCACTTTAGAAAATGAAAAGTTTCATTTAGATTTTATTCTAAGTGCATTTAGTGAAAGGAAAGAAATTGTAAAATTTTTGTTTCACTTTAAGATCCTGCACTTGAAGAGAAAAGTGAATGTCAATTTATGCATTTGTTTTGTTTTCTGAGTTTATTGTGTGAGTTTCTTTCTCTTTCATTAACGTATTATTCATCGAAATGAATGATTTATTCTCTCATTTAGCTGCATCTTAGGGGTTCACGTGACATCGGCAAGACTTTAAAACCGATACATAATTCAAGATCAACCTTAAAATTTATTCAATCAATCTAAGGAGAATTTGGAATCTAAGGAGCAATTGGAATCTAAGGAATCACATTTAGAGGTCTAGACTAGAGACGTGTTCCAGCGTCATTAAGCATAGGAGTTGTCACTAACAGCCTGTGTTACAGCCCGGGGGTGATATCCCGTCCCACATATGGAAGTATATTGATATATGAAAGTATATTTTGGGACGATCTCATCGAACGGTTACGCATCAGACAACACTACTACAGATTTGGACTCCCATGTACTGTCGTGTATTTTTTTGGAGACACCTTTAGGTTTCAAACCTACCATAGGTAACTGATTCGGTCGCCTTATAGACGTGATACACCGAACATAGCATTCAGGGAGATTGGTTGTCGTACGTTAAGTCCTTCGTCATTTCTCGTTCATTTGATCACCAAGGTGTATATTGCAGTTCACGGCTGCCTAGTAATCCTTTTTCCTAGCTTACCCTTTTTTATTTATTTTCTTTTTTCTAAAATTATTTGTCCACGAAAGGTCGAAATACCTTTGCCTTGAAGATCACGATGTCGTGAGGGCATGTCCCAAATTTGGTTCTCTCATGAGGATTTTCTGGGGGGCGCGCATCAAGGTGGATTCTTTGATCCCCAGCACCATTAGTCTCACTATAGCAGACAACATATGAGATGATAGGCGTCTCTGTCGTTGCACATATAATTTCCCCTCTTAACCACTGGATACTTGAAGGGCAAGTGGTGTGGCACCCTTGGAATTTCAAGAGAAATTCTTGAAGGGCATGACCGACTTGGCACCCTTGGTATCAAAAATAAATTCTTAGGCATGGCACCCTTGGAACTTCGAATGGAAGTTCTTGAAGGGCATGACGAAGCTTGACACCCCCAACATCATTAAAGAAACCAATAAATATAATCAATATATGAAAATCCAACTAATTCATATCAAGTGACATAGGATGTTGGAACCAAAGGAATTCAATCCAGAATAAAACTTAGGGTAAGGGAGGAATAGGAAGAGATAAAATATTTTACCATGATAACCCTACCTTTTCCATGGTTAAACCAAAATATTAAATGGATAATGTACATAAGAACCAAAATATTAAATGAATAATGTACATAAGTAACTTAATTAGGCAAAAAGGGGGAAAGAGGGACATAGAGTTAAGTATAAAGATTTATTAAAAACTTCATTAAGAGAAGAGGGTGGTGAATTAAAATAAGATTAATAAATTAAAATTTGAGAAATTTAGAGAACTTCCATGTGGAAAAAGCCAACATAAGAATATTCATCAAAAGGGAAATTTGAGGTAGTTAGGGGACCAAATTTGAGAACCATCAATTAACTTCAGTAATAAACACAAATTAAGAAGTAAAAGGGGGAATCAAGAGACAACTAGGAGAAGAAATAGTAAACCTTGTTGGGTTGAAGGAAATGCTATTTTTAAATGAATAATTAAGTAAATTATTTTTGGAGAGTCTTGATGAGAGGGTGACACATGGGTGTGTGAATAATCAAATTTTGGGATAGTAAAAAAATAATTATTTATGCATGAAATTCCAAGTGTTACATATGAAACCTTCTATAAAATAAAGGGAAATGGAAGGGAAAAGGACCTTTTTGTTTACCCTATTGGTGAATGGAGGAGATTATGTCATTTTGAGTGGTTACGAGCTATAGTTGAGTTTCGTGGGATAGAGTGTTATAGAGAGGGGACTCCTGACCCAAGAGGGGCTCACCTCTATCAGCTAGCACATTTATTCGTTGTACAACCCCATTGCAGCTCCGAGGGTCCGCGGGGAAGGAGAGTACCCAAGGAGTAGGCAAGGAGGTCAACCGGTGGGTCATTACATTCGAATTAAGCACAACAACCTTCAGGCTTGGAGGTAGACGACAGCAAGGGAGCTCAAATAGCGGCAAGTCAAGTTTGGTTCTCGTCCAAGGGTGAATGGTACATGTGTTAGTTAGATTGTTTTTAATTATGATGATTTCATTGTGCCTATAATCAAGTTAAATATATGTATGTGTTAAGAAGTTAAATTGATGGACTTGATATACGTGATTTAATTTTATTGAGTTTCAACTTGTATGATTATGGTTTCATTTCCTAGTTACTGTGTAAAAAAAAAATATTTAAAGCCTAGCGCTCATCTAGTAAATTATAGGGTTGGTTGCTACACTTGGTATCAAATCCAAGGTTCAACCTCTAGGACCTATAGGCCCATAAAGTATTAAGGTTTTCCTTGTATTATTTTTTTTGTGAGCCATGAGTTTTGTAGTCTTTGCGGACTTAGAAACCTTCTTGATTACGTTTTGGTTCTATGACAAAAATCAAACTCTATCGTTATGACTCCATCCATAACCATCACTAGCACCAATGAATCGATATCATTTAGCATGTGTATTACATCTCCTAGCTCAAATCTCTTTCTGGAAACTTCTGCTTCATTATTTCTAGGCTTATTTCCAATAAATATCTTTGTTGTAACATTGCCATGAGAACCCCATCCTGTCGTCCAGTTTCCTGCGACACTGTGGATGGTAGTCACCTGCGCTAAGGTGTGTAATCCAACGGATTTAATACGGTTGGAGACTACGCTCCTCATTGCCATCTGCTAATGTTGCCTTTCTGGCGGGTAATCAATGCCTCCCTGCCCTCCTTCAAATAAATCGCTTCTACACCCTGTGACCAATAAAAGAAGGCATCATTGTGAGATAAGTTGAATGTTTTCTAGAACAATTTTTTTAAACGGTTAAAAAAAAAAAAACGAGACTACATACTTTGTCCATTTGAGACTATGCTTCCCCAAACAGCGTTACCATTACCTTTACTAGTGAAGGAACGACAGCTTATGACAAATCAACGATTTCTGATGAATACAAGTATCCAATGTCCATCTCCAGCGAACAAGGGTTGTTCGCAAAATTCATGGCCAACTGGTTGGGTTCTGAAACTTGTGGAATGGCCCTTTGAAAGTTTCAGACAAAGTTATCGTCATAGAGTTACAGGAATCCAACCAGAGAATAGAGATGAAAGCGCACGAGGGAAAAACGAGAATTTTAAATAGAGCGGGAATGATTCCAGTACTCGCAACATTCGAAAATATTAGATTTACCAACATTCACTTGTACATCCATCTCAATATATCTCAATCTAATAGCTTGACGGAGGTGGAGGCAGCACTTGGGTCGATGCCGAGAGAATGAAGCCACCGGAATATGGATGATCGAAACTTGTCGGAATCGCTTCTACGCCTGAATTGTCTTCTTCTTTGCTTGCGGGAGGAGATGTCGAACACTTTTGAGCTGGCATTGTGTTTCGAACCTCAACCCAATGGCCCTCTTCGCTGAAACCGAAATGAAAAGCCCCTCTGAATTGAAATGGAGGAAGAAGGGAGATATGTGCAGATCACTGCAGAGCTTTCGTATCCTTTCCCCGATGCAGTCGTTTTGACGCTCAGCTCCTATTCATAGATTCTCCGTTGTACTTTAAGTTTTCTTTAAAATGATACATCCGGATTGCGTGATTGGTTTTCCGAGACTGTTGAGAAGCCCAGAATTAGTTGCCCACGGGAATTCAATTTCTGTTTAAAGGCAAGGCCGAATTGACTATCAAAATAAGTCTGCATTCAATTTTGTCACTGGATGTAAGTATTAGTGGCTCAATTTTCATTGTGGAAGAGCAGCTCGAGCCTCCAATCAAGGCCTGCTTTACATTCCATCATTGGTTGAAGCCTTCTACAACTATGTATGCATATTTATAATATAAAGGCACATGACCCAGCATACCAACCATTGATATAACCACTGAAGAGACACATAACTGCATATAAGCCATAAATAAGGGAGGAGCTAGTGCGGGAGTGGACCATCAACAGGAACAAAGAGAGCTTTCAAGAGAGAGATCAGATCTGCAGTTGCCTTAATTTTATGCTGTAGGGTTTCAATTTCAAAGGATGATCGTCGGATTCAAAGGGATCGGGATAAATAAGATGATCTCTGGAATTAAATAAACATCTAGAGTTAATTCTCTCATGCCAACTTTTTAACAGTTGTCAGCAAGAATCAGAATTCCGCGAGATACGCAGGATGTTCCATTGCCTTCTTAATGGCAATGGCTAAATCTTCAAATTCACCACTTTTTGTCACTGTTTTCACCCCTCAGGAATTACGTATTATGATTCATCAACCATCTATGTTTGAATACGAGGATATCCAAAGGCTATGATCACGATTCCACGTGCAAAAGCGCGCCTAACTCCTTTGACCCAGTGATCACTAGCAACAACCCAGTCAGGCTACAAGGGTTGGTCTCTACACTTGGTCTCAAGAATGAAAAACTTTTATTATGAGAATCCGAAATAATTTATTGAAATACTACATTGAAGTGATTATGAACCACATATTTTGTCATAATTGTAAGTTGTTGAACTACTAGCTTTGCCATATTTGATTTCTACCGTGATAAGTCAGACTAGTGTATCTAGAAAATACCATAACATCTAGTTCAGGGCAATAAACTTCCATCAAAACCCTATTCATGGAAACCAAGCATGGAGAAAATTGAGATGGTGTTTTTATTCAACCAATATGAACAATTCAAATTCGCAGCAATTAAAAAACTCAAATATCGATGAAAATCTAAACTGAGCCCACAAAAGTCAAGTCAGACCACACCTTCGAGAAAAAGGAGCCACATAACTCAGGAGACTAATACCATGGTGTAGCAACATAATCCTGCAAACCATAAAGTTGTAATTTCAAACACAGCTAGCACGTTTCCTAAAGTGAAGACATAAATTCAAATAGGTATGATATAAAATAACAATTATTGACCAAAATAATTCAATGATGAACTTTCAGTAAAAAAAATAAAAAAGTTTACAAACCCATACAGTCCAAAAGATTGTCATGGGAATGTTACTGAAGGCAACTCTTGCTAAGCCAAAGTCACAAATTTTGAATTTGCAGTCAGCATTGGCAAGGACATTCTTTGGCTTGATATCCTAATGAATAACATTTGCTACAAAATAGCATAGCTCCAAAAATCAGAATAAAATGTACTATATATGCAGCACACTTTTCAGCACCGAACATGAATTATCATGTGCTCAATTCTTTTGCTATTAAATTTCCAATCCAGAAGTTCCTTTAGCCTCGGAGAAAAGTCATTGTCATGGCTTGGATTTCTTCAACTGGAGTGATATTTCATGTTTTCCTCTGTTATCTATACATTTCCAAACTAGATTAGGGATTTATTGGGGTATATTTGACAAGAACGTAACCAGATGAATAATTGTCATAAGTCAGTCAATTTATTCAGTTCATTGGCAACCTGGTGCTTGGACTGCTTGATTGTAAATGTCAAACTTGTGTGCAACAAGGATGTTAATGTTGTACATGAATAACAATGATTCATATTTTTCGAAGCTTGAATGGTATTTATTCAAAATATCAATTTGACAGGCTGGTTGAGAATAGACAATGCATCCTTTTCCATCCAACAATCTCTACTTGCCAAATTCTCTTACTTCCTAGCTCATCCAAAATACCCAAACTTGTGAAGGTAAATGCAATCCCAGATCAAATTCCCTGTTAGCCTTTGAAAATTTAGATATTTCCAGAAATGCATATTGCCATGTAAAAAGCTTCACCTATGCAGTCGGTACTATAATTACTTAGAACAAACATCAACAAGAAAATTCAAATGACTTTTAAGATGGAAGCATCTAATGGCTTTAACTCAAGATACGTTCACCTTTTGGAGCTCTTCAAATGTAATCTCTTGTGTAGACATAGGAGATACTTTTTTTTGGAATGCTCCTATTAGGACAGACTTTAGAATTCAAATCTTACCAAAGAAAACATAGATATCTAAAATCAGACATGATTTTTGATAAGAGCATGCACTTAGCAGCATCTAAAGATAACAGCAAATACTCAAAGACCTAAGCTTTCTAGGTGAGGATGAGATTTCATTTGAGCCTGTTTCAATAGCCAATAAAATTGGTCATACAGATTCTTCTTTAGCCTGGTAGGAAAAAAGGTTTTCCTATTTAGTATGTTAAGCACAGAGTTCACTTAAAGAGAGGAAAGAATATAAAGATGTTGCATGTCCGTCCAAGTAAAATTTGCTCTAACCTGACTGAACTTCCTCGGAAATATCAAATACTTTTCTTAGAAAACCAAGTTTTTAACTTTGAATTAGCCCAGCAGGATAGTTCAAATGGTTGAGTGTTGTCATTCACAAGCAGAAGGTCATGGTGTCAAGTCCAGGGCTAGTTGCCTCTGTAGATTATTGGGCCTCACTCAATGTCCCCACTGGATTAGGTTCCCAAAACAGCAACCAGCCAGTTTACTCCAAATACCATCCTCGAAATGAGGGGAATTGCCCTAAAGGTTTCCCCGGATGTGTATTCCAAAAAAAATAAAAATTACTGGACTACTTCTCATATGCTGATGCTTGCTAACCCCACATAAAAGAAATTTAGTTATAGTCATGTAAAACTAAGAGTGAAGGCAAGAAAAAATTGCTACATGTGCTTTTATACTGTAAACCTAAAAATCTCTTAGCATGTCCATTTGCCGCTAGAGAAGAAAATTTCAACCGTAAGAAATCAGGTAAATGATTATACATAAAGGAAAATCTGCAAATACCTATTGCAAAGATTTACTATTGTTAAAAAATGCAAGAACTTGTTGTCAGGTCACTGTAGTTATTAACTACAACAACAATAATCCATACATCGAAGCATTTTGTGCTTACTTACTTAGAGCTGCACTTCATAGAAAACTACAATGCTTCACAGGTTGACCATTATAGAATAACCAACAATGATTACATTCCATGTCACAACATCTTGTTTAGGCATTCTTTCAAACACTCAGCATGCATTTCAAACACAAATTGATGTTGGTTAAATGTAAAATAATAATAAAAGAAATTTGATTAATGTACACTACAAAGTTCTCTGCATCAAGAACCGAATCACAATATAAAGGATATGAAGTGAAATGTTTTTTTGCAAGAGCAATTTCTGCTAAGTTATGGGTTTTACATGACCAGGAAAACAGATCAAGTTTACCAGAAAGTTTAGAAAAGCTATTATGACAGTAAAACCATAGTAAGAATTTGGAAAAAAAAGCTTGCATACTTGATAAGGGTAGCGAGATTCCAGATGTTGATGGTTCACTAATGCAAATAATCTTCTATTTCATTAGATTAAACTCAGTTTCTCAGAAAAATAAATAAATAAATAATAAATAAATTTGAGTTACTTCCCTCCATTATTTATGTTTTCCCCAATATCCATTATTTATGTTTTCCCCAATACTCAGATAGGAGTAAAACCGAAATGTTGTAGACTTAGTGTTTATTACCCACCAAAATTTATGTAGACTTACGAATGTGGATAACCCACCAAAATTTATGCAAGTACTTGTATGTGAGAAAATTAACTGATCTATCCACTTCACGTATCAATTTATTATTTTATGTGAAATCAAAACTGTAAGATTGGATTTTACTATTCACCATTATTAATTTGACAGTGGTCAATATAGGTTATAATTTTTAAGCAATTTTTCCATATCTTAATTTCTAAATTAAATGTCAAGGAGCAACACTTGTTATAGAATAAATATTGTAAAATTTTAAAGAAAATGAAACATAAAAATAGTTTTCAAAGTAATTATAGGTTCACTTAAATTAAAGTGGATAGTCTTATAATACTCTATCCATAAATCTAGGGTTAGGCAAAGTGATATATTGCAACACTTACATCAATTTAATATATTTGCATCATGGCTATTACATATATGAAAGTTATAATGGAGTGTACATGCATATTAAATGTACCCTTAAAATTTAGTAAATCATACATATTGTGATACTTGACAAATAAGTTATGTTATTTAATAATAATATTAAAGTAGTAAATTCCTTATGAGATATGAGTACTAGAGTGTAAATTGATGTTTACGTTGGTAAGGATGTTGGTTTCCTAAATTATGGCAAGAAAACTTTTCACTCTTTGAAAGCGAATCAAGATCCTTTATATAATTGGTAAGAGTCAATGCAACAATATTGTCATTCACGCAGGAATCCAATACCAATAGATTGATAGCAATATATAATATTGGAACAATTATTGAGTCTAGAGCCCATGAAAATAGAGTTTTATGACCTAAGAATATGGATGGAAAATATGTCAACTTAAAGATTGATTGGAGGCGACTCCTTCTAGGATGAATCACCCACCTGAAATTAAACAAGAACTCTTGAGGGTTAGAGTGTCATTTCATATCTGGGACAAAATAATGACGAGAACAGTAACAAGCGCGTTTCATCCTTTCACCTTGAGAAATCCTGGATGACAGTCTATCGCTTTTCTTATATTAGGTTTTTAGTATTTATATATTTTTACTAAATAGTTTGCCAAAGGAAGGCCATAAGTATGTTTTCATGTGCATGGTTCTTCACCTAGTTAGTCAATCTCGTATGATCATACCCCTTTACTATAAAATAATATGGTTCATGACATAGTGGTTTTTGGAATGCTTAGCCATCACAAGTGATTTGGAACACCTAGGGACATGTTGATGGATCCAATAAAGACTCATAGATTACTTACATTATATATATATATATATATATATATATATATATATATATATATATATATATATATATAGACACACACGTCAGGGAATAAACATATTGAATTAAATTTTCATGTCGATTCCTTTATGGGAGAAGAAGAGGGAACATGCAATTTCTTATTATTCAACAATTGCACAGTAGAGACGTGCCATGCATGTGATACATGAAGGAGTTTAGCTTAGGTGATTGTTGAGACAATGATGATTAGACACATTGAAATTGATAATTACCATACTCTTAGGTTCAAATATGTGACAACTATGAAATTCAAAAGGATTATTACTAATTTGATATAGGTTGATATTGAGTGCTAGTTTTTGGAGCCTATCATATACTTGTATGGTTTTATTTATTTTTGTTAGAGCTTTATCATATAACGATATTAATGATATCATGTTAAAGGATATCTACTATGTGACGATTCCTAGCCTAAAAGCCTTTTTATTAATTAAACCTAAGTGGTGTAAGTGATGTAGTTGAGATTAATTCACAAGAAGAATTGATGCACCTTGACGTAGGTTCATTACACATGTGGTTTGAGTTAATGGTCACTCACTAATTGTACATTCTCTTGTGATATATTTCATGGTGATAGATGTTAAACATATATAACTATGATCATTTTAATTTCATAAGAAATCAATTGTGTTAATATATGAGAAATAAACATATATAAGTTGTAGATATTTTGTTAACTTACTTGGGGATCGTGTTTATACGAACTAAGGGTTCCCAAGTAGTCCACATTTGTTACAAAATGAATATTGATGTAATGTATTAGGCATATCCATACACATATTATACATTTTTGAATGACGTTGTGTGCCCTAAAAGCATTGGCATCAAGAATGATAAAATATAATTGTGGGGCTTGATTGTCAAAGCACGCGACACATAATCACCCGAGCCCATTTAAACACTATATAAGGGAGGTAATCAAAGTTAAAAGTAAATATTATGTTTATATTACTTACATAAATGGAACCATAAAGAAGATGGAAGATGTTGTGAGTATGACCCTCAAATATTTCGGTATTCCTTAATGGACAAAAAAAAAATCAGGGAGAAATTGATTGATTTAAAATTGAGGATACTTGTCACAATGAGAATAACAAGATTTTAATAGAGGATATTAAGGATATGAATTCCCTGTCTTAATTTCCTTTCCTAATCTAGGGACTTCGGATCGAAGTCCATTATTAAGAGGGGGTGAATGTAGTGCCCCACTTTGGTTGATGGACACTGATCCTTCATACTTTATTCTTTGAGGACCTCAAGTTGAGGATCCAAAAACATGACTCTATTATTAGTAGATTTGATGGTTATGTATGTTCTTTATTGATACTGTGATGATGACATCATTGATGAATATGTATGTTCTCTATTGATATCATGATGATGATAGACTTTATGGATAGGTATGTTTTCTATTGATGTTACAATGATGATGGTTTTGATGGATATGTTAATTTCCCATTGATGTTATGATTATGATAACCATGATGGATGTGTCCCCTATGGTAGCTACTTACATTAGTTCTGATTCAAAATGAACAACGATGTGAATGATGGTCATGTTGATGTTGCTATTATGATAATGACTAACAATGAGAAACTTTGTCACTGATGATTATTGAGTATGATAGGAAACCACCAGAGGCACTCGCATATGATGAGCTGACAACATCTAGTTTGATAGAAATCAATATTTTGTCGTTGAAATTCTAAGTTCAGTTTGAAACTTGATATATATATATATATATATATATATATACACTCTGATGATATGTTAGTGGTTGCATAAACATGTTTGTTGCTTGGCCGAATGACTCACATATGGGTGATGGGGTTGTACAATTGATTGGAACATGGGAGGGGTGGAACAGTGTTCCTGATCTCACCCACTAGCACTCCCCCCGTGAATTAGGCTGGAAAGGTCGAAATACCTTCACCTTGAAGATCACGATGTCGTGAGGGCAGATCCCAGATTTGGTTCACTCACGAGGATTTTCTGGGGGGCGCGCATCAAGATGGATTCCTTGATCCCCAGCACCATTAGTCTCACTATAGCAGGCAACATATGAGATGATAGGGGTCTCTGTCGTTGCACATATAATTTACCCTCGTAACCACTGGATACTTGAAGGGAAAGTGGTGTGGCACCCTTGGAATTTCAAGAGAAATTCTTGAAGGGCACGACCGACTTGGCACGCTTGGTATCAAAAATAAATTCTTAGGCATGGCACCCTTGGAACTTCGAATGGAAGTTCTTGAAGGGCATGACCAAGCTTGACACCCTCGACATCATTAAAGAAACCAATAAATATAATCAATATATGAAAATCCAACTAATTCATATCAAGTGACATATGATGTTGGAACCAAAGGAATTAAATCCAAAATAAAACTTAGGGTAAGGGAGGAATGGTTAAACCAAAATATTAAATGGATAATGTACATAAGAACCAAAATAGTAATTGTATAATGTACATAAGTAACTTAATTAGGCAAAAAGTGGGAAAGAGGGACATAGAGTTAAATATAAAGATTTATCAAAAACTTCATTAAGAGAAGAGGGTGGTGAATTAAAATAAGATTAATAAATTAAAATTTGAGAAATTTAGAGAACTTCCATGTGGCAAAAGCCAACATAAGAATATTCATCAAAAGGGAAATTTTAGGTAGTTAGGGGACCAAATCTGAGAACCATCAATTAACTTCAGTAATAAACACAAATTAAGGAGTAAAAGGGGGAATCAAGAGACAACTAGGAAAAGAAATAGGAAACCTTGTTGGTTTGAAGGAAATACCATTTTTAAATGAATAATTAAGTAAATTATTTTTGGAGAGTCTTGATGAGAGGGTGACACATGGGTGGGTGAATAATCAAATTTTGGGGTGATAAAAAAATAATTATTTATGCATGAAATTCCAAGTGTCACCTATGAAACCTTCTATAAAAGAAAGGGAAATGGAAGGGAAGAGGAACTTTTTGTTTACCCTATTGTTGGATGGAGGAGATTATGTCATTTTGAGTGGTTACGAGCTATAGTTGAGTTTGGTGGGATAGAGTGTTATAGAGAGGGGACTCTTGAGCCAAGAGGGGCTCACCTCTATCAGCTAGCACATTCCTTCGTTGTACAACCCCATTGCAGCTCGGGGGGTCCGCCGGGAAGGAGAGCACCCAAGGAGTAGGCTGGGAGGTCAACCGGTGGGTCATTACATTCGGATTAAGCACGACAACCTTCAGGCTTAGAGGTAGACGACAGCAAGGGAGCTCAAGTAGTGACAAGTCAAGTTTGGTTCTCGTCCAAGGGTGAACGGTACATGTGTTAGTTAGATTGTTTTTAATTATGATGATTTCATTGTGCCTATAATAAAGTTAAATATATGTGCGTGTTAAGAAGTTAAATTGATGGACTTGATATACGTGATTTAATTTTACTGAGTTTCAACTTGTATGATTATGGTTTCATTTCCTAGTTATTGTGTAAAAAAAAATATTTAAAGCCTAGCGCTCATCTAGTAAATTATAGGGTTGGTCGCTACAATGATGCTTTAATCAACCCATCTTATCATTATTCGGTCACCAATGAATATCATTCAGCCTATCATCTTTCCATTAGCTCATCCAATGATAGTTGTTCGATATCCTTCGATCTTCATCGTTCAATATTCCATTATTCGGATTTTTGTCAAGCAGTTGAGGCACTTCATCCTTTGCTGATAGTTATGTCATGTCCTCACTTTCTCGACATCAATGTTGAATATGATCAGATTTATTTTCCCTCACAATATTTTCCATCGTAATCCCTCTCCTCTAAATGAAAATTCATTTTTTCAAACATTTTGGGGTTCTTATGAGGATTATCATGAATTTCACAATCCAATCATTGAATGGTTGGAACAGTCTTACTTAGCAAGCTATGTTCCCAATAACAAGTTTCGATCTTCCCTCGTGCTTGCTAAGGAGTTCAAAGTATATGGAGACACATCCGCGAGAAGCTTCCAAGGTTTGTTGAAATATGGTATTCATAAAAAAGGTAAGGATATCAATTGGATGATAGTAGTGGTTGTGACACATATTTCTGCCCACATGAAAGACCTTCAAAATTTTGTGCAAATTATTCAATTTTTTATCTTTTTGTTGCACATTACTTTTTATCTGTTTTAATTGTTTGTATCTTTTTGGATGTAGGTCGGGAACAACTCCGCTAGCTTCACTGGAAATTTCATTACATGTGACCCCAAGCTACTAGCTGTTATGTTAGGAGTAGGATTATTTTCATCCTATTTTTCCCTCATGAACTCATCTCATGCTTGTTTTCTTTAGTCTCTCTTGTCTTATTTTACTTTTCTCTTGCATTGTGTTGTGATTTAGCCATTTTTTTTTCTTGTCTTCTAGTTTAGTTGTCCTATTGTATTATGTATTTTCCTTTGTTTCATCAATAAGATCTTGCATGAAGATGCTTTGTTGGCCCAAAAGGGAATGTCGAAAAATAGAAAATGACTTTGTGACATTGCAACATTTGGCTAACTCTTTGTCGTCCTTTTTTGTCTAGGTTACATCTTTTGGTCGATGATATTCCAACGGAAAATATGATCCTTCCGTTTAGAAAGCCTTGTGTCGAACCATGACCTCCTTGTCTATTATGGAAACCTTATGCCTACACTCAGTTTTATGTTTAGGCACTTTCAAGATGATCCAATCAAGTAGAGAAGGACAAGGTGAAAATCTAAACGAGAAAACAAATATTAGATGTCTTGCATATGCTTCTCTGAAGGGACAACCTCTCCTGCTCTCAATAACTCGACATCCCTCTTCCGCCCATAAATAAATAAGTATTAATGCACAGTACTTCTAAAATAAATAACTAAAGGAGAAAGAAGAGAAAGGCTTCCTGCACTGAGAGGTGAAACAAGCAACTATGTTGAGGTACTTTCCAAGCTTGTTTGCAGTGGAGCAATGTTTGTGTCCCTGAAGTGACTTCGTCGGGGTATTGTCTAGTCTTTCTAGCAGCGAAGCATCACAAGAGATGAAGAACTATACTTTGAAAATATAAAGCTCGCGAACTATATTACCCCATCCTTATTAAAAACATTGTGTGATCGTTAATCTTATGTTTGTGTTCAACATAGTAAAGGGATGAAGGGGACTATGTTTATGCATGGGGTAAGTGGGGAAGCCATGGTAATCTAAATGATGAATCAATACTTCCTGAATAACTAGACCCTGTACAAAACAATTGACCGAGGGAGAGAAGTTGGAGTTCTACCAGTGTGTCACCAAGTGTTGTTGCTCTGACAAACACCCTCCAAAATTTTGCATACACTCGAATTTTGGAGCCTACAATGGATTTGGCGATTGGTCGTTCCATAGTCACTTCTTGGTCAACTGATACTTTTTGAGCTCGGTCTTGAATTGGAAGTGTTGAAGTCACATGCACTCACATGCTCAATCTGCAATACGTTCATTAGCGCATTCTTCTACGCGAGCTTGGACAAGCATAGTACGTTCCATTAGGACTATGCATGTGCAATGTCCAATTCATGTGGACAATCAATGTGTGCTGACAACAACAATTTCTCACATTCTAGCAACGTTTGTATTTTCCATTTCAGTGAGTTTTTCAAACTATCGCTCCCGCGTACCTTTGTTTTCGCGAGTGTCGCTTTCATGTTTTCGGTTGTCGCTTTCGCTTGATTTCACCCAATTAGTGTCACTTTCATGTTATCTTTTCTCTGGCATGTGTTACTTTCACTATTGTTCACATATCGCAAGTTTCATTTGCACTTTTATCTTCTTATAGCAAGTGTCGTCTTCTGGCATGGTAATTGTTGCTTATCATGCAAAGTGCAGTTTTGGTTTGTTTCAAGGGGCAGGCTTTGTGGTGATGAGTTGTTCTTGTCATGATTCACACTATGGTAAGTATGTATTCATGTATTTTGGATGATTTATGTTGTGTCGCCAAGTGTCTAAGTGTGTGATCATGGTAAATTCCTATCACTGTTCTCATCGATCTCACTGAGCCCACACTTAGCTAAATTTCGGAAAATTCCCTCAATGATCGAGCCTAGTCTCCCTTGCCTCCAGAAACTGTGCAATTTTTTCCCTTAGTCTGGCCTGAGCTACGCACTGCACAGTCTCAAAACTCAAGATCCACCCCTAGCTGCCTAAGCTATGCAAATACACAGTCACTAAGCCTCTCCCATGGCCTATCGCTCGGTTTCAGCTCAGTCACTGGGTCATCATGCAACATCTTATACCACGAGTTTATCAGACTGATGTTGTCGTGTCACAAGTGGATTTTAGATGCAAAACTCCTATCACGATATGGCAATATGATGAAGGAAGATTTTTACACAACTATTTGTCACTATCCCTGTACTCCCCATTCCTGATCTTGGAGACCCCTAACAGTGACCCCTGTGTCTATTTTCCCTCATGAAAATGTGCCATCATATCCCTTCCAGCATAATGAGTAAACTCTTTGTTGACCATTCCTGAAGTAGCTCCTTGAAACATGATTATCTGGAGTGGCGTGCCCTCTACGTGTCTTGCTCACGCCGATGGCTCTTTTTTGGTCTAGGGCAGCATCGATCGACGCTATAAAGAGGATCATACCCACGTCGATCCTCTTCTGAAAAGTTTTTTAAAAAATGGAAGTGAAGCTTCAAGATCTAGAAGCTTCATGGGGGGGAGTTGGTTGTTTGTTCCTGAGGATAGAGCTGATCTTCGCCCTTTGGGTTTCTTGTTCCTACAAAAATGGAACCACCCAAAGGGATATCCCATTTCCTCGCCTTAAGTGGATCCATGTTCCCTCTACCCTTGCTATAAAATGGAAATCCTCACATAGCTCTGCTAGTGAGAACAGAGATAGAAGAACAACAGAGAGATTTTTGTTGCTATAGGTATCGAGCGAGAGTTGAGACCTTTTTCCCTTCACATCAAGTTGAAACAAGCACTTTGGCGATGTGCCTAGATCTGGACCCATCGAAGGAGAGTTGCGACATCAAGGTGAAAGTTGTGACTCCCCATCTCTATTTTAATATAATATAATTGATTCATGTTTTCCTTTCTCGTCTTTAATGTATGTTTGGATTCTTAGTTCTCCTTGATCAACTAGGTAGATTTTATATGCAAGATATATGTTATGCTTTCATGTTTGTTGTTGTTTGATTCCTTGTGCAGGTAACCAAGCACCGATGGCGGCGAGGATCTAACTATAGAGCGTGAAGGATCAAAGGATTCAAGCAAGGAATAGCATCAGATTGAGGTAGGTGATCTATTCATGATCTACATGCATATACAATCTAGGAAAGTAGGCTTCTAATTGTTCCCTATTGTTACTAGACCCATCCTAGGGCTAGAGGGATCATCTTTGTCCGTAGAGAGGATTTTTGTGCATAACAAATTGGTGACTCCACTAGGGAGTGCTAGCATTTAATTCTCCTGTTTTCAATTTTTGATTTCTTTTTTTGTCGGCGATTTTCGTCAAGTGTCCATCTCCTTGTCTCTGTAGCTTCTGTAATTGCTTACAGACATTTATTTCTCTGTTGAAGTGATAAGCCTAGTGTTAGTTTAGCAAACCCTTTCATTTTTTATTCTTCTCCTCGATCGGTACTAGTATTTCTCTGACAGTCGCGCCGATTGGCGCTGAATGCATTTTCACAGTCGCGCTTTTATTCTTCTACCGAGGGTTGTAGCTTAACATCCGCGTCAATTTCTGTGTGTAACGTTTTTAGGGTTTCCTTCAATTGGTCAACCAGTGGGTCTCATCCTTCTGAGTGTTCTTTGTTGTTTGAATAACTCTTTTTCTTCTATGTTCAATGATGATTCTGATTCAAATTTTTCACCTTTGGTTGTCTCTTCTACAAGCTAGTGCATCCTTGTCATCCTAGGGTTTATAGGTGTCTTCGGGCATCTGAGCAGTGGGTTGCTTTGTTAATTTCCAGACTTCTCGTTGAATCAAGTCGTTTCGTATCTTTCAGACTTGTTGTTTGATTGAAGTTTGTCTTTCAGTCGATTCTTGCGAGTAGAATTTTCAAGTGTCAACCCTTAATGAATTTGAGTTTCTTTTCGCCATCAAGCATATATCACAATTGCTTGTTTTTTCGGTTGGAGTTTGTTTTCTTTGAGTGTTTGATCAATGTGTAGATGAAGAGTGTCTTGTTTTGAAGAAATCGTTTTACATCTCTCTTTGATTTTCAAAATATTTGCCTCTTACATGCATTTTTGAGAGATTTCATTAGTACTCAAAGCATTCTTGATTGATTTGCATTCTACATTTCGCGTTTTTCTTATAAGAAAAATACAAAAAGATTTTTCATTTCGTTTCACTTTAGAAAATGAAAAGTATCATTTAGATTTGCTTCTAAGTGCATTTAGTGAAAGGAAAGAAATTGTAAAATTTTTGTTTCACTTTAAGATCCTGCACTTGAAGAGAAAAGTGAATGTCAATTTATGCATTTGTTTTGTTTTCTGAGTTTATTGTGTGAGTTTCTTTCTCCTTCATTAACGTAGTATTTATCGAAATGAATGATTTCTTCTCTCATTTTGCTGCTTCTTAGGGGTTCAGGTGACATCGGCAGGGCTTTAAAACCGAGAAATAATTCAAGATCAACCTTAAAATTTATTCAATCAATCTAAGGATAATTTGGAATCTAAGGAGCAATTGGAATCTAACGAATCACATTTAGAGGTCTAGACTAGAGACGTGTTCCAACGTCATTAAGCGTAGGAGTTGTCGCTAACAGCCTGTGTTACAGCCCGAGGGTGATATCCCGTCCCACGTATGGAAGTATATTTATATATGAAAGTATATTTTGGGACGCTCTCATCGAACGGTTACGCATCAGACAACACTACTAAGGATTTGGACTCCCATGTATTGTCGTGTATTTTTTGGGAGACACCATTAGGTTGCAAACCTACCATAGGTAACTAAGTCAGTCGCCTTGTAGACGTGATACACCAAACATAGCATTCGGGGAGATTGGTTGTCGTACGTTAAGTCCTTGGTCATTTCTCTTTCATTTGATCACCAAGGTGTATATTGCAGTTCACGGCTACCTGGTAATCTTTTTTCCTAGCTTATCCTTTTTTATTTATTTCTTTTTTTCTAAAATTATTTGTCCACGATCACATGGCTTACCTGTTAAAACATTTATGGGCCACATCATGAGTAACTCCTTATAAATATATTGTTTAAAGCCTTGAATTAATCATGTTTTTCCTCTTCTGCTTTTTTAGATAAGATCATCGTGGTTGAACCACCAAGTTCAGTTTCCTCTCCATCATCCCCTTTCGAAAAGACATTGTTGTCTATCTCTTCTGATTCTCTACCTTCGACTGGGACTCAAACTAATGAGTTCACCCTCGTTCTGAGTATCCAACCTCTCACTTCGCGATCTCCTCCTAATGTGCCAATAGGCTACGTTGCCTACCCTCTGAATCTATTATTTGATCCCATGAAATCTCCCCTCAACGGACCTATAGTTAATACGATACACCTGGTGTACCTTTTTTGAATTCACCGCGTCCATCTCAGACCGCTGCCCGTCAGTTATTTCTGATGGCTTCTGAAGGAGAGGTTTCATCTCCCCTAGAGGTTTTAAGCACCATCAGTGGTGTAGATGAGTCTTTGTTCTAGAGACATCTATTCCCTCCCGAGGGTTTTCCCTATGTGGAGACCTCTCAGCCTTCCACCCTGTCGTATATTCCTCAAGGATACACCTCGTTGGGACACCTGGTCTCGAGTATGTCGAGTGCCACGCCTTTGTATTACAATACTATTTGGCAGAATATCGAGGTGTCTTCCCCTGGTCCAAGTGTTTCCAACATATCTGTTTCCATGCCTGCTCGAACTATAATCACACCTACTCAGGCAATTGTTTGCATAGGTGTTTCAGTGACTCCTGTCAATGTTCCTATGTCGATCCCATCGACTTCGGTTTTTGGAGGACATCCTACCCTGTCGAATGTTTCCCAATCCTCCATTGGGACATCTGTGAGTGGAACTCAAGTTCACATTTTGGGTTCCTCTCAAGTTGTTGGTATCATTCCTATGCTTGTTGGATCATCTGGTCCAACAGGGTTAACATGTGATCAATATCAACAATTTTTGTGGAGTCTTAACAAGCAACACTATAGTCCATATGGTTCCCAACAGTTGCAGACCCAGCCAATAAATCCGTAAGGATTTGAAGGGCAGTCTGGCATTCAGTCAGGGCGTTATACTTTTTAGCAGGTTCCTATCTATGGTCAAAATTGACCTTATGGGCAACAAGGACAACCTTACGTACAACAGGAAATGCCTTTGTAAAACCCAGTCAACCTTTTTCTCATCAAGGTCAGCTTTCCTATTTTCAGTAGGGACAACCTTCCAATCAACCAGGCCAACCTCAATTTCAACAAGGTCAGCCTTTTGTCCAGCAAGGACAACCCTCCTTTCAGCACAGCCAAGTCTTTGTTCAGCTAGGCCAACCTGATCCTCAGGGGAAACCTGTCCAACCTCAACAACCCTAGGGTATCGTGTCATCTAATCCTCAGGGTACCATCCAGCAACCCCAAGGTCAACCATTGGGCTCATAAGGTCAACCATTGGGCTCCCAAGGCTACCTTTTGGGTTCATAGGGTCAACCACAAGGAAATCCATTCCAAAACTTTCAGCAGCAAAATCCATATGCTGCGAATTACAGTCGGGCTGGAACTCAATGGGATGTTGTAGGTTAGAATCCATTTTTGGGTCAACAACCGAGGTATGGTCCGAATCCAGAAGGTTTCATTCCTTACGGAAAGAATCCATATGGTAAAAATCCTTCGGGACAAAACCCTTGGGGACAAAATTTCTCCCAATCTAGTTGGAATCCACAAATGGGCATGTATCAAAGACCAAACACCATGCCTTTCAATCAACAATTGCCATTTCTCGTGACGTTGGAACTTCCTGATGTGTCAAGATTGACCAATGATCCAATTCTTCACAGTCTGTATTGGCTCCTAGTTCCAACTAAAATTCCGAGCGATTGCCCCAATTTTGAAGGCAAGTCTGGAGAAGACCCCCAGGTGCATGTTATGACGTACCATCTTTGGTGCTCCTCCAATTCCTGGGTCAACGATTCCATCCGTCTATGTCTTTTTCAAAGAATGTTGACTGGTGCCGCTGCAAAGTGCTACATTGAACTTCCACATGGAACCTTTCAGGATTTCAACTCCCTGGCCATGGCTTTCCTTACACATTTTCCGTTGCATGTTCGTTATGAAACAGGAACCCACCTCCTTACATCCTTAAAGCAGGATACTTCTACGCATATCTCTAATCATATTAATGAATGGAGAAGGTGTCATCGTTTGATCAAATTTGATATTCCTGATCAATTGTTGACAGAATGGTTTACCAAATCATTCGTCAATCAGATCGCTAAGGATATTGTTATGGGGGCAGCTGTCACAAAAGATCAATCCATAGCTCGTTCCCAGTATCTCGATTTAGTTTACTCCCAGTCTAGAACATTATACGATATTTTACCTGATGCTCCACACCTGAGCTCTCAGTCTGCAACCTTAAAAGCTCTAGTGACACCACTAGTGGACGACGTCATTGGTTCTGTTTCCTAGGATTCCCGCAAGTCGTATTTTGCTTCTAAGCATAAATCGTCTTCTTTCTCGTATTTTGTTCCTCATAATCCTTCGAATCCTAGAAAAAATTCAGAGGTAAAAATCATTCAATATTATGTGGCTGATAGATCCTCTAAAGGAAAGAAGAATGGCAAAGGTAAATCTAAATATGATTCCACAAATCAGGATTCCCCCAACCTCACACTGATGATGGAGCTAAACGTAAACCGAAGTATCCTTGCTTGATATGTGAAGATGAGCATTACACCAAGGACTGTGCTCGACGTGCCGAGGTGAGTCGATTACAGAAAGGCACCCAAGGGACTCGGATTGTTCTTAAAGAGTCGTTTCCATCACAGTAGACTCAAATGGTGGAACAACCCCAGTGTTCCACCCCTTTTGGTTCTCAGGTTTTCATGATGAATGGTGTTTCACCCATATCTATCGTTACCAGATCTAAAGATAATTCAAAATCGCATCAGTCAGCGAGGAAATAAATCGTCAATGCTCCTATTCCTTCTCCCCCGCCCTTTTCTGACCCTCTTCATATTGAAAGGCCTAGTTTTGATCCCGTTGTACGACAACCTTCTAAAGGTGTGCTCTGCAAGTCCTCCTATAATCTGAATGCCTGCACCACTCAACACTACAATATTGTTGAGGATTTGGCTCAGGCGCCTTCCGCTATGTCCGCACTAGAGGTGCTTCAGAGTTGTCCGTCACAACAAAAAGTGTCGTTATCCGCTATCGGCGGAGTCGATCCATCTGATTCAAGCCTCATTACCTTTTATCTATAGAATTTCATTCCGTGTCTCCCTCATCAACTTGCTTTTATTATCCAAGTTGGTATTAATGGCAAGAATATCCATCGGGCAGTCGTGGACGAAGGTGCGTCCACTTGCATCATGTCTGTCTAGTGTTGGAAAGCCATTGGCTTTCCAACTCTTAACCAATTTCCCAATACTTTGGAGGCATTTGCTGGAAGGGATTCTCATCCTTTCGGTATTCTTCCCAACCTTCCTATCACGTTGGAAGGAAAAACAGTCAACGTTGAGGTTAAATTCATTGCTACCAAGCTCAATTATAATCTTCTCCTCGGTCAGAGTTGGACTCACGCTATGATTTGTGAGCCGTCAACTCACTTTCGCATTCTCTGTTTCCCGCACGAAGGGAAGATCATCACTGTTGATCAGTTGTCCTTTTTTGCTTCCACTTCTTGAAAAGGAAATTTTATGTATGTAGACCATACTACCACACCCTATGAAAGTGTGGGGGCAGGACTTTTCAAATATTCCTCCCTTATGGTCTGTTGTAGCCTAATTTGACTCAGCTAAAAAACAAGAGAGGTTCTGAGAAATTCAAGGTTGTTGAGGAACAATTGTTAGAATGTCAAGATCACCTGAAATATGCTCAAAAGGATAACTACAAGCGCAACTAGGATTCATTATCACATGTGCACTATAACCAAAGTCAGGGAAGCAGCAACAGCATTGGACCATCAGCAAAGGTAGAGGAGTAGAGAAGAGCAACTTTAGAAGAAAAGGAAAAGGAAACAAAGGCAAGAAAGGCAGAAAAGAAACAAAGGCAGCAAAGGAATTTAAGGCAGAAAAGGAGTAAAGACCACCAATCAACAAAGACAGAGTCGTGAACGTGCTGTACAAAGTCGTGAATGGTAAGCGGGTCAAGTCGTGAACGTGGGCAAAGTTGTGAACAAGTCAAGCGTTCTACAAACAACAAGGAAGAAATGAAAGGACACGACAAAAGAAGCAAAGTCGTCAAACTGGAGTAAAGATACAGCGAGGACTATTGGATCAAGGCATAGATCAACGGTGAAGATTAAATTGCAATTAGAGTGATTTCAAAAATCGCAGATTTTAGTGTTTAGTGCTAAGGAATCGCGCAGTATGTTATTTGGATTGCGATGCGATGAGGAGAGGGGCCACGTGTCGGCATAGTGCACCAACGCATATCACACATCGCATAAATTATGGTTCAACTCTTATCGGTATAGCCTTAAACTTGCAGGCGACGATTTGTGATAAGTTATAAAAGTTGTGATGTTGCGATGTGACATCGCCATCGCAACTTCGCATCAACGATTTCGTTGTTTACCATTTAAGCTATTTGTTATAATTGTCGACATGCAATATCAAATAAGTTTTGAAGTGCAATTTCTTCCGATTGGTCACCATGTTGTGGGACCCTACAACCACAGTTCTGCATGCAAGTGGTTTTATTTTATGTGCAATCTGTTTTAAAGTGACCGCTATTGATTGCTTCCATATGTATGTTTAATAAAACTCTAATATTTAGATATGATGTGGTTTCAAATGTGAACGCTAAAGGTTTTCAAATCTGGAGATAAGGCAGTTCTTATGTTAAATCGCATCAGAGGGAGAAAAGAGGATTATAACGTAAAGCCGGTGAAATGCCTTGGTAATGAAAGAAAGTCTGAACGCAGGTAGAGAGACTCGGGTATGTGGTCTGACATAGGGCAAAGGAGAAGAAAAGACATAACGCAGCAAGCACGAGCAGAAGAGGCAGAGCTAGGTAGCAGGTGACATGATGATAGCATTCGAAATGCAAAAGCATGGGCAGAGTTGGGTGGAGATGCCATTATACAGACTATTGGGACATCACAGCCGAAACGCACAGAGGCATAGGCAGAGTCAGGCAAAACAACATATAGTGGCACGGTTGGAAGCACGACAGCTGGGACAAGTCAGGCACAAGGGCATTGTTTCAGAATTGTGCAGCTATCACTTCATAACGAGAAAGGACACCTTCGCACTTTGAAAGGACACATCAACAACAAATCAGACTCAACAAAAGGATTTTTCCAATTGTATTCAGTTTTCTTTGTTAAGATCGAAGCTACAATGGTGTCCTCGATTGCAATGTAATAATTAGTTTAACAGTTTAAGCAGTTTAAGAGTTCCAAGAAGCTCGAGTAGTTACAAATTGCTTTTGTTTGTATTTAAGCAAGAGAGAAATACAGAAAGAGGGTTTCGAGTTCTGGACCTCTTGGGGATTACATTTTGTACTTCTTTTTCTGATTGGTAAATGAAAGTAGCAGCAAGTTTCCTGCAAATATTGATGGTGATTCACATTTCTTGTGACATTGTGTGTCCCTTCTTCTTTGAATGAAGTGAAGTAATGTAGCAGCCGGTCTCTTAATTACATCTGTGTGTAAGAGTTAAATAACCTTAATTTGCGCTCCTTCACTCCAACTTTTCTCTCTTCACCAATTCTCTCTGAAACTTTAAAGTGGTAGATTCTTCTCCTCAACATATCATTTTGAGTTTCCCCTCTCTTCACAAACTTCTGATGAAACTTTAAAGTAATAGATTCTGTGTTTACAACATATTATTTCGAAGTTTCCTCTCTCTCCATGAATTTCCTCTGAAACTTTAAAGTGGTAGATTCTGCTCCTCAGCATATCATTTTGAGTTTCCCCTGTAGTTCTTCTTTCCATTCAGATATCAGCAGTGAATGGCATTGTGAAATCTTTTATTATCCCAAATCATCAAGGTTTTAAAAAACTAGTTCTCAGAGGGATAGAACAAAGACCTCATAATAAAATTATTCCTGTGACACACTTTTAAAATGTTCTTAAGCACTGATTCCTTCCACAACCGAGGGATTGTCTCTTAAGATACAACATTTTTTGGCGTCGTTATCGGGGACAAAGGCACGAAGTTATTTTTCCCTGGGTATTGAAATATATTTCTTGATGGTGAACAAGATTTAGATACAAATTTGATTTTGTATTATTCAACTGGCGACTCCACTGATGAAGGTTTCATTAGATGAGGAATTCTGCGGGCAAGGAAATGAGAAAGCATTGTGGAAAATATAGGTATCAGAGTTTAAATATTTTAAAGGAAGTTTTATCTTTCACTATCAGTTTGATGGTCTATTTTCCTTTACATATCAAGAAGATTTTTCTTGCTTTATATCCTCAGAAGATTATAAGGTCCAAAATGTACATTCTTTATTGGAGAAAGAAGATATTTCCTCCGATTGTATTATTAATCTTGATCCAACCTTATATGAGAGGATGTATGAATGTTGCATTACAATTTCTGAAGATTTTTGTCAAGAGTTGTCATTATACGAAGAACATCATCATTATGAGGAACAAACCTTAGATTTCTCTTCCCGGCCTAAATGGTTTTCAACGGAAAACAACAATCAAACTTCTCACATACAACCTCAAATTGAGGAGTCAAACATTGAAGGAAGTTGTCCTGTTCAAAGAAGTCTACATCAGCAAGATGTTCAAGAAAAGGAGGCAACCAAAAATTTGTCTCATCGGTTCTATGATCCAGTGGTTGACCATATGAAAACTTTCTTTTGTCAACAACAAGCATTTATACAAAGGTATGTGCAAAGCTGTGTATCGGGAAAACTTTCATGGTACCTCCCTATTGTGATATTCAAATTTCAACAGTATGGAGGCAATAGGTCTAACATGCAGATGTTGGGTTGGTTCCATTGGATGTTTGACTTCACCTAATTAAGTTTAGGCATAAATGCACACGTGGGAGTTGTGCATAAATAAGCTCAGAAGTTGAGCATTCTTAGTTGTAGTATTTCTAGTTCAGTATTTTCAGTTTAAAAAAAAGGAAGAAGTCCAAAGTGTAGCAAGTTTCGGGGGGATTTCATACTGGATCAACTCCCATTCGAGATTGACTCCATGCCCAATAAAGGCTACTGATCTACAAGTGCTCCTTGACTCCATGCCCAATAAAGGCTACTGATCTACAAGTGCTCTTTGACTCCAAGCCTAATAAAGGCTACTGATTTACAAGTGCTCTTTGACTCCATGCCCAATAAAGGGTACGGATCTACAAGTTCTCAGCACTTTGTTACCAAAGTGTTGTCCCCAATTGGAACCAGATGTTGTAGCCTAATTTGACTAAGCTAAAAATCAAGAGAGGTTCTAGGAAATTCAAGGTTGTTGAGGAATGGTTGTTAGAATGTCAAGAAGACCTGCAATATGCTCAAAAGGATAACCACAAGCGCAACTAGGATTCATTATCACATGTGCACTGGAACCAAAGTCAGGGAAGCAGCAACAACATTGGACCATCAGCAAAGGCAAAGGAGCATAGAGGAGCAACTTTAGAATAAAAGGCAAAGGAAACAAAGGCAGCAAAGGAAGTTAAGGCAGAAAGGGAGCAAAGGCAACCAATCAGCAAAGGCAGAGTCGTGAGCATGCTGGACAGAGTCGTGAACGGTAAGCGGGTCAAGTCATGAACGTGGGCAAAGTCGTGAACAAGTCAAGTGTTCTACGAACAACAAGGAAGAAACGAACGGGCACAACCAAATAAGAAAAGTCAGCAAACCAGAGTATAGATACAATGAGGACCATTAGATCTGGGCATAGATCAACAACAGAGATTAAATCACAATTAGAGCAATTTCGCAAATCACAGATTTTAGTGTTTAGCGCTAAGGAATCACGCATTATGTTATTTGGATTGCGATGCAATGAGGAGAGGGGCCACGTGTTAGCATAGCGCACCAACGCATATCGCACATCGCATAAATTATGGTTCAATTCTTATCGGTATAGCCTTAAACTTGTGGGCGGAAATTTGCGATAAGTTATAAAAGTTGCGATGTTGTGATGCCACATCGCCATTGCAACTTCGCATCGGTGATTTCATTGTTTACCATTTAAGCTATTTGTTATAATTTCCGACATGCGATATCAAATAAGTTGCGAAGTGCGATTTCTTCTGATTGGTCACCATTTTGTGGGACCCTACAACCACAGTTTCGTGTGCATGTAAGTGGTTTGAGTTTATGTGCGATCTATTTTAAAGTGGCCGTTGTTGATTGCTTCTGTATGTATGTTTAATAAAACTCCAATATTCGGATGCGATGTGGTTTCAAAGGTGAACGCCAAAGGTTTTCAAATCCAGAGGTAATGCAGTTCCTGTGTTAAATCGCATCAGAGGGAGAAAAGAGGATTATAACGTAAAACCGGTGAAACGCCTTGGTAATGAAAGAAAGTCTGAACGTGGGTAGAGAGACTCAGGTATGTGGTTCGACGCAGGGAAAAGGTGAAGAAAAGACATAACGCAGCAAGCACGAGCAAAAGAGGCAGAGCCAGGTAGCAGGGGACATGATGATAGCATTCGAAATGAAAAATCATGGGCAGAGTTGGGTGGTGATGCAGTTATACAGACTATTGGGATATCACAACCGAAACACACAGAGGCATAGGCAGAGTCAGGTGGAAAGCATATAGTGGCACTGTTGGAAGCATGACAGTTGGGGCAAGTCGGTCACAGGGGCGTTGTTGCAGAACTGTGCAGCTATTGCATCATAACGAGAAAGGACACCTCAGCACTTTGAAAGGACACATCAGCAACAAATCAGACTCAGCAAAAGGATTATTCCAAGTTTATTATGTTTTCTTTGTTAAGATCGAAGCTACAATGGTGTCCTCGATTGCAATGTAATAATTAGTTTAACAGTTTAGGAAGTTTAGGAGTTCCAAGAAGCTCGAGCAGTTACAAATTTATTTTGTTTGTATTTAAGCAAGAGAGAAAGACAGAAAGAGGGTTCTGAGTTCTGGACCTCTTGGGGATTAATTTGTACTTCTTTTTTTTATTGTTAAATGGAAGTAGCAGCAAGTTTCCTACAACTGTTGATGGTGATTCGTATTTCTTGTGCCGTTTTGTGTCCCTTCTTCTTTGAATGATGTTAAGTAATGTAGCAGTTGGTCTCTTAATTACATCTTTGTGTAAGAGTTCAATAACCTTAATTTGCGCTCCTTCACTCCAACATTTATCTCTTCACTAATTCTCTCTGAAACTTTAAAGTGGTAGATTTTGCTCCTCAACATATCATTTTGAGTTTCCCCTCTCTTCACAAACTCCTGATGAAACTTTAAAGTAATAGATTCTGTGTTTACAACATATTATTTCGAAGTTTCCTCGCTCTCCATGAATTTCCTCTGAAACTTTAAAGTGGTAGATTCTGCTCCTCAACATATCATTTTGATTTTCCCCTATAGTTCTTCTTTCCATTCAGATATCGGTAGTGAATGGCATTTTGAAATCTTTTATTATCCCAGATTATTAATGGTTTTAGAAAACTAGTTCTCAGAGGGATAGAACAAATACCTCATGATAAAATCATTCTTGTCACACACTTTTAAAATGTTCTTAAGCACTGATTCCTTTCACAACCGAGGGATTGTCTCTTAAGATACAACATGGTTTATTTTATCTTCCTCCACCGAACACTGCTCAGGTCAATATGATCTCCACAACTTCTAATCCTTGGATCATCCCTTCGCCTTATCAGGTCGATTCGTTTGAGTATGTGATGTTGTTAAGCCTGGTAGAAGTCAATTATTTTGAAATCATCTCGACTTCGACTAATGAGTCTGAACATGCTACTTCTAGCATGCATTTTGACACGTACTCCCAATCTCCTTGGCTTCGTTCCTTGGATTCATCTGATCCCCTGAATGAGGCATTTCCATCTGACGAGAGTATCGTGGAAAATATATCTCTCGAGGAAACACCTTGGAATAGTATCCATCATCGTTCGTCATTTCTCTCAAGCCCTAGAGTAGCTCAGTCGTGACTTGAAAATCTCGCTCCCCATGTTCCACGTGATCCTCTCCCGACATCGATGTCGGCCCATGAGGTCTTATTTGAGGGGAACATGGGCAATATCACTGAGACAATGCCTATCGACATTTTTGTGAAACCAGGAATTGTCGAGAACATTCATATTGGGGTGACTTGCTCTCCAGATGAGGTCAAGCTCTATACTAGTCTCTTTCAAGAATTTCGAGATGTTTTTGCATGGTCCTACGAGGAAATTCCCGGCATCGACCCAAGTATAGTGGTGCATGAAATACTGACTTACCCTGACGCGAAGCCTGTTCGTCAGCGACTTCGCCCTATGCACCCTAGAAAGACAACCGCCATAAAGGGAGAGGTTGATACACTTCTTAAGGCTACATTTATTTATCCTATCCCATTGACAGATTGGGTGTCCAATATTGTCATTGTCAATAAAAAGAAGGGTACCATTCGCGTTTGTGTTGATTACCGAGATATCAATCGAGCCTGCCCGAAAGATAACTATCCCACTCCATTTATTGACCAAATCATCGATGAATGCACTAGGAATGAGATATTCTCCTTTATGGATGGTTTTTCTGGCTACAACTAGATTAACATCTTGCCGGTTGATCAACACAAGATTGCCTTTATCTGTCCATGGGGAACCTTTTCTTACAAAAAGCTCCCTTTCAGTCTGAAGAATGTTGATGCTACTTTTTAGCGCGCGATGTCCTATGATTTCCGGGACATTAAGCACATCGTACAGCCTTACCTAGATGACCTCCATGCTCATTCAGCTAAGCGTCGTGACCATCTTGCACACTTTCGGGAGATTTTCTACGCTGCCGACATTATAATGTTCGTTTGAATCTGCATAAATGTGTTTTCTGCATTGAATCTGGTAGACTCCTTGGGTTTGTCCTCTCCAAAGAAGGCATTCATCCCGATCCTTTGAAAGTTGACACTATCATTAACTTACCCCCTCCCTCCTCTTTATCTCAAATACAGATTCTACAAGGGAAAGTTAATTTCCTACGTCGTTTCGTTCCCAACTATACGGATCTTGCTAAGGGTTTTACACGAATACTGAAGCAAGGGATCCCCTTTCTATGGGATGAAGTTGCTCAATGCCCCTTCGATGCTTTAAAGAATGTTCTCATTAATGCTCCTTTACTACATCCCCCAAATTATCATCGTGACTATTTCCTCTACTTAGCAACTTATTCTGGTACCATTGCTATGGTGCTCATCCAGGATGACAATGATGGTATTGAACATGTCATCTATTACCTCAGTCGTAACCTCATGGATACAAAGACTCGATATGCCCATGTCGAGAAAATGGCTTTATCTGCGGTACATGTTGTTCAACGTTTTCGGCATTATATTATCTTATGCACGACTACCGTGATCTCTGACTGGAATCCTATGACTTATATTTTTACCCACCAGTTGCTGGGAGGCAAATATTCAAAATGGATTGTCATTCTACAGGAGTTTAATTTGGAATTCACTACTACCAAATCAAAGAAAACATTGGTTTTCGTTGAATTGATATGCTCCCTTCCCTCTTCTTCTGCTCCATCTAATCTCAATGAGCACATTCCGGATAACACTCTCTTTATGATTAACACTATCGATCCATGGTATGGTGATATCATCGTGTATCTCCAAACCCAAAATTTTCGATCTAAGTTGGAAAAGTCTGATTGTCGACGTATTCGAAATCATTCTCAACCATATCATATCATTGGGAATACTTTATACCACGTCGGCATCGATTTGATTCTTCATCATTGTCTGAATTTCAAAGATGCTGAGAGAGTGCTCAACGACTGCCACTCTGGGGCATGTGGTGGTCATATGTCAGGTTATGCAACAGCTCAAAAAACCATTCGTACTCGTTATTTCTAGTCTTCTATTTTCAAAGATTGCATCATTGCTGTCCGTAAATTCCATGCTTGCCAGATTTATCAGCGGAAGATGTGCGCCCCACCCGCACCCTTACATCCAGTTGTTACCTTCGGCCCGTTTGCCAAATGGGGCATTGACTTCATGACATGTAACCCTCACTTGGCAGGGGGGAATGATTATATCATTGTCGTTGTGGACTATTTCACTAAATCGGCTGAGGCGATGCCTACATATGTTGACGACGGTAAAACTGTGGCTCAATTTCTCTTCAATCATGTTATCACACAGTTCGGCGTTCCTCAAGCCATTGTCACCGACTATGGCTCCCATTTTCGCCATTACATGATGACTGAGTTGACTTCTCAGTTGGGCTTGCATCACGACAGCTCAACTCCATACTACCCTCAGGCCAACAGCGAAGTTGAAGTAGTAAATAAAGTCTTAGTTACTATGCTTCACGCATTATTGGGATGCACAAGTCAAACTAGCATCTCATATTGTTTTCAGCTCTCTGGGCATACCGAATCTCGGCCAAGAATGCTACTGAATTCACTCTGTTTTAGTTAGTATATGGCCTTGAAGCAACCTTGCCAATTGAATGTGAAATTCCTTCGCTCAAATTAGCTATCAAATTGCTTCTGAATACCTCGCCAGAAGAGGAACATCTCTTGTATCTAGAAACGCTTGATGAAACTTGACGCTTCACCACTTTGGTTACTGAAGCACAGAAGAAACGAGTCAAATCCCATTTCGATCAGACGGTTTCTCCATGTGCCTTCTCCAAAGGAGACTTGGTCCTTCTTTATGACCAAGCACACAAAAAATTAGGGGCAGGAAAATTTGAACCTATATGGCATGGGTCGTACATCATAAAACATGTTTTGCAGAAAGGGGCCTATGAGCTGATTAATTATGAAAGTAATCCTTTGGATAAGCCCCAAAACGGGCTTTTTCTAAAGAAATATTATGCATGATTTTCTCGTGTAACTACTCTTGTACATTAGTGTGCTTTTAATTTCTATAAATTTTTGGTTTGGTGTGCGTTTGCAAGCGGTTTTCTTGCTTACCTTGTTTTACTTGATTTGCAGATGTCTTTGACTCCTTTTGTCGAATTTGCTGATGGTGCTTGTCGTAGTACTTGAAATCTATCTTATTCGGCCTGGGTTATCTATGACCTTCATGGTGAGTTAGTAGATCTACAAGGTATATGTTTAGGTCGTACAACCAATTATATTGTTGAATACAGTGTGGTTATTGAGCTTCTGTCCGAAGCAATTTCTCTCGAAATTAGAGAATTGCTTGTTAGCCTGGATTCACAGCTTCTTGTCATATAGCTCGATGGAAAATATTCCATCAAACACCCTCAAATTTTGAGATTGTATCTGTGTGTTCGTCTGTTAGAAAGAAATTTTGATTACATTACATATCATCGCATTTGACACATTAATACATTAACAGATGCATTTCCTAATTATGTTCTAGATAGACATTTGTGAAATTCATAATCATTACAATATGCATGGAACAGGAAAATAGCATATATATATATATATATATATATATATATATATATATATATATATATATTTGGTTTGAAAGTAATGTTCAAAGTACATCATAACCCCCAAAAAATAATATATGTTCTGGTCTCGACAAAACTACAACTGCAGAAAAGGGAAAAACTAAACTAATCAGCGTGATGATCACCGTAGCAAGCTACTGCTCGGATAACTCGAGTCAGCAGTCGTTGAATGCGATCGGATACTCCGATAGTATGTCACTGGTACTGGCAGGGAATGTCTCCCACTCGAGCATACTCTGGAATCCCGACAGTCAAGGCGTCCAGGTTTTGCGCAATCTCTTCTTCCGGATCCGCTCCTTCCACATATGGAGCAGCCTCAAAGTCTCTCACCACCCTTATGGTGATCGACGACATCCCTGCTGGCCTCTGCGGTCCGACATCTGCGATACATAAAGTTTCATATCAACACACATATATATATAACATGCAAAAGATAACAAAAACATGCTTTTATCTCTGTCATCCCAGTGTTCACCTACTGGAAGTGGTAAATCAGGGTCACCCTGAAATTCATCCTGGAGTATGGCCAATCTTCCACCACGATCAGCTAACGCCTCAGCCATGTAAAGAAGGCAAGTTTGAATGACATCTGTTGTCTGCCTCCTCCACGAGGCATCAACTCTGCCCACCTCGCCAGTCATGGCTCTCGTGGTAATGGTGCCTCTACCTTTACCCCCTGGTATTGGAATAGTGGTACTCGTTCGAGGAAGATGGTCGTCAGAATGGATCCATACTCGAACTGCTTCAGTTTACTGTTTTTGCACTTGGTGGGCTGCTTTTCAATATTCTCCACCACGACCTCTGACCAGTTGAAAATGGTGAGTGCCATACAATCCACCGCAGTCTGTATTTGAGCCTTGGTGGCCTCATGCAGCGCTTGCGCCCCAGCCACACGTGTAACGGTATATAGCACTACGTTGAGTGGTAGATTGGCCACGGTGCTTATGGCTATATTTCTGCTCGAAGATCTTGTTGCCTCGGAGCATGCTCTCCCTATGAGCATGTCCATGCTTTCCCCCATTATTCGGGCTCAAGTCCACCGTGCTCTTGCCCCTCTACGTGAGAGGCCAGTAATGAAGTAGATGTTAGCCACTTCAATTTCAAGTTCTTGGTCACCAAGAATAAATCTCTCTCGGTTCGTATCTTAGATACTGATCAAATATTGTAATAGATCTGGTTGCACTCTTATGTCAGAGGTCATGAAGAACTTGAGGAGCCCGTACTTCCTTTATGCATCAATGCAATCCCTGTTCTCCATGGTTTCTCTATCAACCTCGTCATGATCCATTTCTTTCCATTCGATCACCCTGATTGATTGATCTTCCTCCCTAAAAACAACATTCAAATGGTCTCTTGTCAGTGTTTATGGTAAAAAAACTAACTTCAATAACTTTTTTGAGATATTTTTCCACATTTTTACGCTCTGCAGGTGACGCGACTGTTTTAAAAACAACAACGTCGATCGGTGCCCTGCCAATTTTAAAAACGACAATCCGGCATGATCCCGACATGGGATCCCCGCACCGATCTGCCGCAACCATTAGTTTAAAATCCCTCTCACAAATTTAAAATATGCCATGAAAAACAATAAAACAACTATTGAAATGCAGGGAAGGAGAGCACCTCTTACATGGCACTGACGGTTCGTTGATTGGCCTCCCAGATCTCCCACAATCTGCTCTTGAAGACCTCAGGTAAAAGAGGGTAAAAAAACTTCTTCTCAACAGTGCGAAAGTGAAAGTGAAATGTTTTTTACTCTCTATTTTTTATAAGTGCTCAAGGCCACTTTAGGGTTTTTTATCATATTTTTATAATCTTTTAATGTTTTTGCCTCGAAAACAGTTTATGGGTTTGTTCTTGTGCAGTGACAGGGTCAATTTCTTCAAGGATGACATATTTGCGAGCTCTAGTTTATTACTTTTTTAGACTCGATTAAAAATAAATGAAAAATTAACCACCCTAGAGTCATTTTTCAGCGCTTTTAGGACTCTCTAAACATGAAAAGATTATCGAGTTCTTGTCTTTTTGAGCTCGATAAAGTGCACGAAACGTCATTTACCCAGTATACATTTACCCCTTTTCAGGTTGGGATAAATTATTTAAGAAAAAGCAATACCTTAGTCAATCGCGACTAAGAGGTTCTATCACACTTTGTTTTCTACGTTTTCGGGTATGAGGGACTATTTACGAAAAGGGCCATCTTGAGTTTTCTTTTCACCTCTTTTCAAGGTCTCTAAACGTGAAAAGATGTCGAGTTCCACCTTTTTCAAACTCGTTAAAATTTAACGACATTGGATCCGTCATCATGACGACACCAAGTTCCTCCTTCCTAGGGCTCGTAAAATGTACTAGGATGGATTTGTCCTAAGGAAAAACTTATATAACAAGCATATGCTATCCCCTTCAAGATTGTATACAAAAATAATTGGGGTACTCACCATAAATGGTGGGGAAAAATGGAAAGTATTAATCAGTCGCGTTGGCAATATGTCGCTCTTGAACATGACCCATCCTCTGTTTTGTGTCGGGTTGGGGATATTCTACATTCACCACTTTGCCTCCATGGGTTTGGGAAATCTGTTTTTCCTCTCATGCCATTACCATTTTCGTCAAACATGACCTCTGATTCCATTTGAGTCAAATACTGCCAAACTTCGGAGTCATGTCTCTGATATGTTCAAGAGAAGTTCCTTCTGCGTCTCATTCATTTCCCAATTCTCTGATCACTTTCATTATTGCCTTATTGCCTTCATCTCGTGTCGATGATGTGGGATGCATTATGGCCCTCCTTCGAAGGATCACTTCCTATCGACTTCAGCTCATTATCCAAGAAGTTGATCTAGAGATCCCTTTTTCAGTACCTTAGAGCCTGCGTGCCCTAATGGCAAGTTGTTCGCATCCGAAATAGGCTTACGTCATTGGCCTTCAATCGAGCAATTCTAAGGGTGTTCGATGTCAGCTCCTTACTCGCATCTCTTAGATTGTACTGCTAGTACCTTGAGAGCCATTGTCATTATTGGTGGTTTCTTTTGCGTCTGTTAACAGTTTACATCATTGACTAGTAATCAGGAAATTTTCTAGCATGTTCAACTTCAACTCCTCTATTCAGATGCTTGGATTTGTACTTGATCGGTTCATGACAGAGCGCAAGACCCTGGGTTTTCTCTGATAAAGCCTAGGTTGTGAGGTGATATCTATTATTCATGATTGTACATATGACTCTTCCATTTGGATGGCTGCGACCATACCTTGACTCTATATTTGTGATCCTCTTCAATTGGATTGCTACGACCATACCTCAGATCTTGTTTCATGATCTCTTTTATGGATGGTTGCGTCCATACCTCATGTCATGTGATTATTTCAAAGATTTCATTTATGTATATATGTGCTTTTTTGCGCAGGTTTTCTGATGACAACGTCTTGGTCCTGGTACGTACTCGTAAAGCATTTCACCCCTCACTCTCATTTGGCCTTCATGCTTTAGGGGGCATCTGTTACACAACAATTTGTCACTGTCCCTGTACTCCCCGTTCCTGATCCTGGAGACCCCTAACAGTGACCCCTGTGTCTATTTTCCCTCGTGAAAATGTGCCACCATATCCCTTCGAGCATAATGAGAGTAAACTCTCTGTTGACCATTCCTGAAGCAACTCCTTGAAAGATGATAATCTGGAGTGGCGAGCCCTCTACATGTCTTGCTCGCATCGATGGCTCTTTCATTAGGGGAATTTTGAGGACTAAAATGGGCCTCCTAAGGAAATTATAAAACAATAGTGGAAATAATAAAATAATTTTAGATTACATCATCAAATTGTAGAGGGAAAATAGAAAAAACTATTTTTTCAACTCGTATTTTCAACTTATATCTTTATGGGTTTACTCAAATTTCAAGCAGAAACACTCGTTGGATGCAGAATTTGGTTCCTCATCCAAGGAGTACCCATGTTCCATATTTTCAATGGACCCTAGTACACGAAAAATGAGAAATACATGAAAAACGTGATTGCAATCATCTTTTTTCATGTATTTTTCATTTTTCGTGTAGTAGAGTCCATTGAAAGTATGAAACATGGGTATGCCTTGGATGAGAAATTAAATTTTGCATCCAATGAGTACTCCTGCTCGAAATTTGAGTAAAACCTTAGGGAGTTAAGTTGAAATACGAGTTGAAAAAGTAGTTTTATTATTTTATTATTTTTAATCTTTTTACTTTTTTACTCCAAAAATGGTGAATCATCCCCCATGGTTGACATCATCATCTTGAATCCTATTGGTTCTTATAAAGTTAAGTTTGGTTGTACATTTTTCTTAGGAGGCCCATTTTAGACCTCAAAATTCCCCTAATGTTTGGTCTAGGGCAGCGTTGATCGACGCTAGAATAGGGATCATACCCGTGTCAATCATCTTCTGGATTTTTTTTTTTAAATGGAAGTGAAGCTTCAAAATATAGAAGCTTCGTGGTGGAGAGCTGGTTGTTTGTTCCTGAGGATAGAGTCAAGCTTCTTCATTTTGGCTTCTTGTTCCTACAAAAGTGGAACCACCCAAAGGGATAACCCATTTCCCCACCTTAAGTGGATCCATGCTCCCTCCTCCCTTGCTATAAAATGGACATTCTCCCGTAGCTCTGCTAGTTAGAATAGAGATAGAAGAACAACATAGAGATATTTGTTGCTATAGGTATCGAGAGAGAGTTGAGACCTTTTTCCCTTCACATCAAGTTGAAACGAGCGCTTTGGAGATGTGCCTGGATCCAAACTCGTCGAAGGAGAGTTGTGATATCAAGGCACAGGTTGTAACTCCCCCTCTCTATTTTAATATAATACAATTGATTTGTGCTTCCCATTCTCATCTTTAATGTATGATTGGATTCTTAGTTCTCCTTGATCAACTAGGTAGATTGTATATGCAAGATATATGTTATACTTTCACATTTTCTGTTGTTTGATCCCTTGTGCAACTAACCAAGCGCTGGCAACGACGAGGATCTGACTACGAAGCGCCAAGGATCAAAGGATTCAAGCGAGAAATAACATCAGATCGAGGTAGGTGATCTATTCATGACCTGCATGCATTTACAACCTAGGAAAGTAGGCTTCTAATTGTTCCTTGTTATTACTAGACTCATCTTAGGGCTAAAGGGATCACCTCTATCCGCAAAGAGGATTTTCTTGCATAACAAAGAGATAGAAAAGGAGGACATGCTAGAAGACACCTAACGAGCTGAGGAGATAACTTGATCATCAAACAAGAAGACGAAGAAACACTGGATTACAATAGGAGATCAAAGATCAGGACTGCAAGAATACTCCATCAAATTTACAACCTGTTGGAGGGTAGATATGAAGAACAAAGCATATCTCACACAAAGGAAGAAACAATGAGAAGGACATCATATCACTACCACATCATCATGTCATCAATGCCATGTGTCGTGGAAAACATTGAAAACCATTCCATGTGTTTCTTGAGGTATTTTGCTCCCTTTGGAAAAATGTTATCTTTTCGCACGTTGGTTGTCATATTGCATGTATAGGCCTGCTCCGGTGGTTTTAAGAAGTAATTTATTTGTAAATGAGTTGTTCTAACCATGTAAGTATTTGTCACGCTCATTCTCAAAGTTTTAAGTGTTGTCACACAAGTGTCATCACAGTTGTCGCAAAGTGTATCCTTAGTGTCGCATTTGTCGTAACTTGTCTTAAAGTCTGTCACACGGAGGGAAATACTTCGTTCATGTGTCATGGATGATCTATGTTGTTGAGTCGTCAAATTATTTCAAGTGTGTGATCACAGTCAAAGTTTTATCAACGTTCACACTAATCTCACAGATCCCACACAGCCATTTTCGGAAAAACTTCCCGACCAAGCAACCTAGCTTCATCCGGCCTCCCTGAGTTGCGCACTATGCAGTCTCAGTCCTCTAGCTGTGACCTTGTTGCTTGGCACTGCGTAGTGTGAAGTTACTGCCTCCCAAGACTGCCGCACTGCGCAATTTATGTGACCAAGCCGTGACCCTGACCTCCGGAATTGCGTAGTTATGACCTACAACCTAGCTTGAACTGCACAACAACCCGACCTTCCTTCTCCCCCAGAACTGCACATTTAGCTCTCCTAGTGCCCATCCTTTCAGCCTGTCCCATTGGCTCTGGAAACTGCATAGTATTGTTCCTCATCCCCGCCTGAACTGCGCATTGAGCAATCTCAAGGCTCAACGCTTCCCCTTTCCTACCTGAACTACGCAATTTTGCAGTCACTGAGCCTCCCTTCCCAACCTATCACTTGTTCCGGGCTCATTTTATGGATCAAAATGCATCATCTTAGGTTAGGGGTTTTCGTATTGATGTCTTCTCGTCATGAGTGAATTGCAGATACATGTAACTTATGATGCCATGGCAAGACGATGGCGTAGGAGAAGGAAAAGGAAAAAATGTTGAGAGACACCTTTGTAGTTGAGTATGCAAGCTAATTGATTGAGAGAAAGCAAAGGGAGACCACTTTGCGATCACCGCCCAAGACATTAGACCATTAAAGATCCCTTATCACCAAGCCATGTGGAGGTGAAAAGAGGACACTCAAGACACAACAACAACAGTGACTTAACATTGCCACATCATCAAGCAGTCCATGTTAGTAGTGTCATGTCATGAGTTGTCGTATGCCACATCATATTTATAGACCATGTAATTTGTCATTTGAAACATATTGTAAAGTGGAAGTCCAATAGACACATTCAAAATATGAAGAGTCATGTAAGTAAAATATTCATGAGGGTAGTCAAAGAGTTACAAGGAAGGTGAAGCATCACCTCTTGGTTATTGATACACCCTCATTGTAGGAGAAAAATACTTTTTCACCTTGGCTCCACCATCAAAGCATTAGAGAGATAAGCTAGTTGTTTTGTGGAGCAAGGAGTGGTTCCAACGCTCCACTATTGGAGCTAGTGATTTTCATTGTACATATGTGTCTTGGAACTTTTACTTAATAGCAGAAGCCTTTCAAGGCCAACATGTTCTTCATGCATGGATTATGAATGTTTGTAAGACTATTCTGTGGATGTTTGTATTTCATGTTTTCTTTCACATGTGCTAATGTAGTTGAACTATTTCGGTTATTTTAGTACTTATCTTTATTGAGAATGTGTTGTAATGGTTGTTATTTTTGTCCCATAATTGTGGACTATTCTATGGGGTATTAGGTATATATTTCTCAATTGTTAGTTGTAATGACTGTCAAAAATAATGGTTGTTATTTTTGTCCCATAATTGTGGACTATTCCGTTGGATGTTAGACGAATCTTTCGGTTCATGTGTGTCTCTTCTTGGGTGGACTATTACCTCTCTCTTACAGCCTCACTTCTATTTCTCCCCCTACATTAGAAGAACCTTGACACACATATGATCAAACACTCACCAGGAACACCCCCCTTGATTTTCGAAGGCGCATGTGAACTCCTCTCTCTTGCTGATAGTTAGAGTCAAGGAAAATCTATAAGAATACATGGAAACCAGGCCGATATTCTGGATGGGGCTCCTACTCCAAACGATGTGAGTTCTAATTGCGACTTCACATCAGGGAAACCCCCTTGGTTAACGTATTTCCAACACCGTCAACATGTTGCGAACAAGCTCCAATGGTTTCTATGCACACCATGTGATCTAAAAATGGTCTGGATAACTTGCATGGCCGAAGAACCTACACCTCGCCGCAACAAACAGATCTAGTTTGTACTTGACAATTTTAAGGGGAATTATTTACTTGAAAGTGGTGTATGAATTTTTATTGTTTATGCGTCTTAACTTCATTTTTTCTTGCTGTAATTTAACATGTATGACAAAAACATAATTCAAAAAACTATCATTCAAACACAACAGCAATTTTAAGCTAGGAGTTCACCCGAAATCTCGTGGGCTACGTCTCCTTTGAGCTTTGTCATCATGACTCAGCTCTTTGGGATTATGGTAAGTGTTTTTTACAAGTAAATACTTAATTCCAATGAAAACAAAAATGATCCAAAGGACTGAAAATACCATAAATATCCCTCAATTGGCTGTCCAAATTCTGCAAACAACTTTAGGCTCTTGTTGACACGATTCCTTCTGTCGGTGCACTAAGCTACTCTGAGCTTCCAAATGGCACAAACTCCCTCAGAATTATGTTTTTGTAACTAAAACCACTACTTCTGTATCCAATACACATCATACACCAGATACCAACTGATAAATTTCTCAAATCGAGCACTACATCCCCAAAATAGGCTATCCTCCACAGTTTGCCCAAGGGTTGCCCATAACTTCAAATCAAATTTTCGAGCCTAATAAGTTCTCAAAATGTTATAAAACCACTTCCATTGGTTCCAAAATGACTGAAATAGTAAAGATATAGTTTTGTTTCATCAAAAACGGCTTCCAGCTACTCCAGTTTCGCCTCAATCACCTATCGGCACCCCCTGGCACTAGGGTCAAGGAAAACTTCTTTGCTAAGTTTTCGACCTTAAAGTATTTAAAACTTGCTGAAACCTCTGTAAATAGATTAATAATGATGTTTTCAGTCAATAATTACCACTAGTTCATTGTAAATGGTCTCAACCAACTCTTTCAAAGCCCTGCACTGCTGCTGGAAAAAGCTGACACTAATGACCCTTGGAACTCTACTGAAGCTTTTCGGTCTTCAAACATTCTCTACAGGCTCTGTAAACCATCTCATCAGATTCAGAACATATTAATTATGCAATTTAGCCTATTGGAACTCTGGAAAAGGACTCTAACTCCCTTTCTTAGACCTAAAAATGAATTTGTCTCATGGTGGCCTTGATGGCTCCTTCATCTTCCCTGAAGAAAAATCTGCAGAAGATCACCTCCATTCGACTTGAAACCTGTCCAAAAATGTCCAAAAGCTCAAAGAGACCCAAAATTGACCAAAATTTCATCCAATTCTATTCAATAATGAGGAATTTATGACCAAAACAACTTTGCCCTAATTTCCTCCACTAAATGTGGGGCAACTGCCAGTTAACTCCACTAAAAGTGGAAGTCCACCTAAATTTGGGAACGCCCCCAGAATCTTTGCCATATTAAAATCCACTTAACTGAATGTTAATTAAATATTAAACCTGAGATTAGGCTCCCTAATCTCTCTTAACATTAAGCTCCCACACTGGTCATATGATGAGGTTCCATAGGAGGAGGGCTACCCCTCCTTGCTCCACCAGACCCACTCGGCATTCAAAGTGCAATAACTTCTTCATACGGTGTCCGTTTTTCAAACTGTTTGCGGCATCAAAATTAGGAAGACGAGACCTATGCAACCATCTTGGTTTCAACCCAATCCTATAACTTTGAATTTTGAGCTAATCCTTAGGTCCTTGATCCAGTTCTGATCACACCTCCCAAATGAGAAGCTTTTGGACCCCAAAATCTTTCTTGGACTACTAAAACTGATCTGTACAGCAAATGAGAGTACTGCACCCTCTTCTCTTCAGCCTCCAAACACTTGCCTTGCATGGCTAGTGACTTTTAACCACAACTAGAAAGAAATTCACACTTCCATTCCTCGATGTGCTTATCCTCCTGTCAAGAGCTGCATTTCTTGCACTCACTCAGAAAATTTCTGGCGAAAAATTTTCAGAAGTAAACTGAACATCGCTGCCTTGATCAACGATCCAAGGTGGCTCAAACATAAGTCGTGCAACATGTGACATCAACAACAAGTCGTCCTAAAATGTGTTATACAATTGACACAAAATCAATGTAAAAAGTGTGCAACATAATCGACACAAGTCGACAAACATGTGTGACACAATCGACACAAGTCGATAAACAACATGATACATCTTGACAAACACATGTGCATGTATCAATGTACAATGAACCTATTTACAGTTCGCTATTTACACATACAACTTCCATGCACATGTACACCTTCAACTCTTCCTTTCAAGTACCAACAAGTACATAATCCCAAAAACATGTGGGTGACTATAAGCGCTGAACTAAAAGATATTGTTGCAATATAAGTGAGTATCATACTCATCTTTTACACATCCACAACGAAATTTTGCAACAACAAATAAATTCCTTCAACTGAACCGCATTTATATGCAATCTTGCATCAAACTTTTCAACAGAAATACATGCATACAACCGAAATGTGCATATGTACAAAGGAGTATTTCTTACTGTGTTAAGAAGTCCATCCACTTCTTTCCAAGCCACCTCCATGGCGATTTTTTCTGCTGCAACACTTCTTCATGTGAATCTTCCATTTTCACATCGATAATGGAATCCTTAGTTCCACTTGCGCCAATATATCTGTCCTCTTGCTGCATGTGCTTTGAACGACTAGTTGGATGCAAAGTCCAACAATGAGAGACAACATGTCCCCTATTTTAGCAATATGTGCAAAACTCATGCACCTTCTTTGAAAGTTGTCTTTGTCTCATCTGCTTCCTGTATGCTTTCTTCTTCATCCAACATCTCGAAACATGATGGTTATATCGACCACAATATGTACAACAAATCTTTCTTCCATTTAAGCATGCAAAATTATCATGCTTTGCAGAAACACAATCAAATTGATCATGAGAAGATTTATACCTCTTGTGTTGCTTTGAATGTTCAATATCCTTTTTGTGTTCATGACAAGACGAACTAGTAGAGGCTACAACTTTCATTTGCAGACTAACATCATCATTATTGTCTTGAAAACTGTATGAACTTGCATGCTCGCCATAAGCTGCATGTCTTCCATCTTCTTGCTGCAACGAAGTCTTAAAACAATGACAAACATCTTTGAAACAAATTTGACATATTTGCATCTTAGAACTTGGAATAAAGGTTCTCTTTAAAGTAGCACCACATGCCTTCAAGGATTTGGAGTCTTCGCCATTAAACTACGCATAACCAAGACCAAGATTCTTGGGTCATTCATCAACCGAAATGGGATCAACCATGCCTTGTGCATGCTTTCCTGATCCTTTGCCTTCATAGCCCATTTTAATCATTAATTTGGACCCTATACCTCTCGTATATTTTTCGAAAGGACCAACACATCTTTCTAAAGAGGAAACTGAAGACAAGTTAGAATGGATTACCTCTTCCTCATGCATTTTCTTGGTCAAAGCCTCTTGGGCTTGATGGAGTTGCCTCTCCATATCATGCAATCTTTGAAGAATTTCTTCCTTCTCTTCCTTCATGGCAAACAACTGTTCACGAAGTTCAGTGCTTTCTCGTTTATCCTTAAACAAAATCTGCAACATGTCCTTCAATATAATAAAGTCGTGTTTCATATCATCATCGAAGAATATTATGAAGGAGGAAACTTCACTTGTAGAAGTTGTCATTATGATGTCAATGAACAAATTAACTTCAACAAAGTTCTCAAAGCTTTTCAAAACAAACGACAAATATTTTTTAACCAAACGGCTGTAAAGACCAACTCTTATTCAAGCAGCCAAACAACAAACAAACTCCAAGAGCTTCTTAACAAACAAACGTCAAGAGGGTTTGTGTTCCAAGGGTGACTTTGAGGTCCTTTGGGGTAAGGAAGATGCCTTATCCTTTCTTCCTTTTTGCTCTATCCAAGACTTAGCTAATCAGTAGCTATCCCCAAATCTCAAGCAAACTCAAACAACAATCAGTTTGCAAACAGTAAAAATCTTTTACATTTTTTAAACACCTTTCAATCTATACAATCAAGCAACCAAGAGCTTTGTCAAGCAAGAAACTATGCTCTGATACCAACCTGATCTGAAAATGGTTTGGATAACTTGTATGTATTTCAAGAACCTACCGCTCAGTTTAAATTAAAATGATCTAGCTTGTACTTGACAATTTTGCGGAATTATTTACTTGAAAGTGGTGTATGAATTTTTATTGTTTATGTGTCTTAACTTCATTTGTTCTTCTTGTAATTTAACATGTATGACAACAACATAATGCAGCAAATAATCATTCAAACACAACAACAATTTTAATCTAGGAGTTCACCCAAAATCTCGTGGGCTACGTCTCCTTTGAGCTTTGTCATCATGATTCGACTCTTTGGGATTATGGTAAGTTTTTTTACAAGTAAATACTTAATTCCAATGAATACAACAATGATCCAAAGGGCTGAAAATACCATAAATATCCTTCAATTGGCTGTCCGAACTTTGTAAACAACTTTAGGCTCTTGTTGACACAATTCTTTCTGTCGATGCACTAAGCTACTCTGAGCTTCTAAATGGCACAAACTCCCTCAGAATTCTGTTTCTGTCACTGAAACCACTCCTGTTGTATCCAATACACATCAGACATCAACTATCAACTGATAAATTGCTCAAATCGAGCACTGCATCCCCAAAATAGGCTATCATCCACGGTTTGCCCAGGGCTGCCCAGAACTTCACATCAGCTTTTCGAGCTCTAGAAGTTCTCAAAATGTTCTGAAACCACTTCCATTGGTTCCAAAATGACTGAAATAGTCAAGATAGAGTTTTGGTTCATCAAAAATAGCCTCTGACTACTTCGGTTTCGCCTCAATCACCTATCGGCACCCCCTGGCACTAGGGTCAAGGAAAACTTCTCTGCTGAGTTTTCGACCTCTAAAAGTCTTTAACACTTGCTGAAACCTCTGTAAATAGATTCAGAATGATGTTTTTAGTCAATAATGACCACTGGTTCACTGGAAATGGTCTCAAACAGCTCTTTCAAAGCCTTGCAATGCTGCTGGCAAAAATGACCCCTGGAACTTTACTGAAGCTTTTCGGCCTTCAAACGTTCCCTACAAACTCTGCAAACCATTTCATCAGATTCAGAACATCTGAATTATCCAATTTAGACTATTGGAACTTTGGAAAAGGACTCTAACTCCCCTGGTTAGGCCTCAAACTGAATTTGTCTCATGGTGGCCCTGATGGCTCCTTCATCTTCCCTGAAGCAAAAGTTGCTGAAGATCACCTCCATTCGACCTGAAACCTATCCCAAAGTCTTCAAAAGCTCGAAGAAACCCAAAATTTACTAAAATTTCATCCAATTTGTTTCAATAATGAGAGAGTTATGATCAAAACAACTTTTCCCCAATTTTCTCCACTAAATGTGGGGCAACTGCCATTAACTCCACTAAAAGGGGAAGTCCGCCTAAATTTGGGAGCACCTCCAAAATCTCCGCCATATTAAACTCCACATAACTGACGCTTAATTAAATATTAAACCTGAGATTAGGCTCCTTAAGCACTCTTAACATTAAGCTCCCACATTGGTCATATGTTGAGGTTCCATGGGAGGAGGGATGGCCCCTCAATGCTCCGTCGAACCCACTCGGCATTCAAAGTGCAATAACTTCTTCATACAGTGTCCATTTTTCGAACCATTTGTGGCGCCAGAAACAAGAAGACGAGACCTATGCAACCATCTTGGTTTCAACCCAATCCTGTAACTTTAAATTTTGAGCTAATCCTTAGGTCCTTGATCCAGTTCTGATCACCATGCTTTCTTAGAGTTGAAAGGTCCCTGATGATGCTTTCCTAGTACACATCCTTCACAGTCTCTATCAAGTGGAAGTATTTTGGTAGGCCAACAACTACATTCATAGTTGCCATAGTCTGGATGCTCCTAAAGTTCAAATGTCTGATTCATTTATGCTAGAGCTAATTTCATTCAGTGGTTTGCCACAAGAGAAATGGGTTCATAGTGGAGTTGAGACAGATCATCAAATTTATAAAATCCATTATTCGAGTAGAGGATTCCTTCAACAACAGTCGATTGATCTTTTTATAAATCTTTAACAATGAAGAAATCAAATCAAGTAGTTCTTTTGCTTAGAATCCTTATCGAAGGAGGGAAAAAAGAGAAGCATTATTTTCCATTTGATAGGTACAACTAGAATCAATTACCCATTCGTTTTTTGTGGTATGAGCATGCAGAGCTCGTGTTTCAATTAAGAAAGTAAAGTTGTTCGCAGATCAATTAGTCAATCATTCAGTTTCAAATAATTTGACTTTATACTCCAAGTCATCTCTCTTCCTGAAGCAAGTTTTCTCCACATGTCCAACATTCCCACACTAGGTATATGTCTTCTTCTTAAGATTATTCTTAATTGATTTAGTCCCATCATGTTTCTAAGGTTTCTAATCAAGATATTATGGTTGAGTTCCACTTCCCTTCTATGTTGGCTTGCTCTTACCTTTGAGTAGATGAGCCTAGTGCTTATTACCAAGCTTACCTTCATCAATGAACCTTTGTTGGTCCTTGATCAAAAAATCACAAAAAGTATCAAAAAAATAATCCTTACCATTTTCCTTGAACTATCTCCAGTTGGTAAGGAATGAGGAACATAACACATCATAAGGTGTTTGCAAATTTACCAGGGCCAATTGAATGACCTATCCATCTTTACTCAAATAGTTCTTCTATAAGTCACCCAATTTTAATTTTAGCTCTTTGATGTGACCTAGGTAGTCCTCAATTCTTTCAAGGGAATGAGGATCAAGATAGATCAACTTCTTTTCCAATTGTATGACCTAAATTTCATTGACTTTGTCAAAAAATAACCTTAACTTCATTCAAGCTTCATGAGGGCAGTTAATCATGCTCGTATGAAAATCAATTTCTTGAGCAATATAGGACTGTGATGACCCCAACAACCTCATCCTTATTTTTGTTGATGATAAACTTCATTTGATCGTCCTTTGAATCTTAAACAACAATCTTCATATACTACCAGAGCCCTTTGCTCTTCAGAAGGGTTTCTATATATGGTGTCCATATAGTTTAATTTTTCCCATTCAAAACAACAAGATCAATCTTGGATGTCCATTCAGAAAATTGTGATGGATCTAATCTTTCTCAAAAAGGGTTCCACATAGCAAATCAATCGGCCTAGATCCAACCACGAAAAGGTCCAACTCAACATGATTTGTGAATAATAGAGTTAGGTCTTAAACCATCAACGTTGATACCATGTCGGGGTAGGTTTGACACTAGGAACCAAGAACATAAAACATATAATAAAATCTAATCAGAGATTAAACAAAAGAGAATATAACGCTCCAAGATGGTTGGTGGCGCCTAGAGATACCATTATATTATTAAAGCACAATGCATTATAATCAAAACATCACAATGCTCAATGAACAATATCAAAATATGTTGTTTGTCGTTGTTGTCACATATTCAATCCATAGGGTCTTGTATTTATAGGTACCAAATCTAACTAATTTCCTTGACTTACAAAGTATTTGGTCCAGTGACGAGGCTCAGTGGTTACAACTGTTTCGAGTAAATCCATGCTATCTTGTCAACTATCTTTATGTTGATTAGTTGACTATTCAAGTCAATCTGATGATCTAGTGGATACTTTCGACCTTTCAGTCAACGATCTCACCAATCAACCATTGTCTTCTAGTTGGTTACTTGACCAACTTGACAACCACTCAGTCGATTATTTTCCGAGGTGATGATTCGACTAACTCTTTGGTGTCAATTGACCCATAAATTCATTGTGTTCAGAAGCTCCAAAAATGTGATGAACCAACATAACCTTAAGTTCCAACAAAAATTATTGTAAATAATGTTAAAAAAACAAAGACCTTGAAAAAAAGAATTTCCCTTATAAATTTCATTTCGAAAAAAGTAAAAACTTAACATTAAAAAAAGTCAACATTTTTTCTTTCCCTTCTAAAATTAATTAAACAGATTCATCATCCATCATACCCCATATCATAAATGATTTTTTCTCCAAAATTAACAATACAACAATCTTGTTACACCTTTGTTATATTGTAATAATAACATTGGACATGCACCTTCCAACGGTGAATCCTTATATCTTATTAGCTTATTCGAGATGCACCTTCAAGTGGTAAATCCTGTAATCTTATTAGCTTTTTAAAAGTCTTGTATGAGATTTCAAAATATCATCTCCACCTTTTTGTGATAAGAGTGGATATATTTGTGTTTGTGTGTATATAGAGTGAGTTTAAAAGAGTGGATATATTTGTGTTTTCAATGGGCCCAAGTTTCAATCGATTACCATTTTATCACATTAAAGTTCTGTTAATTATGGGATTATGCCAGTTTTCGTTATTTTCGGCAAGGCCATTTCCGGCAAGGCTGGTGCTACGTTCCTGGTTTCGTGTTCGTATTCGAGTTCAACAGGAGTTCGACATTTTATAGTCCGACGCAAGAATTTGATAAAATTTGACCAAAATTTTAGGTTTAAGAGGATTTTGGATACCGTGTTGAATTCCATTAAAAAACAATGTTAACACTCTCACAGTCGGACTTTTTAAAAGAAGTAATGACCATCCAGGTCAAATTGTGGCCTCGGAGAATAAAATTCTGCATTAAGTTACACAAACTACTTAAGCTTAAACCAGAGCCTCAGAACTGGAAGTGTACAGTGTAAAATGCCGAATCGACAGTGGATTTCAAACCTAAGCCGCGGAGCACATCACAATTCGAATCTAAGTTTTGAAACCCCAACTCGGCCTTCAATATCCAATTAATCGACAGTCGATAACAGTGCGCGTCGCGATGACACCAGCCGCGAAGCAAATACAACCCGAATCAGAGTTTCAAACCCCAACTCGGCCTTTTGCTATCCAGTTCGACGGTCGATTAGTTGGCAGTAACCGCCACGGGCGCAGGTGCACTGTAGGCTCGCCTTGGCAGCTTGCTAGAGTTGGTCGAAGGGACAATTTCGGGAGCGTGGAGGTGGCCTGCGAAACCCAATCAGGACTCGGCAGCATAGAATGAAGTTTGGCGGCGGTGAATTAGAGTTTAGGGTGGTAGTTTTATGGGTTTGCGTTTTCTTCATTTTTTTTTTTGAGCCGAAAATCATCAAACGCTGGTCGAATTTCAACAAATTCAAGCGATTTTTTCATTGTTCAAGTATGCATTTGAGTTCGCTTTGAGGTTCAACGAACTCATCTGTTAGGAAATTTACCGCAGAAATAAAATATTTACTGAGAGGAATAATAATTATGAAATAAAACCAGCAACAAAACATAAACATAAACATAGATGTTTAACTCGGAAAACGCCAAACTCCGGGGAAAAATCCAACCAATGAAATTTTATTAAACATTGGCCAAAACCCTGGCCAATCCGACCAAGTGAGCCTTCACCACTCACCTCCAGGCCTACCTTTTATTAAACATTGGCCAAAACCCTGATCAATCCGATCAAGTGAGCCTTCACCACTCACCTCCAGGTCTACCTTACAATGAAGTATCCCCAGCCTTTTATAGGCTCTATTACATGCAATACCATGGGCCAAAACCAGGGGTGCACAAAACCATGTGCCCCAAAACCACTACTATTTACCCTAGTCAACATTGACTCTACCCCGAGTCATGTTTACCTAACAATTCCCCCCTTAAACTTGACTTAGGGATTATTGACTAAATCCAGCCAAACCTGCTAAGTGAGACAACCTCGCTCACTCTAGCTCTTCCCCCTTCAAATTTTTACCCAAGGTAATTGTAAACTAGACATCTCCCCTATCACCTAGGTCTAACCCAGACTTTACCAGTGATTATTCAAGGGTACGCATGCCATACCAGGTCTTACAGCAGTATGCCCATTTACATGTAATAAAAATTAACTTCATAATAATATATATATATATATATATATATTTGTTTCATTGTTGATGTCCTTTGTGTAACTATTCATTCATGAAGAGGACATCATAGTTATACATCAATGTCCATATAAAAAGAATCCATCTACCGGATTACATGGGTCACCAGTCTCTGTAACCGCCAGTCCTCTAGGAATTCTCTTCAGATAGATGGTTCATCAATTAAATTAATTCACCTACAAATGTCCTCTCTCATTTGACGTTCTTTAAAGCATTTGATTGACACATTCTGTCAAACACTTTCTTAGCACATTGGATTTCCATGGTTGCATCTCACCAATGAAACCATCATTTCATTGAATCGTTCATTAAAAAAAATTTCCAACCAATGCCCATAGTTGGTTTGCTATATCTTTCCACTCTTCAAACTATTTCACACTACGCTCATCCTCCAATACATTTTTCAATGAGTCAAGCTCAGCGAATTTTTTGCTTCTCGTAGTTCATATGATCGGCCATGAAGGGCACCAGGGCAACGTTGTTCCCGGATAAAACGGGAGACAACACATCGTAATCGTCATCGCCCTGGTAGAAAGGGGTTAAGGAGCAGGGGGGCGTGATCTGCTGCCCCACGTAAGTGGCGTAGGCGTTGAGGCTATCGTAGTAGACACCAATCCTGTCATTTGGGTTGTGCGAGACGATGGAGAACTGGACCATCATAGTGAGCAACCCGTTGGTGAGATTCAACTCGCACACCGTAGCGTCCTGGACATAGAACCGTGGCTTGTGCAGCCAGGAATACAATCAAGATCACTAGGAGCACAATGATGACGAGCACACACAGAGAGCCCATACATCTCCGGAAGGGCCTCGTCGGCCCGACAAAGAACGGCCTCGAATGGTTGCCGCAGTCCTTGCTGCTCCCTTTCCCTGACATGTCTGAATCTTGGGGCCCCTAATTCTCTCCTCAAGACAAGTTTCTGAATCAAATCAAAATTCTTAGAACCTTCGGTTAGTGCACCGGCGGTCGAAGCTGCAACAAAATCCTCCCGATCCAAGAATCGTCCGTGTAAGCTGCGAGGCTTACTGTACTGTTTTCTTTAATGTCGAGAGCCGATTGGCCAAAGCTCTTAGAGCGGATATTCACCAGGCCCTCTGAATGAACCGTGACCGCGTCAGAATGCCAGGCCTCCGAGAAGGCCTGGGTGCCCATCCAAACAGCAAGCATGATCTCGCACTTGGGGATCTTGGAACCCTTGCGGTCCATATCTAGATCTCCATATTTAGCATATTCACATGCAGATTTAACCAGATCTAGACACAGATCTAACGTCTTCACAAGTAGATCTGTCCTTTTAAGTATGTCTGTCCAGGAGAAAATTTTATGTAATAGAAGCAAACTATAGATATAGCAAAATCACTAAACTTGGCAGCTCATTCCAGATTTTAGATCTTCATGGCTCTGATACCAATTGTTAGGAAATTTACCGCAGAAATAAAATATTCACTGAGAGGAATAATAATCATGAAATAGAATCAGCAACAAAACATTAACATAAACACAGATGTTTAATCGGGAAAACCCCAAACTCCGGGGAAAAACCCAACCAATGAAATTTCATTAAACACTGGCCAAAACCCAGGCCAATCCGGCCAAGTGAGCCTTCACCGCTCACCTCCAGGGCTACCTTACAGTGAAGTATTCCCAGCGTTTTATAGGCTCCATTACATGCAATACCATGGGCCAAAACCATGGGTGCACAAAACCATGTGCCCCAAAACCACTATTATTTACCCTAGTCAACATTGACTCTACCCCGAGTCATGTTTACCTAACATCATCCCCGATGGGGTTGTTTCTCCGGCAACCGATTTCCAAAAAGCAAGTTAACCCGATCTCATCAGTGGTTAGACTATCCGAATATGTCATCTCACTACATGCGTATGCGTATTCTTGAGGGCAAGTCTACCGAGGCTGAGGAATTGCCAAACATTCAAAAATGGCTGGAATCAAGGGAAAAAATAAATAAATTAAATTTATGTCTTATAACATTGTGACTATCTAAATATGTCATCTCACTACATGCGTATTCTTTATAGGAGAAGTCTATCTAGGCAGAGGAATTTCCCTGACGGTTAAAAATAGCTGGAATTCAGGCCAAAAAAATTCAAAAAATCTAGTAATAGTAATGTTTGAATTATGTTTTTTATGGTGGAAATAGATTCAACATCATAAAAAACCTTTGGGGCACCCAAAATCTTGAAGTTTGACAGTTGTAACCTAGATTTACAAAACTTCCTACCAAATTTTATTAAAATCTTGCCAGAATTTCCATAATTTTCAGGGCAAAAAAGCAGCGTGGTTAGACTACGGGTTCTTCATATGGGCCGAGGTTTGGCAACCCTCGAGGCATGAACCTGGCCCTACACTGCAACGCATGGCTTGCACGTGTCACCTCCACACTTTAGGGGTTCTTCATATGGGCAGAGGTTTGGCAACCCTCGAGGCATGAACCTGACCCTACACTCTGCCACACATGGCTTACACGTGGTACCTACAAACTTTAGGTACAGGGTTCACCTGTATAGGCCCTCCGAACTTAAATGTTTGCAAACAGGGCTAAAGGATCTCATGCGCTCCTAGATCATCAACATGATCCATCCTTCTGTCTGTTTGGATATGGCGAGTTCCTTCCATAGCGGATTGGTTACAGGATACGAATGGCCTGGCAGACGCGTCATGCTCATTTATGAGCTTATCATGCCATAGTGCCTTGGGACGGTGAAGCACGAGTTCAATTGGGACACTTGGACTTAGTCATGCAAGTCTTATGGTTTCAACTTCTCTCATCGTACCAGATTTCTCATGTTTGTAGTTTGTTATAAAAACCTTCCATGGCTCGCAGGCTGGTGGGATTATGGTCGCTTGGTCGTTAAAGTTGTGGTAGCTTGCTCTAACCAAGCTTCCTCTACTCTATTTAAGTGGGTCGAAGGTGGCTAAAGCATATGGTTGTTACTGTTGAGTTTTCTTGAGTGTTGGGGTAGCATCGGATGTGCTCTAGCTCCCAAAATTTGTGGAGAGACTAGAGTACATGAGATCTCCAAGACCCAGAAAGGGATTTGGGAAATTCCATCCAGTTTGGGAGATAATTAATTAATTAATAATTTTAATTAAGGACCCTAAGTCTAGCTTAGGAAAAATAAATTATTAAAGGTAATTAATTTAAACATGTGATGGAATTGTCTTAAGTCACACGGATCAAGTTTTCTTTTAATCTTAGCCATCGATTCAAGATCTGATCATGGTCGTTGGTTTCTTGGTAGTCATGGAGGCATACGGTCTAAGAGACCATGCAGAAAAGGTCTTGGCTATGCCGACCGATGCAAATCTCTTGAAGAAGCATGAGGAAGCTGCGACACATGCCAAATGTTTCATAATGGATGGGGTTAAGGATCATATTGTTCCACACATCGCTGAGAAGAAAACATCTAATGAGATGTGGAAGGCCTTAACAACCCTATATGAGGGGAAGTCCGTCTAGAGAAAGATGCTTCTGGAGAATCAGTGACAGTCATTCATGATGACCAAGGGAGAAGAATAGAGCCTTTCATCTTCAGATTACAAACGATCAGAGATCAGTTGTCTGCCATGGGAGCAAAGGTGGAGGATGATGTGATGGTATGGATTTCACTCATTGCGGTCACAGAAGAGTGGGAAACCTTTGTCCAAAGTGTCTTGGGCAGAGTGGACCTTCCCGACTGGGACAAGATGTGCGTAATCCTTCGTTAAGAAGAAGAACTCCACAGATTCACCAAGAAGCAGTACAACACGGGATCCATAAGGTGAAGAAGGAAGATGAAGACGATGCAGCCTTGGCATCAAAGAGGCAGCAAGGGAAGAAGAAGTGTGATCTATCCAAGATCAAATGTTTCCAGTGCAGTGAACTAGGCCATTTCGCCAGCAATTGTCCATAGAAGAAGAAGGACAAGGAAGCTTCTACTTCTAAGGTTGTTGAGGCGGACGATGGGTCGGAAGATGACGTAGCCATGAGCACTCATGAACCACGAAAGTGGAGCGACATGGATTTGTAGAGAAGCTACAGAGTGGTGGTGGGATCCTTGAGCAACTCATCTCTTGAATCACATCTGAGCTACTGGCATAGTTATTAAAACCGGAACCGGTGACCGGACCGGTGGCCCTAATGAACCGGGTTTCGAACCGGAACCGATCTAACCGGTAGCGGTCAGATCTCAATGAACCAGTTTTAAAAATAATACATTAAGTAATTATTTTTTAATAAAAAAAACTATTTTTAAGATTTGCAACCATGATTCCAAGCCAATAGAGACAAAATATGCAAAGTTTTCTCATTTATATACCATGCAAAGGTGAATATATCAAAATGGCACCGAGTGCAATACATATCATCGAAAAATACATAAGCAATGAGGCTCCAAATGACCCATAAAGTCCAAAAACAATGCTACAAGCTATGAGGCCATTGGCCTAATACAAGACTACACATGAATGATGATCAATCATCAAATTCATCACCGCTACTAGACACAGGGTCGACATCGGCTGCTACATAGACATCATCTGGATAAGAGTCTGAGGATGCCTCAGCCTCAGGCTCATCTGCAACCTCAGTACCCCTGCGACCAATAACAATAGAAGTGGACCTAATGGAAGCACGAGTTACTCGAGGTGCATGACTACTGTCGTCCATTGGTTGTTTGCCTTTGCTTGATGCAGCTACCAATCCTGGATCTTCAGTCTCCTCCACCCATTCTGATGTTGGATCAATATCATCCAACACAATGGGATCTAGATCAGGTGTTTTGCTCATCAGTTGGTTCCGCCTCAAGTGAAGGTTGTATTGCACAAACACAAGATCATTTAACCGTTTCTGTTCCAAACAGTTTCTCTTCTTTGTGTGTATCTGCTCAAAAACAGAGCAATTGCGCTCACAACCTGCAGCATTGCAAGTTTGGCTAAGGATTCTAATTGCAAACTTTTGCAATTGAGGACATTGGCCGCCAAATGACTCCCACCAATGTGCTGCAAATAAAAAGACATTCATTAGTAACATAGTTCATTTCATTACTTGTTTACAAACAATTTAACATGAAAAGAGAAACAAATTGGAATTGCTTACCTGGTTGATCCACATCTCTTGCCATTTTTGCCAAGTTCTTTCCGAAGGTACCAGCTACCATACTGAAAAGAGTAAGTTGTTTATGTGTTTCCAAAAGGTCTGCACGGTTAGGGACCATGCGCTTCAAGTAATCAATCAATCTAGATCTGACCTCCCCATCCTGCTGATCTCCTAGCCGAGCTCTATAATGATACTTTGGGTTCAAAAAATACCCAGCTACATGTATAGGACGATGGAGTTGATTGTTCCATCTGTTATCAATGATCTCCCATATCCGGCCATATTTAGCTAACCTGTCCCTGTAAGCTACCCGTATCTGCTCCTTGGCCTGATCCATAGCCTCATAAATGTATCCCATTGCCATCTTTTCCCCATCCACCATCCTTAGCACCTTAACAAGGGGCTCAGTAATTTTTACCAACTCTGAAGACCTTTTCCAAAAATTAATGTCAAAGACTTTCTTTTTGGTGTCTTTTCCATCTTGTCTACAAGCCCACTGGGATTCAGTCCAATCATCAGAAGAAAACATTTTCTGCAGGTTTTTCTGTTGAGAATTGAGACATTGCAACGTGAGGAAGTGAGTTGCAAATCTCGTAATGGCAGGCCTAACAAGCTCTTTGCCCACTGTGTTTTTCCTCATTAGGCTCAATATCCATGAGTGGTTGGAAATGTATTTTGTAATGCACTTGCCATGCTCTACAATGTTTTTTACCCATTCCACTTTGCCTATGTCCTCAAGCATGAGGTCTATGCAATGTGCAGCACATGGAGTCCAAAATATGCTATTATACTTGGACTCAAGCATCTTTCCAACAAGAACATAGTTTGAGGGATTATCTGTGATGACCTGCACAACATTCTGCTCTCCCACTTCCTGAATAATCTCATCCAAAAGCTCAAATAGAAGGGTTGCATACTTCACCTTATCAGATGCATCAATTGATCTCAAAAACATTGTTCCTTGAGGGCAAACAACAAGGAAGTTAATGATAGTGCGGTTCTTTCCATCAGTCCATCCATCTAACATGATGGAACAACCTGTTTTGAGCCATGACTCTTTATATTCAGCCAAATACTCATCAATATTACAAATCTCTTGTTGCAAAAGAGCTCCCCTTAACTCATGCGCATAAGGGCCTTTGAAGCCCTTTCCTACAACAAAAACAGAGTCCCACATAGCTTGGTAATAATGTGAGCGAGCAGCATTAAATGGGATATCTAAATCATACCACCACCTAGCAATGTACTGATAAGAAGCTTCTTTGCATTGTTTTTTCCAATGTTGATCCAAAGTGGGTTGACGACTTGGAGTTGGTTGGGACATGGAAGCAGTGGCCGTGGGATTAGAAGTGGACAAGAAATAACTCATGAGGTTGGGTTTCCTTGTTGGGTTTGATCTTTTGCCAATAGGAGGAACATAGTGAAAGGGGTTATTGGTGGAAGGGATAGAAGTGGAGTCTTGAATCTCATACTCATCATTTTCATACTCACTCTCTCTCATCATTTCTACTATTTCCCTCTTCCTTGCAATTTCATCTTGGATGGCCTTCTCCCTAGCCTTAGTCTCCTCAAACTTTTCAAGCTTGACAAGGTATTCTGCCCTAACCGGACCTAACACTGCATTAGGTGCATCACATGGCGTTACATTGTCTCTTATCCCAGCCAAGTGATGTTTCAATCTAAGAATACCCCCAGCTCCAATACATTTTCGACAAAGTTTGCATACCATCTTTCTATCAATCAGATCACAATGGACCCATGCACTGTCCTTGGCTTTTGGAGGCATCTTGACTTGAAATAATTGAAATTTGGAAATAAATCTGCCATTTAAAAAAAATTGCAGCCAAGATAAATGGACAACTAAGGCTAAATTTACGAAACAAAATGCACATTCAAATTTCAAACATACAAAATTTGATAGCATAGGACTAGAGATTTGAAAGCAATAAAATAGCTAAACACATGAGAAAATAAATACATGAACAACAATGAAATGATGGATTTTTCAAGTGAAAATTCTTACCTGGCAATGCAAACTAGCTTCCTTAGCGTCCTCTTGAAGATGCCAACGCTATTGACAGCTCCAAACTATCTCCAAGATAGCTCCAACTCCAACACCAAGCCTCCAAGATCACTGCTCTGGCAAACACTCAACACTCTTCAAGCTCTCAATCAAACTCACAAACAACAAATGAGTTGGCGTGAGACAAAGGAGAGGCTGTCCCTCCTTATAAAAGATTGGGGAGGGTGTTTTTGGAGGGAAACAACCCTCCCCTTACCTCCACATATGCCCTAAGGCTATGTTGCAGGCTGTGAGTGGGTCCGCGCAAGGAAGGGACACCTAACCGGCCGGTTAGGTCAGGTTAACCGGCCAAATCAGGTGAGACCCTACTCTAAACCCGGTTGCATGAGCGGCTCTGACCGGAGGCTGAGCTGACCGGCCGGTTTGACCAGTTACCGGTTCAAACCGGTCGGTTTTGATAACTATGGCTACGGGAGCCTTAAGACAGTAGCGGGACAAGTGGAGCAATTGGTGCAAAGAATCACAGATGAAGCAGAGGCGGATCTGAAGGTTGAAGGGAGTTGCGCAGTGCGGATGCAGCAGCAGCGTAGGGGCTTATGTGACTTCAGCAGCACAGAGCAGAGTTGCTTATGCAAAGCAAAGGTGCAGCAACGTGGAGGCTTCAGGGGGATAGCGCAGTGCAACAGCAGCGTGAGAGATTTCAACACAAGGGGCTAATGTGACTTCAGCAGCACAGAGGGAGTCTACTTACGTAGTGCAGAGTTGTAGTTGTGCATCATCCTCCATATGACAGCACAGATCAACAGCCTATGGAGCTTCAGTGATGAGGATGCAGCCCAACTGACTTGTCTATCAAAGATTGGGCAGGAGATTCAGTTTCTTCTCTTAGCAACTGATGTTGCAGTGCAGTAGATGGCAGCACGGTGCAGCAGATTGAGAGGGAGTTGCAGTACAGATGTGGCAGTGGCGGTGGCAGCGTCATGGGCAGCAGTACAGAATGGCAGCAATAGCACAATGATGAAGGGCAGCAGGTCCAACATCAATGCAGAGACCCACACCAGAGACCAGTGCAGAGCTTCGGGGTGAAGCAGAGTTGTACTAGAGCACAGCACATTCCTCGCTAAGAGGGAGTGTTGAGTTTTCTTAAGTGTTGGGGTAGAATCGGATGTGCTCTAGCTCCCAAATTTTGTGGAGGGACTAGAGTACATGAGATCTCCAAGACCCAGAAAGGGATTTGGGAAATCCCATCCAGTTTGAGAGATAATTAACTAATTAATAATTTTAATTAAGACCCCAAGTCTAACATAGGAAAATTAAATTATTGAAGGTAATTAATTTAAACATGTGATGGAATTGTCTTAAGTCACATGGATCAAGCATTTTTTTAATCTTAGCCATCGATTCAAGATCTGATCATGGTCGTTGGTTCCCCAATGAGAAAAGTATAAAGGAAAGGCTTGGGGTCATTTAGAAAACACACATGAACGCAGACCACTGAGACTAAGCTGAAATTCTAGGGTAGGGTTTGCTAAGACTTTTTAGAAGTGTTTCAGTGGCAGAGAGGGGTAGTTTAGGCAAAGGGGATGCTCTGATCTCAGTGCCTAGAATCAGCAAGAGGCAGAGAGCAACTTCCAAAGGCATTGCAGAGAAGCAGAGGCAGCAGCAGCAAGTACGCAGCAGTTGCGCAGCGCAGAGGCAACTTCAACTATGCAGGTGCTACACAGTCCCTTCCCGGGCAGCGCTGGGCAGCAGGGGACCCATCTGCATTACGCAAAGACCCTTCTAGGGCAGCATAGGGTCTGTGTCACCCATTCTGGGGTTACGTAACCCTCTCTAGGCTAGCGCAGAGGCAATCTAGGCTGACGCAGGGACTTCAGAGGCAGCGTTGGGGTTTCTAGGGCCAGAATTTGGTTGAGTCTTGTTAATCAAGGTTGTCATTGATGTCAATATGGCATTGGTTGTGATGGCAAATTCTTGTGATGCATGATACCCTAGTGATGCAAGCCCTAGAACTAACCTTGTTGTTAGAATATGAAGATTCCATAACCTCCTATATATTATGAATCAAGAAGCCCTAATGAAGAAGTCCTAATAAAATTACCCTAACCCCAACTCTAGCTCCATTGACCTTATACATAAAAAATCTAAATAACCCCAAGGACTGTACCAAAAAATTCCAAACAGTCACAAATAAAATTAATTTTTGACATCTTGAAGACATCATTTCACCATGGCTCCTTCTCTAGCATGTAGAGGATATTTTTACCTTTCCAATGAGCCCTCACTCATCTCCTAACTCCTTATAGTTTGTGAGAAAATGAATTTTAAAGTTTAAAAATAATATTTTTTACGGCCTAGCTGACCTATGCTCAATTCCTTCATGTCGGCCCTCCAGCCCAACAGACATGTCTTTTCGTTAAGACAAACAACTATAAATATAGGTCTGAGCTCATCCATTTGAATAAACTTTTTCGGTAAAGAATCACAGTAATCGGTCAAGATAACTTCCGAAATACAGAACAGCAAGACATAAAGACTGAGGAGAGCATAGATATTTCTGTTTGGGATATTGGATTATTGTTCTAGCTAAATGTACAGTCACCTGAAGATGTGAAAAACCTCACACAGACCTAACTCAGTTTTTTGAAGGTTGAACAGTGATCAGATAACAGTTTGATACTTGACTATATGAAGAGAAGCAAACTGCAGACCTGTCTCACTTTGGAAGCATATAATAAAAAAGGATCGGATTTGCCTTTAGAAACATCTCGGACCTGTCTCACTTTGGAAGCATATAACTGTGGAACTTATCACAGAACCTCGAACCTAAGATCAAACGTAGAACAGTCACCTGTATTGTTCTTGTGCCTCGGTCTTATGGGAGGATAGCATACCTGGGATTATCAACTTATTTTATAACTGAGATCTGCAAGTCTGTGGATAAAGAGACAGACTTCAAGCCTCGAATTTGTGGAGGACAGACCTTAGGCTCATCAGTTGAAGACTCGGATTACTAGTTGAAGGGTGTCATTTGGAAGCTGCTCGGACTTGTGTGAAGGCCTGGACAGTGTCATTTCAGACTCGGAATAACAACAACCAGCTCGGACCTGTGACAAGCTTGTGAGTTTTGGTACTTAATAATTCAAACCTGTGGCACTTGGTTGGGAATTTAGCATCTCTTGTGAGCACTCTATTAGGCATCCTTTGGAGCAGTCTAGTAATAGTCTTAAGGATAGTGTTTTATGATCCATTGAAGGAAGACTATTGAATAGCTTGTGACACCTTTGGAGCAGAGTTACAGTGGAAGGGAAGTCTTGGTGAAGTATTGACTAGACCTTACTATAACTGTTGTAACAGAATTGCAGCATTGTTTGATGAGTTCCATGGAGTAGCACTAATGAAGTGTCTTGAAGGTTTATTGAAAATATCTTATTGAAGACTTGAAGTCTTGTTGAAACAACTTCTTGAAAGAAATCTGATGACTTAAGAGTCTTGGAGCATCTCTAATATTGTTGGAAGTCTCTTGAAGTCCAGTGTGTAGATTTTGGGAAGACTTCTCGATAGATACAAACTGGAGCAAGCTTGTAAAAGAAAATCTTGAAGACATACATTATTGGAGCAGCCATAGAAGTCTTTCCGAAGAAGACTTGAAGTTTTGGAAAGGCAGATTGAAGAGAATTTTGTAGACCTGCCTTGAAGACCATGATGTTGAAGTCATCATGAGGTAACTTGGAGAAATTGTTTGGGTACGATGAAGAGCAGTGGTGACACCTTCTAAGAAGAAAAGGTTGTCATTGATGACATAATGTGGAGACTACAATGAAGACTAAAGTGAAGATTGTCAGGGCCCGTTGAAGAAGACTTTGGGAACCGTGAAGAATAACCAAAGATATCTTGACAAAGTGAAGTTGTGGGGTGGAGCCCAAGAGGTTGGAGCCTCATAGAGACAAGGTTGGTGCCTTGGAAGATAGGGTTGGAGCCCTAGAGGATAGGAGTCCTCAAGAAACCAGGTTGGAACCTGTATCAGATATAGGGTTGGAGCCCTTGAGGTTGGTGCCTCAAAATTGACAAGGTTGGAGCCCTGGAAGTCCAAGTCGGTGCTTGGCAAATATAGGTTGGAGCCTGGGAGATTGAAGATTGGTGTCTTCATCTAGGGTTGGAGCCCTACATATATTGTACTTGATTTATTGTAAAGAAGAAAATAATAAAAGCATTTATTATTATTGTTCATTTTGTGTTCTAAATATAAGTGATCTAACTGGTAAAAATAACAATTGAAAAGAAATACTGATTCACCCCCCTCTCAGTATTTCCAACAAGTCTTGTAAATCCCGTTTGAGGTTGTGGATCAGTCAAGGTTTTGGCTCCAGAACAGCGTGTTAGCTGCAGATCTATCTTTTTCTCTGTTGGATTAACCAGTGTGGTACCCAGATTTGTTGTATTTAGAAAACTACTTAATAATATAAACCCTCCAGTAGCTAGAAGACTGGTTTTCCCGCATTGGGTTTTTCTGGGGACAGTTGTCCAAAAAATCGTGTGTCACTTTGTCTATTGTGCATGTACTTTTTTGTTTTAGATCTGAATCGGTGAAAGTCTGTTATGTGTTTACTTCGATGTTAACCTGAAGATTTCAGCATTAATAACTTATTTAAGTACGAGAAGTATAACTAGATCTAACAGTAGATTTGTACATAAAGTAACTTTCAGAAATTTTCACAGTTTCATGGTCTAAAGGTCAGTGTATACTTATTCACACTCTTGTTATTACGCCTTGTCTTTGTTGTCGTTGTTCTAATTGCCAATTTCCTCACGGTTTTGTTTCCAAGGGTCAAGTCCTAGCTCAATGTTCTTCATTTTGTTTTTGCATAATACAAGTACTGGTTCATCCTTCAAACTTGTGGTTGTTTTATCCCCGACATCTTTACAGGCCTCTGACCCAACTGGAGTTTCGTTTAATTGTCCAGTGCTTGTCTATGGGGTTTGGTATTCCAACACATTCTCCATTTGGTTCTAAAACTAGGTTTCCACAATTCCAACCCTAGTCTTCGAAAATTGTCACAATTTTGGTCCAGGTTACCATAGTGGGATTATGAAGGATATCACTTAATCTCCCTTTATTTCTCCACACTATCCTTTTGCCCTATAATTCAGACAGCTTTCTGTGTTTGGGTGAGTCTACACTCTTGTTGTCATAAGATTAGGGTCGTTGTTCATTTTTTTGTGCTCGTAGGCAAGTGTTTCACATGGCTCCCCGCCAACGATTACCTGTCTGAGGAGGTCGTGCTCCGAGAGCGTCTTCCTCAAGGCACATGCGTCTCTTTGGGTGGAAGTCAATTGCAATTTTTTTTACGCTACACCTTTGGAGGTCATAAAGGAAATTCTAACACTAGAAGCTAAGGAATTTGGAGATCGTAAATACTTCTCTAACTCAGAGATAAGTGGAAGCAGTGTTAAATGGGTATCGGATCCAGGAAAGTTTTGAAGAAGAAGAATTCATTTTCTTCACTCCGTCACTCACCATCGTCAAATCGAGACATTGCTTAACATGGTTATTCATGATAAGAAAAACATGGTTATTCATGATAAGCAAGTCAAAAACTGTTAAAATTGGACGACTAGGTCCAAACTCCATGTTGTGATGCTCATATGAAGACACCAATATTTTTATTGGGTTCCTCTTTCGAAGAGGTGCAAGATCGATCTAAAGATCATCTTGATCCGATGAGCAGAACATTTATTTTGAATTTATTTTTAATACTTTCAAAATATGTGCAGGTTGGCCATAAGGTTTTACACCCCCAGCAAATGTGTCACACACCCTCAGTGATTGATATAAATAGAGGCAACGTTGGAGGACATTTCAATCATCTCATCACACACATCCTCATGATCTAAAAATGGAGGTTGTAAATCTGGATGATGCCGGAAATGGATGTCATAAATCTGGATGCTGTAAATATGGATGATGTCGTAAATCTGGATGATGTCGGAAATCCGGATGTGGGATTCCTTTGTTGAATTATGTTGATTTTCGATGAGCTGTCTTTAAGGGTTGTGTGTGTGACACTTCTGGTTCGCTGACCGTATTGAGACTTTGTTGGTTGAAGCATCCTGTTGACCGCAGTAACGCACCAACACACTTATATTTTTCTGGGTTGTCTTCTGTCAATCTACTAGTATGTTTTATCAGCACTTTACTTTCTTGTTTATGTGATTGTTGACTGACACTGGGGATAAAAGTAAAGTTGCATCAAGCATAGAACATCTACAAAAATTTACATGGTATCGGTGGTGAAGGCAAGCCTAGTTGCTTGTGTGCTCGAGGATGGAGGGTTCCTCAAACTACAAACAGCTTTAAAGAACACGATGAAAAATTGACAAAAGAAGGATGACTTCCGTGTACATTATTGTAGGCTCTGTTTGAAATGAAAAGATATGCTTAAGCATGTGTACGGTAAAATCAAAACCTCCATCACTATGACTGTGTACCCTTGAAATAAAGTACGAAGGAAAATCAAAGCAAAGTTGATGATCAGGGACTCATTCATAAGAGTCTGGTTGCATACATCTCTGAGCTAGGTCACTATGCTAGAGAATGCCCTTTCAAGAAGGTCAAGAAAAGGAAGGCTCCCTCCGGTGGAAATGGGCAACCTTTCAAAAGGTCAAGAAAAGGAAGGCTCCCTCTGACGGAAATGGGCAACCTTTCAAAAGGTCAAAAAATTCCAGGTATGAGGAATCAAATGTTTTTGATGATAAAAGAAATGAATTCATTCTTGTATCTACCCTCTCTGCTGCATCTCCACCCGACACTATGGATGTCTAGTTGATAAATAGTGGTGCCTCAAGGCACATCATTGGGTTCAAGGAAGCACTTACGAATATGGTTGAGAAGGATACTAATCTACAAATTATCCTTGGAGATAATGCCACATATCCCATAAAAGGGACAGGGACTGTGACCCTCCACTTGTCTCAGGGACAAGTCCTCCACTTGCAGGATGTACTCTATGTACCAAATTTGAAGAAGAACCTTGTGTCTATATAGGCCATAGAAGACAAAGGTTTCAATGTGGCATTCATTGATGAAAAGGTGCGCATGTGGAAGAAGAGCCTCAAGGAAGCTATCACGATTGGGTTTAGAGATGGTACACTCTACCAGGTTGGAGGAAGTCCACTGGGAGCGATGACATGTGATACTATCTGACAGACTGAACAATGGCATCGGAGGTTTGAACAACTTCACTATAAGGCCCTTCCCAAAGCAAGGAAGGTGGTGACGGGAATGCCTGAGTTCTCAAATAATCATGAAGGTGTATGTCAGGGTTGTGCCGAAGGAAAGCATACAAGGGGACCTTTCCCCTTAAGTGTCACAAAGACATTGGATGTCTTGCAATTAGTACATTTTGATCTGTCTGGTATGCTGCCCGTGACATCCTTGGGAGGATGTTCTTATTATATGAGACGAACGAGTTCAAGAACTTTTGCAGAGGAGCTAGCATCAAGAGGGAGACCACAATGTCTGTGGGCTACAACGAAACTTCGAAGGCTTATAAAGTATATGTGCTTGGTCAAAGGGAAGTGGAGATATGCCACGATGTTACCTTTGCAAAGATGCTTCCCTGAGGAAAGTAGTCAATCTTCCGAGATCTGAGGAAGATCATGAAGCAAGGCCTGGAAATTAAGAAGAATTGAAGGATGAGATGATGCCTGATGCTGAAGGACCAATGGACCCGATTGATCCACCTCCTTCAATAGGGAAGAGACCATCATGGCTCAGGGACACTCTCGAGGATGCCGAGGGACATATGGCCCCAAAGGGGGACATTCGTGAAAGCAAGAAGCTAAGTAGATACCAAGGGTATTTAGCAGCCATGAGTACTATTGTACAATCTGAGCCTGGATCTTTTGAGGAAGTCGTAAAGCATCAAGTCTGGAAGGATGCTATGCACGAAGAGTATGAGTCCATAATGAAGAATGATGTCTGGGATGTGGTTCCAAGACCGGAGGACAAAGCAGTTGTCACCTCGAAATGGCTCTCCAAGATCAAGCATGGATCTTATGGAAGTGTTGAAAAGTTCAAGGCAAGATTCATTGCCTGTGGCTTCTCTCAAAAGGAAGGCATAGACTATGATGATATATTTGCACCTGTGGCCCGATATACCACCATCCGATCTATTATAGCCCTTGCTACTACACAAGGATGGAGTCTTCATCAGATGGATGTGAAGACCACATTTCTGCATGGTGCGATAAAGGAAAAGGTGTATGTGGAGCAACCTCCTCTGGGGTTCGAAGTCCGGGATCGAGACACCCATGTTTGCAGGTTGAAGAAAGCCCTCTACGGGTTGACGCAAGCACCCAAAGTTTGGTAAGAGAAGATAGATAGCTACCTGATGAAGCCAAGCTTCACTCGTAGTAATGCTAATCCGAACCTTTACTTCAAGGTTGGTAGAGAGAAGCCTCTCATTCTGGTGCTGTATGTGGACGACCACTTCCTGACAGGTGTTGTCCCTCTCATTCATCAATGCAAGAGGGAGCTTGCTACTGTGTTCGAGATGAAGGACCTAGGACTGATGCACTACTTCCTAGGACTGGAGGTCTGGCAGAGACCTGGCGAGATTTTCCTTTCTCAAGGAAAATACATTGTGAAGCTTCTGGAAAGATTTAGTATGATGGACTGTAAGTCCATGTCGACACCAATGGAGCTCAACTTTAAGAAGTTGAGTGGCAGCGCTGCTGGGCCCGTGCTAGCAAATCCTACTGAGTATCTTCAACTCGTAGGGGCCCTGATGTTCTTAGTGAACACCCGTCCGAACGTATGTTGTGCAGTGAACACTTTGAGTCAACACATGGTTGATCATAACATTCACTGGGTTGGTGCCAAGAAACTCTTCAAATATCTCTGAGGCACGATAGACCATGGGCTGAGATACACTGCCGGGAGTATGACACTCCATGGATATACTGATGCCGATTGGGCTGGCAGTGTGGTGGATCGCAAGAGCACATTTGGATGCTACTTCACACGTAGATCTACTTCGGGCAGGAAACTGAATTCGGTGGCCTTGAGCACCACTGAGGCCGAATACATTGTAACATGTATGGCCTATTGTGAAGTCACTTGGTTGCGAAAGCTCTTCAGTGAGCTGTTCGAGCATGTGCTAGATGCCACCGTTATCCTTTGTGATAACTAGAGGGGGATTCGCTTGTCATAGAATCCCGTGTTCCACGAACGATCCAAGCATGTTGATGGCTGGCACCACTTTATCCGGGATATGGTAAAGCAAGTCGCTGTAAGGCTCGATCATATAGGAACTGATGAGCAAGTCGTGGATATTCTCACAATGCCCTTGGGGAAGGTCGTGTTCCTAACCTTCCGTGAGAATCTTGGTATCGTGGTACGACCCTATTCTGAGGGTCCTGTTGGATGATGAGCTCTGGGAGCTATGGGGGGCTTTGGGGATAGCTTCTCGAAGCTATAAGCAACCATAGGGCTAGGCTTGCCGAACCTTGTTGGTGTGCTTGGGCCCCACCGTTATGATGATTGAGTTGGTTCGCCTCTCATGATCTATGCCCCGTATGCATCCTACCCATTTGAGTTCCGGACTCATGGGAAGTACCTGTCATTTGGCCAATGAGGTGGGAAAAGCTAGAGACTAGTAGCAAAGACTAATGGACACATCAGAGATTGCCGTACTCTCTATCTAGGATGACACGTGTCCAACCACTTGATCTGGGATTAAGTCTAGTGAGGTTTCGGACCTCCTACTGACTTCGGGTCAGATATTCGGGTCGGTATGTGAGTCTTTGAGTCCATGTGAGGTTTCGAGCCTCCTACTGATTTCGGGTCAAATAAACCAACTTCGGGTTGGTATGTGACTCTTTGAGTCCATGTGAGGTTTCAGACCTCTAACTGACTTCAAGTCAGTGAGACTAACTTCGGGTTAGTATATATGACTCTCTTGAGTCCAAGTGAGGTTTCGAACCTCCTACTGACTTCGGGTCAGATAAACCGACTCCGGGTTGGTATGAGACTCTTTGTGAGTCCTATAGAGGTTTCAAACCTCTGGGCTGAATTTGTCAGCCGGGAATGATGTCTTTGTGACTAACCCACTTCTGTTCTGAAATAAAGAGGCCAGCAAAGCAAGTTACAACGGGATGACGCACGATATTTGATTGCATAGGTGGATGGAGTTCTCCCTAGTTGAGAGGGAGTGTTAAAATTGGACAACAAGGTCCAAACTCCATGTTGTGATGCTCAAATGAAGACACCAATATTTTTATTGGGTTCCTCTTTTGAAGAGGTGCAAGATCGATCTAAATATCATCTTGATCCGATGAGTAGAACATTTATTTTGAATTTATTTTTAATACTGTCCAAATATGTGCAGGTCCACCTTAAGGTTTTACACCCCCAGCGAATCACACACCCTCAGTGATTGATATAAATAGAGGCAATGTTGCAGGACATTTCAATCATCTCATCACACACATCCTCATGATCTAAAAATGGATGTTGTAAATCTAGATGATGCCATAAATATGGATGATGCCGGAAATGGATGCCGTAAATCTGGATGCTGTAAATATGGATGATGTCGTAAATTTGGATGATGTGGGAAATCTAGATGTGGGATTCCTTTGTTGAATTATGTTGATTTTTGATGAGCTGTCTTTAAGGGCTGTGTGTGTGACACTTCTGGTTCGCTGACCATATTGAGACTTTTCTGGTTGAAGCATCCTGTTGACCGCCGTAACGCACCAACACACTTATATTTTTCTGGCTTGTCTTCTATCGATCTACTGGTATGTTCTATCAGCATTTTACTTTCTTGTTTATGTGATTGCTGACTGACATTGGGGATAAAAGTAAAGTTGCATCAAGCATAGAATATCTACAAAAATTTACAAAAACTACAAACCCTTTCCTGGCCAGGAGGAGATAAAGCGCATACTACGAGACATTAGATACAATGTTGATGATATTGTGGTGAAGTTGAGTCGGGTGAAACATTCTATAGTGTCTGATTCAGACACTGATTCAAATGATAACCAGGAAGAGGCAGCAGTCATCAATGCTATGCCTATTAGCACTATTCATCCAAATTCTGCTACACCTCTGAACAATTCACATGGAAATGGTTCGCTACGCTCGCCACTCATTATTATTGACTATTGTTCTTCAGAAATCTCAACTACAGGCTTCAGTTTTTACTTGTTTTTACTATATTTTATGGTGTTCTGCATGTTCACAGTTTATGTTCATACTCGGGTAGTTGGTTCAGTTTACAGTTGTTCCCTCTATAAAAATAGTATTTTCCATGTGCTTGTTTCGCAGTCAATTTTTGTATAAGTCAGTCAAGGGTGTCTTTTCTCAAGCAGCTGACATGGTGGAGTCATTTTTTGTCTTTTTGGTTAAAAGTTTGTCAACTGGTTTCTACGTTGTGGACTTGGTATGAAGAACCCACTTCATTTCAGGCTTGCTAAAGTTTTGAAAAGCCTCCGTTGTATTATCTTATGTAATACTTTCAGCTATCAATAGAAATATTCGGACATATTTACCAAAAAAAAAAAGAGGTTCAATGAACTCAAGTCTCAAACAAATAAGTTTGGATTCGGATGAAATTTGGCGAATTACGAACTTACTTGGTGACTTAGCTTAGGTGTATGAGCATGCTTCCTTGTGCAGATTTAAAATGCTTAAATTTTGCATCACCTTCTTATAGAGGCGCTCATTTTTAACTTTTAATATCAATATGACAATGCCTTTTTCTAGCTTGGGATTTATGATCTTATAGGACAGTAACTCTCTTCTTTATAGCATATTAGACATTAATCTGAGTCCTGTTGGAGACTGGAGTATAAAGCTCAATGATAGAGCAAAATGCATGCACTAGAAATAACGGTGGCATGTTAGCCCTTATGTTAGTGCTTATTTGTCTGTTGATCCAATAACAAGTGTTACTCAATCAATATGTGTAAATGAAAAGATATTTATGCATAAAATTGTTAGCATTCTTACGTCATGAGCCAACTGACTGGTTTCACTTCAATCTAATTACTGAGTCTACCATATGAATCAAATAATCAAAAAATTGCATATGAACTTAAGTAATTAATTAATTAATTAATTTTGGACCATCTAAGGTAAGTGTGTTGTCTCACATTCTAGAGCTCTCTCCATTATTTTCCCTCAACCATCCTGAAATTAAAACTGGACTGTATCCTTGCTATATAACACACCTGGTGTGGACTTCCGAAACAACAAAGAGAATGTGGGCACCTAATTAATGCAAAATTATGTTTATGTTTGAGACGTACGTATTACCAGCTCAAAATGAGAAACTTACAATTAAAAACTGGTTTCTAATACCTTAATTGTCTTATCAACAGCAATATGACGCTGAATAGTATTTTGCAAGAACATGAGAACTTTTTCTAACATGGTACATGGAAGCTAAATTTTGTCATATACCCATCCTAAAGAACCACTGCTATCAGAAAATGATGGCAGTATTGGAATGCAATACAATCTGAGAAACTAATCAATATTACATGAGGATTTCAAGAAAATTCAAAATTAATCAAATAAGAAAATGTGAGCAATGAAATCATGTCTCTTAAAAGTTTGCAAAGTAACAGTATTATGGACTGTAATGCAGTCAAATGAAAATGGGCTCATCCTGAAATCATATCATTAAATCAATAATCAAAGGTGTCAGGAAAGACCTTCTAAAATCAACTAATTAAACAAGTATGATCATGATCTTTCTATTGTCGAAGTAGCATATATACCCAACAATTGTAAGTAGTGACCACAATCACAATATCTTGACCAGCTAAAAATTCTCCTAATGATGTTTCTTTTTATAGGAACTCAAATTTCTTACTGATGTTTTTTTACAGGAACAACAGTTATTGCTCTCCTGAAATTGCATTCCCTCTTAAGCCATCAGTATCATATGATACTACCAAAAGAACCTCTTGACCATTAGAATATCTATAGAACCTTTTCCCTTTTCCTCAGATAACAGCCTTAATGATACAATTATATCCTGGTACAAAGATATCCAGAAAAATTCAAATGTGAATGACATTCATTGTACGTCTCTCTTGGGCTAGGGTTTAATATTTAGGCAGATAAAAAGCACATAATTATTTAATAACTGTGACAATTAATGTCAGTAATAAGTATCAACCAATAGAATTATAGAACAGAATTACGTGCCATTAGCACTTTTTTAAAAGCAGATATGTGAAGCAATATGTTGGCTGATCCTTTTCAAGCAACAAAAACCGAGGCTTTCCTGGGAATTTGAGAATAGTAAAGGTATTCAGTACCCCTGCTTCTTTGGAAGGCTTTTCTTGATAGAAATGATGATGCAGAAGATTGAGCAACACAGGTAACATAACCATCAAGAAGAACCTAGGTCAAGCGCACTGCTTATGTAGCAACTTGCATGTAAATATTCCACTCCATTAAGAATCCCTGCAGTCATCAATAAAAAATTTGAAGGTATGACATTCCATGTAATTTCTATAGATGATAAGTTTCTCCAACCATACTTGGATTGCTGTAATTAGGATGCGACAAAAATTCCAAGGTTAAAACGCAACATGTTCCCAAAACTAATTTGTAATAATAGGTTCCTTGAATAAGTAAATGAATAATAACGGTGCACAACACTTTGGAGGAGATTTCTTAGGAAAGGAGCTCTCAGTACCATGGAAAATAACCCATGGAATGTGATCAGAATACGTAACATTTTATTGACAAGTAAAATGACTTTAAATGAGCATCAAAACAAAATTTGAAACTGGATTCATAATTTCATTCATGTCTGGACTCTGACATAACATGTGATAGATGTTGGAAATGTAATCAGGTTCGATTTTCATAATTATCATTGAAAGAAGAAAAATAAATTATTATTATGATTATTTTTAATCAAAGCATGTTCTTCATGCTTGTAGGGTCATTTGAATCAAAAGAAAATTGATTATGAGTCAATGAAATGTAATTGAGTCAAAGTCCCATTTGGATTTGGAGACCATCAATTATCATTGATTTCTGTGCCAAGAGATGAAAATAATCAACCGAAGTTAAAAGAGAGAGAAGAAAGTCAAAGGAGAGAGAAATTTGGAGTTTTCTGCCCTAGATCTGCTCACATGTGCGAATTTTCCAGAGAAATTGCAGGCCCGAAATTTCAGGAGTTAACCATATTTCAGAGATTTGACCAGCATTAATTTTGTTGACTTGGACTTGGTGGAGGTGACTTGAAGGAGGGCTGACTTGAGGTCTTTGTGGCAGTCTTGGTCTTGGTCTTTGGGTATTGGATATCTGACTTTGATCTGATTCTATAAGAAGAGGAGTTTTTTGGGTTTTCCCTCTGTGGGGTTTTGCCCCGGCTTGGAGCCTAATTTCTTATGTCCTTTGTTTCTTTGTGATCTTCATGTTTTGAACATTTTTTATAATTGCTTGATGAAAGAAATATTAATTTAATTAAAAGCCAAAAAACACTCACAAGTAATTATCAAGTTAAGAGAAATCAACCCTAATCTATAGCATATTGATTTCTCAACATGGTATCAAAGCTAAGGTGAAGGGAAGGCAGTTTAAAGGTCACAAATTGTTGGCACTTTGCATTAGTCATCTTTCTCCATCAAAAGGAAGAAGGGCTTGAAGGTCTGTACTCTTATCACCATCCGAAATTGTTAATTTTGAGCATGTTGGTCTAAGGTTGTCATTGATGTCAATATGACATTGACTGAGATGTCAATATTCTTGGTTAATAAGGATGCCATTAATGATGATGTGATTACTCTTGATGAAGAAAACTGGATCCAGTATGATATCAAGATGACATGGTTGATGGAGGACCATTTGATGACGTGGACAATGTCTAGGGACATGATATGATGAATCACTTGGTGACACATGATGTGGAGGACTATACTCAATGAAGTTATACACATGATGATGTCATACTCTTGAATGACCAAACTTGATAATGGTCTTGATGACATGGTTGAAAGACTACTTTGAAGTTTTCCCAATAACAAATTAATAAAGGCTGCACTATGACTTATCACTGCACGAGTATATGATAACATGAGATGATACATTCATTGTTGGATACTATTATGACGTGGATGTCATACATGATCCTATGATGATGAAGAAGCTAAACAATAAAGGAGCCAATCATGGAGAAGCCATTCTGTCCCAAATATTTTATGCACAAAAATTGAAGGACAGGCACATTAAAAAAAAAAATTCACCATCTTAAAGGCATCATTTCTTTGTGAGACCTTCACCATCCTTTAGAGCAGAATTTTAGCTTTCCAACAAGCCCTTACTTGCCGCGAAACTCCCAGCGGTTTGAGAGAAAATGAATTTACAAGTTTGGAAAAATATTAGTTCTAAGCAGGCCGACATGAAACAACTCATGCAAGTCGGCCTCTCGGCCAAGGGACGTGACTCTTCATCAAAAAGAAAAATATGTATAAATATGACGTTAAAACACTTCATTTTGGCATCATTTTTTGGTGATCATTTCAGAGAGAAGATACAGAACAGCAAGGAGGCCGAGAGGACATAGAAGTTCACTGTTTGGGCATTGTTTTTAAGGATACATTACAGTTTGGACTGTTGGATAGTCTGTTAAAGGCTCGGTTGAAGGTTTAAAGACCTCACACAGAACTGTGGGCAATTATATCTGTGGTGGACAAAGAACTCGGATCAATTGCAGAAGATATAAAAAGGGACAGTGAAGGAGTATAGGAGATCACTCTTTAGATCTGTGTGTGGACATATAACGTTTTGACAGTCCTTAACTCTCTGAACCTGTAGCTTGAGAATGAACCAAACAATGGACTGTTATCTTTGTACAAGGCTCAGTTGAAGGCTCAGAAATAGGCTCGGATATGCTCCTGTGTGTAGCAGCCACCTATTGGAGAAATTCAAAGGCAGCAACCTGTGTGTATCTATGAACTAAGCTCGAAGGCAACAGACCTTGATACCTCGGACCTGGAATAATCTAAAGGAGTTCAGATTTATTGCTTGCAGCTTGTGTCTTGGACAGCTACCTTGGAGGTTGGAACTGTGACATATCTCCATTTTGAACAGTCACCATAGAGGCTCAGGATTGGACTTAAGAAATTGCTAAATTGTCTTAAGCTCAGACCTTCAGTTTTGTGGGGAAATCTTGAAGCACTCCTTGAGCAGACATTAGAGAAGTTTCTTGAAAGAAATTTCCCAGCCTTGTTGTAGTAGACTTGCAACATTCTTTGAGCAGGAATTGAAGAGGAATAAAGGAAAATCTTTATCTTGAATTATTGCAGACCTTGGTTGGAAGATTGGAAGTTGGCACTATTTTGCAGACCTTTGCTTTGGAAACATCTTTTGATGTCTTGTGACCAACTCTTGAAGACAACCTTGGAGTGACCTCATTTAAAAGCCTTTTGTATTGAGTTGAGGATTGGTGTAGCAGCCTTGGAGCAGTGAAGCTTTTGGACAGTGGAGTATTAGGAGCCTTGGAGTAGTAAGGTATTTGGAACTCTTGAAGAGTTCTTGGGGCAGCATATCAAAGACACTTTGAAGGCATCCTTGGAAATCATGATGCATTGTTGAAAGCCCTCATGATGTAACTTTGGAGATTTTGTTTGGGTACCATGAAGAGCTGTGGTGACACCTTCTGAGAAGGCAAGGTTGTCATTAATGACGTGACGAGAAGACTAAGTGAATTGATAATTGTAGATCGTTGACAAGGCTCGTTGAGGAAGACATTGGGAGCCTTGAAGAACCGTTGAATTCATATTGAAGATTTGAAGCAGTGGGTTGTAGCCCTAGAGGATTGGTGTCCTCAAGAAACCAGGTTGGAGCCTGAACTAGAGAAGGGTTGGTGCCCTTGGGGTTGGAGCCTCTAAACGCAAGGTTGGTGCCTTGGATAGATAGGGTCGAAGCCCTAGAGGTCGGAGCCTCACAAAAGTCCAAGTTGGTGCTTGGCAACAGGTTGGAGCCTGGGAGATTGAAGATCGGTGTCTTCATCTAGGGTTGGAGCCCCACACTTATTGTATCTATTTTATTATAAAAGAAGAATTTAATAAAAGCATTCATTCTTATTGTTCATATTGTGTTCTAAATATAAGTAATCTAACTGGTAAAATGAACAATTGAAAAGAAATTCTGATTCACCCCCCTCTCAGTATTTCCAACAATTAGTATTAGAGCCAGTACCTTCACCCAAAGCCTAACAGCTTGAAGGTTGATCATTAGAACACAAATGGCAAAGCCAAGGAAGAAAGTCTCCAATCCTCCTAAAGATGTGTCTTCCTCAACCATCGAAATTGAAGTCAATCAATTTGCGAAGGCTCCATTGTTCAATGGAAATTTTGATATATGGGAGGCGAAAATGAGGAATTTCTTGAAGACTCAAGGAATTGAAGTTTGGAAATCAGTGATTACTAATGACACGATAGACGAAGAATCCAAGGAGTATAATACAAGAGCAATGAATGTAATTTTGAATGGGTTACCAAATTCTGTGAAGGCCAATTTTGAAAAATGTTCATCAGCAAAAGTCATATGGGACAAACTTCATGATCTTCACTCAAAAGGAGCATTGACAATGATCTCTCGTCAAGAATATGATGGAAAACAAGAAAGAAGTCCAGAATCCATCAAGGAAGCTGAAGATAAGAGAGATAACAACAAGGCTAGAGAAGACCTAGAAGATGAAGAGAACAAAGAAGACTTTGAAGAAGATCTGCTGAATAAACTTATGACTTCCATGGAAGAGATTAACAGTTTGAAAAAGGAAAATGAGAAACTTAAGAAGAAAGCGCAAGATGGTAACCAAGACAAGACAAGGAAGGAACTTGACTTTGTCAAGCTTCAAATACAAGAAAGAGATGAAGAGCTCGCAAAACTTAAAGAGGAATTTCATCGAAACAAAAGAAAGCATCATGAAGAAGTCATATCTATGACAAATCAATTGGATAAGGCAAAGAAAAGGGAAGAAACTTTGTCAAGCCATCTTGAACAAAGACTTAAGAGCTTAAACAACCTTGAAGTAGAGATTGGTCAATACAAGGAAGAGGTCTTCTCTCTTAAATCTGAACTAGATGAAAAGGATGAAGAAATATTCAAACTAAAATCAGACATCAATCTTCTCAAGGCCGAAACATGTGAAGCTACAAGAATAAAAGAAGAAATGGAGAGCAGTCTAGCAAAGGAAAATGAAGAAATCTTCATAATGAAATCAAATATCATCTCCCTTAAAATTGAAGCACACGAAGCAACAAGGATGATGGAAGAAATGAAGAAGCAACTAGTCATGAAAGATGAAGATTGTGAAAAATTGAAAGGAGAAATTGTCTCTCTTAAAAAGGAAGTTGACTTGCTGAATAAGAACTTGAAGATTTCTCAAACCCTAAATGAAATCCTGAGTCATCAAAGATCCCCCTTTGATAAATCAAGTCTTGGCTATGCAGGTGAACCCTCAAGCAAGAATGATAATGCTTCAAACAACCAGGATGTGAGGAAGCCAAGAAGAAATGATACTCCCAGTTTCAGCAAAGGCAAGAGTCAAGATGACATTAGAAGAAACCCTACTCCAAGGAGATTTACAGATGGTGTCAAGAATACAAAAGAAAATGAATATCATCAAAGAATTCCAAGGCAAAAAGACTTCAGAAATACATCAAGGAAATCTTCATCTCCCAAGTACCAAAGTATATTTCTTGGTTATTGCTATTCTTGTACAAACTTTGGGCACATGGCAAAAGATTGTAGGGCATATCACAAAGACAATTATAATGGTCCCCGTCAATCTCCTAGAAGCAATTTTGCAAGAAGTGATGATTTCTTATTCATGAACAAGATAGAGTGCTTCAATTTCCATAACATTGGACATATGGGACGTGATTGTAACTTAACTTGGGTTCCTAAATAAGCTAAAACCATGACAACCAAGCCAAAGAAGAAAGTTACCCAAGTATGGAGAAGGAAGCAAGTTGAATCTGGAAGTCTCATGAACACTCCAGCCAACAACAAATGTTGTTGACTTGATAAAGTCATCCTTGATATTCCAAGTATTTGATAACGTGACTCTGCCTAAAAGGAGACCATGCATACAGTTAGGGGGAGTTTTGTGATTCTTGAGCTTTCTTGCAGAAGGTATTGGTGAATGGGCCCTATGAAATCTTTGATGAGTCACCCATGGACATTCATCCTTTGATAGATCATCTCTCAGGAAAAGCTCCATTGAAGAACATGATTCCAATATTGACTTCTTCCACTCGATCACAAGGCAACAATTTTTCTTGAGCTAGAGAAGTTTATGCCGGCAGGGGGAGTTGGTTCATCACATGAAATGTAAACACATTTATCATGAACCACATTGCCAGGAAAAGCACCATGACAAGAGGAGCAATGTGAAGCAGGATGATAGGGGGAGTTCTTGGGTACCCCATTTGCCATTGATGTCAAAGGGGGAGAAAATGTTGGAAGAGCAAGAATATTGCCATCAATGACAAAGGGGGAGATTGTTGGTCTAAGGTTGTCATTGATGTCAATATGACATTGACTGAGATGTCAATATTCTTGGTTAATAAGGATGCCATTAATGATGATGTGCTTACTCTTGATGAAGAAAATTGGATCCAGTATGATATCAAGATGACATGGTTGATGGAGGACCATTTGATGACGTGGACAATGTCTAGGGACATGATATGATGAATCACTTGGTGACACATGATGTGGAAGACTATACTCAATGAAGTCATACACATGATGATGTCATACTCTTGAATGACCACACTTGATAATGGTCTTGATGACATGGTTGAAAGACTACTTTGAAGTTTTCCCAATAACAAATTAATAAAGGCTGCACTATGACTTATCACTACACGAGTATATGATAACATGAGATGCTACATTCATTGTTGGATACTATTATGACGTGGATGTCATACATGATCCTATGATGATGATGAAGCTAAACAATAAAGGAGCCAATCATTGGAGAAGCCATTCTGTCCCAAATATTTTATGCACAAAAATTGAAGGACAGTCACATTAAAAAATATTTTTCACCATCTTAGAGGCATCATTTCTTTGTAAGACCTTCACCATCCTTTAGAGCAGAATTTTAGCTTTCCAACAAGCCCTTACTTGCTGCGAAACTCCCAGCGGTTTGAGAGAAAATGAATTTACAAGTTTGGAAAAATATTAGTTCTATGCAGGCCGACATGAAACAACGCATGCAAGTCGGCCTCTCGGCCATGGGATGTGACTCTTCGTCAAAAAGCAAAATATGTATAAATATGACGTTAAAACACTTCATTTTGGCATCATTTTTCGGTGATCATTTCAGAGAGAAGATACAGAATAGCAAGGAGGCCGAGAGGACATAGAAGTTCACTGTTTGGGCATTGTTTTAAGGATACATTACAGTTTGGACTGTTGGACAGTCTGTTAAAGGCTCGGTTGAAGGTTTAAAGACCTCACACAGAACTGTGGACAATTATATCTGTGGTGGACAAAGAACTCGGATCAATTGCAGAAGATATAAAAAGGGACAGCGAAGGAGTATAGGAGACAACTCTTCAGATCTGTGTGTGGACATATAACGTTTTGATAGTCCTTAACTCTCTGAACCTGTAGCTTGAGAATGAACCAAACAATGGACTGTTATCTTTGTACAAGGCTCAGTTGAAGGCTCAGAAATAGGCTCGGATTTGCTCCTGTGTGTGGCAGCCACCTATTGGAGAAATTCAAAGGCAGCAACCTGTGTGTATCTATGAACTAAGCTCGAAGGCAACAGACCTTGATACCTCGGACCTGTAATAATCTACAGGGGTTCAGATTTATTGCTTGCAGCTTGTGTCTTGGACAGCTACCTTGGAGGTTGGAACTGTGACATATCTCCATTTTGAACAGTCACCATAGAGGCTCAGGATTGGACTTAAGAAATTGCTAAATTGTCTTAAGCTCAGACCTTCACTTTTGTGAGGAAATCTCGAAGCACTCCTTGAGCAGACATTATAGACGTTTCGTGAAAGAAATTTCCCAGCCTTGTTGTAGCAGACTTGCAACATCCTTTGAGCAGGAATTGAAGAGGAATAAAGGAAAATCTTTATCTTGAATTATTGCAGACCTTGGTTGGAAGATTGGAAGTTGGCACTATTTTGCAGACTTTGCTTTGGAAACATCAGTTGATGTCTTGTCACCAACTCTTGAAGACAACCTTGGAGTGACCTCATTTAAAAGCCTTTTGTATTGAGTTGAGGATTTGTGTAGCAGCCTTGGAGCAGTGAAGCTTTTGGACAATGGAGTATTAGGATCCTTGGAGCAGTAAGGTACTTGGAACTCTTGAAGAGTTCTTGGGGCAACATATCAAAGACACTTTGAAGGCATCCTTGGAAATCATGATGCATTGTTGAAAGCCCTCATGATGTAACTTTGGAGATTTTTTTTGGGTACCATGAAGAGTTGTGGTGACACCTTCTGAGAAGGCAAGGTTGTCATTAATGACGTGACGAGAAGACTAAGTGAATGGATAATTGTAGATCGTTGACAAGGCTCGTTGCGGAAGACATTGGGAGCCTTGAAGAACCGTTGAATTCATATTGAAGATTTGAAGCAGTGGGTTGTAGCCCTAGAGGATTGGTGTCCTCAAGAAACCAGGTTGGAGCCTGAACTAGAGAAGGGTTGGTGCCCTTGGGGTTGGAGCCTCTAAACGCAAGGTTGGTGCCTTGGATAGATAGGGTCGAAGCCCTAGAGGTCGGAGCCTCACAAAAGTCCAAGTTGGTGCTTGGAAATAGGTTGGAGCTTGAGAGATTGAAGATCGGTGTCTTCATCTAGGGTTAGAGCCCTACACTTATTGTATCTATTTTATTATAAAAGAAGAATTTAATAAAAGCATTCATTCTTATTGTTCATATTGTGTTCTAAATATAAGTGATCTAACTGGTAAAATTAACAATTGAATAAGAAATATTGATTCATCCCCCTCTCAGTATTTCCAACAGAGCAATGCTAATCAAGTTCTCTTTTTCAAGAACAAGTTGAATTATATCAAGAAGGGAAAAGATGAATCCATTCAATCCTATTTTCTGAGGCTCACAGAAATCAAGAATGATCTCTTAGATATTCGAGAAGAAGTAGCTAACTGAGAGCTCGTCCTCATTGCTCTTGGAGGACTTCCCCAAGACTAGTATGTATTAAATACTATGATTCTTAATAACAATGTAATTCCTGATTTTGATGAATTGTTGACGAGATGCACTCAAGAGGAAACAAGGATGATGGAGAGCTAGGTTGCAGGGAAGCGTCCCCCCCCTCCTCGTTCCCGTTTCTGAAACGCGCTCCGCGCGAGTGTTCGAAAACGCGCTCCCGAAAACGCTTCCTGAGGGGAGCGTTTTCGGGAGCGCGTTTCTGAACCTGTTAAAACGCTCCCTGCCTTTTCGGGAGCGTTTCCGAAAACACTCGAGAGCGAACGCTCCCTGAGCGCTTCCGGCATTTAAAAAACGCTCCCGAAGCGTTTTTTAAACGCCGGAAGCGCTCAGGGAGCGTTCACTCCCGAATGCTCCCCGTAACAAAAAAATGCTTCCTGCTGGGCGGAAATTTTTTTCAATGAAAAAACGATTTGTTTAGGGCCAGAAATGGGTTTTAGGGCTGATGTGGAGGTAAGAGAAGCATTGACATTTCATGGTAATGTTACATTTCCTTTATTTTTCATTTTCATCCTTTTACTTAAATTTTTAACATTACCATGAAATGACTCAGGATATTTAAGAGTGGTTTCGACCTCATTGGATTTCATATAGAGAAACTAGAATTTTAGGTTTCACTCAAAATTCAACAGACTTAATGGTTTTCAGGGTTTCATGGTTTGGGAATTTGCAATGTTTCCATTTGATTCTATCATGTGTAAGGGTATAATATTGGCATTTGATCAAGAGCATGAAGTCCTTTAAGAACCTTGATGCACCCTTCAATCAAAGGAAAACCACTGGTTAGGCATGCTAATCTTTTTCTACCGCATTTTAAGGTTGAGGAGATGAACCCTTCACTCAAACCAAAATCATTGGTTAGGCATGTTAAACTTTTTCAATTTCTATCATGTTATAAGGTTAAGCAATCCAAGTCTGAAGACTTTGAGCTAGATGATGTTTATGTATCTCTTGTTGATGATCCCATTTCTAGTAGCGATGAATCAATGATGGGTTTCATGAGAGACCATGTTGCTCAGTGATTTGTAGTTTTGATGTCTATTTTTGCTACTACTACTACTACTACTAAAGTTGTAGAGGAGTTTTAAGAGTCCTCAAACTTTGAGCCATATTATTTATGTAGCTCATGTTGATGATCCCTTGTCTAGTAGTGGTGATGATTTTGATCATGATGAGGAGTGATCATGTTGTTGATCACTAATATGTAGTGTTGTATTAGACCAATGGCCTCATAGCTTGTAGCATTGTTTTTGGACTTTATGGGCCATTTGGAGCCTCATTGCTTATGTATTTTTCGATGATATGTATTGCACTCGGTGCCATTTTGATATATTCACCTTTGCATGGTATATAAATGAGCAAACTTTGCATATTTTTTCTCTATTGGCTTGGAATCATGGTTGCAAATCTTAAAAATAGTTTTTTTTATTAAAAAATAATTATTTAATGTATTTTATTTAAATCCAGTTCATTGAGATATGACCGGTCCTGGTTAGACCGGTTCCGGTTAGAAACCCAGTTCATTAGGTCCACCGGTCCGGTCACCGGTTCCGGTTTTAATAACTATGCTCACACAAATCCAGAAGTATAAGAGGGGTACATCAAGGCATTGGACAAGTTGGTACCTAACAGGGAGGAGTGTGCTAGATTGCGCCTTGAATTAGGGAAATACGTCAGTTGCACTGCTAACTTTGGTTCTTTCCATGCAATGGAAGACGGGGACAGATTTGATGCTATCACATGGTGGGAAGCATATGGCGGCATGGGACTTTTGCCAAAGTTGGCTAAAAAAGTTCTCTCACAGGTTGTGAACACTTCTTCTGCAGAGAGGTGTTGGAGCACCTACAGCTTCATACACAATGTGAGAAGAAACAAGCTGAATGAAAACCGAGCTGAAAGCTTGGTTTATGTGCATTACAACTTGAGGTTGTTGAGCCATTATTGTGATCGGGCAAATGAGGATCAATCATACAGAGTCTGGGACAACAACCCGGAGGATGATAATTTGGAGGACGGCACGGTACATATGGAAGAATTGGAAGTAGAACTTTTTAGGGATGATGATGAAGCATCAACAACACCGCCACACACAGGGCCAGTCCCACCATCTACTGGTAGCAGTGCGGGTGCTAGTGCCAGTGCCAGTGCCAGTTCTCGATATCACACTATTGTTCCTTTGCAGATCCAACCTCCACCTTCTAGTCATGGTCGTGGTACTCCTGAGAGTACTAGAAGACCACCATTTCCTCGTGGCTCGCACAAATTAGACATTTCTCGTGGGCGTGGCAAAGGGCCAGCCAATAGATAAAATAGATTTGTTGTTTACTAGTCTTTTCTAGTTTTTGTTGACAGTTGAACACTTGAAACTTGACTCTTTCATATATTTAATGACAATTTAAGTTTGAAGTTTGAATTTGAAAGGTGAAACTTTGAAGTTGGCATTTATAAGTTTACAAGTCATTATGAATTATGAATATGATGCTTCATGAAAGTTATATGGTGATCAATGAATCAATGATGATAAATGTTAAATATTGAATTTTGAAATCAATGAATCAATGATGATAAATGATATATATCAATGATGATAAATGTTATATATTGAAATTTGAAATCAATGAATCAATGACGATAAATGTTATATATCAAATTGAATTTTGAAATCAATGAATTGATGATGATAAATATTAGATATTGAAATTTGAAATCAATGATGATAAATGTTATATATTGAATTTTGAAAGCTTGAAACCTTCAGATTGATGATTCGCGAGACTCAAGAGTCAATATGTTGTATGCTTCCAACTTGTGGGCTGGTTGATGAAGATTATAACTTCTAGATGATTGAGGTTATATGATTCAAACTGTGTTTTTATGTTTTTAATGTCTAATTCATCATTCTACATGTTTTTGTTGACATATATGCATCAAAATATAAAAAATATAAATATATATATATATATATATATATATATATAGAGAGAGAGAGAGAGAGAGAGATATAAACGCTCCCGAAAACGCTCCGGACCGGAAGCTTCTAAAAATGGCACTCCGCGCTCCCGCTCCCGCTCCCAAGTAACCTTGATGGAGAGAGACCATCTCTCGAATGGGAATGGAGGTGACTCTACTGCCTTCACCGCTCATGCAAAGAAGAGGAACGATGGTGGTCCGAGAAATCAAAACCATGGAAGAGCGGGTACCAAAGGAAGAAAAGGAAGATGTTACACTTGTAACAAGTTTGGTCACTATGCAAGAGAGTGCCCCAATAAAAGGGACTCTCCTAGACATGATGACAACTTCAGGGGGAATGGAAATCAAAGGAACAACAAGTTTAAAGGAAAGAGGAAGGCTCCCTCTAATCGAAGTGGAAATGGGAAACCTTTCAAGAGGTCAAGGAATTCTAGGTATGATGAATCTAATGTTGTTGATAGGAAAAATGAATATATTCTTATATTTCCCCTCTCTGCTGCATCTCCTTCCAATACGCTGGATAATTGGTGTTGATTTTTGTAGCATTAGAAAGTGTTCCAAGTCTCAAGATTTGTAAGGAGGCTTGGACATCAATATTCCAAAGAACCCAGAAACTATTTGTGGAAATTCCACTCGATTTATGTTTTATTAAAATAATTAATTATTTTTATCTAGACCCTAAGTCTACATAAAACAAAGTGTGAATCTTCTAGAGAACAAAGTTCAAGTCAATTTTTAATCTTGGCGATTGATTAGACTTCTAATTTGGGTCGTTGATTCATCAACAAGAAGATTATAAAAGAAGGCTTGAGGGTCATTTGGAAAGCAAGTCGGGCACATACTCAGTAACTCAAAGGAAGTCGATTCTGAAGGAATATAATTCGATTTCAGAGGGAGAGTTGCAGAGGCAGAAGAAGGAGAGGAAGTCAGCAGTGATAAAGAAAAAGGAGAGAGGGAAGCAGAGGGCCACAGAAGGCAGCGTAGTGTGCCCATGCAGAGTGACGCAGTTCAGCGAAGGGACTGCACAGAGAAGCACGCAGAGTGACGCAGAGGGCCACAGAAGGCAGCGCAGTGTGCCCACACAGAGTGACGCAGTCCAGTGCAGGGACTGCGCAGAGAAGCACGCAGAGTGACGCAAAGGGAGACAGTGGGTCTTCCGAGTGTCAGGAAATCTCCAGAAGGATCTAGAGAATTCATCTCAGGTGTTTTCTAAAGAAATCTACCAGTCTATTCCTTGTAAAGAATTTCATTGATGAAGAATAATACAAACCCTCATCGGCTGCACCGTTTTTCCCACATTGGGTTTTTCCGGGGACAATTGTCTAAAAATAAGTGTACATGTGATTGTTTCTTATGCTTATATTTCTTACTATTCCTTTCTATGCTTATACATAAGTGAATGTTGCAGTAGTATTTATTTCGAAAATCACCGAAAGAATTTTGTAAATAACTTATTGAAATAATAAGTAGGAAAAATAAATCTATCATCGCAAAATAAATTTTTGGATTGAAATTTTCAAATGTTATAAGAGCTAGAGATGAGTAACAGGAGCAGAGAACCGACGATTGAACGTAGATCAGACATTGTTGCGGCAACTCGGAAGGGTTCACGCAGTTCTCCAGAGACGAAGGGAAGCATAGAAGAACAAATGGATCATGGTGTTTCTGTTCTGGAATCTAGATTGGAAAAAGAATTTGCTTCTCCTGAGATCTGGTTGACAGTGGGGCGTCTGCTCATATGACGGGAGTGCGAGAATGTTTCTCAAACTACCAAGAAGAGCAGATGAACTTTAAAATCACCATGGGCAATAAGGAAAAATGTATCCCTATTGGAAGGGGTACCATAGTATTTCAAACGAAAGCTGGTAATAAGCTTCGGGCCACTAATGTACTGCATGTGCCTGATTTGGGGATGAACTTACTCTCGGTGTCACAAATTCAAAACAAAGGCTATGACATTTACTTCATTGGCAATAGAGTATACGTCAAACACCCAAGTTGGAAGAAGAAAGCACAAATCGGAGTCAGTTGCAATAAACTCTACAAGTTACAACGTGAATCCCCAATGGCACTGATAGGCAGCATTTATGAGGGCTTGAATGAGCTATGGCACAGGAGAATGGGGAGCTTGCATCATGGGGCGTTAAATATTCTCAAGAAGACTGTCACGGGAGTTCCAGAACTGAGCACCAAGCAAGGCGATGTCTGCAGACGGTGTGTATTAGGAAAGTATGCCAAGGCAGCGTACCATAGAAGCAGCAATAGGGCTAAGAGTGTGTTGAGCTTAATACACTCAGACATCTGCAGGCCAATGTCCACTAGAGCTCTTAGTGGTGCCGAATATTTCGTCACCTTCATTGATGACTATTCCAGGAAGACCTGGATCTACTTCCTGAAGACCAAGGACAAAGTCTTTGGCCGATTCAAGGAGTTTAAAGCTCTGGTAGAGAATCTGACAAGAAAGCAGATCAAGACATTGCAATTAGACAATGGTGGAGAATACACAAATAAAAACTTCACGGAGTTCTGCGCAAGGGAAGGCATCAAAAGGGAGTGGATTGCCTCATATAATCCGGAGCAGAATCGTATTGTAGAGCAGAAGAATAGAACTATTGTCGAAGTTGCAAGAGCGATGTTGTACAATCAAGACATGCCCAAATTTCTGTGGGTTGAAGCTTGCAATACAGTTGTCTACGTACAATTCAGCGTTCCTCATAATGCATTGGGTAAGATCACTCCAGAAAGTGTGTTCACTGGCAGCCAACCTGAACTGAGCCACTTTAGGATCTTTGGCAGTGCGGCATATTGTCATGTGCCTCAAGAGAAGAGGAAGAAGTTGGATAAGACTGTGGAAAAGGGATATCTTGTGGGATATACTAAGAATGCAAAGGCTTACAATATATATATTCCTGAGAGCAGGAAGATTGTGATACAGTGGTGTAATATTCCCATTTTTGGTGACACCTACGACAGGGCCAGGTTGGTCTTCCAGAGTTAGGAGCAAACAGGTCACTGGTATAGATTGGTGTTATCAGCAGGCTCAGGAGCTTTTCGGAGGAGTTTTGAGGAGTTTTCATGGTGTCCGGAGGCATTCGCTTGATATACTCCATCATCCAAGCAGTTTGGCTTTCGTTCCGATGCATTCCGATAACTTTCGGAAATTTGAGTTATTTATGGGCTTAACTCAGCTAATTATGCTCAAGGTGGCATTCCGTGAGGAATACATGATGGAACACCTTAGTGTAATAGCTCATTGGAACCGGGACAAGAATACCTACATGGTGGGACAGTTAGACACAGATTTCAGTGACCGGAGGAGGCGTGGTAGCCGATTTACCCTTTTCTGCATTAAAAAGGAATATTTTATAATATTTTAATAAAAGAGAAAAGTGCTCCATGAATAAAATAATAATAAAATAATGCTCTAGAAGGCTCCAAGGGATCTATAAAAGAAAGGGAGGAGGCCATTGGGAGATATCTTTGGAGTAGATCATTTGCTTGTGTATGAGAGGTTTGAGGACATGGTTCTCTACTTCAGCCATAGCCCCAGGACAGAAACCCTCGGGTGATTTGTGAGTGTTGGACGGAAACCCAATACTCTTGAGGAGACTTCACTTAGAAGTTTCACAGAGCTTTAGAGATTGGTGTGAGGATCATTCAGATCTTCAACTTGGGCTTCATCATCTTCAGTAGGTTCAGTGATAGCTATTGCCGGAGGGAGAGGGCAGCAGTTCAATTTGGGAGGCCATCGCCGTGTAGCAGTGCAGCAGATTGTATTGTTGGCCAGTTCCTATCCCAGCACTTTCTGGGTCAAATCTATATGTAAACCCCTCTTATTAATTATAATAAAAGCTGAGATTCTTTTGTTCTATACGGTATTCGATTGCAGTAGTTATGTGCTTATTTTTACATGGCAATCTTCTGTAAGTAAATGTTGATTTTGCGGCATTTGTGGAGTTTATTTATTTATCTGCATTTTTAGTAAAAATATCCCATCCGGAATATTACAGTGGTATCAGAGCTGGTGATCTTGCCAGCCTGAGGGTTTACTTACCAAGGTACCAAAAATGTCAGATTATTGCTTGGAGACAGTTTGTGTTGATCGAGTTATTGAATCATTGCATTATTATTAAGTGATCAACAAATAAGTTCAGTGAAATTGTTTCCTACATAATATCTATGCGAAAAATCTGATTGAGCTAGTGGAGTTGTGAGCAAAATTCCCAGATTAACTGTGGCACATTATTATAGAAAAAAAAGGGGGTCACGAGCATGGAAGGTTCTATCTCAGGAGTCGTTGAGCGTGATATTTGTTGATCAATTTTGGATCTTGTATGAGGGCCATCACTCTGCTGACGTCAGGAGTAGAGCTCAATTCCTCCGCAGTCAGTTAGAGTCGCAGCAAGAAAAACCGTAGTTCAATTGAGAAGGCAGAATAATAAAAAAATTTATTAGTGCCGGAAGATAAGGGGCTGAGGGCGCAAGTGTATTATATGCGTTGTTGAATAGTTGTGCGTCTGTGAAGATGGTTGCCCATGATGAAACAATTGGATATTGCAAGGGTAGTTGCACCAAGTACGTAGAATTTGTACGTGGTCGCGTAATCGATCAATGGGAGTAAGCAGCCAATGTGGAGGGTCGAATAGAGATTTTTGTCCAAATCAAATTTCCAAAGGATAGTGGCATTATATCGAGTTCTACGGAGTTGTGGGGCAGCAAGCAACTTTATTGCGGACCAAGGGCTTATCTTGCTAGGACCAAGTCGTAGATCGCATTATTGGATAGACAGATCACAAGGGGGTTGGTTTGGATAGTTTCACTGTGCAAAATTTGGCGTATGAAATATCTGTCCCTGAGAACGCATCACAACGTTAATCCGCCATGATGAAATTAACTCAGCCGCCATTGAATTCCTCCAGTGTGATCAGAAGTTGCAAATTCTGAATGACCAGCCGAGTGACCGAATTAAGTTGGTCGCATTGGTAGAAATTGACGAGGAAATACAAGTGTGGATTAAAGTGCGAGTTAAAGGGTCAACGCAATACGTTGACTGATCCAGTAATAGGTGTTTGGAGCAGACCAAATAATATTCAGAAACAAGGCCGAGTTTTATCTTACAGCTGGATTGCACAGTGGGTACACAAGAACATCGTTCTGCTGCTCGAAGAAATCGGTTTCCTCTTGTTCCAGAGCCATGAGTTCCAAATTTCAGTTTTGAGTGTATTTCCCTTGGCATTGAATAAGTTGGTACTATATCACTGTGAACTTGGCATTAATTGATGGCTCTAACACTTAATTTATTGAGGCCAAGCCAGATTGATTGCGTGTGTTAAGTTGTACATTACAGCAATGTTCTGCAACCACCTTGGGGGACCGAATTTTGGCATTTATCCACAACGGAAAGCATAAGTTTCCAGATCTGGCAGAGGACAAATTTATGGAGCTGAACATTGTCATTTGCTCAGAAAGGCAGGGTTTTAATTGTTGTTGTGGGCATTGAAACCTGGGGATGCATAGTGTTGGAACTCTTGAAAGGTACTTGAACTTCATTCTCAAGAAATTGTATTGCTAAGGCAGACCGTGACTATCATCCTCTTTGGGCAGACCTAAGAATCATCTTCATTAATTCTATATATATTCAGCAAACCGAATTTTGGCTGCATTTATCAGTGATTGGCAAGGCCTAAGCCTAAAATTTCTTTATCTACTATAGTCCGGTTGCACCACCATAGGCTTCTTCATGTGTTATAAGGTTGAATTGATGAGTGCCATTAGTGAAACAGATTCCTGAAATGGCTGAATATTTCCACAAGATAGTATATGGTCTTTCTGTCATTATTCAAGGAGGACGAGTACTGGTTGTGGAGCTTGTATGTTAAAGGACTGGTGTCACCTACAGCAGATTGGAACTCCTTTATAACTGGAGCAGAGATTGCATTCATTGCCTAAGATCTGATATTCCTTGGAGGTAGAAACCACCATTGCTCAAGTTGCACAAGGCACTGATTTCAAGCTGAAGAGACACCACTGTGTCACGCCAGGTTCCTCTAACCCATTATATTTTAGTATAGTTGCACAGTGATCTTGCTGTTTTCATTACAATAAAATTATGTAATAAACTTGGGTGAAATTTTGAGCCATTAAATGTGAGAACGCTGGAATTCATCTTGGAAGGCCTATTGTTCACTGTATACATCTGTTTGAAGCTAAAAAATCTACAGTATTGCATAACTGAACTGTTTGATGAAAATTGCCGCATAAAACTTATGACAAATTCAGAAATTTATTGAGAAAATTGAGGGTTTCTTAATAAGGAACTTTACAGCATGCTGTCAACCATGTATTGTTAAAAGTCAGTTGCTACTTGTCCATGAGATCAGACTTATGTCGTTGATGTGAGAAGGCCGGAGCGAGCTAGTCATCATTGGTTGAACCATGGAGGAATTCATAAACAGCTTGAGAAGAATAAAGATTGGTTCCTTGAACCACCATGCATCAGATGACCAAAAAACAAAACCAATAAGCAAACCCTTTTCAAAAGAAATTTATGTCATCCTTCAAAAGGGACAGCCAAAAGACTTACAAGGAAAATTGGAGATTGGTCACAAAATTTTTGCACTTGGGACAGATCTGAAACACATGAAGATGTCATGGAGAGTTTTGTCCAAACTAGAAGAACTTAATGAACTCATGTCTACAATAGACCAAGCAGAAGGGAAGAAGCTGATTTGGGCTCTAAAGCTTGCTATGCTTGCTTTTATACAACCCAAATTCTTGGAGGAACCTTGCAAAGGGGTCACACTTCCAGTTGCAACTTGCCTCAGTAACATCATGAAATTGACCGCACCTATAGCCCCATATAATGATGATATTATGAGGAGGATTATGAGGTTGATTGTAGAGAATTTTCAGGGTTTGGACAACAGCGCAGGCTCTACCTTCGGGAAGAAGCTTGAGATTTTATGGAGTATGGCCACATTCAAGACTTATGTCATCATATTTGATCTTGAGTGTGATGACTTGATCCTGCAGATGTTCCAATGCTTCTTCAGCATTAGGAGACATCATCCTGATACTGTCATAGCACACATGCAATCCATCTTGTCATCATGTATGAGAGACCATGAGACCATTGGCCGAGAGTTGCAGACTCGGTTGTTGAGCATTTGGAGGAGAGAGCAGTTGGTCTCGCCCGCTGCTTATGAGCTAGCCCAAAGGCTAGTTGAGCAGAACATTGAGTTTCTCAGGAGACAGTTGACCAGGGAGGAGCAGCTCCAGTTTGGTGGGACAGGCAGCAGAAATGAGCTGAGGAAGGGACTTTGCTTCATTTGCAAAGAACCTTGGGGGCCTGATCACTCATGTTTGAGAGATGCAGATGAGGTGGCAGAGGTAGAGCAGGTAGACGTTCCTTCTGTATGCCAGGATGAGGACTCTTCTTCAGGTGAGTCCATGGGATCATATGAGGATTCTTTTGGGGAACGGGGGCAGCCATGCAGAGGGGATGACAGTAGACTGGAGTTATGTTCAGGTGTGCAGGGTGAGCAGTCACGGGACTCTATGAGAGATACTCTGGGTGATGAGTCACTTGTGACGATTCAGCCAGAGCAGCATATGATGGAGCCTGAGTCAGCAGAGGAGGATACTATGGACATCAGGCATGACATTTCCTTGGGTGAGGTCCAGATGGGCGCCCACATTGAGCCTATGATGGATATGCGGCTAACATTGGGGTCAGCCTTTGAGGGGGAGCAGTCAGATGCACAGACACCGAGTACAGTGACAGCAGCTACAGATCCATATCCTCTGGAGTTGTTGGAGGTTGATGAGATAGTTTTGCAGGGGGCTAGTAGGCAACAGGGGTATTACATTCCCAATCAGGAGGGGGATGAGCTATTGGAGACGATAGAGCATCCATTGATGGGTTGACACATTGATGAGGCGCAGATAGATGTACACGCAGTCAGCAAAGATGCAGTGTTTTCAGTGAGTAGCACTCTCCATGAGTACATCGATGGGGCTTGCAGCATATGTTGCCCACTCTGGCCCATTATAGAGGGAGGAGCTTCCTTCTACAGGCAGCTTTCATTAGCAGACAGGGCAGAGCAGTGGGAGTTGATTACAGGCTGGCGGCAACACCCTGGGCATGTTCCATGTGCAGTTGTTGCTACATTGGATTCTTCTTCCAGGATAGACTGGCGGGAGATCATGAGTTGGTACCCTCTTGGTGGTACGGTATTCTTCGTAGGGAGCACAGCAGAACAGGGGCCCTTAGACATGGTAGCTGTTACAGATTCCAGTTGGCAGGAGGGCACAGGTCGTCGCTCCTTCAGCACTCCATCTCGATTTCAGGAAAACAGGATCAGCATGGGATTGAGTCAGGACTTGGATTGGAGAGAGGTGATGAGTTGGTATGCAGTTGCTGAAGCAGCTTATACAGTTAGATGTACAGCCCAACAGGAGTCAGGGAGCATTGATGCTTGTTGGCAGGCTTCACTTCATGGGGCATCAGCTATAGCCAGAGGCAGTGCGCAGCCCGAGCCATGGGACTTGGGTGATGATTGGCCATGGTGGCATTGGGATCCAGGAGGATTGTTTGTTGACTAGGACAAAGAGAGATCAGTTTGGGATCCTGGCATTGAGGGGTCTGTTCCGAGAGGTTTGACACAGGTGCATAGCAGCACCCAGAGGTTGGTATGGGATCCAGGCATTGGGTCTGAGATGCGGCGGGCCAACAGAGTGGCCCACATATTTCGATTGCTTGAGTGTTGGACAGAAACCCATACCCTTGAGGAGACTTCACTTAGAAGTTTCACAGAGCTTCAAAGATTGGTGTGAGGATCATTCAGATCTTCAACTTGGGCTTCATCATCTTCAGTAGGTTCAGTGACAGCTGTTGCCGGAAGGAGAGGGCAGCAGTTCAGTTTGGGAGGCCATCGCCGTGTAGTAGTGCAGCAGATTGTATTGTTGGCCAGTTCCTATCTCAGCACTTTCTGGGTCAGATCTATATGTAAACCCCTCTTATTAGTTATAATAAAAGCTGAGATTCTTCTGTTCTATATGGTATTCGATTGCAGTAGTTATGTGTTTAATTTTACATGGCAATCTTCTGTAAGTAAATGTTGATTTTGCGGCATTTTGTGGAGTTTATTTATTTATCTGCATTTTTAGTAAAAATATCCCATCCGGGATATTACAGGCAGGATGTGAAATCCATGGAGGAAAGGGCCTTCAGAAAATCCCAAGAGATGCCTTCTGCTATGCAGTCTGAGGAGGATCCGCTAGTCCAGCCACAATGACCTACGGAGGGTAATACGAGTGCCTCTCCAAGGCATGGGGATCCACGGGATACATCTCCCGAGAACTTGCAAGAAGGAGAGCAGGTGGATCCACCCACTACCAATGGTAAGACGAGCAGGGAATTGCGATAGATTCTGAGCGATGTAGAAGAGTTTGTCGAAGCCCCCCGAAATTCAAAGACGCAGCACAGACAACCTGAAAGATACCAAGCCTTGGTAGCGCAGGTTGGGGAATCATCTAGTTTTCAAGAGGCAGCTCAGCACCAAATATGGGTCGATGCAATGGTGGAGGAGTACAACTCCTTCATGACAAATGATGTCTCGGAAGTGGTTCCCATGCCTAAGGACAGACCGGTTGTAGGTTCGAGATGGATCTACAAGATCAAATATGTTGCAAATGGCAGCATAGAGAAATTTAAGGCCAGGTTTGTGGCTAAGGGGTATGCTCAAAAGGAAGGAATAGACTATGAAGAGACCTTTGCCCTGGTAGCCCAATATACTTCTATTAAATCCGTGATATCCCTTGCTGCGCAAATGGGATGGGAGGTTCACCAGATGGAGGTGAAGACTGCGTTCCTGAATGGGGTGATAAAGAAAGAAGTATATATTGAACAACCAGAGGGCTTTGAAACGCATGAGCAGAAAATTCATGTGTGCAGGCTCAAGAGGGCCTTGTATGGACTAAAGCAAGCCCCTAGAGCTTGGTATGGTCGGATTGACAGCTACTTGCAGAAAATGGAATTTGTCAAGAGTGACACAAATCTCAATCTCTACTATCTGAGAGTAGGGGTTGAGCCTCTTATACTAGTGATGTATGTAGATGATCTATTCTTAACAGGATCATCGAGGCTCATCAAGGACTGCAAGGAGAACTTAGCTACGGAATTTGACATGAAGGATCTAGAGCTGATGCATTATTTTCTGGGGTTGGAAGTTTGGCAGCAAAAGGGTGAGATCTTCCTTGGTCAAGGAAGATATACTATAGAAGTTCTGAAAAGATTTCAGATGGAGGACTGTAGACCCATGGCTACTCCAATGACTACCAACTGGAATAATATTGACATGTCTGAAGATGATGAGGTTGATCCTACATTGTATAGGCAACTCATAGGTTCTCTGATGTATCTGGTAAACACGGGACAAGACATTTGTTATGCTGTCAACACTCTAAGTCAATTCATGGTGGAACCTAGGAGGGCTCATTGGGGAGCAACCAAACATGTTCTCAGATAATTACAAGGAACAGTTGACCTTGGACTGAAATACACCAGAGGCAATGACATCAGGTTGAGTGGGTTCACTGATGCAAATTGAACAGGGAGCCCAGTAGATCGGAAAAGTACCAGTGGGTATTATTTCAGTGTTGGATCGGGGATGACCTCCTGGTGTAGCAGGAAACAGAAATTCGTGGCCTTCTGCTCCGCAGAAGCTGAATATATGGCAGCAAGCACGACTTTGTGTGAGGCCATATGGCTTTGGAAATTGCTTGTGAACTTACTCAAGGAGAAGATGGAGGCGACCAACATTCTATGTGATAAATAGTTGGATCAAGCTCTCTGAGAATCTCGTGTTTCATGATCGGTCGAAGCACATTTACATCAGGTGTCATTTCATCAGAGACTGTGTCCAAAGGGGATTTGTACAAGAGAACAAGTGGCAGATATCCTCACGAAAGCTCTGAGAAAGTCCAAGTTTATCTATTTCAGAGAAAAGATGGGGATGATCAAGAATCCATTTTAGTAGCAAGAATAGATAGGTTCAAGATTCAGAGGGAGTTGTAGTACATATGAGACAGTGACAGTGATAATGTCATGGGCAGCTGTACAGAAGGCAGCAACGCAACAGGTGAGGGGCAACAGTCAGGCATCAGCAGCGCAGAGGATGCTTCAAGACAAAGCAGCATGCAGCAGGCATTTTGCTAGAACACTTTCCTTGGTAAGAGGGAGTGTTGATTTTTGTAGCATCAAAAAGTGTTCCAAGTTTCAAAATTTGTAAGAAGGCTTGGACATCAGTATTACAAAGAACCCAGAAAGCGTTTGTGGAAATTCCACTCGGTTTATGTTTTATTAAAATAATTAATTATTTTAATGTAGACGATAAGTCTAAACTTAGGGAAATTAAATAATTAATGGGTATTAATAAAACAGAGTGTGAATCTTCTAGAGAACAAAGATCAAGTCAAGTTTTAATCTTGGCCATTGATTAGACTTCTAATCTAGGTCGTTGATTCGTCAACGAGAAGATTATAAAACAAGACTTGAGGGTCATTTGGAAAGCAAGTCGAGCACATACTTAGTAACCCGAAGGAAGTCGATTTTGAAGGAATAGAATTCGATTTTAGAGGGAAAGTTGCAGGGCAGAGTTGCAGATGTCAAAGAAGGAGAGGGAGGCAGCAGCGACAAAGAAGGAGAGAGGGATGTAGAGGGGGCATAGAAGGCAGCACAAAGCAGTAGTGCGGTGTGCCCACGCAGAGTGACGCAGTTCAGCGCAGGGACTACAAGAGAAGCACGCAGAGTGACGCAGAGGGAGACAGTGGATCTTCCGGGGGTTAGAAAATCTCTAGAAGGATCCGGAGAATTCATCTTAGAGTGACGCAGAGGGAGACAGTGGATCTTCCGGGGGTCAGAAAATCTCTAGAAGGATCCGGAGAATTCATCTTAGGTGTTTTCTAAAGAAATCTGCCAGTCTATTCCTTGTAAAGAATTTCATTGTTGAAGAATAATATAAACCCTCATTTGCTACACTGGTTTTCCCACATCGGGTTTTTCCGGGGACAATTGTCCAAAAATAATTGTACATGTGATTGTTTCTTATGCTTATATTTCTTAATGTTCCTTTCTCTAGACGTTAAAAATTCTTTCTTTCTTTCTTTCTTACATAAGTGAATGCTGCAGTAGTATTTATTTCGAAATTTACCGAAAGAATTATGTAAATAGCTTATTGAAATAATAAGTAGGAGAAATAAATCTATCACTGCAGAAATAAATTTATGGATTGAAATTTTCACAATTGGTTGATTGATAGTGGTGCCTCAAGGCACTTCACTGGATGCAAGGAAGCCCTCTCTGATTTGATTGAAAATGATACTAATTTGAAAATTATCTTTGGAGACAATGCCACCTATCTCGTAAAAGGGACAGAGACTCTGACCCTTCATCTAAATCAAGGTCAATTCCTCTGCTTGCAAGATGTGTTGTACGTACCTGACTTGAAGAAGAATTTAGTGTCTATCTCGGCAATGGAAGACAAAGAATTCAAGGTGGCATTCATCGATGGAAAGGTACACATTTGGAAGAGGAACTTCAAAGAAGCATTCACTCTTGGTTTTAGAGTTGATACACTCTATCAGGTTGGTGGAAGTCTGCTGGGGGCCATGACATGTGACACAACCCTTCAATCCAAGTTATGGCACCGGAGGTTTGCACACCTTTATTTCAAAGCCTTCTCGAAGCAAGGAAGGTTGTGACAGGGATGCCCGAATTCAAAGATGATCATGAAGGTCTATGTCAGGGTTGTGCCGAAGGGAAGCATACAAGGTGAGCATTCCCCTCAAGTGTCACGAAAACATCTGATATTTTTCAATTGATACACTCTGATCTATCTGGTATGCTGCCCATAACATCCTTGGGAGGATGCTTATACTATATCACTTTTATAGATGACTTCTCCAAGATCAAGCATGGAGCCGATGGAAGTGCCAAAAAGTACAAGGCAAGATTTGTTGCCCGAGGCTTCTCTCAAAAGGAAGGCATAGATTATGATGATATATTTGCACCTGTTGCCCGCTATACCACCATCTGATCAATCATTGCCCTTGCTACAATGCAAGGATAGAGTCTCCATCAGATGGATGTGAAGACTGCCTTTTTACATTGTTCAATCAAGGAATTGGTTTATGTGGAGCAACCTCTAGGGTTCGAAGTCCAAGATAGAGACACATATGTATGTAGGTTGAAGAAAGCCCTCTATGGGTTAAAGCAGGCCCCCAGGGCTTGGTATGAGAGGATCGATAGCTACATGATGAAGCTGGGCTTCACTCAAAGTGATGTTGATCCAAACCTTTATTTTAAGGTTGATAAATAAAGGCCTCTCATTCTGGTTCTCTATGTGGACGATCTCTTCCTGACAGGTGATGACCCTCTCATTCATCAATGTAAGAGGGAGCTAGCTTCCAAGTTCGAGATGAAGGACCTAGGACTGATGCACTACTTCCTAGGCTTGAAGGTCTAGCAAAGGCTAGGTGAGATTTTCCTTTCTCAAGGAAAATATGTCGTGAAGCTGCTAGAGAGATTTGGGATGGTGGATTGCAAGTCCGTCACTACTCTGATGGAATTCAACTTTAAGAAGTTGTGTGGAAGTGCTGCTGGGCCCGAGTTGGGAAATCCCATCGAGTATCGTCAACTCGTGGGGCCTCTAATGTTCTTAGTGAACTCACGTCCAGACATATGTTTTGCAGTGAACACATTGAGTCAATATATGGTTGACCCTCATCACATTCACTGGATTGGTGCCAAGAATCTCTTGAGATATCTTCAGGGCACAATCAACCATGGGCTAAGATATACTGCAGGTAGTATGAGGCTCCATGGATATACCGATGCTAATTGGGCAGGAAGTGTGGTGGATCGGAAGAGCACAGCTGGATGTTGCTTCACTCTTGGTTTTGCTTTGATATCTTGGATGAGCAGGAAGCAGAAATTGGTTGCTTTGAGCATCACCGAGGTCGAATACATTGCAGCGAGTATGGCCTGTTGTGAAGTTGTTTGGTTGAAAAAGCTCTTCAGTGAGTTGTTTGGACTATACCACCATTATCCTTTGTGATAGACAGAGTGGGATTCGTCTTTCTAAGAATCTCGTGTTCCACGACCGATCCAAGCACATTGATATTAGGTACCACTTCGTCCGGGACATGGTACAGCGAGGCCCCGTAAGGCTCCATCACATTGAAACTGATGAGTTGATCGAAGATATTCTCAAGAAGCCCCTGGGGAAGGTCAAATTCTTAACCTTCTGTGAGAAGCTTGGTATCGTAGACAAACATATTTTGAGGGTCCCGCTTGAGTTGGAATATGAGCTCTAGGAGCTCCAAGGGGCTTGGGGATAGCTTATTGGGGCTATAAGCAACCACAGGACGAAGTTCGCCAAACCTTGTTGGTGTGCTTCTTCCCCACAGTTGTGATATTGAGTTGGTTCACTCTCTCTTTGATCTATGCCCTGCATGCATCCTACCCATGTAGTTTCGGACTCATGGGAAGTACCTTTCATTTGCCCAATGAGGTGGGAAATGTGGATAGAGACCGATAGCATGATCGATGGACGCATCGAGGATTGTCATACTCTCTATGCCTAGGATGGGATGTGTCCAACATCTTGATCTAGGATCAAGTCTGGTGAGGTTCTTACCTCTAAACTATCTTCGGGTCAGTATGTGACTCTCTTGAGTCTGATTAAGGTTTTAATCTCTAAGCTGACTTCGGGTCAAGCTTCAGCAGAGTGTGATGTCTTTGTGACTCACTCTCGTTCGTTTTCCCCAAGAGAAAGTAAAGCATGTTACAGCAGGATGACACAGGATTGCAAGATGATATATGATAGTACACTATGGTACTATATAACAGGATGGCACAAGTGGACAGATGGAGTTCTCCCTAGTTGAGAGGGAGTGTTAATTTTGGGCAACTAGGTCCAAATTCCATGTTGCGTTGCTCATATGATGATGATGGTATTTTTGTTGGATTCCTCTTTTGGAGAGGTGCAAGATTGATCTAAAGATCATCTTGTTTGGATGAGCAGAGCTTATATTTTGATTTTATTTTCCACACGTGCAAATTGTCAAGGTCGGCCAGATTTGTAATGTAGGCTCACAAGCCCCAAAAGATGTGCCACACACCCTCATTGATGGATATAAATCGAAGAGACTTGATGCTCATTTGTTCATCATCTCATCACACACATTCCTCTTCATTTGATTGGTTCGTACAGCGTTTGGAGGCTTCTCTCTCTCTCTCCCACGTCTGAATTTGAAGCTGGAAAATTTCGGATTGTTTTTAGGTGCTTTCTGGACAACATTGACCAGCGTTGACTTTGGGTCAACCCTTGAAGTTTGACTGTGGTTTTAGCACAGAAATCCTGATTTTTGGAGGCTGTACTGCTGGGCACAAAAATCGACGTTGAACATTAACTTTGACTAAGGCCCCTTTGACCGCAACATTGACCTACGTTGACTTCTACGTTGACTGGTTTTTGTTGACTTGCGTTGACTATTTGGGAGTTGTCTTTGAGGTGTGTGTGACTCCTAGAGGAAGGTTGATCTTGTATGTTGGAAGAGTTGGTTTGGCCAACCTAAGTCTTTGCTAGCTAGGGCATCCTGTTGACTGTTCTAACAAACATTTCTCTCTCTATATTTGCTAGAAAAGAAGAATTACAAATTTTGATATATTATTTGGCTTGTCTTTTGTTGATCTATTATCATGTTCTATCAGCGTTTTACTTTCATGTTTATATGATTGCTAAATTGAATTGGGCCTATAAGAAAGATTGAAGTAACTACATTAAGCATAGAACATACCATGGTTATCTAAAATTAACAGAAGTTTATCTTAGAACTGAAGGCATCTAAAGCGAACAAAGTTCCTTCTTAAGTTAAATACTCCAGAACACTTGGAATACAAAGATATCCATGAGGATACAAATATTATATTATAAAAGATATGAGATTGAGATAGATGATTGAATGTTACAAATGAGTCTTGCTTATATACCTACGCAGGTGCCTCTTCACGAAAGGTCATGTCCTATCAGACATGGCCTTTCAACCTAATTACTAATTAACTAATTAATCACTATTTACATTATTTTATTCATTACATTGCCTTCCCCTCAAAAAGCTTTGTCCTCAAAGCTTGTCGATGAAATGCCTCAATTTCTTTTCCTGCTACGAACATCTTCTCATCTCAGGACAATTATCCTTATCGATACAAGTCGATATAATCCTCTAAGTGACAAACAAAATTGTCGCACTGAGAATGGATCGGACCATCCTAAATCAATCTTCTGTGGAATCTTACGATGACTGGCAACTTGTGATGATTCATTAGTATTCTTCGGAATATCAGCTTGTTTCTGTTCTGAATACATAGCTTGGTTGAGTTGTCTGCTCCCATGATTTGGATGTCGATAGGGAACTGTTTTGGTTTGACCTCTTTGATTTTCGCCTGGCGAGGATGTTATGGAGATGGTTACAGAATCTTCACGTAGAATGTTCCTCATTCGTCTATCATCTAAGTTTGTTTCCTCTGCAACTTGCTTGTCGTCGTCTTCAGTTGAGACATTTACTGGATCAACGTTCGATTTTTCTTCCAACTTGAACTTCTATATTTGAAGATTTCGATGCTTCATTTTCGACAAGTTGTTGCACCTTGTTTTCCAACGACTTCTTGTCTTTCTTCAGCTTCTTAATTTGCGTTAGTAATTTATCGTTGTGGTCCTTGAGGCGAGCAACTTCTTCATTCTTGTTAGTTGTGATTTCGTCAACTTCTCTTTCCAAATATTGTATTACTTTTTTACTTTCTGGAAGAAGTACTCTTGTGATATCTAATATGTCTTCCGGTGTTAGTGAATTCGGCTTCACCATGACATCTTGTAACGTTATGTTTTTCTTTTTGTAAGAAAATGTCAAAAACTTCTTTTTCGTATTAAGGATGAATGACCCTAGTGATTCCATCCAAAGCGAACCCAGAACTATATCACTATTATTGGAAAATAAGGTTTTAACAGTGAATTGCGAGACAAGGGAATACTCCCCAATACTTAGGTGTAAATTCTCTATGTTGTATTGTTTGTCATTTGCGTTAAATGAATTTGCTTCGGTTATATTTGATTCAGGGATCACTAATTGGTTAGCACATTCGGTACTAACATAATTATTCTTTCGAGTAAAATCGACAGATATGAGAACCTCTTTTCCCGCAAGTGACCCTTTCATTTCAATTAGCGCATCGACACACATATTATAATTTTTAAGAAATCTTCCCTCTTTTAGTTCTGTTTTGGATGCCATTTTGTCAGATAACTTCGGGGTTTTTAAGGGTGACCCTTCCTAATATTTATAATAAAATATTATTATTTCCCTTTAATAAACCCTCAAGCTTAATTAATCTTTCCAATATCCATTACCATTATTCCTTCAATCTTTGGTAATGAATCCTTCACTAATATTCTCTTTTAAAAGAGGCTCAAATTCTTTTATATATGCATATATTCCCTTTTTAAATAAAATCTTTAGAATATAATGATTTATCTCATTTTCCACTTTTCCAATACTTAAACCTTTAATAATCTCTTTTTCCTTTTATATACCTTCAAGCTTTAATAATGATTCCTTAATATTTTAATAAATCTTTAATAATATTTTTCCTTTCGATTTTTTTGAAAATTACTTCCTTGATTTCTTTTTATGAGATCTTCTATAATTACTAAGAAGATGTTTGACCTTCATAATATATATTTGTTTTTTTTAACAATTGATATTTTTTTTTAACTCTTTTTTTTGTTGAAGGGTTACAACCCTAGTGAAACGTGGCTATTCACCTATATTCACCTATAAAATATATGTCCATGTGTATTTGACTCGGTTAATGTTCTCCACGTAAAAGTAAACTTACCATTCACACAGAGATTTTTTTTCCTTTTGTTCTTATTTTACCTTGCAAATACAATGGGCAATTAACATGGGCTTCTAAAACCACGAGCTTGTAAACCACCTAAAGAATAATCAAAATAACCTTATCTACTCTTCCTTTTTTCTTTTTCCCTTTTTTTTTTTAAATTGTCTTGGTATGTACATATATGTACTACTTTATATATATCTCTTTTTTTCTTTTTTCTTCAAATTTCTCTTTTTTTTTCCTTCAAATTTTTAATTCTAGCCAAAGGCCTACTGGTGAAATTTCTCCAAATTTTTAATTCTAGCCAAAGGCCTACTAGTGAAATTTCTTCAAATTTTTAATTTTGGCCAAAGGCCTACTAGTGAAAATGGAGAAACTCCAAGACTAGTAGCGAAACGCTTCGACGACAACAATGTTGACGAATTTTTGATGGCCAAAGGCCTGGACCGAGGAGCATAGCTCTGTGCAGCGAGGAGCGGCCAGAAGATCGAACTCCTCTGATACCAAATGAAGCGAACAAAGTTCCTTCTTAAGTTAAATTCTGCAGAACACTTGGAATACAAAGATATCCATGAGGATACAAATATTATATTATAAAAGATATGAGATTGAGATAGATGACTGAATGTTACAAATGAGTCCTGCTTATATACCTACGCAGGTGCCTCTCCACGAAAGGTCATGTCTTATCAGACATGGCCTTTCAACCTAATTACTAATTAACTAATTAATCACTATTTACATTATTTTATTTATTACAGCATCAATATTATTCTCTTTTTTAGGGTTTATGAGAATAATTACTAGATTGAGCCCTAGAAGAAGTCTAGGCCAAGAAGAAAAGACAAAGACCTCAGTTGAAAAAAACGAAGTAACAATCAGCAATGATCTAAGAAGCTTCTGTGGTATTGACCAAATTCGAAGATACATATTGGAGTTTCATGGAAATTAACCCAATTTTGTTGCATAGATACAAGTCTATGGTTGAAACAGTAACATTTGTCAAATAGATGAAGCTCCAAAACCTTTTATAACTTTATATCAAGTCGTGGATCTATTATGAGGCATGAATCTGAAGCATGATAAAGCGAATCTTCAGTGGTATTCTCTATCTCTATGACACGAGTTTACAAGACATATTCATTCATGTGTTATGCAAAATTTGTAAAGTTAATTCCTACGGCATAAGAAAATTTCAAAACTTTAATTGAGAAACTAGAAAAGCATTAAATCTCCTATGACATCCGAACTTATCATACTTCTGAAATACAAAAGCATTCATGATGACACCAAGATCCAAATTAGACGAAGCATCAGAGTTTTGTGGCAGCCTATGAAAATTTTGTAACAATACATATATGTGTTTCTGGAGCAATGTCTTATATGCGAATTCTACATTGTTAGAGGACCTGAGGGATGCTAAAGACGGAACTCTTATGCAAAGAACCAAGTATAATCTTTCTCCAAATACTATATCTCTATTAAATCATGTGGAGTGATCTCAAAACATAGTAAAGAAAGATTTGAAGAAAACTACAAGAAAATGCGAGCCACAAAGAAATCTATTATATGGGCGATCAACTGATTTCCATGGGTGCGACTCCAGATGAAGGGCTCTTGGTAAGGATTGCCCTGAATGCAGTCACCAAGGAATGGGAAACGTTTGTCCAAAGCATATTAGGCAGGGCAGCGTTACCATCCTGGGCGGACATGTGGGCAATCCTCCGTCAGGAGGAGATCAGGAGAATCACCAAGAGGCAAAACAACAGCAGCGGAACTGTCAGGGTGAAGAAATAAGAGGAAGATGATACAATCGAAGGAATGAAGGCAGCAAGGGAAGAAGAAGAGGGACATATGCAAGGTATGGTGCTTTAACTGTGGCGAACTTGGACACTTCGCTAGCACTTGTCCTAAGAAGAAGGACAAAGGAACTTCTGATTCCAAGGCTGCAGCAACAAAGGATGATGGGAGTGATGATGACGTAGCCATGAGTCCTCATGAGCCACGTAAGTGCGGCAATATGGAACTGTAGAGCAGCTACAGATCAAGGAGGCAGGATCCTTGAGTCAGCCCTACTCTTGGATCACATACGACCTACAGGAGCCTTAAGACGGTAGCGGACAAGTAGGAGATGGTTGCAGAAGATCATAGTGAAGCAGAGGGTAGTGTTGAGATGTTGTAGAGGGAGCAACGCAGTGCAAAAGCAGTAGCAGCGTAGAGGCAGTAGCGCAGAGGCTAATGGGACTTCAACAGCGGAGAGAGGTAGTGCTCAAGCAGAGCAGAGCTGTAGCAGCGCAGTGGCTTCAGGAGGATAACGTAAAGCAGCAGCCAAGGGTGCTTCAATGATGGGATGCAGCCTGACTTGTCTATCAACAATTGGGCCGGAGTCTTTCGGTTGCTTACTTCTCAACAATGGAGTTGCAGTGCAGCAGTTAGCAATGACAGTGCTATGGGAAGCATGATGCAGCAATTTGAGAGGGAGTTGCAGTACAGATGTGGCAGTGTCAGTGGCAATGACATGGGCAGCAATACAGAGAGCAACAATGTAGTGGATGGAGGGCACCATGCCAAGCATTAGCAGCGCAGAGATCAACACCGAGATCTTGTGATACATGGTGTGGATGTATTACTAGAGCACACTATGTGCTAAGAGGGAGTGTTGAGATTTTGAGTGTTGAGGTAGCATCAGGTGTGCTCTAGCCCTGAAATTTTGTGGAGGGGCTAAGACACACTTGACCTCCAAAACCCAGAAAGCATTTGGAGAGATTTCATCATATGTGTGAGATATTAAAATAATTATTTTTTTTTAATGAGGACCCTAAGTCTAACATAGGGAATTAGAAAAATTAAAGTGAATTAATTAAATACATGCGATGAAATGTTCTAAGTGACGCGGATCAAGCAATCTTTTAATCTTATCCGTCGATAAGAGATTAAATCATGGTCGTTGATGTCTCAACGAAAAAGTATAAGAGAAAGGCTTGGGGGTCAATTGGAGACACACACATGGAGGCAGAGCTGAAAGACTGAGCTGAAATTCTACGGCGAGTTTGCTAAGAATATCCAGAAGAGTTTTCTGCAGCGAGGGGTAGTATTGGCTAAAGGGATGATCTGATCTCGGAACCAAGAGTCAGCAAGAGGCAGAGAAGCAGCGCAGAGGACCAGGGGTAGCAGCAGCAGTGATGTAGCAGTTGCACAACGCAGAGGGCTTCAGCCACTACGTAGGTGTTACGCAGGCCGAGAAAGGGCAACGCTAAGCCAGCAGGAGACCTCTAGCGTTACGCAGAGGCCATCCAGGGCAGCGTAGGGACTGTGTCACCCAGTCTAGGGTTACGTAGCCCTCTCCAGGCCAGCGCAGAGGCTAGCAGGGCTGATGCAGGAGCTTCAGGGGCAGCGCTGGGGTTTCTAGAGGCAAAAAGTGGTCGAGTCCTGTAAAGGGTGTGGATTAGTGAAGTTTTCAGTCTCTAGAACAGCAGGTATTGCTGCAGATCTATTTTTCTCTGTCGGGTTAACCAGAAAGGCGCCCAGATTTGTTGTACTTAGATTCTACTTAATAATAATAAACCCTCATATCTGCTGCACGGTTTTTCTCGCATTGGGTTTTTTCGGGGACAATTGCCCGAAAAATCTGTCACTTTGTTGAATGAGTGTAATATTCAGTAAATGATTTGCATGTGTGTAGGCTATTAGTTGTGTTTACTTCGGTATTTTCTGAAGATAGCTTGTATAATTTAATCACAAGTAGGAGAAGTAAACCAAGATATTGCAGTAGGATTTATGTATTATTGTATTTAGAATTTTTCACACCACATTCTCCTCCTTCACCACCTTCGATCCACTGTTAATGCTGCTACCACTGATGGAGCTCTTTAGCAGAGCTCGTCTCAACTCCTCCTCCTGCAAGTCGTACCACATCCTGGCCCATTCTGGTAATTTGTCTCTACACAATACACTTTGGACAAAAACTCACCATTCCTTAGAGACACTGTTTAGTGCCCAACCTCACTAGCTCTAATGGTTGAGGCGTTTCCCCAACAGTTGCAAGTTGGTCTTGGACCTCCTAAATCCTGATGAGAAAGGGATCTATGCCTCCCCTTTCTGCATCCTTATGAATCTCAGCTTTTCTTCCAGGAACATCTTCCACAGCCCGGAAGTACCCTGATATAGCGTGGAGAGAGCATCCCACATCTCTTTGTTTGTGCCCTGGGTTGCTATATGTGAGATTATATGGTCCTGGACTCCATCCAGAATCAACCGCTTCACCTTCGCCATTTCCTTCATGTATTCTTTCTACTAATTAACATCCTGAGGAACTGCCACCACATTATCTATGTAGGCTTTCAAGCCATATTCATATAGAAGGAAGGACATCCTAGCCTTCCAGATGACATAGTTGGAAGATCCATCAACCAATCTCGATCTCTAAGCCCTGCAGTGGCCATCTGTCAAATTGTCGAAAACCCCCTCTATCCCTTTGCTCGGTTGCAGTTCTGCTACTCACACTCCCTTCTCGAATACGTGGAATGATAGCTGCTATAGCCAATCTACCTAGAAAAAATCAAACTTCTACAACTCAAAGTTCCCTGAGAGAAAATTTCCATCTGTTGTGTGTGCTTTTCTCTTCCACCTGACGATGGTTCTGCTACTGCAAAACTATCTGCATCCAACCAAGGAATCTGCTCAGCGAAAATCTAAGTTGCAACTGCTCCCTCTGATTATTGGAATCACACTTCTAGGCAACTCGACTTTTCTGCAACCCTGCAACTGAAAAATGAATTTTTGCCTCAGTAATTCGGCCTGCCTTTCAAGGAACTGTGTATTCTAGCCACGAAATTTTGTGGAGAGGCTAGAATACATTAGATTTCCAAAACCTAGAAATCATTTCCGGAAATTCCACTTAGAAGTATCTCAATTAGATTATTAACCATTTTTTAAATATTTCCTAAGTCTAAACATAGGGAATATGGTTAATTAATCAATATTAATTGAGATAAGGGGAGAATAGTCTAGAACTCACATGTATTGATCCAGAGATGTTCCTAGCTATCGATTATGTTTTAATCTTGGTCGTTGGTGCTCCAACAATGGATTATAAGAAGAGATAGATGTGGTGATGGAGAACACACTTGAGTAGTTCAATTTCTTGGCAGATCGATCTCCACAGTAGCAGTAGTCAGTTGCCGGAGAGAGCCAGAGATTGAAGCGGCGAGAGGGGTAGAGACAGTGAGGCTGGAGGAGTTTTACCAAATCCAGTGACTGCATTTTTAGAGAGGCAGAAGAGGCAAATCAGAAGAGGCAAGCAGAAGAGGCAAATCGATTTGAGATCCAAGCCGTACGGATTTTAGCCTGCACAGTGACCACGCATAGGGTGACACAGGGCGTTTCAGAGGCCAGTCTTCAAAGTCGGATTTGCTTGTGGGGTGAGGAAATTCCTCACTAGATTTTTGCCAGTATTTTTGTTGTGGGATTACCAAATTTCTGCATCTAGTTGTACTCAAAATTTCTCACTGCTGCATAATAATAAAAACCCTCAGCTGCTGCACTGGTTTTCCTGCATTGAGTTTTTCCAGGGAAATTTGTCCAAAAATAATTGTGTTATATTTTGTGTGCTAGCATTTCTCAGCGTCCAAAATTTTATTTTTCCGCAAAATTTTATTTCTGAAGGTTGCAGTGTGTTTGTTTCGATATTTGTTGTAGCAAATATTAAATTAAATAACAATTACGAGAAATAATACCAGTTGTTGCCAAAAAGATTCCAGTGTAGGAATTTTCACATGGTATCAGAGCACAGTTGATCAGCCGGAGAGCCTAGATTCAAAAGAAGGAATTTCCCTGCTCAGTAAGAGCTGCAGGCTGAAATTCCCAAGCGCGGCATAGTCTTTTGCGAGGAGTTCTTACTTGAGGAAAATCGGTTTTTTCAGTGCAAAAAAATTTGATTTTCCAGTTTGAGTGATTCCAGCAAGTAGAGGGAGTTGCTCAGATTTTTCGTTAGGCATATCTCTAACTGGACGCAAAGCGCTTTGCAACAGTTCGCTATATCAGAGCCTGCATTGGGGTGGAAGAGAGAGAAGCACACACAACAGAGGGAAAATTTCTCTCAGGGAACTTCTAGTCTTAGAAGTACGATTTTCCTTGCAGATTGGCAGTAGTTGTGAGCAAATCTTCTCACTCCAGAAGGGAGTGCGAGTAGGAAGCAGCAGCCAAGCAGAAGGAAAGAGGGAGTTTTTGATATATCTTTGAGATGGCAACTGCAGAGCTTTGTGATCAGGATAGGTTGGATGGAGCTTCCAACTACGTCATCTAGGAGGCTAGGATGTCCTTCCTTCTAAATGAATATGGCTTGAAAGCCTACATTGATAATTTAGTGGCAATTCCCCAGGATGCAAATCAGCTGAAGGAATATAGGAAGGAGATAGGGCAGGCGAAGCGGTTGATCCTAATCATGTTATCTCACATATAGCGGCCAACTAAACAACCAAAGAGATGTGGGATGCTCTCTCCACATTATACCAGGGAACTTCTGAGCAGCAGAAGATGTTCCTAGAGCAGAAGTTCAGAAACATCCGGATGCAGAAAGGGGAACACATAGACCCCTTCCTTTCCAAAATTCAAGAGGTCTATGACCAGCTATTAGTCGTTGGGGCAGCGCCTCAACCCACAGAGGTAGTGAGATTAGCACTCAACAGTATCTCAGAGGACTGACAAGTCTTTTTCCAAAGCATATTGGGCAGAGACAAGCTACCAGAGTGGGACAAAATGTGGGTTGACTTGCAGCAGGAGTAGTTGAGACAAGCTCTGTTAAAGAGCTCCATCGGTGGTAGCATTAGCAGCAGATTGAAGATGGTGGAGGAGAAGAATGTGGCCCTCGCATCTAAGCGTCCCAGTCAGGGGCTGGGGGAGAAGAGACAGAAGAAGGACTTGTAAAAGGTCAAGTGCTTTAGATGTGGTGATCTTGGCCACTACAGTACCCAATGTCCTCTCAGGAAGAAGGTGAAGGAGGACCAGCAGACACCTTCAGCAGAGATCGACAGCCTGTCCTCCAAGTTGGAGGAAGACTTCGCTATGATTTCCCATATACCTCCAGGGGTGAGGTGGGGTCACTTAGAGTTGTAGCCCCAAAGAGTTACAAATGGGCAGGGTCCTTGAGGAGTCCACCACTTGGATCAGTGCCACAGTATTCAATAGCAGGATGGATCAGTGGCAATAGATGTAGTCAGATGCCAAAGTGACAATTGCAGAAACTAGTAGCAGTGAGATGTTGGGGAGCGCAGTGCAGTGTTGGCAACAGTGCAGGTGGCACAATGCAAAGTCAGCAGAAGCGTAGAGTCTTCAATGGACAGTGTAGAGGCTAGTAGCAGTGAAAAACTCGGGTGACAGATGCATTATACTGATCACAGTTGATTCAGTATTTTGGATGTTTTTCGGTTGCAAATGTTGCAGTAGCAGCAGCAACATAGTTGCAGTGCAGATGCAGTGTTGGCAGCAGTACAGCAGGGTCAACAACAACATATATGCAGTGTATATCAGAGTTGCACAGTAGTTGGTGGGCACCAGCAGCCAGACATCAGCCGCATGACAGAAGATGATGTAGAGACAAGGTGTTGTGGCAGGGTGTGCAACATTAAAACACATTCCTCACTAAGAGGGAGTGTTAGTTTTTGTAACATTAGATGTGTTCTAGCCACGAAATTTTGTGGAGAGGCTAGAATACATGAGATCTCCAAAACCCAGAAATCGTTTCTGGAGATTCTGCCTAGAAGTCTCTCAATTAAATTATTAACCGTATTTTAAATATTTCCTAAGTCTAAACTTAGGGAATATGGTTAATTAATTAGTATTAACTGAGATAAGACGAGAATAGTCTAGAAACTTACACGGATCGATCCAGAGATGATCCTACCCATCAATTATGTTTTAATTTTGGTCGTTGGTGCTCCAACAATGGATTATAAGAAGAGATCAATGTCGTGATGGAGAACACACTTGAGCTGTTTGATTTCTTGGTAGATTGATTTCTAGAGTGGCAGCAGTCAGTTGCCGGAGAGAGACAGATATGGAAGCAGTGAGAGAGGGGCAGGGGCAAAGTGCATTTGCAGAGAAGAAGAAGAACCACAGAGAAGCTAACGTAGGGACTGCACAGTAACTTTTAGAGGTAGTTCAATTTGCAGATTTGGGAAGTCATTTCAGTGTTCCGATGACAGAAGAGTTTTGCAGAGGTCGAGAGAAGCGTTTCCAGAGTCAGAGGCAAGCAGAAGAGGCAGATCGATTTGAGATTGTTAATTTTAGATAGCAATGGTATGTTCTATCCTATAGAGCAATTTACTTCATTTTTTCTTATTAGCCCAATATCAATTTCCAGATTAGAAATCACATTAACTTGATTGTAAATGTAGATAGAAAGAAACAATAAGCAGAAGACAAGCCAAGACAAAGGACACAATATTTGGCGGATTCCAGGGAAAAACCCCAATGTGAGGAAAATCCTTTGAACAAATCTTCTTATTATTCTTCAAAAGTTCAACACAGAGAGAGAGTACATCATACAAAATTCACTTGCCCAAAAACTGTCAAAACAATCTAGTCAAATAGCAGTCAATAGGATGCCCTAACAAAAAGTCAACGCTGCTCAAACCAACAAAAATTATCCTCCAATGTAGCTCGGTCAAACCCAATGAATTCGACCTCCAAAGACAGTGAAAGTCAATCCAAAAATTCACTTGCCCAAACACTGTCAAAACAATCTAGTCAAACAGCGGTCAACAAGATGCCCTAACAAAAAGTCAACACTGGTGAAACCAACAGAAATTCTCCTCCAAAGTATCTTCGTCAAACCTAGTCAATTCAGCCTCCAAAGACAATCAAATTCAACCCAAAATAGTCCTGAAAAACTCAGTCAAACTTGGTCAACAGAGAGTCAATGCAGATCAACTTGCTCCAAAAACCTCGGAATATGTGCCAGCTAATGCGGCCTCAATAAATCGGATGAACTGCCTGAAAACCGCAGTAAAAAGGGTGGAGTTGACCCTCGATTAATGCTATTAAACACACCTGCAATCAGCCCAAAAATAGTCCCATAATTTCCTCCTGAAATTTTCAGTCAACCTTGGTCAACGTGTGAAGAGAAGCTGCTCCTTGTTGTACGACGCAATCAAGAGAGGAGAGAGAGAATGTGTGAGATGTGATGATGTCCAAATGAGGAGAATGTCTCTCTTATTTATACAATTCGATGAGTGGAGACACATCTATTAGAGCTTCACGAGCCTACATTAGACTTCTGACCGACCTTGACAATTTGCACGTGTAAGAATTAAATTCAAAATCACACTTTTGCTCATCCAAACAAGATGATCTTTAGATCAATCTTGCACCTCTCGGAAAGAGGAATCCAATAAAAATATCATCTCCATCATATGATATGTCCAAGGTGGAGTTTGGCCCTAGTCGCCAATTTTAACACTCCCTCTCAACTAGGGAGAGTTCCACCTACCAATCCATCTGTCAACCTGTACCATCTCTGTCATCCCTACACTGCTCTACTCTACTGAACTATGAAGAAATAATTAAGAAGAATTCAATAGAGAGTGAGTCACAAGACCTTGCTGCTCTCCACTAACCCAAAGTCAATCCAGAGGTAAAACCTCAACCAGACTTGATCCCAGATCAAGTTGGTCCTCAAAGCAACCGATTTCTACTTCCTAATCATCCAGGATATCAAAGCAGAACCTAGTGAGAAGCAACATCTAGATGTGCTTTTACAATCCACCACACTGCCAGCCCAGTCAGCATCAGTATATGCATGGAGCCTCAAATTCCCAGCAGTGTATCTCAATCCATAGTTGATTGTGCCCAAGAGATATCTCAAAAGATTCTTGGCAACAATCCAGTGTATGTGATGAGGCTCAACCATAAATCGACTTAACGTATTCACGGCGAAGCATATGTATGGATGGGAGTTCACAAAGAACATCAGGGCCCCCACAACTTGACGATACTAAGAAATATTTCCCAAATCGGGCCTAGCAGCACTTCCACATAGCTTCTTAGAGTTGAGTTCCATCAGAGTAGTCACAGACTTATAGTCCACCATCCCAAATCTTTCAAGCAACTTTACAATATATTTTCCTTGAGAAAGGAAAACCTCACCTGGCTTTTGCCAGACCTCCAAACCTAGGAAGTAGTGCATCGATCCTAACTCTTTCATCTCGTATTTAGAAGCCAAATCCCTCTTGCATTAATGAATAAGAGGGTCTGCACCTGTCAGAAAGAGATCGTCCACGTACCGAACCAAAATGAGAGGCTTGTCATTTTCAACCTTGAAGTAAAGGTTCGGATCAACTTCACTTCTTGTAAACCCCAGCTTCATAAGATAGTTGTCGATCCTCTCATACCAAGCCCTAGGGGCTTGCTTCAACCCATAGAGGGCTTTCTTCAACCTGCATACATGTGACTCTGGGTCCAGAACTTCAAACCCTTCGAGTTGTTCTACATAAACTTCTTCCTTAAGCGAGCCATGTAGGAAAGTAGTTTTGACATCCATTTGATGTAGATTCCATCCCTAAGAGGAAGCAAGGGTAAAAATCGAACAGATTGTTGTATATCGGGCAACTGGTGCAAATATCTCATCATAGTCCACACCTTCCTTTTGAGAGAAGCCTTAGGCAATGAACCAAGCCTTAAACTTTTCAGCACTCCCAACGGCTCCATGTTTGATTTTGTAAAGCCATTTTGAGGTGACAACAAACTTGTCCTTTGATCTAGGGACCACATCCTATACATCATTTTTCATGATCAACTCATACTCTTCATTCATTGCATCCTTCCAAACTTGGTGCTTCACGGCTTCTTCAAACGTTCTAGGCTCAGATTGAACAATGATGCTCATGGCAATTATGTACCCTCGATGCCTGTTCGGCTTCTTACTTTCACGAAATGTCCCCCTTGGTGCAATATGTCTCTCGGCATCTTCGAGTGTGTCTCTAAGCCATGAGGGTCTCCTTTTTGAAGAAGAGGGCTGACTAGGAGGTGGATCAATGGGATCCATTAGACCTTCTACATCAAGCATCGATTCATCCTTCGGTTCTTTCTGCCTTCCTACACCTTCACCTTTGTCTTTCTTTGAAATAGGAAGATCTATAACCCTCCCAAGGGCAGCATCCTCATCGAAGGTGACATCGTGACTTATCTCCACTTCCCTTTGACCAGGCACATAGATTCTATATGCCTTTGAATTTTCACTGTAGCCCACAAATGTTCCATTCTTCCTAGAAGCATCCAGCTTGCTTCTCTTTTCTTTCGGCACATGAATATATACGGGACTACCAAAAATTCTAAAATGAGAAACATCAGGTTTCTTACTGGTGAAAACTTCTTCGAAACTTTTGGAGTCCAATGCTTGATGTGGGCATCTATTTTGAACGTACACGGCAGTGTTAGAAGCTTCCCCCCATAAGAACTTCAGTAGGCCTTGGTCATGAAGCATGGCACGAGTGGCTTTAATGATGGTTTGATTCTTCCTTTTGACAACTCCATTTTGTTCAGGAGTATAAGCAGTAGTGGTCTCCCTCTTAAAGTCAAATTCCCAATAATAGTCATTGAACTCATTTGACTCATATTTGGTTCCATTATCGATCCTCAATACTTTGATCTTCTTCCCTGATTGATTTTCAACCAAGGCTTTGAAAGAGCGGAACCACTTGAACACTTCGTCCTTCTTCTTCAAGAATTAAATCCAAGTTTTGCACGAGAATTCATCCACAAAAATAGCATAATACAAATATCCTCCCAAAGACGTTACGAGCAACATACTAGATAAATCAAAATGGATTAATTGAAGAATTTCAATAGTCTTGCTATCACTTGAGGGGAATGGTCCCCTTGTATGTTTCCCTTCGGCACAACTCTGACAAACACCTTCATGATCAACTTTAAGATCGGGCATACATGTGACCATCTTCCTAGCATCGAGAAGAGCTTTATAATGAAGGTGAGCAAACCTCCGGTGCCATAACTAGAATTGAAGAGAAGTGTTGCATGTCATGGCTCCCAAAGGACTTCCTCCAACTTGATAAAGGGTATCAACCCTGAATCCAAGAGTGAATGCTTCTTTGAAATTCCTTTTCCAAACACATACCTTTCCATCAATGAATGCCACTTTGAAACCTTTGTCTTCCATCATCGAAATAGATACCAAATTCTTCTTCAAGTCAGGTACATATAATACATCTTGCAGAGGAAGGATTTGACCTTGATTTAAATGAAGAGTAACAGTGCTTGTCCCTTTCACAGGATAGGTGGCATTGTATCCAAGTATGATCTCCAAATTGGTTTCCTTTTGAATTAAATGTGAGAGGGCCTCTTTGTACCCAGTGAAGTGCCTTGAGGCACCACTATCAATCAACCAATTATCCAAGGTGTCCAGAGGAGAGGTAGTAGAGAGGGCAGATATAAAATAAAAATATGTTTGCTTGCTATCTACAACATTAGATTCATCATACCTGGAGTTTCTCGATCTCTTGGAAGGTTGACCATTTCCATATCGTGTAGCGGGAGCATTTCTATTGCCTTTGTTGTTGAACCTATTATTGCTTTGATTTCCATTTTCCTTGAAATTGTTGTGGTTGTGATCATCATCTCGTGGTGTGTCCCTTTTATTAGGACACTCTCTAGCATACTGGCCAAACCTGTTATAATTGAAGCATCTACCTTTCTTCCTTATTTGAATCTCAATCTTCCTTGACCTTGTTTCCTTGGACCAAAATTGTTCTTTCTTTTAGGATGAGCGAAGAAAGAAGTAGGATTATTCCTATTTGAAGGCATGTCTCTCTCCATCATCCTTGTCTCTTCTTGAGTGCATCTAGTCAACAACTCATCAAAACCCGGAATCCTGTCATTGTTGAGGATAGTGGTATTGAATACATCCCATGCTTGACAAAGACCTCCAAGGGAAATAAGAGTGAGCTCCCGGTCGGCAATAACCTCTCCAATAGATAGAAGATCACTTTTGATTTAGGTAATCCTCATGAAGTAGGATTGGATGGATTCCCCTCTATCCATCTTGATGTCCTTCAGCATGTTCTTGAGAAAGAGGATTTGGTTTGCATTGCTAGCCTTGAAAATGCTAACCAACTTGTCATACATCTCCTTACATGTGCCCAGCTCGGAGATGTAAGCAACCAAATGCTTTTGAATGGAATTCCTGATGATCTTCTTAGCTTTGACCTCTCGTTTCTTGTACTTTGTTTTAGTGGTCATCGGTCCATCTGAAGGAGGCTCAGCAATCTTTCCCTGCCCATAATCCATGACTTCATTCTCTTCCAAAGTTAAGTCTAGAGACATCTTCCATGCATGATAATCAAATTTATCATTGAACTTATCCTCAGATTTGAAATAAGATGAAGAAGCCATTGATCCTTGTCCTTGTCCAACAAATCTCAGTGATTGCTTTTCTCACTCTTGCTTGGGCTTTGTCTTCACCTGGCCTCTGATACCATGTTAATTTTAGATAACAATGGTATGTTCTATGCTTTAGAGAAATTTACTTCAATTTTTCTTATTAGCCCAATATCAATTTCCAGATTAGCAATCACATTAACTAGATAGTAAATGCAGATAGAACATAAAAAATAAGCAGAAGACAAGCCAAGAAAGGAGGACACAATATTTAGCGGATGCCAGGGAAAAACTCCCATGTGGGGAAAACCCTTTGATCAAATCTTCTTATTATTCTTCAAAAGTTAAGCAGAGAGAGAGAGTACATCATACAAAATTCACTTTCCCTAACACTGTCAAAACAGTCTAGTCAAACAGCAATCAACAAGATGCCCTAATCAGAAAGTCAACAATGGTCAAACCAACAGAAATTCTCCTCCAAAGTAGCTCGGTCAAACCCAGTCAATTCAGCCTCCAAAGACAGTCAAAGTCAACCCAAAACATTGTTGAAAAACTCGATCAATGCAGAGTCAACATTGCGGTCAATGCAGGTCAACCTGCTCCAATAACCTCGAAATTTGTGCCAACTAATGCGACCTCAATAAATCGGATGAATTGCCTAAAAACCCCAGTAAAAAAAGTGGAGTTGACCCTCGGTCAATGTTGGTCAATGCACCTGCAATCAGCCAAACACAGTGTTTTAATTTTGCTCCTAAAATTTTCGATCAACCTTGGTCAACATGTGAAGAGAAGTTGCTCCTTGTTGTACAACCCAATCAAGAGAGGAGAGAGAGAATCTGTGAGATGTGATGATTTCCAAATGAGGAGAATGTCTCCCTTATACAATTCGATGAGGAGTGGAGACACATCTATTGGGGCTTCATGAGCCTACATTAAACTTTTGGCCGACCTTGACAATTTGCACGTGTGAGAATCAAATTCAAAATCACACTTTTTCGCATCCAAACAAGATGATCTTTCGATCAATCTTGCACCTCTCAGAAAGAGGAATCCAATAAAAATATCGTCTCCATCATATGAGTTGTCCAAGGTGGAGTTTGGCCCTAGTTGCCAATTTTAACAAAGATTCAGGTTGTACGGATTAGAGCCTGCCCAGTGCCCATGCAGAGGGTGACGCAGGAAAATTCATAGAGGGTTTCAGAGGCCAATCTTCAAAGCAGGATTTGCTTGTGGGGTGAGGAAAATTCCTCACTAGATTTTTGAATGACTTCCAAATTTCGGAATCCAATTGTACTCAGAATTTCTCACTACTGCATAATAATAAAAAGCCTCGGTTGCTACATCTCCCACATTAGGTTTTTCCAGGGACATTTGTCAAAAAATAATTGTGTTATATTTTATGTGTATGTGCTAGCATTTCTCAACTTCCAACGTTTTATTTTTCCGCAAAATTTTATTCGTGAAGGTTGCAGTGTGTTTGTTTCGATATTTTCTGTAGGAAATAAATTGTTAAATTAATTAACAATTAGTGGAAATAATACCAATTGCTGCAATAGGATTCCAGTGTAGGAATTTTCAAACTGCGACCCCTCTAAAAATTTCGGCCTGTCGCTCCCTCTGAGCAGCGAAATTCTCACCTCCACTTTTGAGCTTCCTAGTTGATTACTCACGCTCTAATACCATGTGAAAATTTCAAAACTGAAATCCTATTGCAGCAACCAAAATTAATTCTTCTAATTGTTAATTAATTTAACAATTTATTTGTTACAGCAAACACTGAATAAATCACACTGCAACCTTCACAAATAAAACTGTGGAAATAATAGCGCTGGAAACTGAGAAAACACTAGCACACACAATAATTAACACAGTTATTTTTGGACAAATGTCCATGGAGAAACCCAACATAGGAAAACCGGTGCAACAGCTGAGGGTTTTTATTATTAAGCAGCAATGAAATTCTCAATACAATCTATGGATGCCCAACTGGCAATCCTTTTACCCACCACCTGTGGGTAGTGTATATAGAAGAATTTTTTTCTCCTAGATGATCCTCAGCTGGCAGCCAACGGCCCCTTGAAGCTGCACGACAACTCAATGTGCCATTGTCTCCACCACCTAAGCCAGCCATGGGGTCCCTCGACCACTTGTCATGAATGTATGTTTGAAGGTGGGCCTTCTGACCCCAAAGATATGGCCTTTCATTGGTATAGTTGAGTAATTTTCCTTACTTGTCATGGGCACTTTTGGGCATGGATTAGCGGGGCATTCAGCGGAAAGAGTGGGTTGGGCTTGTATTCTTGTCTGCACTGCCCGATTTCGTGGTTACCCTTATATCCTAGTCCCGTGGGAACTATTTTAGTGACCATTTGGCTTTAGGGTTAGCATTACATGGAAAATCTCGATTTTGGTTGCGTGGTCCCACTTCCCGATACCACCTACATTACTCCTCTTCTGCTCACTTGATCCCCATTCATCTTTTTTCCCATTTGGGTCCACATATGTCCACTAGGTCCACCTACAGTTAGCCTTCCCCTCCCCTTGTCCACACCTTCGATCAAGCCTAGAATGATGCCCCAGAGTTTGATGCAGCGAAAAAGAAAAGAAAAAACATAATTTGGCCACTTTCAACAGGAAATGTACCACAAAATGCAAAAGATGGTCGGGATATACAAATTTGGGCAAAAGCCAAACATGAGCTCTACCCCTTATCCATGGCCATCACCCTAGTTCCTATGGGCCCTAGATGAGCCCCCTCTATCATTAAGGAACCCATGATTGTCCCAACCCCTGGTGGGCGATGAACCGCCCCACCTTAAGGGGGTAATCACTACTACATATTACACATCATGCTCTCATCCCCTGGAGCCCTGAAAAGTTATGAAGAAAAATCAATAAAAGGAAAGAGGCATATCAAGAAGGGCTTCCCTCATTTTAGCTACCCTAGCTCCTTAACATGTGGTCTGGATGTTTTCCTTGATCCCCACTCTGTTCCATTATTATATCATTTTTCACCTACCATTTGAGGGATGTACTGCAAACATGTCACCCCCTCTAGAGGTTGAAACCACCTAATAAGGTCTTTGGCTAACCCCCTATTGAGCTTGGAGACACTTGTGCATACTAAAGCTCACTATGGAAGGGCATGCCACAATGAAGTGCCCCATTGATCCCATGGCTTGTAAGCCCTTTTACTTGATTATTATAATGATTTGTTCTATTGGAGGGCAAGGGAGCACATTGCATCTCATGCAGGATTGCAGGTGGATTCCCATTTGGGGTTTGGTCTCCCTATACGAAGGTCTTAGCCCTCCAGAGGACCACATTGGCACTTGTAGGGTAAGCGTTGAGATCCATGGGCCTCCACCATAGCCGAGATTACTTCATGGATCCCCAGCAACGTTCGTTGATTGCTCATATTCCACCTTTGGGATGGGGGTGATGCACCTGGTTCACCACGCCCAGCCAGCTCCACAGAAGCACCATAGAGTTGGCAGATGTTCTAGGGTCCAAAGGATTGTTCCCCGCTGCAGAGGAAGGTCTTATGTCATCATTCCAACCCTTACAGATGGTCTACAGGCACTTTCAATCCACTTGGAGACCCATGAGGATGACCTTGTGCCCCCATGCCCACTTGGGAGCACCACAAGTTCTTGCTTGGGAAACAAGGGGCAAACCCTTTGTCCACTATGATGGGTGTCCATTTCTGCATCATGGCACCATTTGGACTTCATTAGGCCTCCTCAAAGGCCCAACGACTCACTTTGATGATCATTCAACCCTCTTGAGAGGCTTATCTTTACATTATTGAGCTATCTAGTGGGCTTGTCACCAAAAGTTTTGTTGTTATGCACAATATTTTATTTTAGGGGCTAAATTAGGCCTAATTAGCTAAGTCAAATTCATTAGGAAGTATATAAATAGAAGAGTGATGGAATCATTTCATCATCATCACTTGGATTGGATCATTCTCTCTTGTGAGATTTTCACTATTCTTTTGGAGGACGAAATTGGATGGATGGATGAATTTTGACGTTTGGATTTCTTCATTTTTGTCTTGGAGCTTCATTATTGGCATATGATAATGATTGGATATACTTGTTCTTACATGTAAGTACTCTTTTAATGTTATTTTTTCATTTTTTATGTCATGTGCATGTTGCTGGGGATTTTCACTATATTAGGCTGAAATTTCTTGCTTCTCTTATGTGAAAGGGATTTGTCCTTTTATAGCATTGCATCATGTCATGGACCATGTATGAATAAGTGAATGTTACTAGAGATATTTTGTCTAAATTTTATCTCAATAAGTCATCACATATTCCATATTGAAGTATAAAGGCCTTGAAGCAATTATCCCATGCCCTAATTGCCATGCGAAATTGTTTTAGAGGCCTCCTTGACAAAGGAAAATCATCCCAAGCATTGGAATCTTCTTGACTCCATTTCTCCCAAAGGATTAGGCATTGATCCTCTATAGGTGATCACCTCAAAGAATATGTTTCTCACCTTTCTCTCTTTCTTTCTAGGCCTAGCTTACATAGGTCACCTAGGGCATCAATTATCTCACAATCTAGCCATCCAAACACCTTGATTTTTGGTCCACAGTTGCGTTGGAGTTTTCTCCAGAGGTTCTTCAAATTTGAAGCAAATCCGACAATGGGATCTCGAGATATTGCAAGCCCTAGCTTGAGGACTGTTTTTTGCCCTAGGTTTCCTTTGGCTAGTAACCTCATTTGGATCATTGCTTTCTATTCCAAGAAGATTTGTCCATTGATCCTCCTCTCTTCCACAATTAGGTCAAGCCCCTCCTTGGGTGACCAATTCCTCCCTCTTGACCTAATTTTGGATCCACTTGGTCCCGTGTGGTCCCACAACTTTTCGAAGATAATCTCACAAAGGCCATTTGGAAACCAAGTTTTCACAAGGGGTTTTAGGACTAGGTCCCTCCTTTACAAAGCTTATTTGCAAAACCTAGCCCTTGAAACTCCCTTGGTGATCCGTAAACTGTCGTAGATATTCCATTGGATAGTTCGTCACAACATATATGATAATATTATATTAAAAAACCAAGATTCTACACTATTACAGTTTCATTAAACTTTAAGATCTGTAGATTTCACTATAATTAGTGCATGCACGTGAATAATTTATGTAGAAAAATAGAGAATGACAAAATAAGCTCACACGCACATAAGACTCAAGATATGCTCTCTAGAAAACCCTTTCGAGAGAAAACCCAGCTGGAAGGTGAGGCTGCTTTGCTCTCTTTCTTTGTCTAGAAATATGGTTGTAGGTACAAAGAAGTAATACCTGTGGCCCGTGGGCTGCTACAGTGCACAAATCCTCTCTTTGTGCTCTACCTCCTATCTCTTCTGGCTATCTTTGCTCAGCTATGGAACATAAATGCTCTCGAAAGAATGGAATGCCTCTTTTCCTCTAAGTGGCCCGGTTTTAACACAGCGCAATAGCCTACTAGTGGTTAATTTTAATTTTTGACTACATCAACTCTTAACTAGAGTTACAAAATAGACTCTTCTAGAGTTTTTTACATCAAAAACATGTGGCTAGCCCCCTTTCCATGAATAATGGGGGCTGACACAGCATTCTCCTGAACTATAGGTGTGAAAACAGGAACGCCAACTTCTGAGTGGCATAACTTTTTCATACAGACTCCAATTGACGCGCTTTTTGCGCTGTTGGAAAGGTCTTTGTGTGTAGAATAGTAGGAAAAGACGTGGCATTGAGCGGCAAGTTTTACCCCCAAAAAACGTCGTTTGATGTCTCAAAATGCTCCCAAAAGGTTTCAGACCCAATTTTGCCAAATTGGATCCCACTGGTAAAAACGGTCCCATGCGCTGATTCCTCCACTTTTTTCCACTCCAAATGCATCGAGATGGATGACAAATAATACAATGATCCAATTTGGGTCACTTGGCCCTTCTTAAAGAGCCTTACACCTTGTTTCCCAAGTACGAAAACCATACAATTGGGTCTCTCTCATGAATAGGCCTTAGGAATCACTCCTTATCTCTTCATTGATTCATTATTTTGGTAATTCCCTTTGTACCAAGATCCTCCCATTGGTGAAAGTCCGTAAAGAGTAGGGAGCTTTAATTTATAAGTACTATGGTTAATAAAATAGAACGGCACCGGAGGACAGGTGGTTCCCTAAGGCTTTGATCTTTGGCCTAGGGAAAAGTGTCCAAAAGAACTTAATTTTTCTCCTAAAGTAACTTTATAATTTTTTATAAAGTTAAATCTAATTTAAAAGTGACTTAAGTGATAAAGTTACTAAAGTGACTTTATAAAGTTATAAAGTTAAATCTAATTTTAAAGTGACTTTAAGTGATAAAGTTACTAAAGTTAAAGTGACTTTAAATAAAGTCAATATAAAATTAGAAAGGAAAAAGTGACTTTGGAAATAAAAGACTAAGTGGGTCTTTATTAAAGTGGGGTGAATTAAAAAATAGAAAGTGAGATTTTAATGAGCATTTAATCTCAGCCCTAGATCTCAATCTATTTCAGCCATTGGATTTAGGGATTCCCCAAAAGTCACTTAGGGTTAGGTTAAAGGAGGAAAAGGAGGAAAAGGTCATTCATTCTTTCATGAGCAGATTGGGAGGAGGAGAGCAAGAGAGCAAGGGAGATTTCTGGGCAGTGAGGAGAAGGAGACAGCAGCTTGGCACACATTCCAAGGCAGCAGTTCAGCAAGTCCGTACAGCAGAGTTTGGCACACATTCCAAGGCAGATTTTGGCACGATTTTCTAGAAGGCCGTACAACAGCCTTTTGGCACGATTTCCAAGAGGCCGTACAGCAGTTTCAGCACATATTTCGAGGCAGCAAAGGGGCTGTTTTATTTGGCATGAATTTCGAGGCAGGCCGTACAGCAAGTGGCTGTACAGTTGCACAGAAATCGAGGCAGATTCCGTACAACAAGTTTCTGATGTCTTTTGGCACGAATTTCGAGGTCCATACAGCAGCATTTATTGCTGTTTTGGCACCGATTTCGAGGTGGCTGTACCGCTGCGTTTATTGCAGATTTTTGGGCACGAAAAACGAGGAAATCCGTACAGCATTTATTGCTGTTCCTGTTTTGCTGTTTGCACATTTTCCGAGGCGGTGGTTAAGCACGGAAAACGAGATAAGTTGTATAAGTTTACTTGCTGATTTTTTTGCTGAATATTTCTCTCACTGTAAAAAGCATTTTTCCAGAAATAAGGAGGAGCTTTCGAACTGGTTTTCCCCAAGAGTTGTAGGGGTTTTTCCAGGGTCACCTTGACCAAAAATACTGAGTTATGATGTGTTGAATGACTGTTTGTTACTGCTGTTATTTTATTTCTGCATTTCTGACATTAATTTCAATTTGTGTTTTAATAAAATTTATTTTCCGGTTGTTAATGTATGGTTATAGGAAAGGGCATTTAACTATTTTGGAGTAATAAAGGCGGCAGCAGGGTGAGAGCATAATTTTCTACATGGTATCTACATGGTATCGGGAGTAAAGAAGGAAGCGGTTTGGGGCACAGCCCTAGGGGGGAGGAACTTGCTGATTTTTCACTCTGAAAATTCCAGCAAGCTGATTTTTCACAAACAGCAGATTTTTACCTTTACTACAGCAGTGTTATTTTTCAGTTTTAGGACAGCAGGATGTCATTGGGACTGAGGGTGGAGGATAGGTTGGATGGGCATTCCAACTACGGCATTTGGAAGGAGAGAATGCAGAGTATCTTTGAGGAGGCAGAAGTCTGGGACATTATGGTACATACCACACAGAACCCTGTGAATGTGCCTACTGATGCTACTCAGTTGGCAGCATATAATAAAAAGAACAACAAGGGTAAGAGGCCGATTCTAGACGGAATCAAAGACCATTGCATTCCTCATGTGAGAGGAAAGAGAAATGTTCATGAGATGTGGACAACATTGTCCAATCTCTACCAGAGTACCAATGAGAACCGGAAAATGGTCCTGAAGGAGAAGATGAAGACCATTAAGATGGGCAATGATAGTGCAGCTGGATATCTCACAAAGATTACTAATGTGAAAGATGAGTTGGCAGCGATTGGAGAGGCCATTCCACCCACTGAGTTGGTGCGGATTGCAGTGAATGGCCTCCCCGTTCATGGATGAACTTTGCTGATGGGGTTTGTGCACGTGAGACCCTTCCCACATGGGAGAGGTTTTGGGATGATTGCATTCAGACAGAGATCGGGAAAGGTCAGCTTGGGGCAGCCAAGCCAGTTGAGCAGGATGAGGATGTAGCACTGTTGGCAGGACGCAAGAAAGGCAAAGGGAAGAAGCAGGCTTCCACAAGCAATGGTGGGGGCAAAGGCAAAGGTAAAGGTAAACGGGATAACTCACAGAAGGACTATTCCAAAGTGAAGTGTTGGAATTGTCAGAAGATGGGACACTATGCAGTTGTGTGTCCGGAGAAGAAGAAGAAGAAGGGGAAGAACCAGAGCATGGCAGCTTCAGCAGAGGTTGAGGACTTTGCAGATCGCTTTGACCAGGAGTTTGGGTTCATTGCGTGTGAGTCTTCTAGTGCAGGATTATCTGCCATAGAGGTTCAGAGGGAGCATGCATTTCCCTCGATTAGCGGAGCATCTTCGGGTATCTGGTATGTGGACGGTGGGGCTTCACGTCACATGACAGGAGTCCGTGAGTACTTCTCAGAGCTTTCAGAGAGTGGCACTGATGTAGAGGTAGTACTCGGTGATGACAGAGTTGTTAGAGCAGTCGGTGTGGGAACATTGACATTTCAGAGGGAGTCCAAACCTCCCTTGAAGGTGTCGGATGTTCTTTATGTGCCAGGGATGAGGAAGAACCTCATATCCGTCTCAGCTTTGGAGGACAGAGGATATGAGATACTATTCAGGGGAGGACAGGTGTTGATGTATCCCAGGGGCACTCCAGCTGATTCGGCTAGAGTGATAGGTGTACGCCATGCAAAGGTGTACAAGTTTGCATTTCAGTCCCTTTTGGCATTGAGCAGCAGTACCGACAGCAGAGCTAGCAGTTCTGAGCAGTGTGAGATTTGGCACCGCAGGATGGGGCACATGCATCATGGAGCCTTGAGGACTTTGCGGGAGATCACTACAGGTGTGCCAGATTTCAGTAACGATCACTTTGATACTTGCAGAGGATGTGCGATGGGCAAGTTTGCCAAATCCCCTTTTCCCAGCAGTGACAGCAGAGCGACTGGGATACTTGATTTGATTCATTCCGATGTGAGCGGTCGGATGTCTCATGTTTCCTTGAGTGGATATGAGTACTATGTGTTATTCGTTGATGATCACTCCAGGAGGACCTGGATTTATTTCTTGAAGACCAAGAGTGAGGTCTTCAAGCGGTTTCAGGAGTTTAGAGCTCTTGTGGAGACACAGACAAGTCGGAAGATCAAGTCCCTGAGGTCGGACAATGGAGGAGAGTACACCCTTGGAGAGTTTGTTGACTATTGTGCGGAGGCAGGCATTAGGAGGGAGTTCACTGTTCCTTACAACCCCCAGCAGAACGGGGTTGCGGAGAGAAAGAACAGATCCATCGGAGGGGCTGCCAAAGCCATGTTACATGATCAGGGGTTGCCATTGTTTTTGTGGGCAGAGGCCTGCAACACAGCTGTTTATTTGCAGAACAGGAGTTCGCATCGTGCCTTGGGGCACATGACTCCGGAGGAGGCTTTTTCTGGGAAGAAGCCTGATATTGGTCATCTTCGTATCTTTGGGTGCATCACATACTCCTACATACCCAAGGAGAAGAGGACCAAACTAGAGCCCACCGCAGAGAAGGGTATCTTTGTGGGCTACAGTGAGAACTCAAAGGCCTTTCGGATTTACATTCCTGCGCAGAGGAAAGTTGTTGTCGGGCGGGATGTGAAGTTCGAGGAGGACAGGGCCTTTAGGAGGTCACGGGAGTTAGAGTATCTGGATCAGCCAGACCCTCAGCAGCAGTTGAGTCAGTCACAGGGATCCAGTGGGCAGGGATCAAGAGGATCCGGAGGTACATCTATGACGATGTCGGGTCGGGTTAGTGAGGTGAACCGCAGAGTGAGGGGAGTGTGGCCCATGGGCGGCTCCTTGATGCGGTCCACGAAAGTTCAGAGGGAGTCCAACGATGGGCCAGTTCTGCAGTCTCAGCATCTGAGGTTCGAATCGGGCGGGAGGACAGCGGGCCCAGATGGTCGGGAGTTGAGGCTCACGATGTTGAGGAGGAGGAGTTTTATTCTCCGGCGGGAGAAGTGCACTCAGGGAAGAGGAAGCCCAAGTGGCTTCAGGACACCTTGAGAGATGCCACATCTGTTCCTGAGCCTAAGAGGCCGGTCAGAGAGAGCAGACCACCTGAGAGGTTTTGTAGCTATATGGCGATGGCTACCAGCATCCTTGACTCTGAGCCTTCTAGCTATGAGGAGGCAGCTAGCCAGCTGGTCTGGAGAGAGGCCATGCAGGAGGAGTATTCTTCTATCATGAAGAATGATGTTTGGGAGGTGGTGCCGAGGCCTGAGGGCAAATCCGTGGTTACTTCCAGATGGCTTTACAAGGTAAAGCATGCTGCAGATGGCGGCATTGAGAAATTCAAAGCGAGGTTTGTGGCTAGAGGGTTCTCCCAGGTAGAGGGAGTTGATTATGAGGAGACCTTCGCTCCCGTGGCTCGATATACTTCGATTCGCTCCATTATATCGATAGCAGCAGAGATGGGTTGGAAGATCCACCAGATGGATGTGAAGACCGCATTTCTCAATGGCTTCATACAGGAGGAGGTGTACATTGAGCAGCCACAGGGCTTTGAGGTGCATGGGAAGGAGTGCCATGTGTACAGACTGAAGAAGGCCCTTTATGGCCTGAAGCAAGCTCCCAGAGCTTGGTACTCCAGGATAGATACTTACTTGCAGAAGATGGGTTTCACAAAGAGTGAGGCAGATCCGAACCTTTACTATATTGTGATAGGTGAGGAGCCTCTCATTCTGGTGCTGTATGTGGATGACTTGGTCATTACAGGTGCAAAGAGACTCATAGAGCACTGCAAGAGAGATCTTGCGGCGGAGTTTGAGATGAAGGACATCGGCTTGATGCATTACTTTTTGGGTTTGGAGGTGTGGCGGGAGGAGGGGCATTTCTTCCTGGGACAGGGGAAGTATATTGTGGACATCCTTGGCAGATTCCACATGGAGGATTGTAGACCCATGTCGACACCGATGATCACCAACTGGAAGAAGCTTCATGCTTCGGATTCCGAGTTGGTGGATCCCACATTGTACAGACAGTTGATTGGTTCCTTGATGTATTTGGTCAACACTAGACCAGATATTTGTTTTGCAGTCAACACGATGAGTCAGTTTATGTGTGAGCCTAGGAAGGTTCACTGGGTGGCTGCAAAACACATTCTGCGATACTTGCAGGGGACAGTGGATTATGGTCTGGACTACAGGCAGGGGGATGGAGTGAGATTGGCAGGTTACACTGATTCGGATTGGGCAGGTTGTGCTTCTGATAGGAAGAGCACTTCAGGGTGCTGTTTTGGGTTGGGTTCGGCGGTTGTGTCATGGTTCAGCCGAAAGCAGCAGTCAGTAGCATTGAGTTCAGCGGAAGCAGAGTATATGGCAGCCAGTCTAGCTAGTTGTGAGGCCATCTGGCTTTGCAAGATGTTGTTTGGCTTATTTGGTCAGCCGTTGAGACCTTCAGTGATTTACTGTGATAATCAGAGTTGCATTAAACTCACGGAGAATCCGGTATTTCATGACAGGTCAAAGCATATCGGGATCAAATATCACTTCATCAGAGACTATGTTCAGAAAGGAGCTGTGAAGCTTGAGTATATTCCCACTGATGAGCAGGTTGCAAATATTCTTACCAAAGCCTTACCACGGGGCAAGCATGTCTACTTCAGAGACAAGATGGGTGTGGTGAGGAACACCTTCCTCGGTAAGAGAGAGTGTTGAAATTTGGTACCGGAGGACAGGTGGTTCCCTAAGGCTTTGATCTTTGGCCTAGGGAAAAGTGTCCAAAAAGAATTTAATTTTTCTCCTAAAGTGACTTTATAAAGTTATAAAGTCAAATCTAATTTAAAAGTGACTTTAAGTGATAAAGTTACTAAAATGACTTTATAAAGTTATAAAGTCAAATCTAATTTAAAAGTGACTTTAAGTGATAAAGTTACTAAAGTCTAATTTTAAAGTGACTTTAATAAAGTCAATGTAAAATTAGAAAGATTAGAAAGGAAAAAGTGACTTTGGAAATAAAAGACTAAGTGGGTCTTTATTAAAGTGGGGTGAATTAAAAATAGAAAGTGAGATTTAAATGAGCATTTAATCTCAGCCCTAGATCTCAATCTATCTCAGCCATTGGATTTAGGGATTCCCCAAAAGTCACTTAGGGTTAGGTTAAAGGAGGAAAAGGAGGAAAAGGTCATTCATTCTTTCATGAGCAGATTGGGAGAAGGAGAGAAAGAGAGCAAGGGACATTTCTGGGCAGTGAGGAGAAGGAGACAGCAGCTTGGCACACATTCCAAGGCAGCAGTTCAGCAAGTCCGTACAGCAGAGTTTGGCACACATTCCAAGGCAGATTTTGGCACGATTTTCTAGAAGGCCGTACAACAGCCTTTTGGCACGATTTCCAAGAGGCCGTACAGCAGTTTCAACACAGATTTCGAGGCAGCAAAGGGGCTGTTTGGTTTGGCACGAATTTCGAGGCAGGCCGTACATCAAGTGGCTATACCGTTGCACGGAAATCGAGGCAGATTCCGTACAACAAGTTTCTGCTGTCTTTTGGCACAAATTTCGAGGTCCGTACAGCAGCATTTATTGCTGTTTTGGCACAGATTTCGAGGTGGCTGTACCGCTGCATTTATTGCAGATTTTTGGGCACGAAAAACGAGGAAATCCGTACAACATTTATTGCTGTTCCTGTTTTGCTGTTTGCACATTTTCCGAGGCGGTGGTTAAGCACGGAAAACGAGATAAGTTGTATAAGTTTACTTGCTGATTTTTTGCTGAATATTTCTCTCACTGTAAAAAGCATTTTTCCATAAATAAGAAGGAGCTTTCGAACTGGTTTTCCCCAAGAGTTGTAGGGGGTTTTTCCAGGGTCACCTTGACCAAAAATTTCTGAGTTATGATGTGTTGAATCACTGTTTGTTACTGCTGTTATTTTATTTCTGCATATACAGCATTCTGAAAAATTTCCAGAATTTGTGTTTTCAGCAAAATTTATTTTTCCAGTTGTTGAATGTATGGTTATGGGAAAGGGCATTTAACTATTTTGGAGTAATAAGGCGAAAACTGAAAACCGGGGTGGGAAACAGAATTTTCTACATATTGCTCCATTGAGCTTCAAAGTTAATGCTTGTAGGGTGAAGTAGGCATCTATCAAGGCACTTTAATTCACCCTCGTGACTCCATTTTAATCCTCATATGCAAAATAATAGAAAATGGACTATCATAAAATAGAGAATAATCTTGGTTCCACATTTGCAAAACTCACTTACCAAGATATTCAAGAACTGCAAAAGAATTTGGATAAATATACAGAGTCTTATCAAAATGTATTGGAAGGTATGGATATGGAACTCATGCTCAGGTTTCATAGGTCACAACAAGTGCAACTATAAACATAATGAGGTCTACCTATTGTGAAAATTTCTAACACGAAATTCTACTGCAGTATCTGATATTACTTCTCCTACTTACTATTCAGTAATAAGTTGTTTACAGGTATTGCTTTAGTAAATATTTAAATAAATACAACTGCAGTTGTCACAAAGAAAATGTTGAGCAAAACATAAGGAAATACAAGCACATCAATGACAATTATTTTTGGACAATTGTCCCTAGAAAAACCCAATGTGGGAAAATCGGTGCAGTAGATGAGGGTATTTTTATTATTCTTCAGCAAAAGTCTCTTGTATCTAAAATGACCATCAAAACTGAAGAGAAATATTATGAGGAATTTACAATTGAGTTCCTCACTTGCTTCCCAGTGAATTTCGAACCCCTAAGAGCCTTTGCGTCCCTTTGTGTCTCACTGCATCAGCCTCTGTGTGGTGGCTACGCAGTTCCAGCATCACAGCCTCTGCGTTGTCACTGCTTCTACGTAGTCCTTCCTCTGCCCTTCTTCTCTGTCGAGTTTTGTCTCCACAGCCCTTGTCGATCCCTCTCTCTCTTCACCCTGCAACTCTCCCTGTGAATCGATTTCTCATGCCGAACTTCAGCGAGTGAGAAAATCGATCTTCTTGGGCAATTGAGTATCTGCCTTGGTGTATTTTCCAAATGACCCTCAAGCCTTCCTTTATAGTTTTCTCGTTGACAAATCAACGGCCCAGATTAGATGTCTAATAGATGGCTAAGATTAAAACATGACTTGATCTTCGTTCTATAAAAGATTCACTCTATGTTTTATTAATATCCTTTAATTATTTAATTTCCCTAAGTTTAGACTTAGGGTCCCCATTAAAATAATTAATTATTTTAATAAAACATGAATGAGTGAAATTTCCACAAATGGTTTTTGGGACTCCACCAAATTTGAGACTTAGAGCACTTTCTTATGCTACAAAAATCAACACTCCCTCTTAGTGAGGAAAGTGCTATAGCAATTATGCATGTTGCATACTGCTTTGACCCTGAAGCATCCTCTGCATTCTTGATGTTGTCCATCAACACTGCATTGTTGATGTTGTTGTACTGCTGCCCATGACACTGCCACTGCCATTGTTGCATTTGTACTACAGCTCCCTCTCAAGTGTTGCATCTGTGGCTGAGATATCACATGTTTCTGCTACTTAAACGGATTCTCCATCATTCCTATCTGCTCTCTGAATTGAATAAACTTGGCACTTCTGAGAGCTTTGGTGAGAATGTCTGCCACCTGATTCCCTGTGGGAACGTACTGTAATTGTACTGCTCCTCTCTAAACACAATCTCTGATAAAATGGCACCTGATGTCAATATGTTTTGATCGATCATGAAATTTCGGGTTCTCAGAGAGTTTGATGCAACTCTGATTATCACAGTAGATACTGATCACTTCCATCCTTTTCCTGAACAAATTCACTAATAGTTTTCTGAGTGATATGGCCTCGCAAGCGGTTGTTCTTGCTGCCATGTATTCTTCCTTGACTGAGCTCAATGCTACGGATTTCTACTTCCTACTAGACTAGCAAGTCATCCTTGATCCGATGCTAAAGCAGTACCCAGAGGTAATCTTCCGATCTACTGCACTGCCTACTCAATCTCTGTCTGTGAACCCGCTTAACCTGACATCATCTCCACGAGTATATTTCAACACGTATCCTATTGTTCCTCGCACATATCTAAGAATTTGCCTTGTTTCTGCCCAGTGCACCCTCTTCGGCTCTACCATGAACTGACAAAGGGTGTTGAAAGCAAAGAAAATGTCTGGCCTGGTATTGACTAGATACATAAGTGACCCGATGAGCTCCATGTACAAGGTGGGGTCCACTTCCTTGTCTCCTGATGCATCTATCTTCTTCCAATTGGTTATCATGGGCATCGCTATGGGCCTGCATCCTGAATCTCTTTAGGATTTTTGAGGCATATCTTCCTTGTCCTAGGAAGATTTCTCCATTCTTCTGCCAAACCTCCAACCTTAGAAAGTAATGCATCAACCCCAAGCCCTTCATGTCGAATTCAACTTCTAAGTTCTTCTTGCAATCCTTTATGAGCCCAGATGATGCTGTAAGGAATAGATCATCCACATATAAAACTAAAATAAGTGGCTCATTCTCTACCATCAAATAGTAGAGATTGGGATTAGTGTCACTCTTGACAAATCCCAACTGCTGCAAATACCCGTCAATCCGATACTACATACTCTGAGTGCCTGCTTGAGCCCATATAGAGCTTTCTTCATACTGCATACATGAGACTTCTTCTCATGAGTCTCAAAGCCTTCAGGCTGCTTAATGTACACCTCTTCTTCAATCACCCCATTCAAGAACGTTGTCTTGACATCCATTTGGTGAATTTCCCAGCCCATCTGCGCAGCTAAGGATATGACAAATCTAATGGAGGTGTATCTAGAAACAAGGACGAAGGTCTCCTCATAATCGATTCCTTCCTTCTAGGCATACCCCTTAGCCACGGACCTGGCCCTGTACTTCTCTATCCTGCCATCTGCAACATACTTGATCTTGTAGATCCATCTCGAACCTACAACTGATCTGTTAACTGGTCCAGGCACAACTTCCTGTTGTACAGTATAACAACCCTCCCCATTTCAAAATTTTAGAATAAATTTTCTTTTAGAAATAGGTCCCCTTTCTTTTAGATAGAAATAAAAACTTTGAGGAAATTCGATAGAACAATAAAAAGATTCATTGTTTAAAAGTAATGCATCGCATATCGCATATATCAAATGCAAATGAACAAAAGTGACATTGAATTTATTCCGATCCGATCAATCATAAGTCTTATATCGCATCGGCACAAAGTGTAAAAGTATTCATGTTAAAAAGTCCGATGCGATAAAGTAAATCGCAATCGCAAATCGGTAGAGTCTTAAGGTTTCACATTTGTTTTGCAAAACTCCGATGCGATGTAACTTATCGCAATCGCATTTTGTAAAAGCAAAGATTACTTGTTTTATAAAAGTTCCGATGTGATGGGTCCCACCATCATCGCAATCGCATTTCAGTGAAAATCATGAACAACTCAATCCCTCTGGAAATATACGATGCGATATACCTTTATCGCTAATCATAAATCGACGGAAAGTATGAGATGTCTTTCATTTTCATTCCAAAAAAACTCTGATGCGATGAATTGGTAGTCTTTATTAATCGCTATTTTACGTCGCGCATATATTTATCGGTCAATCGCAATCGGAAAATTCAAAGGGAAAGTTTTACATTAACATTTCAATATCGCTGATCTCCGATTGTACAAGCATCATTAATTAAAAAATCAAACAAATTATGGTAATCGATTCTAATATGAATGCGTGAATGTGACTCTCATTGAGGGCATTTAAGTTTAATACGGAGTTAATTAATTGGGATCTTTAATAAAAATCTTTTCGCATAAGCTGCTCTCCTAACTTCATTTCTTCCCGTGACTGAAAGGTTTGTCTCATTTGCAGAGCTATAGGACATCAAGCCCTTTTGTTCGCCGAACTAATGAAACGATACCAGACGAAGAAGATGTCTAAGAAGCTTAAGAAATCAAGAACTGCTGCCGCCGCAAAGACTGCTGCCATTACCACAATGCCAAAAGAAAAACCAGCTAAAATCAAGTTGGTTACAGATACTGCATGCCAGGGTCTCGGGAAGCTTTCCTAGGAAGAAGTCTATAATTTGCTTGAAAAAGAAGACCCTACAGTTACAGAGGTAAAGGCAATAGTACCAAATGAAGAATCAGATTCGGATGACAATCCCCTCAAAGAACTCGCAAATTCTTTTCTTCATAGAATTGCAGCGCGGGCGAATGTATTCCCATATTATGACATAATACGATGGGTGATAGACAACACCACCATCACAAACAGAACATTCATGACAGCTGGGGGTAAACTGTTTGGGTCTTTTAGAGCAGAAGACATCAAAGCAATGTACCATCTGCTACATCCTTAAAAGACCTACAACAAAGCTTTCATAGCAGATTTTACCGCAAGCAATGAAATTGAATCAGACCCAATTAAAGAATGGAGACGAGCTCCAGAAAAGCATAAGCATGAGACTTCAGGTATGTATTCCGTAGAGTCTCTTGCACCCCCGTCTTTTGCTATGTTGCTGCAATGATGTGTAGACTTTTCAGGAATGATAATTCTGCAAGGTTTTCAATTCAGATGGTACCCCTAATTCATGTTGCGATAAATTCTGAGATTATGGATTGGTCAGTTATTCTTTCTGATAAGATGGCTAATAGAATTCTGGACTATAGAAAGAATAAAAATAGTGGAAATACTCCCCCATTTCATTTATGTGCCTATATCTTAGATGCTCTGTGTTTTAATTCTGAATTCCCTATTCTGGGTTGGAAATGGACTTCACAGGAACCTGTCCCAATTCACATTTACCACAAACTTTTGTGGAAGGCTCATTTCAAAAACCATGTATATAGAATTTGCCACGGCTTCATGTTACTTATTTATCAAACCATTTTTAATCAATTTCCTCCCCGGCTCTCTGAAAAGGCAAAGCTTGATATATCCCTAATCGACAATTGGTTTGGAGAAGAAAAGTTTACCTATATTAGGGTTTTTGGAAGCATTGTCGAACCTCATGTCTTACCTCTATATGTCCCTGATAAATTTTTAGCTCAAGAAATTTCTTATCAGTTGACGGAAAGAGGGATGTCGAGGTGTTTAAAGAATTCCAAAAAATTGATGTGGCCTACTTTTCCTTTCCATTGTGGAACCTATACTCTTAATGATTTTAAGCATGCTGAAAAAGAAACCCTTAAGATAAGCAATCTTAAGCTTGCAACCATTCCAGGCAGACAATATGATCCAAATAAAGTGGCTTTTTATTTCACAACTTTGGTCCAAATTGCTAAGTTTGAGCATGAGCCTGATGTCTTTGATGATTTATTTGTCTCAATTGAGAAATTTTCCCAAGTATATGATCTAGCTAAATCCAAGTTTCAAGCAGAAGATATGAACAAATTTATGCAGTTTAGAAGCCAGAGATTACTTAAAGTTCCCCTTGACCAGCTAAGGATTCCTTTACAAGAAAATGAAAGTATGGAAATAGAACAAAAGAAAAGGGAAGATGCAGCTAGCAAAAGAGAAAAAGAAGTGTCTACCAGCAAAATTGATATGCAGACTCAGAAGGAAAGAACAGGTAACAAGCCTGATGTATATACAGAAAAGGAGAATACTGGCAGCAAGGCTAATGTGCAATCTGAAAAAGAAGATACAGGTAATAAGCCCGATGATCAACTTGAAAGAGAAAAGACCTCACAGAAAGAGGGAAATTCTGCTGAAGTGATTATTACTTCCCATTTGCTACAACAGTATGAACAATTCGCTCAGCAAATAGGAGAACAAAACAATCCTCAAGTTGATAATCTGAATAATCAGGATATGGAGATCATAATTCCTGAAAATCCATCAGAAGAAATTGTGTTGAGGGTTGAAGACATCCCTCCTCTGGATATTTTTTATAGTCCTAAGCATAGGGTTGTTGTCAGAAAACAAAGGAAAAGAAGGAAGATAGATCAAGGATCACTTGCAAATTCACAAGTTGAATTAATGAACGTTGTATGGAAGAATACTAAGGTAAATCCTTCAGAGGATCTTACCAAATTATCACAATATGCAGGTCCCTATAGCGCAGCCACTATAGATAAAGCTGCTGAAGTCACTCAAATGATAAAGAAAAAAGACTTACAGATAGCATTGCTAGAGGAGAAAACAACAGGTGATCAGCAAAAAATATTGCAGTTGGAGCAGCAGTTGGAAGAAGAAAGACTCAAAGCCAAACAATTGGAAGAACAACTGAGTATTGAAAAAAAGAAGCTTGATCAGCAAGCTTTGAATTAAAAACAATAGTGGTCTCAAGAGGTATCCAAATTACAGACACTGCTGCAAAATGAGAAAAATGCCAAAGAAGAGAAAGAAAGAATATTTCAAGCAAGATTGGATAAATTTAAGGATTATTCGAAAATTGACCAATTTAAAACAGAAGCTCTGGAAACAATTAAGCTATTGTCTCAGCAGTTGGATGATCTGTGTCAAAAAATTGCACAAGTTGAACCTTTATGTGAAATAACATCTTCCCTCATCCATGAATCAGTCAGCACCAGAATTGAATTTGAGAATGCAGATGATAAGATTTCAGAATTGATTTCATGGCAGGACTCAGAACAAGGAAAGAGTGCAAATCTTCCCAGAATCGAAGAAAGGCATAAAGAAATTTTGTTTGCTGAATGGGATAACCAGTTGATTAAAGAAGAACGTGCTACATCAAGGGCCAGAGCCATAATGAACAATCTGACACAATTAGTAAATGATAGTTTATATGCTACTAATTTAATTTCAGATTGTACTCCAAGTAAATTGCCAAGGATGAAAGAAACTGATACCAGATGGAAGCAGGAATTAATCAACAAGAATCAAAAGATCAGCAAAATACAGGAAATTACATGGGATGTCCTATGGACATATTTGATCAAACCACAAAGTCAGCAGATGGCAATCAAATGCCTTTCTAATGCCATAAATTACATCATTCCAAAGCTATCCGATGCCACATACACCAGTCAGTTCCATTCGAGGCTGAGTCATCCAACCGAAGTTAAAGATATGCTTAAAATCTGCCACCTCAGCACATTGAATACAGAAGAAATTCAATGAATCTGTTTTATTTGATATTACAAGTCTTTTCCCAGATCTCCTATGATAGTTTCTAGCATAAGTTATAGTTGATTTGTTTTGTTAATTTCCTATTTAAACCCCTTTCAAGCATTTAGAAAGGATCCTGAATTTGTAATATTTTGGCTTTGGATAATACATTTCTATACTCCATTGACTATCTTATTTTTTATGAAGGATCACATTCTGTGATTTCATGGTGAATTATCTTTGAGAGTTGCATTTCTGTACCTTGAAGATTGTTCTAAGTTAAAGCACAAGTTTCCTGTGATTTCATGGTGAATTATTTTTGAGACTTGCATTTCTGTACCTTGAAGATTGTTCTAAGTTAAAGCGCAGGATCTGGATATCGAATTGCATAAAGACAATATCTTAATGAATCTGGTATTTCTATCGATTTACTGTTATTTCCTTTATGTAATGAAGTATTCTCTTTGAAATTTGCTATCATTTATATATGCTTATTTCTCAAATATTTCTTTATCATATCATTTATGAAGATTTAGAAATATTCATCTATCGTAGTATGTGCAAATGATATATAGAATTATGAATGTGATGTGCTATTCTAACTTTGTTTAATTTCTTAAACAGAGTTATCATTATATGATACTGCATCTTTCTATTGAATAATAATACATTTTCATGGTTATTTCTTTAATTGAAACAATCTTTAAGTCGTATTCATATTTAATACCCGAGTTAGTTTTAGAATTATTTGCAAGTTATAGATTAAGTTAGATAGATTAGCTCAGTTAGTTAGTTCCATTTATCCACTTACACAAACACTCCATCACCAAATCCATTTATTATTAGAAAACTAGTCCTATAAATCCAGTCAGAGCCACCACACCAAACGGAAAAGGAGTTGTCCTAAGGTCCGGACCGGGTGGTTTTCCCCCAATGTTTGAAGCAACGATTTTTGAGGCTTCAACACTTCCCAAACATCATTCGTCATGATAGAGCTATACTATTCTACCATGGCATCCACCCAGACCTGATGTTGCACGACCTCCTGAAAGCTAGAGGGTTCTTCAACCTTTGCTACCAAGGCTTGGTACATGTCAGGTTTCCTACACTGCCTCTTCTCGGCTCCCAGAGCTCTTATAAACTCCTTTGTGTCCCTCAGCGTTTATCGTGCTTCTCTGTTGATTCTGCCACTGGTGGTGGGTGGCTCAACTAGTTCTCCTTCCTGTTGTCTTCCCTGCTGTGAATCATCTGAATCTTCCTCACCTGCAGAAATACTGGTACTGGTAACAGTTCTTGATCCAGACGTTTGTCCACCTGCTGGTTCTCCCCCCTGTTGCTGTTGTACAAGAGGAACATCCTCTGACCTCTCTCTAGGAGGCATCTCTCGGGATTTCCTGAAATCTCTATCTTCCATGAACTTTGCATCCCTTCTGACTACAATCTTCCTGCTCCCAGGAATGTAGATCCTGTATGCCTTCAAGGTCTCGTTGTATCCTACAAGGTACCCCTTCTCTGCAGTTTGATCTAGTTTGCTCCATTTTTCATCTGGAATGTGACAATATGTCACACTTCCAAATATCCGGAAATGACTCACTTTTGGCTTCTTTCCTGTGAAGATACTCTCGGGAGTAGTCTTTCCTAAAGCCCTATGTGGAGTCCTATTCTGCATATATATAGTTGTGTTGCATGCTTCAGCCCATAAAAATATAGGCATACCTTGATCATACAACATGGTTTTCTTTGCCCCAACAATGGTTCTGTTCTTTCGCTCTACAACCCCATTCTGCTTCGAATTATATGGAGTTGTCCATTCTCTCTTGATGCCCTCTCTTGCACAGTATTCTGTGAATTTCTTGTCTGTGTACTCTCCACCATTATCTGAGCGCAAAACTTCTATTTTCTTTCCTGTTAGGTTCTCAACCAGAGCTTTTAACTCTCTGGACCTATCAAAGACATCATCCTTGGTCTTCAAGAAGTAGATCCAATTTTTCCTGGAGTGGTCATCAATGAAGGTGAAGAAGTATTCGCCACCACTAAGAGCTCTGGTAGATATTGGTCATAGATATTTGAGTGTATTGGACCCAATACATTTGGAACCCTCTTGTTGCTTCTAGAATTTGCTACTTTCGTGTACTTCCCTAGTGCGCATCCTCTGCATACGTCATCATGTGTTGTACTCAGGACTGGAACCATTGAAACAATTTCTCTGAGCATTCTCAGAGCTCCATGGTGAAGATGCCCCATTCATTTGTGCCATAGTTCATTCAAATCCTTTTCTCCATTGAGATCGTTGCCTATCAGTGCCACTGGAGAGTCGAGTTGCAACATGTAACGCTTGTTGCTTCAAGTTCAAATCTGAGCCTTCTTCTTCCAACTTGGATGCTTAACGTATACTTTTCTTCCAATGAAGTACACATCATATCCCCTGTCCTATAACTGGAACAATGAAAGTATATTCATTCCTAATCCTAGCACATGCAGCACATTTGTGGCCCAGAGATTATCTCCTACTTCTGTCTGAAATACTATGGTCCCTCTTTCCACTAGGGTACACTTTGTTCTGTTTCCCATATAAATCTGGAAGTTCATCCTTTCTTCTTGATAACTCAAGAAATATTCTCGAACTTCAGTCATATGTGTTGAACCCCCGCCATCAATATACCCATCGTCAACTGATGCTGAAGTAGATAAGCAAGCAAATTCCTCTTCCAACCTGGAAGATAGTTCTGAGATGTCATGATCTCACACTGTGCTTCTTCCTTCTCTGGCAGCTCTGCAAAAAACTGTCACCCTTTTGGGATTCGATTTGTTGTTTGAGATACAATGCCATGGCTTCCCTTCAACACGGGTTCTTTTGTGCCTTTGGCTGATCTAGCTCAGATACCATGTGAAAATTTCTAACACGCAATTCTATTGCAGTATCTGATACTACTTCTCCTACATATTATTCAGTAATAAGTTGTTTACTGAAATTGCTTTAGTAAATATTGAAATAAATATAACTGCAGTTGTCACAAAGAAAATGTTTAGCAAAACATAAGAAAATACAAGCACTTCAATGACAAAATTATTTTTGGACAATTGTCCCCGAAAAAACCCAATGTGGGAAAACCAATGCAGCAGATGAGGGTACTTTTGATATTCTTCAGCAAAAGTCTCTTGTACATAAAATGACCAGTAGAACAGAAGAGAAATATTATGAGGAATTTACAATTGAGTTCCTCGCTTCCTAGTGAATTTCGAACCCCGGAGAGCCTCTATGTCTCACTATATCAGCCTCTGCGCAGTGGCTACGCAGTTCTAGCGTCACAGCACCTGCATTGTCACTGCTCTTGCATCACTGCCTCTACGCAGTCCTTCCTCTGCCCTACTTCTCTGTCGAGTTCTATCTCCACAGCCCTTGCCAATCCCTCTCTCTCTTCACCCTGCAACTCTCCCTCTGAATCGATTTCTCATGCTGAACTTCAGCGAGTGAGAAAATCCATCTTCTTGGGCAATTGAGTATCTGCCTTGGTGTATTTTCCAAATGACCCTCAAGCCTTCCTTTATATTCTTCTCGTTGACAAATCAATGACCCAGATTAGATGTCTAATAGACGGCTAAGATTAAAACACGACTTAATCGTCGTTCTCTAAAAGATTCACTCTCTGTTTTATTAATATCCTTTATTATTTAATTTCCCTAAGTTTAGACTTAGGGTCCCCATTAAAATAATTAATTATTTTAATAAAACATGAACCGAGTGGAATTTCCACAAACGGTTTTTGGATTCTTTGGAATACAAGTGTCTAAGCCTCTCCACCAAAGTTGAGACTTAGAGCACTTTCTGATGCTACAAAATTCAACACCTATGAGAAGGTCGTCGCTTTGACTTTGCTAACCTAACCTGTGCTTTGAATATTCTGACTTACCTAATCAATGACAAATATTATAATCAGTCACAAAGCCCCGTGGAATGTGATCAGTTGGATGATCATGGCAACCAAGGTGATCAAGAAAGTGGAGATGATGAGCAAATAGAATTGGAAACCAATAGCAATGAGGTGGGGAACATATCCTCTGAAGATGACGAAGAGATTGATCTTGTAAGCCTCCACATCATACAAGAAAAGGTGGATGAATATATTAGGTCATGCAGAAGGTTAGTAAGGGAATGTAATGATAATGAAGTATTCTTCCAATTACACGAGGAAGATGCTAAGTCCCTATAATACTAGTATCTCCCCTTAATGTTATTGTTAGTGTAGCCCCCTTATTGTTATTGTTGTGCCCATGTAGTCCCCATATTGTTATATTGTGCCCCATAGAAGCCCACTATTGTTATTGTTGTGCCCTTACATTATTATTGTTATTTCGGCTAGGATTATATTGTGACCCCTTAGACTCCTATATATAGAAAGAAGGTTTTGTCAGTTGAATCATCCAAGAATTGTTCATTTATGTAATGTAAAGGAGGTTGTCCCCTTGAAGATGTTTATTTCTAAGTCGTTGATCTATCTTTTCTTCTATTTTGTGAGTTGGTTGCATAACATTTGGTATCAGAGCTTTGGATTCTAGGGTTTCGCTGCTACAAACAAGTTATTGTGGCATTTTCGCTATAATTGTTTTTCTACGAAGGTTCAAAAGCTTAATTTTTTATCACGAGAAGCCAAAATCCTTAGGAACTTCGTGTAAAAATTTCAGGTCTTGGTTCGCTATATTTTCGGAGATATGATCCGAGGAAGTTAGGGTTTTTGGAGGCTCCAGATTTTCATCTCAAACAGGTGATCGAGGGAAAATCGTCATAACTTTCATTTCAGACATCGGATTTGAATTCTGTAAGAAGTGGTCGAAAGTGCACGGACAGTAGTTTCTTGTGTATCAATTTCAGGGCCGAAGATCAAAACAGTGACATGTGGCACATCGTACAAGTTCACTCTACTGAGCAAGTCCATAATTAGGTCATTGTGGGAGATTGGGCATAACTTTACCTTGAAGAATCCAAATTAGGTCTGACTTGTGGCATTGGAAAGAAGATTCAGAGGGCTACCACAAGACCAAAGTTCAGATCTTGGAGATCCGAAATTATAGAGTTACAACCGTTTCAAGATCGAGCTCCTAAAAGCAAGCAAAAGGTGTGTATTTCTTTTTTTTAATTGCATAACTTTTGTTTGATTAATCAATTTCAAGTAATTCCAAGGGCATATTGAAGCATAGATATCTGTAGTGGGTTCTAAAATGCCTCCAAAAAAGAATTCTACACCCATTAAGCCCTCAGAAAACTCTACTGTGAAGCATGAAGAGGAAGAATTGCAGCATGATATCTCAAAATTACAGGACCAAGTGCAACAAATTTCTCTCTCGCATAAAACAACCAAAAATGAACTAAAAGGTGACATGGATGATTTAAAAGCAGACATGGAAGCTAAGATAGATGGTTTGAAGAATGCCATGGAAAATAAGATCGATGGTATAAAATACAACATGGAAGATTTGAAGAAAGAAATGGAAGGTTTGAAGGAAGGTTTGACAAAGTTGCTACAAGAAAAGCTTCGTAATGGCGAAAAGGTAGTAGAGGAAACTCATGATGAGAACAAAAGAAATGTTAATCATCATTTCATAGACTCTAACGTTGAATTGAAGACATGCCATATTCCAAAGATCGATATGAGGAAGTTTGATGGCAAGGATCCTGTAACATGGATTCTACAGATGGAGCAATATTTTGATCTCCATAATGTGCAAAACACACAAAAGGTACGCATTGCAAATTTATATTTAGAACCCAATACATTTGTATGGTATCGATGGCTTTGCTTTCGTAAACAAATTGCCACTTGGTCAATTTTTACAAGTGTTCCACGAGGAAGCATCCCCTATGGTGGGGGACGCGCTTCCCTGCTCCCCCACGCTCCTGAGATGGGGAAACTCCTGGTGAAACTTTCCCCACATCCCCTTTTTTGGAAAACTTGGGGAAACTCTAGGGGGGTGTTTTTCTGGTGAGAAAATGTGTCTCTCTTGTGGGGGGACAAGGGGATGCAAGAGGGATGCGTCCCCCGAATTTTTTCGCTAATAGCAATTAAAAAAAAACAATTTTTGTATTTCACTGCTTTCTATGTTTATTTTAAGTTCAGTTTTCTATGGTTGTTTTAGACTTCAAATGTCATTGTCATATAATGAATTTAATTTTTTATGTGCATTACGTGGTTTCAATTGTCAAATGATGAATTTAATTTAGATGTACCTTGCATAATATTAATGCCCATTGCCAAATGATGAATTTAGATGGAATATTGCATAATGTCAAATGATAGATTCAATTTAGTAATTGATTTTTAGATTTATATTGATGATTTCAGAAATGTCAAATGATAATTTTACTTCACAATAGTCTAATACCAAATGATGACCATATTTAGATATGCATTTCATAATTAATAAGATTTACTATCTACTAATTGAGTTATTAACATATTGTTGGGATTTTATTTTTTTATTTTTATATATTAAATTTTTATTAATTTTATAATTTTTATGGCTCTGACGTCCCCCTGTTTCCCCGAAATTTCCCTAAATTTTGGGGTTGCTTATATACGTCCCCCTTGTGCATATCCCCGCTCCCGCGTTTCCCCGTCCCGAAAACTCGGTGGAACTTTGATTTTTATAAAGGAAATGATAGAACATTATGAGGATACAAAGAGAAACACCTTTATCCAATTGATAAATCTCAAACAAAAGGGTTCAATGGTGTAGCACATTGAGGACTTCCAAAAATTGAATATAAAAGTAGGTGATATTCCAGAGGAGCACAAGATTGATGTCTTCATAGGGATTTTAAAGTATAACATTCAACATGAAACCTGATTCATTAGAGAAGGCATTCAGGTTGGCAAGAAAAATTGAATTCAAAATTATGGCTACAAGGAAGCCTACCACTCACAACTATAAAGATGGAAGTGTTGCTACTCCTAGACTTCCACAACCTACAAGGTTGACACCACAACAATTGGAAGAAAAAAGAGCACCAACCCTAGAGAAAGAAGAAATGAATCTGACCATATCTTGTAATGCATTGGCAGGAATTACCACTCCTCAAACTCTCAAGATAGAAGGACATATCAAGAAGAAAAATGTAATAGTGTTGATTGATTCGAGTAGTACCCATAATTTTATTCATTGTAAGGTAGCCAAGGAATTGAATTGCTTCCTATACCCAGCACTAGAGTGTCAAGTGATGGTTGCAAATGGAGGAACTATAAATTTGTAAGGACCTTAACTTTCTGAATTTAACAATCATTAACAAAATTGATACTACACAATCCAGAGTAGGATTTTTAAAGCTGAATATATATATATATATATATATATATATATCAATTCACTATTTAATACTTACCTGGAACTGTGTTTGAAGTTGTTCCAGGCCCGTCATGGCTCCCGCTCCCATTACCAAACCGCCATTTTCCTCCCAGCCTATCTGAGGTCAACCTCTCTGGTCCCCAGATCCAGAAGGCAAGCCTTCTGGCCCCTGTGCCCAAAACTCCAATAACAATCAAGATCACTCCATGACTCTGTTAGGACTCACTGCTCATGTCTCCCATAGTTAGAACTCCTCTAACAGCATCCGGGTCACTTTTCTCACGTCACTGACCCATGCCCATCAAGTTCCTCTCCCCCCCCCTCTTCTCCTTTTATATACAAATCCCCTCAGATATTTATTAAAATATCCTCCTTTTAATAAATATCTTGGATTTCTAAAATATCTTAGATTTATTAAAATATTATTATTTAATAAATATCTTGGATTTCTAAAATATCTTAGATTTATTAAAATATTATTATTTAATAAATAACTTGGATTTATTAAAATATCATCATTTATTTGCATAAGTCAATGCTTTTACTTTCCTTTGAACAAAATATTAGTTTATATTATGATAGTGGTAGGTATAACTTTTACTTTACAATACATTCATTACATTCTAGTGGGTTAGATATTTACTCAATACTTTCAATAATTCACTCATTACTCTATACTGAGATTTTTTCATAATTGATTAGTGCATGTACTAGTGCAGTACACGTGATACATGCATATGTAGCTATCATATGCAGGTCTCATATGCATGCTAATATTTCTATGTTCCATATAATTCGAGTTGGGTCATTACAAAATTGCTTTGGAAAGTGTCATAATATCAAGCTTTCCATTCCAATGGGTGGTGTTGATGTTGTACTAGGAGTCCAATGGTTACAATCTTTGGGGACAATAGCTTTTAATTTTCAAGAAGTTTTCTTGAAATTTTTTTGGGAAGGAAAGGAAGTTGAGTTACTGGGTATTGCAGGGAAGTTGGGAAAGATAATCAGCTCTAATGTCATGACAAAGCTTCTGAAGAAAGAACAATGAGGCTCACTAGAGGTTCAAATATCAAAATAATCTATTTCTCCAAATCTCCAAAAAGACTTGGACAATCATTCCAAAGTGTTTGAGACTCCCAAGGACTCCCACCTATTCGTGATCATGATCATGCTATTCATTTGATTCTAGGAAGTGCTCCTCCAAACATCAGGCCTTACAGATATCCTTATGCCCAAAAGAGTGAGATTGAACGTATGGTTGCAGAAATGCTAGAGGCTGGAATAATTCAACCTAGTCAAAGTTCTTTCTCTACTCCAGTAGTATTGGTGCACAAGAAAGATGGATCATGTCGTATGTGTCCGGATTATAGGGAACTCAACAAGCTCACTATTAAAGATAAATTTCCCATCCCCGTCATTGATGAATTACATGGAGCAATTTACTTCAAGCTGGATATTCATTCTGGATATCATCAAATTAGAATGAAGACTAAAGACATTCCAAAAACAGCATTCATAACTCATGAGGGTCATTATGAATTTTTGGTCATGCCTTTTGGCTTTAATAATGCACCTTCCACATTTCAAGGTTTGATGAATTCCATTTTCAAACCCTTCCTTAGAAAATTTGTGTTAGTATTTTTTGATGATATACTAATCTACAACGAGTCTTGGAAGGATCATGTTCAACATGTTGACAGGGTGCTCAAACTATTAGAGGAGAAACAATTATATGCAAAAACCTTCAAATGTTTCTTTGGAGTATAGGAGGTGGAATATTTGGGTCATATTGTATCTCATGAGGGTGTTAAGGTACACCCTAACAAAATTAAATCCATTAAAGAATGGAAAATACCCACAACCATAAAGCATTTTCGAGGAATTTTGGGGTTAACAAGGTATTATCGCAAGTTTGTTAAGAATTATGGGAGAATATCGGCACCTCTAACATCATTACTGAAGAAAGATGCATTTTCTTGGACTCTAGAGGCAACTAAGGCATTTGAACATCTTAAAGAGGCAATGTGCCAAGCACCTGTCTTAGCTACGCCAGACTTCACAAAAACCTTTATTGTGGAATGTAATGCCTCAAGAAATGGAATTGGTGCAGTTTTAATGCAAGAAGGAAGACCCATTTCTTTTGAAAATCGTCCAATCAAAGGAAAGTATTTACAGAAACCTATTTATGAGAAGGAAATGTTGGCATTACTACATGCACTAAAGCAATGGCAACCTTACCTAGTGGGAATACACTTCAAGGTAAAAAAAAAATCATAATAGTCTTAAAAACTTTTTAGAACAAAGATTATCTTCAGAAGAGCAGCAAAAATGGGTCACAAAGATGTTGGGTTACGACTTTGAAATCATCTACAAAAAAGGAAGCAAAATGTTGTTGCGGATGCACTCTCAAGAAAGGATGAGGATGTGGAAGCATTTCTTTGTGCCATTTCTATTATCCAACCTGAGTGGATAACCAAAGCAAGGGACGAATGGAAGAATGATGCAGAGGTGTGGACACTCATTCAAAGTTACAGCATGATACCACTACATCTGAAACATTTAGTTGGAAAAATGATTCATTATGGTACAAAGATCGCTTATATCTTTATAAGAATTCCCAACTCAAACAAAAGATTCTTTTGGAATTGCACACCTCTCCCTTAGGAGGTCACTCGGGATTTTTAAAAGCTTATCGTAGGGTCAAGAAGGAATTTTTTTGGGATGGCCTTAAATTTGATATTCAAACATTTGTGGCAAAATGTTTGGTTTGTCAACAAAATCAAGTTGAGACAATTAAGACCCCGGGTCTGTTACAACCTTTATCCATTCCAAGTCAACGTTGGGCAGAAGTTTCAATGGATTTTATCATAGGTTTACCCAAGTCCGAAGGAAAGACTGTCATCATGGTGGTAGTTGATAGACTTACCAAGTATGCACACTTTTGTGCATTATCTCATCCATTTAAAGCCAATACAGTTGTTATTGCATTGATGGAAAAAATTCAAAAGCTACATGGAAACCCCAAGTTTATTGTAAGCGACAGAGATCCCATTTTTATGGGAAATTTTTGGACGGAATTATTTTCTTGTTTGGGTACTCAATTAGCTCATAGCTCATCATATCATCCTCAATTTGATGGGCAAACTGAGATAGTGAACAAATTATTGGAAGGATATCTTTGTTGCTTTGTATCTGATCAACAGACACAATGGGTCAAGTGGTTACCTCTCGCTGAATGGTAGTATAACACTTCCTTCCATACTGCAGCAAAAAAGACCCTATTTATGGCAGTTTATGGATATCATCCACCGTCCATCACATCATCTTTAAGAGAAAATTCTAAGGTTCAAGCAGTGGAAGATCACATCGAGCATCAACAACAAGTTCTCCAACTCTTAAAGGATAACCTAAATTTGGCGCAAAATTGAATGAAACAACAAGCAGATCAACATCGCAGTGAGAGAATTTTTGGTGTAGGAGACTGGGCATTTTTACTACTACAACCATACAAATAAATGTCCCTTAAGCAATATAATAAGGATAATAAGTTATCACCCAAAATATGGTCCCTACAAGGTGTTGCAAAAGATTTGTATTATGGGATACAAATTGGAGCTTCCTGCATCTTCCCGAGTGCACCCAGTTTTCCATGTTTCATGCTTAAAGAAGGTTATAGGTGACAAGCTCCCAGTTCAAACAATATTTCCAGAACTTGACGAGGAAGGAAAAATCATATTGGAACCTGAAGTAGTCACGGAAACAAGAACTCGACAGCTACGGAATTGGTCCATTTCAAAGTATCTCATCAAGTGGAAGAACTTACCCACTGAAGATTTGACATGGGAGGATGAGAATTTTATACAAAAGTATTATGGTCCCTACAAGGTGTTGCAAAAGATTTGTATTATGAGATACAAATTGGAGCTTCCTGCATCTTCCCGAGTGCACCCAGTTTTCCATGTTTCATGCTTAAAGAAGGTTATAGGTGACAAGCTCCCAGTTCAAACATATTGCCAGAACTTGACGAGGAAGGAAAAATCATATTGGAACTTGAAGCAGTCACGGAAACAAGAACTCGACAGCTACAGAATCGGTCCATTTCAGAGTATCTCATCAAGCGGAAGAACTTACCTGCTAAGGATTTGACATGGGAGGATGAGAATTTTATACAAAAGCATCCAGAACTACTCAAGCGTTGAGGACAACACTTTTTTTCAGGAGAGGGGCGTGCTAGGTCCCTATAATACTAGTATCTCCCCTTATTGTTATTGTTAGTGTAGCCCCCTTATTGTTATTGTTGTGCCCATGTCGTCCCGATATTGTTATTATTGTGCCCCATAGAAGCCCACTATTGTTATTGTTGCGCCCTTACATTATTATTGTTATGTCGGCTAAGATTATATTGTAACCCCTTGAATTCCTATATATAGAAAGGAGGTTTTGTCATTCGAATCATCCAAGAATTGTTCATTTATGTAATGTAAAGGAGGTTTCCCACTCAAAGAGGCTTATTTCTAAGTCATTGATCTATCTTTTCTTCTATTTTGTGAGCTGGTTTCATAACAGAAGAGGTGAAGCTTCATAAGATGAAATGTGAATATATTATAAAGAAAACCCTACCACTGCTCTCCTCCTAGAAGCATTTTACCAAAATAATGTAACAAATACCTTAGTTATTGTTCTTCAAGAGAAAAGAGAAGAAGAGAAGTCTTGCTTGTCAACCAACCAAGATGAAGATAACCTTGAGGATCTAGGTGATGAGCAGGAAGATGAGTCCTTGTTGGGCTCACATGATGAAGAAGATGATTTTGAGAACACATGTGTTGGGGAGGATGAGGCTATGGAAAGTAAAGTTGAGGGTGACCTTACCTTTCTCGAGGGTATCACTCCCGATGACTCTCCTTTTGAGAACCTTGAGGAAGGTGATCCCATGAGCTCCTTGGAAGATTACATTGGAGATTATTTGCACATTGAAAAAGAGAAATGGGAAATTGTTGGGCTCAATTTGATTGTGCTCCTATTTATGATACCGACAAAGAGGATGAGGCTGAGATGGATTTTCCCTTTCTCTTAGGCATTATTTATGATGACATACCCATCGATACCCTTGGGAAGGAGAATTATTATTTTCCCTTGCATGAAGAGGGGCAATTGGAAGTAATCGATTTTCCTTTTAGGGAAAACTCAATCTTTGATGCTAATAATGAAGAAATTGATAAGGCTCCTACCTATGGTTCTATATTCAAATCAATTGAGCTTTTAGATTATGATTTTGAAGAAAAACCTGTTGAATATAATACTTCACCATCCCCTTTGCCTTTTGCTCTTGTTCATTATCTTAAGTCTTCCACAAGTGATTCCCTTGCCCCTTTCGTGTGATCTCAAATGAACGTATGCCCTTTCCCCCCTCTAAGAATTGTGTCAAGGAAGAGCCCCTCGTTAAATATACTTTATCTCCTTTAACACACCCTCACGATTATGATCACTCCATAACCTCCCCTCTCCAATGTGACCATCACCATGATCAAACTATTTGTTGCACTCATTCCTTCCCTCACCCTTCGTTACCCTCTCATCACGACCTTGAGGCATTTACAAAGCATAATATTCTAAACGATGATTATGATAGGAAGTTCTTGAAAGTGATCTTTCATTCCACCAATGTGTACTTAAAGGGAAAGCCATGTACTTCTAGATTGACATATTCCCCTTCTCCTAGGGCTTCCTTTTACCTCGAATGGAAATCATGTTTTCCCACCTCCCACCCACTTCACCCTCCATGTGATTATGTCCACATTCGCTTTGGGTTTGGTTTCATGATTAATCATACTGGCAGGCATATGTATATTGATATGATGATATGTTGGTTGCACTGGCTTTATGATTACAATTTACACTTGGTATTAGCCTTACTATATGTTGTTAGGGTAGGATGCATTCCATTCAGATTTTTCGCATTAGAACTAACATCATATCATATTTTTCATGGTAGATTAGTTGCATTTAGATTAAATTTGCACTTATTTACTTTCCTGTTGATTTTTACGACCTAATATTAAGCATGGGTGATCATTAGACACCAAGAAAACATGCTTCCCCGTGTGTTTAGTCTTTGTATATGCAGGTAACACGTCTACCGTACCAAGACATTGCTCGTGTTCTCATGACCTCCCATCCGAGTAGCTTTGTGCACTTTCCCCCAAGAGCTCATGTCCCAGTTGGAGCCAAATGTTACCCAACACCTATGGGTAGTGTATATAGGAGAAAAATTTTCTCCTAGATGGTCCTCAGTCAGCAGCTAGCATCCCTTTGAAGCCACCAAATAGCTCAAAGTGCCATTGTCTCCGCAACCATAGCCAACCATGTGGTCCCTCAACCACTTGTCATGAATGTATGTTTGAAGGTAGGCCTCCCGACCCCAAAGGTATGGCTTTTCATTGGTACAGTTGAGTAATTTTCCTTACTTGTCATGAGCACTTTTGGGCATGGATTGGTGGGGGGATTCGGCGGAAAGAGTGGGTTAGGCTTGTATTCTTGTCTCCACTGGTTGATTTCGTGGTTACCCTTGTATCCTAGTCCCGTGGGATCTCCTTTAGTGACCATTTGGCTTTAGGGGTTGGCACTACATGGGAAATCCCGATTTGGTTGCATGGTCCTGCTTCCCGATACCACCTATATTACTCCGCTTTCGTTCACTTGATCCCCATTCATCTCTTTTCCCATCTGGGTCCACATGTCTCCACTAGGTCCACGTAGGGCTAGCCTCCCCCTCCCCTTGTGAACACCTTGGGTAGGGCCTAAAACGATGCCCCGGAGGTTGATGTAGCTAAAAGAAAAGAAAAAGCATAATTTGGCCACTCTCAACAACAAATGTACAACAAAATGCAAAAGATGGTCGGGACATACAAATTTAGCACATGGGCAAAAGCCAAACATGAGCTCTACCCCTTATCCATGGCCATCACCCTAGTTCCTATGGGACCTAGATGAGCCCCCTCTATCATTAAGGAACCCATGATTGTACGAACCGCTGGTGGGCAATGAATCACCGACCTTAAGGGGGTATTCACTGCTACATATTACATATCATGCTCTCATCCCCTGGAGCCCCAAGCAGTTATGAATAAAAATCAATAAAAGGCAAAAGGCATATGAAGAAGGGTGGACAAACAAAGGTCGGGATGACTCATGTTCCACGATTTTCTCCCTCCTACACTCATATACCCAAGTGTGGGCTTCCCTCATTTTAGCTACCATGGCTCCTTAATATGTAGTCTGGATGTTTTCCTTGATCCCCACTTCATTCCATCATTATATCATTTTCCACCTACCATTTGCGGGATGTACCGCGAACATGTCACCCCTACTAGAGGTGTAAACCACCTAATAGTTTCCTTGGCTAACACCCTATTGTTCTTGGAGACAATTATGCATACCAAAGCCCACTATGGTAGGGCATGGCAACATGAAGTGCTCCATTGACCCCATGAATTGTAAGCTCTTTTACTTGATTATTCTAATGATTTGTTGTATTGGAGGGAAAGGGGATGCATTGGATCTTATGCAGGATTGCAGGTGGATTCCCATTTGGGGCTTGGTCTCCCTATACGGGGGTCCTAGCCCTCTAGAGGGCCACATTGGCACTTGTAGGGTGAGCATTGAGAACCATGGGCCTCCACCATAGCCGAGATTACTTCATGGATCCCCAGCAACGTTCGTTGATTACTCATATTCCACCTTTGGGATGACGGTGACGCAATTGGTTCACCACGCCCAATCGACTTCACAGATGCAACATACACTTGGCAGATGTTTCAAGGTCCAGAGGATTATTCCCCGCTACAGAGGCAGGACTTATGTCATCATTCCAGCCCTTACAAATGGTCTACATGCACTTCCGATCCATTTGGAGACCCATGAGGATGACCTTGTGCCCCCACACCCACTTGGGAGCACCATAGGTTCTTGCTTGGAAACCAAGGGGCCAACCCCTTGTCCATTATGACGGGAGTCCATTTCTACATCATGGCTCCATTTGGACTTCATTATGCCTCCTCAAAGGCCCAACGACTCAATTTGATGATCATTCGACCCTCTTGAGAGACTTATCTTTACATTATTGAGTTATTTGGTGGGGTTATCACCAAAAGTTTTGTTATTATGCACAATATTTTATTTTAGGGGCTAAATTAGGCCTAATTAGCTAAATCAAATTCATTAGGAAGTATATAAACATAAGTGTCATGGAATCAGTTCATCATCATTACTTGGATTAGATCATTCTCTCTTGTGAGATTTTCGTTATTCTTTTGGAGGACGAAATTGGATGGATGGATGAATTTTGGTGTTTGGATTTCTTCATTTTTGTCTTGGAGCTTCATCATTGGCATATGATGATGATTGGATATACTTGTTCTTACATGTAAGTACTCTTTTAATGCTATTTTGTAATTTTTTAATGTTACGTGCATGTTGTTGGGGATTTTCACTATATTAGGCTGAAATTTGTTGCTTCTCTTATGTGAAAGGGTGGAAATTTGTCCTTTTATAGTGTTGCATCATGTCATGGGCCATGTATGAATAAGTGAATGTTCCTAGAGATATTTTGTCTAAATTTTATCTCGATAAGTCATCACATATTGCATATCGAAGTATAAATACCTTGAAGCAATTATCACATGCCCTAATTGTCGTGCGAAATTGTTTTAGAGGCCTCCTTGACAAAGGGAAATCATCCCAAGCGGAATCTTCTTGACGCCATTTCTCACAAAGGATTAGACACTAATCCTCCATAGGTGATCACCTTAAAGCATATTTTTCTTACCTTTCTCTCTTTCTTTCTAGGCCTAGTCTACATAGGTCACCTAGGGCATCAATTATCTCACAATCTAGCCAATGAACTCGATGTTTGGTCCACAACTGCGCCTGAGTTTGCTCTAGAGGCCTTCCAAATTTGAAGCAAATCTGACGGTGGGATCTCGAGATATTGCAAGCCCTAGCTCAAGGACCCTTTTTTTCCTTAGGTTTCCTTTGGCTAGTAATCTCATTTGGATCATTGCATTCTATTCCAAGAAGATTTGTCCATTGATCCTCTTCTCTACCACAATTTGGTCAAGCCCCTCCTTGGGTGACCAATTCCTCTTACTTGACCTAATTCTGGATCCACTTAGTCCTATGTGGTCCCACAACTTTTTGAGGATAATCTCACAAAGACCATTTGAAAACCAAGTTTTCTCAAGGGTTTTCAGGACTAGGTCCCTCCCTTACAAAGCTTATTTTCAAAACCTAGCCCTTGAAACTCCCTTGGCCCTTCTTAGAGAGCCCTACACCTTGCTTCCCAAGCAAGAAAACCATACAATTGAGTCTCTCTCATGAATAGGCCTTAGGAATCACTCCTTATCTTTTCATTGATTCATTCATCTAGTGATTCCCTTTGTATCGGGTATCCTCCCATCGGTGAAAGTTTGTAAAAAGCAAGGAGCTTTAGCTGAGATGACAGTGGGCTATTGCTCCATTGTTCCCCTTGACCTAGTATTTTCCCTTTTAGGATCCCCTCCTAGGACCCTTGCTAGTTTGAGCGGTAACAAATCCAATCCGCAAGTATCTGACAGAAATAATTAGAGAGAAAATTCTCTCACCCCACAAGCAATCACGACATTGGCTTCTATAGAAAAATTGGTCATCCAAACCTCAGCATAGGCCCCTCTGCGCTGCCTGTCGCACGTGTGGCTTGAATTTGCCTCTGAGCAAGCCGTCTAGCTTGCCTTTGTTGCTCAAGGTGACTCACTAACCCTCTGGAAGACTTTCCCGACCTCTAGAAACTAAATCGACCTCCTCCTTAGCTAAATTGAATAGCTCTGCTTCAACTATTGTGCAGTCCTTGCGTTGCTTCAACGTGGATCACTTATGTCACTTGTTGTTGCCTCCCCAGATCTAGAAAACTTCCTCCGGATCATTGTCCCTGCCCCTCACTGTCTCTACTTTGATTTATGGCTCTCTGGCAACTACTGTTGCTCTCTAGAAATCGAACTGCCAAGGAAATCAAACTATTGGAGTGTCTTCTACAAGTGCCCATTGATTTCTTCTTATAATCCTCTGTTGCAGTTCCAACAACCAAGATGAAATCTTAAGAAAGGGCTAGGATCATCTTAAAGTCGATCCATGTGAGTTTCTAGACTATTCTCAACTTGACTTAATTAATTTTGATTAATTAACCAATTTTCCTAAGTTTAGATTTGGGAAACATTAAAAAATAGGTTAATCTAATTAAGCCATCTATAGGTGGAATTTCCATAAACGATTTATGGGTTTTGGAGATCTCATGTATTCTAGCCTCTCCACCAAATTTTGTGGCTAGAACAAATTTGATGCTACAAAAACTAACATATTTTAGCAAGTTAAGAGATTAGATTAGATCGTTATTTGAGACAAGTTCCTTATGGAGTCAACTACTTGCTTTAGATCGATTAAATACCATGTGACCGAATGAACAATCGTTGCTTAGATGCTTTGCTATTCTATATGAAGTGCAAGTCCTACAATCTAGGTGTGATGCAAGAAATATTGGTTTATTTTAATTATATGCCTAGCTAAGTTTATCCCTTAACCTTCCATTGTTTTGAGGCTAGTCTCTAAAGTAGGTTGTAGAGAGAAGTCAAGGTGAAGTAAGCAAAGGCTTGGTTAACGATACTTCCCCTTGAAATCTAACCACCCAGTGCCTCTAGTGCTTCAGAGACTGTGGCTCTAACGACTGCAAGGTCACCGTGTTAACCACTAGAGAGGGTCTAAACTTAGCAAGCTAAAAGATGAAGGGTGTTCCTATCTTTCTGTCAACCAAGCTTATTCTTGGAGGTAAATTAATTAATGCACAACTATGCCTAGAATGCAAATGTGAATAGAGTGATCTTGAGGTAAGATTGTTTATGATCTCAAGTACTTGGTTACAACTTATCCTATGACAACGAGTACTTAACAATGAATGAGAGACAATCTTAAACACAAGGCAAAGTGCTCAATTTCAACAGTGCTCAAAAGGTGTAGCCAATGTAACTAAGAGATAATTGCTCAAGTATTAGACAGGAAACAAGATTAATGTTCTTCATAACAAAATCATCAATATGTCAAAGATAAACGATCATCCACAATAGATTTAACCATGAACAATAAAATTAATGACAATAATGGCAATAGGAGCACTTATCCACAATATTACTTGGAACAATTAGTCAAGCGCTTATATGAGATAACACAAGTGTGAAAAAGATGCCAATTAAACAATTACTCAAGAGATGGACAATTTATATGATTAATGTTCTTTACACACAATTTGCAGTTCTCCAAGTTATGACAAATTTTATCACAATGTCAAATTAGTGTAGAACAATTAGACCTCTAAATTCTAATGCTATTGTGAAAGAACAAGAGATACCAATATGCCCAAATCCAATGACCAATCAAATGCTTCAAGATGATATTAGATCTTAGGATTAGGTGCTTTTATGAGTGAGTTATTTAATGCACAATTTATGATCCCTTAGATAATGATACTCACAAGAAAACAAAGTGTTAGATCTCTTGTTATGAAGATATGTAGCAATCAAACCAAAATCCAGTGTTACCAACAATAGCAATCTTTTTCACAATAGATCATTAACCAATTCCAAAGACCTTATGCAATTTACTTTCAAATGACACCAAATGAGCAACAGTAAACTTTCATGACAACAGTAAGTTAATTACGACAGCAGTACCTAATATTATGTCTAATGTGCCAAAACAGTCCCAAAATTATCTAATTCTTTTGATTAAATGAGAGCACTTAAGATGAAATGCAAACAGTGAGAAAATGCCTATGAGTGCAAGCATGCAAATGAGATGAATGAGGCAGCAAAGGGAAGCCTAGTGTTGATTTTTGGTAGCACCGGATGTGCTCTAAGCCTCAAAATTTGCAGGAAGGCTTGGACACATGTATTCCATAATACCCAGAAATCGTTTCGGAAATTCCACTCGCAAGAGGTTTAATTAAATTTATTAATTATTTTTAATGGATGTTTAAGTCTAAACTTAGGAAATTAAAATAATTTAAGTGTATTAATTAAACTGGGTGTGAAATTTCTAGAAAAAGACGGAGATCGAGTTAATATGATCTGAACCATTGATTAGAATCTAATATGGGTCGTTGATTGATCAATGAGAATATTATAAGGACTTTGATTGCCATTTGGAAAAAACATCGAGTGAGATCAAGAGATCGATTTCTCAAGAGAGCAGCGCAGCAGTTGCCGGAGAAATCATCGAGGATATTTCTTGCAGTGAGGGGCAGGAATAGTTTTCCAGTTGGAGGTTTCATGATCCGGGGATACATTGCACAGAAGGCAAAGAGAGATCTAGAGAGGTTGCGCAGTGCAACGCTGGGCAGCGTAGAGCTAAAGCAGCGCAGAGCCTGTGAGGATATCCGAAGCAATGCTGAGGAGCAGATCAGATCCAGTGCCGGGAGCCGAAGTGGGAGGCCGGAGGGCCAGACGATCGAGCATCCAACCAGCAGATTGATCAGCCAGAGGGAGTGACCCAGTCCCTATCATTTTTGACATAGAGCAGCGCAGTGGCAGCGTTGTGATTGTGCAGAGGTAGCTTGGGGCTAGCCCAAGGTTACTTGGAAGCAGGAGCGGGAGCGGGAGCGAAGCGCGGAGCGCCATTTTTAAAAGCTTCCGGTCGGGAGCGTCTTCCGGTCGGGAGCGTTTATATATATATATATTTTTTATTTTTTATATTTTGATGCATATATGTCAACAAAAACATGTAGAATGATGAATTAGACATAAAAAACATAAAAACATAGATTGAATCATATAACATCAATCATCTAGAAGTTATAATCTTCATCAACCACACCCACTTGAAGTTAAAGCATACAACATATTGACCGGTTGAGTCCGGTAAATCACTCATCCGATGCCTAAGCTTTCAATATTCAATATATAACATTTACTATCATTGATATATAACATTTATCATCATTGATTTCAAATTTCAATATCTAACATTTATCATCATTGATTCATTGATTTAAAAATTCAATATACATTTATCATCATTGATATATAACATTTATCATCATTGATTCATTGATTTCAAAATTCAATATATAACATTTATCATCATTGATATTATATAACATTTATCATCATTGATTCATTGATCACTATATAACTTTCATGAAGCATCATATTCATAATTCATAATGACTTGTAAACAGTAAACTTATAAATGCCAACTTCAAAGTTTCACCTTTCAAATTCAAACTTCAAACTTAAATTGTCATTAAATATATGAAATTAGAAAGAGTCAAGTTTCAACTGTTCAACTGTCAACAACAATTAGAAAAGACTAGTAAACAACAAATCTATTTTATCTCCTAGCTGGCCCCTTGCCACGCCCACGAGAAATGTCTAATTTGTGCAAGCCACGAGGAAATGGTGGTCTTCTAGTACTCTCAGGAGTACCACGACCATGACTAGAAGGTAGAGGCTGGATCTGCAAAGGAACAATAGTGTGATATCGAGAACTGGCGCTAGCACTGGCACTGGCACCCGCACTGCTACTAGTAGATGGTGGGACTGGCCCTGTGTGTGGCGGTGCTGCTGATGCTTCATCATCATCCCTAAAAAGTTCTTCTTCCAATTCTTCCATATGTACCGTGTCGTCCTCCAAATTATCATCCTCTGGGTTGTTGTTCCAGACTCTGTATGATTGATCCTCATTTGCCCGATCACAGTAATGGCTCAACAACCTCAAGTTGTAATGCACATAAACCAAGCTTTCAGCTCGATTTTCATTCAGTCTGTTTCTTCTCACATTGTGTATGAAGTTGTAGGTGCTCCAACACCTCTCTGCAAAAGAAGCGTTCACAACCTGTGAGAGAACTTTTTTAGCCAACTTTGGCAAAAGTCCCATGCCGCCATATGCTTCCCACCATGTGAGAGCATCAAATCTGTCCCTGTCTTCCATTGCATGGAAAGAACCAAAGTTAGCAGTGCAACTGAAGTATTTACCTAATTCAAGGCGCAATCTAGCACACTCCTCCCTATCAGGTACCAACTTGTCCAATGCTTTCATGTACCCCTCTTGTACTTCTGGATTTGTGTGAGCATAGTTATTAAAACCGGAATCGGTGACCGGACCGGTGGACCTAATGAAAAGGGTTTCTAAGCGGAATCGGTCTAACCGGGAGCGGTCATATCTCAATGAACCGATTTTAAAAAAAATACATTAAATAATTATTTTTTAATAAAAAAAACTATTTTTAAGATTTGCAACCATGATTCCAAGCCAATAGAGACAAAATATGCAAAGTTTGCTCATTTATATACCGTGCAAAGGTGAATATATCAAAATGGCACCGAGTGCAATACATATCATCGAAAAATACATAAGCAATGAGGCTCCAAATGGCCCATAAAGTCCAAAAACAATGCTACAAGCTATGAAGCCATTGGCCTAATACAAGACTACATATTAGTGATCAACAACATGATCACTTCTCATCATGATCAAAATCATCACCACTACTAGACAAGGGATCATCAACATGAGCTACATAAATAATATGGCTCAAAGTTTGAGGACTCCAAAAACTCCTCTACAACTTTAGTAGTAGTAGTAGTAGCAAAAATAGACATCAAAACTACAAATCACTGAGCAACATGGTCTCTCATGAAACTCATCATTGATTCATCACTACTAGAAATGGGATCATCAACAAGAGATACATAAACATCATCTAGCTCAAAGTTTTCAGACTTGGATTGCTCAACCTTATAACATGATAGAAATTGAAAAATTTTAACATGTCTAACCAATGATTTTGGTTTGAGTGAAGGGTTCATCTCCTCAACCTTAAAATGCGGTAGAAAAATATTAGCATGCCTAACCAGTTGTTTTCCTTTGATTGAAGGGTACATCAAGGTTCTTAAAGGACTTCATGCTCTTGATCAAATGCCAATATCATTCCCTTACACATGATAGAATCAAATGGAAACATTGTAAATTCCCAAACCATGAAACCCTGAAAACCATTAAGTCTGCTGAATTTTGAGTGAAACCTAAAATTCTAGTTTCTCCATATGAAATCTAATGAGGTCGAAACCACTCTTAAACATCCTGAGTCATTTCATGGTAATGTTAAAAATTTAAGTCACTTTTACTTTAAGAATTTAACATTACCATGAAATGTCAATGCTTCCCTTACCTCCACATCAGCCCTAAAACCCATTTCTGGCCCTAAACAAATCGTTTTTTTCATTGAAAAAAATTTCTGCCCAGTGGGAAGCGTTTTTTGTTTCGGGGAACATTCCTGAACGCTCCCCGAGCGCTTCCGGCGTTTAAAAAATGCTTCGGGAGCATTTTTTAAACGTCGGAAGCGCTCGGGGAGCGTTCGCTCCCGAGCGTTTCCGGAAACACTCCCGAAAAGGCAGGGAGCGTTTTAACAGGTTCGGAAACGCGCTCCCGAAAACGCTCCCCTCAGGAAGCGTTTTCGGGAGCGCGTTTCCGAACGCTCCCGCACGGAGCGCGTTTCGGGAGCGGGAACGAGAGGGGGGGGACGTTTCCCCGCAACCTAGGGCTAGCCATTCAGAGGTTGGATCAATGTCAGATCACCAGTGATAGTGTGAGGTATTTCTCACTAATTTTATGCCAGTCAGATATTACGTATCGGATAGCCAATAAGGCATCCAAGATTGTATTCATAACTACTGCTTAATAATAATACAAACGCTCAACTGTTGCATTGGTTTTCCCGCATTGGGTTTTTCCGGGGACTTAGTCCGAAAATAATGGTGTCATATGTGTGTTTATTTCTTCTTGCTCGGTTCTTGTTTCCGCATATAATTTAATTAGTGAAGGTTGCAGTTGTATTTACTTTGATATTTACAGTGTAACACAATAAATAACTTGCATGGAATTAACAAGTAGAAGTAATATCAGAATCTTGCAGTAGCAATTCAGGATTACGAATTTTGACATGGTATCAGAGCGCAGGTGAAATAGGAGAGCAAAGCCGGAAGAGCCCAACGCTGAGCAGAAGAGGGAGATCGAAGCGTTGCGTAGGCAACAAATCGAATCCCCAGAGCGGTTGCACAATCTAGGCTAGGAGAGCAAGATTCTCAAGGAAAAACTCCTCTCCGAGTGGGTTGACAGAAGGGAAGATTTTCTAGATTGAGATTTGCTAGCAACAGAGGGAGAAGTGCTGCAGCTTCAACGCAGAGCAGTCTTCAGCTGGGACACAGATTCTCTGCAGTAGCTTGTTAGTGCAGAAAAGCGTCAGAAGAAAGAAGAAGGATCACACTAAGGGAATTTTGACCACAGAGAATTTTTTTCCCAAGAAATTATAATTTCCCACACATAAGCAGCAGTAACCGAGAATAATTTTGCTCACTGTAGCAGGCAATGCGTAGAACCACGTGTGCAGAGGGTTAGAGGTAGCATTTGACATTTGTTTGGGCAAGATGGCAACACACGGGCTTAGAGATCAAGATCGTTTGGAGGGCGCCTCCAACTATGTGATCTGGAAGGCAAGGATCTCATTCATTCTAGATGAGCATGATCTCAAGGCATTTATCAATAATGTGGTAGTTGTCCCCACAGATCTAGATCCATTGAAGGCCTACAAGAAGGATATGGAAAATCTAAGAGGTTGATCCTTGAGAGTCAACGGAGTGAGGGATCACATTGTTTCACACATATCTGGCAAAGGGACTGCCAAGGAAATGTGGGATGCCTTGGCTACGCTGTATGAGGGATCTTTCGAGCAACGGAAGATGTTCTTGTAGGAGAAGATGAGATCCACGAGGATGCAAAAGGGGGAGCGCATAGATCTGTTCCTTTCAAAGCTTCGAGAAGTCCGAGATCAGCTGACAGTTGTAGGGTCAACACCTCACACCACGGAGATGGTAAGATTGGCCCTAAGTTTTGTCTCAGAAGAATGGCAAGTCTTCGTCCAGAGTATCCACGGCAAAGAAAAACTATCAGATTGGGAAGGGATGTTAATTTTTGGAAACTAGGTCCAAACTCCATGTTGCATTGCTCATATAATGATGATGATATTTTTGCTGGATTCCTCTTTCGGAGAGGTGCAAGATTGATCTAAAGATCATCTTGTTTGGATGAGTAGAAGTTATATTTTGATTTTATTTTCCACATGTGCAAATTGTCAAGGTCGACCAGATTTGTAATGTAGGCTCACAAGCCCCAAAAGATGTGTCACACACCCTCATTGATGGATATAAATAGGAGAGAGATGATGCTCATTTCATCAACATCTCATCACACACATTCCTATTCATCTTATTGGTTCGTACAACCTTTAGAGGCTTCTTTCTCTCTCCCACATGTGATGCTGAAGCTCGAAAATTTCGAACTGTTTTTAGGGCTTTCTAGACAGCGTTGACCAGCGTTGACTTTGGGTCAACCCTTGAAGTTTGACTATGGTTTTAGCATAGAAATTCTGATTTTTGGAGGCCGTACTACTGGGCACAAAAATCAAGGTTGAAAGTTGACTTTCACTGAAGCCCCTTTGACTGCAACGTTGGCCAGCGTTCACTTCTGCATTGACTAGTTTCTGTTGACTTGCATTCACTGTTTGGGAGCTATCTTTGAGGTGTGTGTGACTTCTGGAGGAAGGATAATCTTGTATGTTGGAAGAGCTGGTTCGGCCAACAAAAGTCTTTGTTGGCTAGGGCATCCTGTTGACTGTTGTAACAAACATTTCTCTATATATTTGCTAGACAAGAAGAATTACAAATTCTGATATATTATTTGGGCTTGTCTTCTATTGATCTATTATTATGTTCTATCGAAATTTTACTTTCATGTTTATGTGATTGCTAAATTGAATTTGGCCTATAAGAAAGATTAGTAAAACTGCATTAAGCATAGAACATGTGATGGTTATCTAAAATTAACATGGTATTAGAGCTAAGGTGAAGACAAAGCCCAAGCTAGTGTGAAAATAAATCACCAAAGAAGTTGTCTTATCAAGGACAAATAGCCTCCTCAACCTACAAGGGTTTCAAATCTGATGATAAGCTGACTGATAAGTCTGATTGGCATGCTTGGAAGATGTCTTTTGATTTGGTATTGGAAGATCAAGATGTCATGGATTATGTGCAGGGGAAGATAAATGAGCCTCCATCAAATGCATTGGCTGCCACAAAGACGAAGTATAAAAAAGGGGAAATCAAAGTGAAGATGATTATCAGGGATTCTATACATAAGCATTCGGTTGCTTATATCTCTGAACTGGGTACATCTAAAGAGATGTATTATAAGTTGGTTAGCATGTTCAGGGCTAGCAATGCTAATCAAGTTCTCTTCTTCAAGAACAAGTTGAAGAATATCAAGAAGGGAAAAGATGAATCCATTCAATCTTATTTTATGAGGCTCACAGAAATCAGGAATGATCTCCTAGCTATTGGAGAAGTAGTAGCTGATCGAGAGCTTGTCCTCATTGCTCTTGGAGGACTCCCCCAATGATGCAGGCCTAAACCTGCAAACCCAGAATCTTCAATAATGCTATGCATATAAGCATATATCTCACTATAAAATTTCAAGTCTGGCAATTCCCAACTCGCAATGCGGAAGCTTATCAAACATAGGATTTAAAATTCCTCAATCACATTCAAACACTCACATATGGCTATACTTAAAATTCAATAAGGTCAATGTAACCATGCTTAAAATCTCCACTTGACCACATATGAATTCAATAGATAAAATCGGATTCCAATATAAAACTCTCACTAAATAATGCCATTGCAAATATTTATTATATCATTTCATTGGGATAAATAACGATTTCATGAATCCCAATCTTGAGAAAACCCCAAATGCCAAATTCAAATCATTCATGCAAAAGCTTCATTCTTATTTAACCAGTGATTATGGAACAAGTGAATTCCATATTATCAGCTCAATTCATCCCCTTTTCAATTTCTTTCTTGTAATGCACCCATTTCATATCGGTTCATTCATGTATGGCCAGATTCAATTAAAAGACTGCGCCCTTTCTTCAATTTTGACATTATCTTAATCGACCCATCCTGACATGGCAACATTACTATACATTTTCGACCCTTTCATTTCAATCAAACCAAATATAAATGCGTCTTTCCCATTCTACTTACCAGCTCTTAAAATTGAATGCCAGAACTTCATACTTACCCAACGCTGCCTTCAACGAATTTACCAGACTTATATTTCTGCGTTCTCCAGCATTTTACTGTTCAACGATCTGCATTAAATTTCCAGTGCAAACTTAGATCTTCATCTGCTCTGCTTCCAAACTGCAATTCGATTTCTTCTGCATCAGCGTTGGGATCGATTTACACCAGTCACTGCGTCTTTAAAAAAAAACTGAGAACGCCTCTTTTCCATCGCCTTTCACGCTCTATGCATGATTGGTTGCCAATCTATGTATCGATTGCCAATGCTTTGACACTGTGTTTCAATAAATTTTGTTATGATATTCATTGAACCCCTCACCAGATGTTAAAACTTGGAATCGACTTCAATTATGCTGAAGTCGGATTCACCTCTCCGTTCAAATGCAACAATAATCATGATCCCCAAAATTAGATATAGGAATTATTTCAACAGAAAAATATTGCTGAACATCATTGTAATGAACTTCATCTTCAAACTTTACACAAATTCCTCGGCTTGAAATAAAACTGAACTAACCTGGAAGTCGACCTTCCAAAGTCGATTTGCCAATTAACATTTGATTTCAGTCTTTCTTAGATTTAAATTCTGCGTTGTAATATTAAACTATGCCCTTGATTCTGGCTATGCTGTCAACCATGTACTCGATCCACTCCTTCAATCAATCTTTGACCAGTTTGAAATTCATTTTAATGGATATTCAATTCATCATATAAAACAATCTTCCACCTTGATTTCTTTAGCACTGTATTTTAACACTTTTCCTCTGCGCCTTCTCTCACATCTGCACATCTTTAAACCACATAGACAATATCATTGTTTGACGGTCATTTTACAATTGTCCAACTACCAGTTCGACATTCAACTTAATCATGTGGTTCTTTTTTTTTTTAAATCTGCAAACCTCGACCAGTACGGCAACAAGAAATAACAAAAACTGCATGAGATCGATTTCTTGATGTGCATGCGCACCAGGCACGGGCCTCTATCCATCATCGGGATTCGAACTCATCCTACTGGGTTAGAAAATCAAATCCGAATCATGCCAATTCATTTGTAATGACAAAAACAATGCTAAATGCAAAGCTTTGGTATATCTCTTCCCTGTGCTTTAAAGATGATACGGGCGTTAGATTGGGCATACAACCTGAGTACGTGGCCGAATTTAATAGTGCTGCTGGTTCATGATAATTTTAACCTTCTTTCTACCAATTCATCCAGAAATAATATACACACGGAATTTTCAAACTCATGCTTCATAATACAATTAAACTTACTTACATGGAAATATTAGTTCTTGGCCTGATTTCCAGTAATTGGCCCTCTTACAACCTGCCGAAGGCTTACAGCCTTGGCTGTTCAAAATCAGCTCTCTACCACACTCTCACTCACAATCTCAATGTATTTTTCTCTAAAACCCCTTCCTATTTATACAGTTTTTAAAAACAATCTAATTTAATGCTCAATCCCTTCAATTCCTCAACAAACCCCTAAATCTCTCAACATCCCTAAAGGATAGATCTTTATCCCTAAAATCCTTCAACTAATTAAATTCCCTCATATCCTTTTATTAAATAAAAAGATATTTACAAAAATCCTCACCTTCTCCTATTTTATTCAAATTAATTAATAAAATATTAAAAAATTATCACACCCCCTTTTAACATATTTACAAAATAAAAACGCCCTTGATGCTCCTGCATCAC